>CAMITZ010000195.1:0-600000 GCA_946251845.1 Andrena fulva | reverse complement strand
GACATGTCGGCGGCTGGCCAACCTAGTCCCGGGATCGTGGGGACGCCTCTATAGTCGTCGGACAAGTCGGCGGCGGGCCAACCTAGTCCCGGGGTCGTGGGGACGACCCTATAGTCGTCGGACATGACGGTCGGCGGGCCAATCTAGTCCCGGGCTCGTGGGGACGACCCTATAGTCGTCGGACATGTCGGCGGCTGGGCAACTTTGGCCCGTGGTCGTGGGGACGTCTCTATAGTCGTCGGACAAGTCGGCGGCGGGCCAACCTAGTCCCGGGGTCGTGGAGACGACCCTATAGTCGTCGGACATGTCGGCGGCGGGCCAACGTATGCCCAGGGTCGTAGGGACGACCCTATAGTCGTCGACAAGTCGGCGGCGGGCCAACCTAGTCCCGGGGTCGTGGGGACGATCCTGTTTTCGTCGGACATGACGGTGGTGGGCCAATCTATTCCTGGGGCCGTGGGGACGACCCTATAGTCGTCGGACATGCCGGCGGCTGGCCAACCTAGTCCCGGGGTGTTAGGGACGACCCTGTAGTCGTTGGACAAGTCGGCGGCGGGCCAACCTAGTCCCGGGGTCGTGGGTACGACCCTATAGTCGTCGGACATGTCGGCGGCGGGCCAACGTATGCCCAGGGTCGTAGGGACGACCCTATAGTCGTCGACAAGTCGGCGGCGGGCCAACCTAGTCCCGGGGTCGTGGAGACGACCCTATAGTCGTCGGACATGACGGTGGCGGGGCAATCCAGTCCTGGGGTCGTGGGGACGACCCTATAGTCGTCGGACAAGTCGGCGGCGGGTCAACGTATGCCCAGGGTCGTAGGGACGAACCGATAGTCGTCGGACATGACGGTGGCGGGCCAATCTAGCCCAGGGGTTGTGGGGCGACCCTATAGTCGTCGGACATGTCGGCGGCAGGGCAACTTTGGCCCGTGGTCGTGGGGACGACCCTATAGTCGTCGGACATGTCGGAGGCGGGCCAACGTAGTCCCGGGGTCGTGGAGACGACCCTATAGTCGTCGGACAAGTCGGCGGCGGGCCAACCTAGTCCCGGGGTCGTGGAGACGACCCTATAGTCGTCGGACATGACGGTGGCGGGGCAATCTAGTCCGGGGGTCGTGGGGACGATCCTGTTTTCGTCGGACATGACGGTGGTGGGCCAATCTATTCCTGGGGCCGTGGGGACGACCCTATAGTCGTCGGACATGTCGGCGGCTGGCCAACCTAGTCCCGGGATCGTGGGGACGCCTCTATAGTCGTCGGACAAGTCGGCGGCGGGCCAACCTAGTCCCGGGGTCGTGGGGACGACCCTATAATCGTCGGACATGACGGTCGGCGGGCCAATCTAGTCCCGGGCTCGTGGGGACGACCCTATAGTCGTCGGACATGTCGGCGGCTGGGCAACTTTGGCCCGTGGTCGTGGGGACGTCTCTATAGTCGTCGGACAAGTCGGCGGCGGGCCAACCTAGTCCCGGGGTCGTGGAGACGACCCTATAGTCGTCGGACACGACGGTGGCGGGGCAATCTAGTCCGGGGGTCGTGGGGACGACCCCATAGTCGTCGAACATGTCGGCGGCGGGCCAACCTAGTCCCGTGGTCGTGGGGACGTCTCTATAGTCGTCGGACAAGTCGGCGGCGGGCCAACCTAGTCCCGGGGTCGTGGAGACGACCCTATAGTCGTCGGACATGACGGTGGCGGGGCAATCTAGTCCGGGGGTCGCGGGGACGATCCTGTAGTCGTCGGACATGACGGTGGTGGGCCAATCTATTCCTGGGGCCGTGGGGACGACCGTATAGTCGTCGGACATGTCGGCGGCTGGCCAACCTAGTCCCGGGATCGTGGGGACGCCTCTATAGTCGTCGGACAAGTCGGCGGCGGGCCAACCTAGTCCCGGGGTCGTGGAGACGACCCTATAGTCGTCGGACATGACGGTGGCGGGGCAATCTAGTCCGGGGGTGGTGGGGACGTCCCTACAGTCGTCGGACATGTCGGCGGCTGGCCAACCTAGTCCCGGGGTCGTGGAGACGACCCTATAGTCGTCGGACATGTCGGCGGCTGACCAACTTTGGCCCGTGGTCGTGGGGACGACCCTATAGTCGTCGGACATGACGGTGGCGGGCCAATCTAGCCCCGCGGTCGTGGGGACGACCCTATAGTCGTCGGACATGACGGTGGCGGGGCAATCTAGTCCGGGGGTCGTGGGGACGACCCCATAGTCGTCGAACATGTCGGCGGCGGGCCAACCTAGTCCCGTGGTCGTGGGGACGTCTCTATAGTCGTCGGACAAGTCGGCGGCGGGCCAACCTAGTCCCGGGGTCGTGGAGACGACCCTATAGTCGTCGGACATGACGGTGGCGGGGCAATCTAGTCCGGGGGTCGTGGGGACGATCCTGTAGTCGTCGGACATGACGGTGGTGAGCCAATCTATTCCTGGGGCCGTGGGGACGACCGTATAGTCGTCGGACATGTCGGCGGCTGGCCAACCTAGTCCCGGGATCGTGGGGTCGCCTCTATAGTCGTCGGACAAGACGGCGGCGGGCCAACCTAGTCCCGGGGTCGTGGGGACGACCCTATAGTCGTCGGACATGACGGTGGCGGGCCAATCTAGTCCCGGGCTCGTGGGGACGACCCTATAGTCGTCGGACATGACGGTGGCGGGCCAACCTAGTCCCGGGGTCGTGGGGACGACCCTATAGTCGTCGGACAAGTCGGCGGCGGGCCACCCTAGTCCCGGGGTCGTGGGGACGACCCTATAGCCGTCGGACATGATGTTGGGGGGCCAATCTAGTCCCGGGGTCGTGGGGACGACCCTATAGTCGTTGGACATTTTGGCGGCTGGGCAACTTTGGCCCGTGGTCGTGGGGACGACCCTATAGTCGTCGGACATGTCGGCGGCTGGCCAACTTTGGCCCGTGGTCGTGGGGACAACCCTATAGAACACCGACATGATGGTGGCGGGCCAATCTATTCCCGGGGTCGTGGGGCGACCCTATAGTCGTCGGACATGACGGTGGCGGGCCAATCTAGCCCCGGGGTCGTGGGGACGACCCTATAGACGTCGGACATGTCGGCGGCTGGCCAACCTAGTCCCGGGGTCGTGGGGACGACCCTATAGTCGTCGGACGTGTCGGCGGCGGGGCAACTTTGGCCCGTGGTCTTGGGGACGACCCTATAGTCGTCGGACATGTCGGTGACTGGCCAACCTAGTCCCGGGTTCGTGGGGACGACCCTATAATCGTCGGACAAGTCGGCGGCGGGCCGACCTAGTCCCGGGGTCGTGGGGACGACCCTATAGACGTCGGACATGTCGGCGGCTGGCCAACCTAGTCCCGGGGTGGTAGGGACGACCCTATAGTCGTCGGACAAGTCGGCGGCGGGCCAACCTAGTCCCGTGGTCGTGGGGACGACCGTATAGTCGTCGGACATGTCGGCGGCTGGCCAACCTAGTCCCGGGGTCGTGGGGACGACCCTATAGTCGTCGGACAAGTCGGCGGCGGGCCAACCTAGACCCGGGGTCGTGGGGACGACCCTATAGTCGTCGGACATGTCGGCGGCAGGGCAACTTTGGCCCGTGGTCTTGGGGACGACCCTATAGTCGTCGGACATGTCGGTGACTGGCCAACCTAGTCCCGGGTTCGTGGGGACGACCCTATAGTAGTCGGACGAGTCGGCGGCGGGCCGACCTAGTCCCGGGGTCGTGGGGACGACCCTATAGTCGTCGGACATGTCGGCGGCAGGGCAACTTTGGCCCGTGGTCGTGGGGACGACCCTATAGTCGTCGGACATGTCGGCGGCTGGCCAACCTAGACCCGGGGTGGTGGGGACGACCCTATAGTCGTCGGACATGTCGGCCGCTGGCCAACCTAGTCTCGTGGTCGTGGGGACGACCCCATAGTCGTAGGACACGTTGTCGGCGGGCCAACCTAGTCCCGGGGTCGTGGGGACGACCCTATAGTCGTCGGACAAGTCGGCGGCGGACCATCCTACTCCCGGGGTCGTGGGGACGACCCTATAGTCGTCGGTCATGTCGGCGGCTTGCCAACCTAGTCTCGTGGTCGTGGGGACGACCCCATAGTCGTAGGACAAGTCGGCGGCGGGACAAGTCGGCGGCGGGACAAGTCGGCGGCGGGCCAACCTGGTGCCGGGGTCGTGGGGACGACCCTATAGTCGTCGGACATGACGGTGCCGGGGCAATCTAGCCCCGGGGTCGTGGGAACGACCCTTTAGACGTCGGACATGTCGGCGGCGGGCCAACCTAGTCCCGTGGTCGTCGGACATGTCGGCGGCTGGCCAACCTAGTCCCGGGGTCGTGGGGACGACCCTATAGTCGTCGGACAAGTCGGCGGCGGACCATCCTACTCCCGGGGTCGTGGGGACGACCCTATAGTCGTCGGTCATGTCGGCGGCTTGCCAACCTAGTCTCGTGGTCGTGGGGACGACCCCATAGTCGTAGGACACGTCCTCGGCGGGCCAACCTAGTCCCGGGGTCGTGGGGACGACCGTATAGTCGTCGGACATGACGGTGGCGGGCCAATCTAGTCCCGGGGTCGTGGGGACGACCCTATAGTCGTCGGACATGTCGGCGGCTGGCCAACTTTGGCCCGGGTCGTGGGGACGACCCTATAGTCGTCGGACATGTCGGCGGCGGGCCGACCTAGTCCCGGGGTCGTGGGGACGACCCTATAGTCGTCGGACATGTCGGCGGCGGGCCGACCTAGTCCCGGGGTCGTGGCGACGACCCTATAGTCGTCGGACAAGTCGGCGGCGGGCCAACCTAGCCCCGGGGTCGTGGGGACGACCCTATAGACGTCGGACATGTCGGCGGCGGGCCAACCTAGCCCCGGGGTCGTGGGGACGACCCTATAGACGTCGGACATGTCGGCGGCTGGCCAACCTAGTCCCGGGGTCGTGGGGACGACCCTATAGTCGTCGGACATGTCGGCGGCTGGCCAACTTTGGCCCGGGGCGTGGGGACGACCGTATAGTCGTCGGAAATGACGGTGGCGGGCCAATCTAGTCCCGGGGTCGTGGGGACGACCCTATAGTCGTCGGACATGTCGGCGGCTGGCCAACTTTGGCCCGGGTCGTGGGGACGACCCTATAGTCGTCGGACATGTCGGCGGCTGGCCAACTTTGGCCCGGGTCGTGGGGACGACCCTATAGTCGTCGGACATGTCGGCGGCGGGCCGACCTATTCCCGGGGTCGTGGGGACGACCCTATAGTCGTCGGACATGTCGGCGGCGGGCCGACCTAGTCCCGGGGTCGTGGGGACGACCCTATAGTCGTCGGACAAGTCGGCGGCGGGCCAACCTAGTCCCGTGGTCGTGGGGACGACCGTATAGTCGTCGGACATGTCGGCGGCTGGCCAACCTAGTCCCGGGGTCGTGGGGACGACCCTATAGTCGTCGGACAAGTCGGCGGCGGACCATCCTACACCCGGGGTCGTGGGGACGACCCTATAGTCGTCGGACAAGTCGGCGGCGGGCCAACCTAGACCCGGGGTCGTGGGGACGACCCTATAGTCGTCGGACATGTCGGCGGCAGGGCAACTTTGGCCCGTGGTCTTGGGGACGACCCTATAGTCGTCGGACATGTCGGTGACTGGCGAACCTAGTCCCGGGTTCGTGGGGACGACCCTATAGTCGTCGGACGAGTCGGCGGCGGGCCGACCTAGTCCCGGGGTCGTGGGGACGACCCTATAGTCTTCGGACATGTCGGCGGCAGGGCAACTTTGGCCCGTGGTCGTGGGGACGACCCTATAGTCGTCGGACATGTCGGCGGCTGGCCAACCTAGACCCGGGGTGGTGGGGACGACCCTATAGTCGTCGGACATGTCGGCGGCTGGCCAACCTAGTCTCGTGGTCGTGGGGACGACCCCATAGTCGTAGGACACGTCGTCGGCGGGCCAACCTAGTCCCGGGGTCGTGGGGACGACCGTATAGTCGTCGGACATGACGGTGGCGGGCCAATCTAGTCCCGGGGTCGTGGGGACGACCCTATAGTCGTCGGACATGTCGGCGGCTGGCCAACTTTGGCCCGGGTCGTGGGGACGACCCTATAGTTGTCGGCCATGTCGGCGGCGGGCCGACCTAGTCCCGGGGTCGTGGGGACGACCCTATAGTCGTCGGACGTGTCGGCGGCGGGGCAACTTTGGCCAGTGGTCGTGGGGACGACCCTATAGTCGTCGGACATGTCGGGGGCAGGGCAACTTTGGCCCATGGTCGTGGGGACGACACTATAGTCGTCGGACAAGTCGGCGGCGGGCCATCCTACTCCCGGGGTCGTGAGGACGACCCTATAGTCGTCGGACAAGTCGGCGGCGGGCCAACCTAGACCCGGGGTCGTGGGGACGACACTATAGTCGTCGGACAATTCGGCGGCGGGCCAACCTAGTCCCGTGGTCGTGGGGACGACCGTATAGTCGTCGGACAAGTCGGCGGCGGGCCAACCTACTCCCGGGGTCGTGGGGACGACCCTATAGTCGTCGGACAAGTCGGCGGCGGGCCGACCTAGACCCGGGGTCGTGGGGACGACCCTATAGTCGTCGGACATGTCGGCGGCAGGGCAACTTTGGCCCGTGGTCTTGGGGACGACCCTATAGTCGTCGGACATGTCGGTGACTGGCCAACCTAGTCCCGGGTTCGTGGGGACGACCCTATAGTCGTCGGACAAGTCGGCGGCGGGCCGACCTAGTCCCGGGGTCGTGGGGACGACCCTATAGTCGTAGGACACGTCGGCGGCGGGCCTACCTAGTCCCGGGGTCGAGGGGACGACCGTATAGTCGTCGGACATGACGGTGGCGGGCCAATCTAGTCCCGGGGTCGTGGGGACGACCCTATAGTCGTCGGACAAGTCGGCGGCGGGCCGACCTAGACCCGGGGTCGTGGGGACGACCCTATAGTCGTCGGACATGTCGGCGGCAGGGCAACTTTGGCCCGTGGTCTTGGGGACGACCCTATAGTCGTCGGACATGTCGGTGACTGGCCAACCTAGTCCCGGGGTCGTGGAGACGACCCTATAGTCGTCGGACAAGTCGGCGGCGGGCCAACCTAGTCCCGGGGTCGTGGGGACGACCCTATAGTCGTCGGACATGACGGTGCCGGGGCAATCTAGCCCCGGGGTCGTGGGGACGACCCTATAGTCGTCGGACAAGTCGGCGGCGGGCCAACCTAGTCCCGTGGTCGTGGGGACGACCGTATAGTCGTCGGACAAGTCGGCGGCGGGCCAACCTAGACCCGGGGTCGTGGGGACGACCCTATAGTCGTCGGACATGTCGGCGGCAGGGCAACTTTGGCCCGTGGTCTTGGGGACGACCCTATAGTCGTCGGACATGTCGGTGACTGGCCAACCTAGTCCCGGGTTCGTGGGGACGACCCTATAGTCGTCGGACAAATCGGCGGCGGGCCAACCTACTCCCGGGGTCGTGGGGACGACCCTATAGTCGTCGGACATGTCGGCGGCTGGGCAACTTTGGACAGTGATCGTGGGGACGACCCTATAGTCGTCGGACATGTCGGCGGCAGCGCAACTTTGGCCCGTGGTCGTGGGGACGACCCTATAGTCGTCGGACATGTCGGCGGCAGGGCAACTTTGGCCCGTGGTCTTGGGGACGACCCTATAGTCGTCGGACATGTCGGTGACTGGCCAACCTAGTCCCGGGTTCGTGGGGACGACCCTATAGTCGTCGGACAAGTCGGCGGCGGGCCAACCTACTCCCGGGGTCGTGGGGACGACCCTATAGTCGTCGGACAAGTCGGCGGCGGGCCAACCTAGACCCGGGGTCGTGGGGACGACCCTATAGTCGTCGGACATGTCGGCGGCAGGGCAACTTTGGCCCGTGGTCTTGGGGACGACCCTATAGTCGTCGGACATGTCGGTGACTGGCCAACCTAGTCCCGGGTTCGTGGGGACGACCCTATAGTCGTCGGACAAATCGGCGGCGGGCCAACCTACTCCCGGGGTCGTGGGGACGACCCTATAGTCGTCGGACAAGTCGGCGGCGGGCCAACCTAGACCCGGGGTCGTGGGGACGACCCTATAGTCGTCGGACATGTCGGCGGCAGGGCAACTTTGGCCCGTGGTCTTGGGGACGACCCTATAGTCGTCGGACATGTCGGTGACTGGCCAACCTAGTCCCGGGTTCGTGGGGACGACCCTATAGTCGTCGGACAAGTCGGCGGCGGGCCGACCTAGTCCCGGGGTCGTGGGGACGACCCTATAGTCGTAGGACACGTCGGCGGCGGGCCTACCTAGTCCCGGGGTCGAGGGGACGACCGTATAGTCGTCGGACATGACGGTGGCGGGCCAATCTAGTCCCGGGGTCGTGGGGACGACCCTATAGTCTTCGGACATGTCGGCGGCTGGCCATCTTTGGCCCGGGGCGTGGGGACGACCCTATAGTCGTCGGACATGTCGGTGACTGGCCAACCTAGTCCCGGGGTCGTGGAGACGACCCTATAGTCGTCGGACAAGTCGGCGGCGGGCCAACCTAGTCCCGGGGTCGTGGGGACGACCCTATAGTCGTCGGACATGACGGTGCCGGGGCAATCTAGCCCCGGGGTCGTGGGGACGACCCTATAGTCGTCGGACAAGTCGGCGGCGGGCCAACCTAGTCCCGTGGTCGTGGGGACGACCGTATAGTCGTCGGACAAGTCGGCGGCGGGCCAACCTAGACCCGGGGTCGTGGGGACGACCCTATAGTCGTCGGACATGTCGGCGGCAGGGCAACTTTGGCCCGTGGTCTTGGGGACGACCCTATAGTCGTCGGACATGTCGGTGACTGGCCAACCTAGTCCCGGGTTCGTGGGGACGACCCTATAGTCGTCGGACAAATCGAAGGCGGGCCAACCTACTCCCGGGGTCGTGGGGACGACCCTATAGTCGTCGGACATGTCGGCGGCTGGGCAACTTTGGACAGTGATCGTGGGGACGACCCTATAGTCGTCGGACATGTCGGCGGCAGCGCAACTTTGGCCCGTGGTCGTGGGGACGACCCTATAGTCGTCGGACATGTCGGCGGCAGGGCAACTTTGGCCCGTGGTCTTGGGGACGACCCTATAGTCGTCGGACGTGTCGGTGACTGGCCAACCTAGTCCCGGGTTCGTGGGGACGACCCTATAGTCGTCGGACAAGTCGGCGGCGGGCCAACCTACTCCCGGGGTCGTGGGGACGACCTTATAGTCGTCGGACAAGTCGGCGGCGGGCCAACCTAGACCCGGGGTCGTGGGGACGACCCTATAGTCGTCGGACATGTCGGCGGCAGGGCAACTTTGGCCCGTGGTCTTGGGGACGACCCTATAGTCGTCGGACATGTCGGTGACTGGCCAACCTAGTCCCGGGTTCGTGGGGACGACCCTATAGTCGTCGGACAAATCGGCGGCGGGCCAACCTACTCCCGGGGTCGTGGGGACGACCCTATAGTCGTCGGACAAGTCGGCGGCGGGCCAACCTAGACCCGGGGTCGTGGGGATGACCCTATAGTCGTCGGACATGTCGGCGGCAGGGCAACTTTGGCCCGTGGTCTTGGGGACGACCCTATAGTCGTCGGACAAGTCGGCGGCGGGCCGACCTAGTCCCGGGGTCGTGGGGACGACCCTATAGTCGTAGGACACGTCGGCGGCGGGCCTACCTAGTCCCGGGGTCGAGGGGACGACCGTATAGTCGTCGGACATGACGGTGGCGGGCCAATCTAGTCCCGGGGTCGTGGGGACGACCCTATAGTCTTCGGACATGTCGGCGGCTGGCCATCTTTGGCCCGGGGCGTGGGGACGACCCTATAGTCGTCGGACATGTCGGTGACTGGCCAACCTAGTCCCGGGGTCGGGGAGACGACCCTATAGTCGTCGGACATGACGGTGGCGGGGCAATCTAATCCCGGGGTCGTGGGGACGACCCTATAGTCGTCGGACATGACGGTGGCGGGCCAATCTAGTCCCGGGGTCGTGGGGACGACCCCATAGTCGTCGAACATGTCGGCGGCGGGCCAACCTAGTCCCGTGGTCGTGGGGACGTCTCTATAGTCGTCGGACAAGTCGGCGGCGGGCCAACCTAGTCCCGGGGTCGTGGAGACGACCCTATAGTCGTCGGACATGACGGTGGCGGGGCAATCTAGTCCGGGGGTCGTGGGGACGATCCTGTATTCGTCGGACATAACGGTGGTGGGCCAATCTATTCCTGGGGCCGTGGGGACGACCCTATAGTCGTCGGACATGTCGGCGGCTGGCCAACCTAGTCCCGGGATCGTGGGGACGCCTCTATAGTCGTCGGACAAGTCGGCGGCGGCCCAACCTAGTCCCGGGGTCGTGGAGACGACCCTATAGTCGTCGGACACGACGGTGGCGGGGCAATCTAGTCCGGGGGTCGTGGGGACGACCCCATAGTCGTCGAACATGTCGGCGGCGGGCCAACCTAGTCCCGTGGTCGTGGGGACGTCTCTATAGTCGTCGGACAAGTCGGCGGCGGGCCAACCTAGTCCCGGGGTCGTGGAGACGACCCTATAGTCGTCGGACATGACGGTGGCGGGGCAATCTAGTCCGGGGGTCGTGGGGACGATCCTGTAGTCGTCGGACATGACGGTGGTGGGCCAATCTATTCCTGGGGCCGTGGGGACGACCGTATAGTCGTCGGACATGTCGGCGGCTGGCCAACCTAGTCCCGGGATCGTGGGGACGCCTCTATAGTCGTCGGACAAGTCGGCGGCGGGCCAACCTAGTCCCGGGGTCGTGGAGACGACCCTATAGTCGTCGGACATGACGGTGGCGGGGCAATCTAGTCCGGGGGTGGCGGGGACGTCCCTACAGTCGTCGGACATGTCGGCGGCTGGCCAACCTAGTCCCGGGGTCGTGGAGACGACCCTATAGTCGTCGGACATGTCGGCGGCTGACCAACTTTGGCCCGTGGTCGTGGGGACGACCCTATAGTCGTCGGACATGACGGTGGCGGGCCAATCTAGCCCCGCGGTCGTGGGGACGACCCTATAGTCGTCGGACATGACGGTGGCGGGCCAATCTAGTCCCGGGCTCGTGGGGACGACCCTATAGTCGTCGGACATGACGGTGGCGGGCCAATCTAGTCCCGGGGTCGTGGGGACGACCCTGTAGTCGTCGGACAAGTCGGCGGCGGGCCGACATATTCCCGGGGTCGTGGGGACGACCCTATAGTCGTCGGACAAGTCGGCGGCGGACCAACCTAGTCCCGGGGTCGTGGGGCGACCCTATAGTCGTCGGACATGACGTTGGCGGGCCAATCTAGTCCCGGGGTCGTGGGGACGACCCTATAGTCGTCGGACATGTCGGCGGCTGGCCAACTTTGGCCCGTGGTCGTGGGGACAACCCTATAGACCTCCGACATGATGGTGGCGGGCCAATCTAGTCCCGGGGTCGTGGGGACGACCCTATAGTCGTCGGACAAGTCGGCGGCGGGCCAACATAGTCCCGGGGTCGTGGGTACGATCCTATAGTCTTCGGACATGTCGGCGGCGGGCCAATGTATGCCCAGGGTCGTAGGGACGACCCTATAGTCGTCGGACAAGTCGGCGGCGGGCCAACCTAGTCCCGGGGTCGTGGAGACGACCCTATAGTCGTCGGACATGACGGCGGCGGGGCAATCCAGTCCTGGGGTCGTGGGGACGACCCTATAGTCGTCGGACAAGTCGGCGGCGGGCCAACGTATGCCCAGGGTCGTAGGGACGAACCGATAGTCGTCGGACATGACGGTGGCGGGCCAATCTAGCCCAGGGGTTGTGGGGACGACCCTATAGTCGTCGGACATGTCGGCGGCTGGCCAACCTAGTCCCGGGGTCGTGGGGACGACCCTATAGTCGTCGGACCAGTCGGCGGCGGGCCAACCTAGTCCCGGGATCGTGGGGACGACCCTATATTCGTCGGACAAGACGGTGGCTGGGCAACTTTGGCCAGTGGTCGTGGGGACGACCCTATACTCGTCGGACATGTCGGCGGCTGGCCAACCTAGTCCCGTGGTCGTGGGGACGACCCTATACTCGTCGGACATGTCGGCGGCTGGCCAACCTAGTCCCGGGGTCGTGGGGACGACCCTATAGTCGTCGGACATGTCGGCGGCAGGGCAACTTTGGCCCGTGGTCGTGGGGACGACCCTATAGTCGTCGGACATGACGCTGCAGGGGCAATGTAGCCCCGGGGTCGTGGGGACGACCCTATAGACGTCGGACTTGTCGGCGGCGGGCCAACCTAGTCCCGGGGTCGTGGGGACGACCCTATAGTCGTCGGACATGTTGGCGGCAGGGCAACTTTGGCCCGTGGACGTGGGGACGACCCTATAGACGTCGGACATGTCGGCGGCGGGCCAACCTAGTCCCGGGGTCGTGGGGACGACCCTATAGTCGTCGGACATGTCGGCGGCAGGGCAACTTTGGCCCGTGGTCGTGGGGACGACCCTATAATCGCCGGACATGTCGGCGGCGGGCCAACCTAGTCCCGGGGTCGTGGAGACGACCCTATAGTCGTCGGACATGACGGTGGCGGGGCAATCTAGTCCGGGGGTCGTGGGGACTTCCCTATAGTCGTCGGACAAGTCGGCGGCTGGCCAACCTAGTCCCGTGGTCGTGAGGACGACCCTATAGTCGTCGGACATGTCGGCGGCTGGGCAACTTTGGCCCGTGGTCGTGGGGACGTCTCTATAGTCGTCGGACAAGTCGGCGGCGGGCCAACCTAGTCCCGGGGTCGTGGAGACGACCCTATAGTCGTCGGACATGACGGTGGCGGGGCAATCTAGTCCCGGGGTCGTGGGGACGACCCTATAGTCGTCGGACATGACGGTGGCGGGCCAATCTAGTCCCGGGGTCGTGGGGACGACCCCATAGTCGTCGGACATGTCGGCGGCTGGGCAACTTTGGCCCGTGGTCGTGGGGACGACCCTATAGTCGTCGGACAAGTCGGCGGCGGGCCAACCTAGTCCCGGGGTCGTGGAGACGACCCTATAGTCGTCGGACATGACGGTGGCGGGGCAATCTAGTCCCGGGGTCGTGGGGACGACCCTATAGTCGTCGGACATGACGGTGGCGGGCCAATCTAGTCCCGGGGTCGTCGGGACGACCCCATAGTCGTCGAACATGTCGGCGGCGGGCCAACCTAGTCCCGTGGTCGTGGGGACGTCTCTATAGTCGTCGGACAAGTCGGCGGCGGGCCAACCTAGTCCCGGGGTCGTGGAGACGACCCTATAGTCGTCGGACATGACGGTGGCGGGGCAATCTAGTCCGGGGGTCGTGGGGACGATCCCGTATTCGTCGGACATAACGGTGGTGGGCCAATCTATTCCTGGGGCCGTGGGGACGACCCTATAGTCGTCGGACATGTCGGCGGCTGGCCAACCTAGTCCCGGGATCGTGGGGACGCCTCTATAGTCGTCGGACAAGTCGGCGGCGGGCCAACCTAGTCCCGGGGTCGAGGGGACGACCCTATAGTCGTCGGACATGACGGTCGGCGGGCCAATCTAGTCCCGGGCTCGTGGGGACGACCCTATAGTCGTCGGACATGTCGGCGGCTGGGCAACTTTGGCCCGGGGTCGTGGGGACGTCTCTATAGTCGTCGGACAAGTCGGCGGCGGGCCAACCTAGTCCCGGGGTCGTGGAGACGACCCTATAGTCGTCGGACACGACGGTGGCGGGGCAATCTAGTCCGGGGGTCGTGGGGACGACCCCATAGTCGTCGAACATGTCGGCGGCGGGCCAACCTAGTCCCGTGGTCGTGGGGACGTCTCTATAGTCGTCGGACAAGTCGGCGGCGGGCCAACCTAGTCCCGGGGTCGTGGAGACGACCCTATAGTCGTCGGACATGACGGTGGCGGGGCAATCTAGTCCGGGGGTCGTGGGGACGATCCTGTAGTCGTCGGACATGACGGTGGTGGGCCAATCTATTCCTGGGGCCGTGGGGACGACCGTATAGTCGTCGGACATGTCGGCGGCTGGCCAACCTAGTCCCGGGATCGTGGGGACGCCTCTATAGTCGTCGGACAAGTCGGCGGCGGGCCAACCTAGTCCCGGGGTCGTGGAGACGACCCTATAGTCGTCGGACATGACGGTGGCGGGGCAATCTAGTCCGGGGGTGGTGGGGACGTCCCTACAGTCGTCGGACATGTCGGCGGCTGGCCAACCTAGTCCCGGGGTCGTGGAGACGACCCTATAGTCGTCGGACATGTCGGCGGCTGACCAACTTTGGCCCGTGGTCGTGGGGACGACCCTATAGTCGTCGGACATGACGGTGGCGGGCCAATCTAGCCCCGCGGTCGTGGGGACGACCCTATAGTCGTCGGACATGACGGTGGCGGGCCAATCTAGTCCCGGGCTCGTGGGGACGACCCTATAGTCGTCGGACATGACGGTGGCGGGCCAATCTAGTCCCGGGGTCGTGGGGACGACCCTGTAGTCGTCGGACAAGTCGGCGGCGGGCCGACATATTCCCGGGGTCGTGGGGACGACCCTATAGTCGTCGGACAAGTCGGCGGCGGACCAACCTAGTCCCGGGGTCGTGGGGCGACCCTATAGTCGTCGGACATGACGTTGGCGGGCCAATCTAGTCCCGGGGTCGTGGGGACGACCCTATAGTCGTCGGACATGTCGGCGGCTGGCCAACTTTGGCCCGTGGTCGTGGGGACAACCCTATAGACCTCCGACATGATGGTGGCGGGCCAATCTAGTCCCGGGGTCGTGGGGACGACCCTATAGTCGTCGGACAAGTCGGCGGCGGGCCAACATAGTCCCGGGGTCGTGGAGAGGACCCTATAGTCGTCGGACATGACGGTGGCGGGGCAATCTAGTCCGGGGGTCGTGGGGACGACCCCATAGTCGTCGAACATGTCGGCGGCGGGCCAACCTAGTCCCGTGGTCGTGGGGACGTCTCTATAGTCGTCGGACAAGTCGGCGGCGGGCCAACCTAGTCCCGGGGTCGTGGAGACGACCCTATAGTCGTCGGACATGACGGTGGCGGGGCAATCTAGTCCGGGGGTCGTGGGGACGATCCTGTAGTCGTCGGACATGACGGTGGTGGGCCAATCTATTCCTGGGGCCGTGGGGACGACCCTATAGTCGTCGGACATGTCGGCGGCTGGCCAACCTAGTCCCGGGATCGTGGGGACGCCTCTATAGTCGTCGGACAAGTCGGCGGCGGGCCAACCTAGTCCCGGGGTCGTGGGGACGACCCTATAGTCGTCGGACATGACGGTCGGCGGGCCAATCTAGTCCCGGGCTCGTGGGGACGACCCTATAGTCGTCGGACATGTCGGCGGCTGGGCAACTTTGGCCCGTGGTCGTGGGGACGTCTCTATAGTCGTCGGACAAGTCGGCGGCGGGCCAATCTAGCCCCGCGGTCGTGGGGACGACCCTATAGTCGTCGGACATGACGGTGGCGGGCCAATCTAGTCCCGGGCTCGTGGGGACGACCCTATAGTCGTCGGACATGACGGTGGCGGGCCAATCTAGTCCCGGGGTCGTGGGGACGACCCTGTAGTCGTCGGACAAGTCGGCGGCGGGCCGACATATTCCCGGGGTCGTGGGGACGACCCTATAGTCGTCGGACAAGTCGGCGGCGGACCAACCTAGTCCCGGGGTCGTGGGGCGACCCTATAGTCGTCGGACATGACGGTGGCGGGCCAATCTAGTCCCGGGGTCGTGGGGACGAGCCTATAGTCGTCGGACATGTCGGCGGCTGACCAACTTTGGCCCGGGGTCGTGGAGACGACCCTATAGTCGTCGGACATGACGGAGGCGGGGTAATCTACTCCTGGGGTCATGGGGACGACCTCATAGTAGTCGGACAAGTCGGCGGCGGGCCAACCTAGTCCCGGGGTCGTGGGGACAACAATATAGTCGTCGGACATGTCGGCGGCTGGCCAACCTAGTCCCGGGGTCGTGGAGACGACCCTATAGTCGTCGGACATGACGGTGGCGGGGCAATCCAGTCCTGGGGTCGTGGGGACGACCCTATAGTCGTCGGACAAGTCGGCGGCGGGCCAACGTATGCCCAGGGTCGTAGGGACGACCCTATAGTCGTCGGACAAGTCGGCGGCGGGCCAACCTAGTCCCGGGGTCGTGGAGACGACCCTATAGTCGTCGGACATGACGGTGGCGGGGCAATCCAGTCCTGGGGTCGTGGGGACGACCCTATAGTCGTCGGACAAGTCGGCGGCGGGCCAACCTAGTCCCGGGGTCGTGGGTACGACCCTATAGTCGTCGGACATGTCGGCGGCGGGCCAACGTATGCCCAGGGTCGTAGGGACGACCCTATAGTCGTCGGACATGACGGAGGCGGGGTAATCTACTCCTGGGGTCATGGGGACGACCCCATAGTAGTCGGACAAGTCGGCGGCGGGCCAACCTAGTCCCGGGGTCGTGGGGACAACCCTATAGTCGTCGGACATGTCGGCGGCTGGCCAACCTAGTCCCGGGGTGTTAGGGACGACCCTGTAGTCGTTGGACAAGTCGGCGGCGGGCCAACCTAGTCCCGGGGTCGTGGGTACGACCCTATAGTCGTCGGACATGTCGGCGGCGGGCCAACGTATGCCCAGGGTCGTAGGGACGACCCTATAGTCGTCGGACATGTCGGCGGCAGGGCAACTTTGGCCCGTGGTCGTGGGGACGACCCTATAGTCGTCGGACATGACGGTGCCGGGGCAATCTAGCCCCGGGGTCGTGGGGACGACCCTATAGACGTCGGACATGTCGGCGGCGGGCCAACCTAGTCCCGGGGTCGTGGGGACGACTTATAGTCGTCGGACATGTCGGCGGCAGGGCAACTTTTGCCCGTGGTCGTGGGGACGACCCTATAGTCGTCGGACAAGTCGGCGGCTGGCCAACCTAGTCCCGGGGTCGTGGAGACGACCCAATAGTCGTCGGACATGTCGGCGGCGGGCCAACCTAGTCCCGGGGTCGTGGGGACGACCCTATAGTCGTCGGACATGTCGGCGGCAGGGCAACTTTGGCCCGTGGTCGTGGGGACGACCCTATAGTCGTCGGACAAGTCGGCGGCTGGCCAACCTAGTCCCGGGGTCGTGGGGACAACCCTATAGTCGTCGGACATGTCGGCGGCTGGCCAACCTAGTCCCGGGGTGTTAGGGACGACCCTGTAGTCGTTGGACAAGTCGGCGGCGGGCCAACCTAGTCCCGGGGTCGTGGGTACGACCCTATAGTCGTCGGACATGTCGGCGGCGGGCCAACCTAGTCCCGGGGTCGTGGGGACGACCCTATAGTCGTCGGACATGTCGGCGGCAGGGCAACTTTGGCCCGTGGTCGTGGGGACGACCCTATAGTCGTCGGACATGACGGTGCCGGGGCAATCTAGCCCCGGGGTCGTGGGGACGACCCTATAGACGTCGGACATGTCGGCGGCGGGCAAACCTAGTCCCGGGGTCGTGGGGACGACTTATAGTCGTCGGACATGTCGGCGGCAGGGCAACTTTGGCCCGTGGTCGTGGGGACGACCCTATAGTCGTCGGACATGTCGGCGGCTGGCCAACCTAGTCCCGTGGTCGTGGGGACGACCCTATACTCGTCGGACATGTCGGCGGCTGGCCAACCTAGTCCCGTGGTCGTGGGGACGACCCTATACTCGTCGGACATGTCGGCGGCTGGCCAACCTAGTCCCGGGGTCGTGGAGACGACCCTATAGTCGTCGGACAAGTCGGCGGCTGGCCAACCTAGTCCCGTGGTCGTGGGGACGACCCTATAGTCGTCGGACATGTCGGCGGCTGGGCAACTTTGGCCCGTGGTCGTGGGGATGTCTCTATAGTCGTCGGACAATTCGGCGGCGGGCCAACCTAGTCCCGGGGTCGTGGAGACGACCCTATAGTCGTCGGACATGACGGTGGCGGGGCAATCTAGTCCCGGGGTCGTGGGGACGACCCTATAGTCGTCGGACATGACGGTGGCGGGCCAATCTAGTCCCGGGGTCGTGGGGACGACCCCATAGTCGTCGGACATGTCGGCGGCTGGGCAACTTTGGCCCGTGGTCGTGGGGACGAACCTATAGTCGTCGGACATGTCGGCGGCAGGGCAACTTTGGCCCGTGGTCGTGGGGACGACCCTATAGTCGTCGGACATGTCGGCGGCGGGCCAACCTAGTCCCGGGGTCGTGGAGACGACCCTATAGTCGTCGGACATGACGGTGGCGGGGCAATCTAGTCCGGGGGTCGTGGGGACGTCCCTATAGTCGTCGGACAAGTCGGCGGCTGGCCAACCTAGTCCCGTGGTCGTGGGGACGACCCTATAGTCGTCGGACATGTCGGCGGCTGGGCAACTTTGGCCCGTGGTCGTGGGGACGTCTCTATAGTCGTCGGACAAGTCGGCGGCGGGCCAACCTAGTCCCGGGGTCGTGGAGACGACCCTATAGTCGTCGGACATGACGGTGGCGGGGCAATCTAGCCCCGGGGTCGTGGGGACGACCCTATAGTCGTCGGACATGACGGTGGCGGGCCAATCTAGTCCCGGGGTCGTGGGGACGACCCCATAGTCGTCGGACATGTCGGCGGCTGGGCAACTTTGGCCCGTGGTCGTGGGGACGACCCTATAGTCGTCGGACAAGTCGGCGGCGGGCCAACCTAGTCCCGGGGTCGTGGAGACGACCCTATAGTCGTCGGACATGACGGTGGCGGGGCAATCTAGTCCCGGGGTCGTGGGGACGACCCTATAGTCGTCGGACATGACGGTGGCGGGCCAATCTAGTCCCGGGGTCGTGGGGACGACCCCATAGTCGTCGAACATGTCGGCGGCGGGCCAACCTAGTCCCGTGGTCGTGGGGACGTCTCTATAGTCGTCGGACAAGTCGGCGGCGGGCCAACCTAGTCCCGGGGTCGTGGAGACGACCCTATAGTCGTCGGACATGACGGTGGCGGCGCAATCTAGTCCGGGGGTCGTGGGGACGATCCTGTATTCGTCGGACATAACGGTGGTGGGCCAATCTATTCCTGGGGCCGTGGGGACGACCCTATAGTCGTCGGACATGTCGGCGGCTGGCCAACCTAGTCCCGGGATCGTGGGGACGCCTCTATAGTCGTCGGACAAGTCGGCGGCGGGCCAACCTAGTCCCGGGGTCGTGGAGACGACCCTATAGTCGTCGGACACGACGGTGGCGGGGCAATCTAGTCCGGGGGTCGTGGGGACGACCCCATAGTCGTCGAACATGTCGGCGGCGGGCCAACCTAGTCCCGTGGTCGTGGGGACGTCTCTATAGTCGTCGGACAAGTCGGCGGCGGGCCAACCTAGTCCCGGGGTCGTGGAGACGACCCTATAGTCGTCGGACATGACGGTGGCGGGGCAATCTAGTCCGGGGGTCGTGGGGACGATCCTGTAGTCGTCGGACATGACGGTGGTGGGCCAATCTATTCCTGGGGCCGTGGGGACGACCGTATAGTCGTCGGACATGTCGGCGGCTGGCCAACCTATTCCCGGGATCGTGGGGACGCCTCTATAGTCGTCGGACAAGTCGGCGGCGGGCCAACCTAGTCCCGGGGTCGTGGAGACGACCCTATAGTCGTCGGACATGACGGTGGCGGGGCAATCTAGTCCGGGGGTGGTGGGGACGTCCCTACAGTCGTCGGACATGTCGGCGGCTGGCCAACCTAGTCCCGGGGTCGTGGAGACGACCCTATAGTCGTCGGACATGTCGGCGGCTGACCAACTTTGGCCCGTGGTCGTGGGGACGACCCTATAGTCGTCGGACATGACGGTGGCGGGCCAATCTAGCCCCGCGGTCGTGGGGACGACCCTATAGTCGTCGGACATGACGGTGGCGGGCCAATCTAGTCCCGGGCTCGTGGGGACGACCCTATAGTCGTCGGACATGACGGTGGCGGGCCAATCTAGTCCCGGGGTCGTGGGGACGACCCTGTAGTCGTCGGACAAGTCGGCGGCGGGCCGACATATTCCCGGGGTCGTGGGGACGACCCTATAGTCGTCGGACAAGTCGGCGGCGGACCAACCTAGTCCCGGGGTCGTGGGGCGACCCTATAGTCGTCGGACATGACGTTGGCGGGCCAATCTAGTCCCGGGGTCGTGGGGACGACCCTATAGTCGTCGGACATGTCGGCGGCTGGCCAACTTTGGCCCGTGGTCGTGGGGACAACCCTATAGACCTCCGACATGATGGTGGCGGGCCAATCTAGTCCCGGGGTCGTGGGGACGACCCTATAGTCGTCGGACAAGTCGGCGGCGGGCCAACATAGTCCCGGGGTCGTGGAGAGGACCCTATAGTCGTCGGACATGACGGTGGCGGGGCAATCTAGTCCGGGGGTCGTGGGGACGACCCCATAGTCGTCGAACATGTCGGCGGCGGGCCAACCTAGTCCCGTGGTCGTGGGGACGTCTCTATAGTCGTCGGACAAGTCGGCGGCGGGCCAACCTAGTCCCGGGGTCGTGGAGACGACCCTATAGTCGTCGGACATGACGGTGGCGGGGCAATCTAGTCCGGGGGTCGTGGGGACGATCCTGTAGTCGTCGGACATGACGGTGGTGGGCCAATCTATTCCTGGGGCCGTGGGGACGACCCTATAGCCGTCGGACATGTCGGCGGCTGGCCAACCTAGTCCCGGGATCGTGGGGACGCCTCTATAGTCGTCGGACAAGTCGGCGGCGGGCCAACCTAGTCCCGGGGTCGTGGGGACGACCCTATAGTCGTCGGACATGACGGTCGGCGGGCCAATCTAGTCCCGGGCTCGTGGGGACGACCCTATAGTCGTCGGACATGTCGGCGGCTGGGCAACTTTGGCCCGTGGTCGTGGGGACGTCTCTATAGTCGTCGGACAAGTCGGCGGCGGGCCAACCTAGTCCCGGGGTCGTGGAGACGACCCTATAGTCGTCGGACATGTCGGCGGCGGGCCAACGTATGCCCAGGGTCGTAGGGACGACCCTATAGTCGTCGACAAGTCGGCGGCGGGCCAACCTAGTCCCGGGGTCGTGGGGACGATCCTGTTTTCGTCGGACATGACGGTGGTGGGCCAATCTATTCCTGGGGCCGTGGGGACGACCCTATAGTCGTCGGACATGCCGGCGGCTGGCCAACCTAGTCCCGGGGTGTTAGGGACGACCCTGTAGTCGTTGGACAAGTCGGCGGCGGGCCAACCTAGTCCCGGGGTCGTGGGTACGACCCTATAGTCGTCGAACATGTCGGCGGCGGGCCAACGTATGCCCAGGGTCGTAGGGACGACCCTATAGTCGTCGACAAGTCGGCGGCGGGCCAACCTAGTCCCGGGGTCGTGGAGACGACCCTATAGTCGTCGGACATGACGGTGGCGGGGCAATCCAGTCCTGGGGTCGTGGGGACGACCCTATAGTCGTCGGACAAGTCGGCGGCGGGTCAACGTATGCCCAGGGTCGTAGGGACGAACCGATAGTCGTCGGACATGACGGTGGCGGGCCAATCTAGCCCAGGGGTTGTGGGGCGACCCTATAGTCGTCGGACATGTCGGCGGCAGGGCAACTTTGGCCCGTGGTCGTGGGGACGACCCTATAGTCGTCGGACATGTCGGAGGCGGGCCAACGTAGTCCCGGGGTCGTGGAGACGACCCTATAGTCGTCGGACAAGTCGGCGGCGGGCCAACCTAGTCCCGGGGTCGTGGAGACGACCCTATAGTCGTCGGACATGACGGTGGCGGGGCAATCTAGTCCGGGGGTCGTGGGGACGATCCTGTTTTCGTCGGACATGACGGTGGTGGGCCAATCTATTCCTGGGGCCGTGGGGACGACCCTATAGTCGTCGGACATGTCGGCGGCTGGCCAACCTAGTCCCGGGATCGTGGGGACGCCTCTATAGTCGTCGGACAAGTCGGCGGCGGGCCAACCTAGTCCCGGGGTCGTGGGGACGACCCTATAATCGTCGGACATGACGGTCGGCGGGCCAATCTAGTCCCGGGCTCGTGGGGACGACCCTATAGTCGTCGGACATGTCGGCGGCTGGGCAACTTTGGCCCGTGGTCGTGGGGACGTCTCTATAGTCGTCGGACAAGTCGGCGGCGGGCCAACCTAGTCCCGGGGTCGTGGAGACGACCCTATAGTCGTCGGACACGACGGTGGCGGGGCAATCTAGTCCGGGGGTCGTGGGGACGACCCCATAGTCGTCGAACATGTCGGCGGCGGGCCAACCTAGTCCCGTGGTCGTGGGGACGTCTCTATAGTCGTCGGACAAGTCGGCGGCGGGCCAACCTAGTCCCGGGGTCGTGGAGACGACCCTATAGTCGTCGGACATGACGGTGGCGGGGCAATCTAGTCCGGGGGTCGCGGGGACGATCCTGTAGTCGTCGGACATGACGGTGGTGGGCCAATCTATTCCTGGGGCCGTGGGGACGACCGTATAGTCGTCGGACATGTCGGCGGCTGGCCAACCTAGTCCCGGGATCGTGGGGACGCCTCTATAGTCGTCGGACAAGTCGGCGGCGGGCCAACCTAGTCCCGGGGTCGTGGAGACGACCCTATAGTCGTCGGACATGACGGTGGCGGGGCAATCTAGTCCGGGGGTGGTGGGGACGTCCCTACAGTCGTCGGACATGTCGGCGGCTGGCCAACCTAGTCCCGGGGTCGTGGAGACGACCCTATAGTCGTCGGACATGTCGGCGGCTGACCAACTTTGGCCCGTGGTCGTGGGGACGACCCTATAGTCGTCGGACATGACGGTGGCGGGCCAATCTAGCCCCGCGGTCGTGGGGACGACCCTATAGTCGTCGGACATGACGGTGGCGGGGCAATCTAGTCCGGGGGTCGTGGGGACGACCCCATAGTCGTCGAACATGTCGGCGGCGGGCCAACCTAGTCCCGTGGTCGTGGGGACGTCTCTATAGTCGTCGGACAAGTCGGCGGCGGGCCAACCTAGTCCCGGGGTCGTGGAGACGACCCTATAGTCGTCGGACATGACGGTGGCGGGGCAATCTAGTCCGGGGGTCGTGGGGACGATCCTGTAGTCGTCGGACATGACGGTGGTGAGCCAATCTATTCCTGGGGCCGTGGGGACGACCGTATAGTCGTCGGACATGTCGGCGGCTGGCCAACCTAGTCCCGGGATCGTGGGGTCGCCTCTATAGTCGTCGGACAAGACGGCGGCGGGCCAACCTAGTCCCGGGGTCGTGGGGACGACCCTATAGTCGTCGGACATGACGGTGGCGGGCCAATCTAGTCCCGGGCTCGTGGGGACGACCCTATAGTCGTCGGACATGACGGTGGCGGGCCAACCTAGTCCCGGGGTCGTGGGGACGACCCTATAGTCGTCGGACAAGTCGGCGGCGGGCCACCCTAGTCCCGGGGTCGTGGGGACGACCCTATAGCCGTCGGACATGATGTTGGGGGGCCAATCTAGTCCCGGGGTCGTGGGGACGACCCTATAGTCGTTGGACATTTTGGCGGCTGGGCAACTTTGGCCCGTGGTCGTGGGGACGACCCTATAGTCGTCGGACATGTCGGCGGCTGGCCAACTTTGGCCCGTGGTCGTGGGGACAACCCTATAGAACACCGACATGATGGTGGCGGGCCAATCTATTCCCGGGGTCGTGGGGCGACCCTATAGTCGTCGGACATGACGGTGGCGGGCCAATCTAGCCCCGGGGTCGTGGGGACGACCCTATAGACGTCGGACATGTCGGCGGCTGGCCAACCTAGTCCCGGGGTCGTGGGGACGACCCTATAGTCGTCGGACGTGTCGGCGGCGGGGCAACTTTGGCCCGTGGTCTTGGGGACGACCCTATAGTCGTCGGACATGTCGGTGACTGGCCAACCTAGTCCCGGGTTCGTGGGGACGACCCTATAATCGTCGGACAAGTCGGCGGCGGGCCGACCTAGTCCCGGGGTCGTGGGGACGACCCTATAGACGTCGGACATGTCGGCGGCTGGCCAACCTAGTCCCGGGGTGGTAGGGACGACCCTATAGTCGTCGGACAAGTCGGCGGCGGGCCAACCTAGTCCCGTGGTCGTGGGGACGACCGTATAGTCGTCGGACATGTCGGCGGCTGGCCAACCTAGTCCCGGGGTCGTGGGGACGACCCTATAGTCGTCGGACAAGTCGGCGGCGGGCCAACCTAGACCCGGGGTCGTGGGGACGACCCTATAGTCGTCGGACATGTCGGCGGCAGGGCAACTTTGGCCCGTGGTCTTGGGGACGACCCTATAGTCGTCGGACATGTCGGTGACTGGCCAACCTAGTCCCGGGTTCGTGGGGACGACCCTATAGTAGTCGGACGAGTCGGCGGCGGGCCGACCTAGTCCCGGGGTCGTGGGGACGACCCTATAGTCGTCGGACATGTCGGCGGCAGGGCAACTTTGGCCCGTGGTCGTGGGGACGACCCTATAGTCGTCGGACATGTCGGCGGCTGGCCAACCTAGACCCGGGGTGGTGGGGACGACCCTATAGTCGTCGGACATGTCGGCCGCTGGCCAACCTAGTCTCGTGGTCGTGGGGACGACCCCATAGTCGTAGGACACGTTGTCGGCGGGCCAACCTAGTCCCGGGGTCGTGGGGACGACCCTATAGTCGTCGGACAAGTCGGCGGCGGACCATCCTACTCCCGGGGTCGTGGGGACGACCCTATAGTCGTCGGTCATGTCGGCGGCTTGCCAACCTAGTCTCGTGGTCGTGGGGACGACCCCATAGTCGTAGGACAAGTCGGCGGCGGGACAAGTCGGCGGCGGGACAAGTCGGCGGCGGGCCAACCTGGTGCCGGGGTCGTGGGGACGACCCTATAGTCGTCGGACATGACGGTGCCGGGGCAATCTAGCCCCGGGGTCGTGGGAACGACCCTTTAGACGTCGGACATGTCGGCGGCGGGCCAACCTAGTCCCGTGGTCGTCGGACATGTCGGCGGCTGGCCAACCTAGTCCCGGGGTCGTGGGGACGACCCTATAGTCGTCGGACAAGTCGGCGGCGGACCATCCTACTCCCGGGGTCGTGGGGACGACCCTATAGTCGTCGGTCATGTCGGCGGCTTGCCAACCTAGTCTCGTGGTCGTGGGGACGACCCCATAGTCGTAGGACACGTCCTCGGCGGGCCAACCTAGTCCCGGGGTCGTGGGGACGACCGTATAGTCGTCGGACATGACGGTGGCGGGCCAATCTAGTCCCGGGGTCGTGGGGACGACCCTATAGTCGTCGGACATGTCGGCGGCTGGCCAACTTTGGCCCGGGTCGTGGGGACGACCCTATAGTCGTCGGACATGTCGGCGGCGGGCCGACCTAGTCCCGGGGTCGTGGGGACGACCCTATAGTCGTCGGACATGTCGGCGGCGGGCCGACCTAGTCCCGGGGTCGTGGCGACGACCCTATAGTCGTCGGACAAGTCGGCGGCGGGCCAACCTAGCCCCGGGGTCGTGGGGACGACCCTATAGACGTCGGACATGTCGGCGGCGGGCCAACCTAGCCCCGGGGTCGTGGGGACGACCCTATAGACGTCGGACATGTCGGCGGCTGGCCAACCTAGTCCCGGGGTCGTGGGGACGACCCTATAGTCGTCGGACATGTCGGCGGCTGGCCAACTTTGGCCCGGGGCGTGGGGACGACCGTATAGTCGTCGGAAATGACGGTGGCGGGCCAATCTAGTCCCGGGGTCGTGGGGACGACCCTATAGTCGTCGGACATGTCGGCGGCTGGCCAACTTTGGCCCGGGTCGTGGGGACGACCCTATAGTCGTCGGACATGTCGGCGGCTGGCCAACTTTGGCCCGGGTCGTGGGGACGACCCTATAGTCGTCGGACATGTCGGCGGCGGGCCGACCTATTCCCGGGGTCGTGGGGACGACCCTATAGTCGTCGGACATGTCGGCGGCGGGCCGACCTAGTCCCGGGGTCGTGGGGACGACCCTATAGTCGTCGGACAAGTCGGCGGCGGGCCAACCTAGTCCCGTGGTCGTGGGGACGACCGTATAGTCGTCGGACATGTCGGCGGCTGGCCAACCTAGTCCCGGGGTCGTGGGGACGACCCTATAGTCGTCGGACAAGTCGGCGGCGGACCATCCTACACCCGGGGTCGTGGGGACGACCCTATAGTCGTCGGACAAGTCGGCGGCGGGCCAACCTAGACCCGGGGTCGTGGGGACGACCCTATAGTCGTCGGACATGTCGGCGGCAGGGCAACTTTGGCCCGTGGTCTTGGGGACGACCCTATAGTCGTCGGACATGTCGGTGACTGGCGAACCTAGTCCCGGGTTCGTGGGGACGACCCTATAGTCGTCGGACGAGTCGGCGGCGGGCCGACCTAGTCCCGGGGTCGTGGGGACGACCCTATAGTCTTCGGACATGTCGGCGGCAGGGCAACTTTGGCCCGTGGTCGTGGGGACGACCCTATAGTCGTCGGACATGTCGGCGGCTGGCCAACCTAGACCCGGGGTGGTGGGGACGACCCTATAGTCGTCGGACATGTCGGCGGCTGGCCAACCTAGTCTCGTGGTCGTGGGGACGACCCCATAGTCGTAGGACACGTCGTCGGCGGGCCAACCTAGTCCCGGGGTCGTGGGGACGACCGTATAGTCGTCGGACATGACGGTGGCGGGCCAATCTAGTCCCGGGGTCGTGGGGACGACCCTATAGTCGTCGGACATGTCGGCGGCTGGCCAACTTTGGCCCGGGTCGTGGGGACGACCCTATAGTTGTCGGCCATGTCGGCGGCGGGCCGACCTAGTCCCGGGGTCGTGGGGACGACCCTATAGTCGTCGGACGTGTCGGCGGCGGGGCAACTTTGGCCAGTGGTCGTGGGGACGACCCTATAGTCGTCGGACATGTCGGGGGCAGGGCAACTTTGGCCCATGGTCGTGGGGACGACACTATAGTCGTCGGACAAGTCGGCGGCGGGCCATCCTACTCCCGGGGTCGTGAGGACGACCCTATAGTCGTCGGACAAGTCGGCGGCGGGCCAACCTAGACCCGGGGTCGTGGGGACGACCCTATAGTCGTCGGACAATTCGGCGGCGGGCCAACCTAGTCCCGTGGTCGTGGGGACGACCGTATAGTCGTCGGACAAGTCGGCGGCGGGCCAACCTACTCCCGGGGTCGTGGGGACGACCCTATAGTCGTCGGACAAGTCGGCGGCGGGCCGACCTAGACCCGGGGTCGTGGGGACGACCCTATAGTCGTCGGACATGTCGGCGGCAGGGCAACTTTGGCCCGTGGTCTTGGGGACGACCCTATAGTCGTCGGACATGTCGGTGACTGGCCAACCTAGTCCCGGGTTCGTGGGGACGACCCTATAGTCGTCGGACAAGTCGGCGGCGGGCCGACCTAGTCCCGGGGTCGTGGGGACGACCCTATAGTCGTAGGACACGTCGGCGGCGGGCCTACCTAGTCCCGGGGTCGAGGGGACGACCGTATAGTCGTCGGACATGACGGTGGCGGGCCAATCTAGTCCCGGGGTCGTGGGGACGACCCTATAGTCGTCGGACAAGTCGGCGGCGGGCCGACCTAGACCCGGGGTCGTGGGGACGACCCTATAGTCGTCGGACATGTCGGCGGCAGGGCAACTTTGGCCCGTGGTCTTGGGGACGACCCTATAGTCGTCGGACATGTCGGTGACTGGCCAACCTAGTCCCGGGGTCGTGGAGACGACCCTATAGTCGTCGGACAAGTCGGCGGCGGGCCAACCTAGTCCCGGGGTCGTGGGGACGACCCTATAGTCGTCGGACATGACGGTGCCGGGGCAATCTAGCCCCGGGGTCGTGGGGACGACCCTATAGTCGTCGGACATGTCGGCGGCAGGGCAACTTTGGCCCGTGGTCTTGGGGACGACCCTATAGTCGTCGGACATGTCGGTGACTGGCCAACCTAGTCCCGGGTTCGTGGGGACGACCCTATAGTCGTCGGACAAATCGGCGGCGGGCCAACCTACTCCCGGGGTCGTGGGGACGACCCTATAGTCGTCGGACATGTCGGCGGCTGGGCAACTTTGGACAGTGATCGTGGGGACGACCCTATAGTCGTCGGACATGTCGGCGGCAGCGCAACTTTGGCCCGTGGTCGTGGGGACGACCCTATAGTCGTCGGACATGTCGGCGGCAGGGCAACTTTGGCCCGTGGTCTTGGGGACGACCCTATAGTCGTCGGACATGTCGGTGACTGGCCAACCTAGTCCCGGGTTCGTGGGGACGACCCTATAGTCGTCGGACAAGTCGGCGGCGGGCCAACCTACTCCCGGGGTCGTGGGGACGACCCTATAGTCGTCGGACAAGTCGGCGGCGGGCCAACCTAGACCCGGGGTCGTGGGGACGACCCTATAGTCGTCGGACATGTCGGCGGCAGGGCAACTTTGGCCCGTGGTCTTGGGGACGACCCTATAGTCGTCGGACATGTCGGTGACTGGCCAACCTAGTCCCGGGTTCGTGGGGACGACCCTATAGTCGTCGGACAAATCGGCGGCGGGCCAACCTACTCCCGGGGTCGTGGGGACGACCCTATAGTCGTCGGACAAGTCGGCGGCGGGCCAACCTAGACCCGGGGTCGTGGGGACGACCCTATAGTCGTCGGACATGTCGGCGGCAGGGCAACTTTGGCCCGTGGTCTTGGGGACGACCCTATAGTCGTCGGACATGTCGGTGACTGGCCAACCTAGTCCCGGGTTCGTGGGGACGACCCTATAGTCGTCGGACAAGTCGGCGGCGGGCCGACCTAGTCCCGGGGTCGTGGGGACGACCCTATAGTCGTAGGACACGTCGGCGGCGGGCCTACCTAGTCCCGGGGTCGAGGGGACGACCGTATAGTCGTCGGACATGACGGTGGCGGGCCAATCTAGTCCCGGGGTCGTGGGGACGACCCTATAGTCTTCGGACATGTCGGCGGCTGGCCATCTTTGGCCCGGGGCGTGGGGACGACCCTATAGTCGTCGGACATGTCGGTGACTGGCCAACCTAGTCCCGGGGTCGTGGAGACGACCCTATAGTCGTCGGACAAGTCGGCGGCGGGCCAACCTAGTCCCGGGGTCGTGGGGACGACCCTATAGTCGTCGGACATGACGGTGCCGGGGCAATCTAGCCCCGGGGTCGTGGGGACGACCCTATAGTCGTCGGACAAGTCGGCGGCGGGCCAACCTAGTCCCGTGGTCGTGGGGACGACCGTATAGTCGTCGGACAAGTCGGCGGCGGGCCAACCTAGACCCGGGGTCGTGGGGACGACCCTATAGTCGTCGGACATGTCGGCGGCAGGGCAACTTTGGCCCGTGGTCTTGGGGACGACCCTATAGTCGTCGGACATGTCGGTGACTGGCCAACCTAGTCCCGGGTTCGTGGGGACGACCCTATAGTCGTCGGACAAATCGAAGGCGGGCCAACCTACTCCCGGGGTCGTGGGGACGACCCTATAGTCGTCGGACATGTCGGCGGCTGGGCAACTTTGGACAGTGATCGTGGGGACGACCCTATAGTCGTCGGACATGTCGGCGGCAGCGCAACTTTGGCCCGTGGTCGTGGGGACGACCCTATAGTCGTCGGACATGTCGGCGGCAGGGCAACTTTGGCCCGTGGTCTTGGGGACGACCCTATAGTCGTCGGACGTGTCGGTGACTGGCCAACCTAGTCCCGGGTTCGTGGGGACGACCCTATAGTCGTCGGACAAGTCGGCGGCGGGCCAACCTACTCCCGGGGTCGTGGGGACGACCTTATAGTCGTCGGACAAGTCGGCGGCGGGCCAACCTAGACCCGGGGTCGTGGGGACGACCCTATAGTCGTCGGACATGTCGGCGGCAGGGCAACTTTGGCCCGTGGTCTTGGGGACGACCCTATAGTCGTCGGACATGTCGGTGACTGGCCAACCTAGTCCCGGGTTCGTGGGGACGACCCTATAGTCGTCGGACAAATCGGCGGCGGGCCAACCTACTCCCGGGGTCGTGGGGACGACCCTATAGTCGTCGGACAAGTCGGCGGCGGGCCAACCTAGACCCGGGGTCGTGGGGATGACCCTATAGTCGTCGGACATGTCGGCGGCAGGGCAACTTTGGCCCGTGGTCTTGGGGACGACCCTATAGTCGTCGGACAAGTCGGCGGCGGGCCGACCTAGTCCCGGGGTCGTGGGGACGACCCTATAGTCGTAGGACACGTCGGCGGCGGGCCTACCTAGTCCCGGGGTCGAGGGGACGACCGTATAGTCGTCGGACATGACGGTGGCGGGCCAATCTAGTCCCGGGGTCGTGGGGACGACCCTATAGTCTTCGGACATGTCGGCGGCTGGCCATCTTTGGCCCGGGGCGTGGGGACGACCCTATAGTCGTCGGACATGTCGGTGACTGGCCAACCTAGTCCCGGGGTCGGGGAGACGACCCTATAGTCGTCGGACAAGTCGGCGGCGGGCCAACCTAGTCCCGGGGTCGTGGGGACGACCCTATAGTCGTCGGACATGACGGTGCCGGGGCAATCTAGCCCCGGGGTCGTGGGGACGACCCTATAGTCGTCGGACAAGTCGGCGGCTGGCCAACCTAGTCCCGGGGTCGTGGGGACGACCCTATAGTCGTCGGACAAGTCGGCGGCGGACCATCCTACACCCGGGGTCGTGGGGACGACCCTATAGTCGTCGGACAAGTCGGCGGCGGGCCAACCTAGACCCGGGGTCGTGGGGACGACCCTATAGTCGTCGGACATGTCGGCGGCAGGGCAACTTTGGCCCGTGGTCTTGGGGACGACCCTATAGTCGTCGGACATGTCGGTGACTGGCGAACCTAGTCCCGGGTTCGTGGGGACGACCCTATAGTCGTCGGACGAGTCGGCGGCGGGCCGACCTAGTCCCGGGGTCGTGGGGACGACCCTATAGTCTTCGGACATGTCGGCGGCAGGGCAACTTTGGCCCGTGGTCGTGGGGACGACCCTATAGTCGTCGGACATGTCGGCGGCTGGCCAACCTAGACCCGGGGTGGTGGGGACGACCCTATAGTCGTCGGACATGTCGGCGGCTGGCCAACCTAGTCTCGTGGTCGTGGGGACGACCCCATAGTCGTAGGACACGTCGTCGGCGGGCCAACCTAGTCCCGGGGTCGTGGGGACGACCGTATAGTCGTCGGACATGACGGTGGCGGGCCAATCTAGTCCCGGGGTCGTGGGGACGACCCTATAGTCGTCGGACATGTCGGCGGCTGGCCAACTTTGGCCCGGGTCGTGGGGACGACCCTATAGTTGTCGGCCATGTCGGCGGCGGGCCGACCTAGTCCCGGGGTCGTGGGGACGACCCTATAGTCGTCGGACGTGTCGGCGGCGGGGCAACTTTGGCCAGTGGTCGTGGGGACGAACCTATAGTCGTCGGACATGTCGGGGGCAGGGCAACTTTGGCCCATGGTCGTGGGGACGACACTATAGTCGTCGGACAAGTCGGCGGCGGGCCATCCTACTCCCGGGGTCGTGAGGACGACCCTATAGTCGTCGGACAAGTCGGCGGCGGGCCAACCTAGACCCGGGGTCGTGGGGACGACCCTATAGTCGTCGGACAATTCGGCGGCGGGCCAACCTAGTCCCGTGGTCGTGGGGACGACCGTATAGTCGTCGGACAAGTCGGCGGCGGGCCAACCTACTCCCGGGGTCGTGGGGACGACCCTATAGTCGTCGGACAAGTCGGCGGCGGGCCGACCTAGACCCGGGGTCGTGGGGACGACCCTATAGTCGTCGGACATGTCGGCGGCAGGGCAACTTTGGCCCGTGGTCTTGGGGACGACCCTATAGTCGTCGGACATGTCGGTGACTGGCCAACCTAGTCCCGGGTTCGTGGGGACGACCCTATAGTCGTCGGACAAGTCGGCGGCGGGCCGACCTAGTCCCGGGGTCGTGGGGACGACCCTATAGTCGTAGGACACGTCGGCGGCGGGCCTACCTAGTCCCGGGGTCGAGGGGACGACCGTATAGTCGTCGGACATGACGGTGGCGGGCCAATCTAGTCCCGGGGTCGTGGGGACGACCCTATAGTCTTCGGACATGTCGGCGGCTGGCCATCTTTGGCCCGGGGCGTGGGGACGACCCTATAGTCGTCGGACATTTCGGTGACTGGCCAACCTAGTCCCGGGGTCGTGGAGACGACCCTATAGTCGTCGGACAAGTCGGCGGCGGGCCAACCTAGTCCCGGGGTCGTGGGGACGACCCTATAGTCGTCGGACATGACGGTGCCGGGGCAATCTAGCCCCGGGGTCGTGGGGACGACCCTATAGTCGTCGGACAAGTCGGCGGCGGGCCAACCTAGTCCCGTGGTCGTGGGGACGACCGTATAGTCGTCGGACAAGTCGGCGGCGGGCCAACCTAGACCCGGGGTCGTGGGGACGACCCTATAGTCCTCGGACATGTCGGCGGCAGGGCAACTTTGGCCCGTGGTCTTGGGGACGACCCTATAGTCGTCGGACATGTCGGTGACTGGCCAACCTAGTCCCGGGTTCGTGGGGACGACCCTATAGTCGTCGGACAAATCGGCGGCGGGCCAACCTACTCCCGGGGTCGTGGGGACGACCCTATAGTCGTCGGACATGTCGGCGGCTGGGCAACTTTGGACAGTGATCGTGGGGACGACCCTATAGTCGTCGGACATGTCGGCGGCAGCGCAACTTTGGCCCGTGGTCGTGGGGACGACCCTATAGTCGTCGGACATGTCGGCGGCAGGGCAACTTTGGCCCGTGGTCTTGGGGACGACCCTATAGTCGTCGGACATGTCGGTGACTGGCCAACCTAGTCCCGGGTTCGTGGGGACGACCCTATAGTCGTCGGACAAGTCGGCGGCGGGCCAACCTACTCCCGGGGTCGTGGGGACGACCCTATAGTCGTCGGACAAGTCGGCGGCGGGCCAACCTAGACCCGGGGTCGTGGGGACGACCCTATAGTCGTCGGACATGTCGGCGGCAGGGCAACTTTGGCCCGTGGTCTTGGGGACGACCCTATAGTCGTCGGACATGTCGGTGACTGGCCAACCTAGTCCCGGGTTCGTGGGGACGACCCTATAGTCGTCGGACAAATCGGCGGCGGGCCAACCTACTCCCGGGGTCGTGGGGACGACCCTATAGTCGTCGGACAAGTCGGCGGCGGGCCAACCTAGACCCGGGGTCGTGGGGACGACCCTATAGTCGTCGGACATGTCGGCGGCAGGGCAACTTTGGCCCGTGGTCTTGGGGACGACCCTATAGTCGTCGGACATGTCGGTGACTGGCCAACCTAGTCCCGGGTTCGTGGGGACGACCCTATAGTCGTCGGACAAGTCGGCGGCGGGCCGACCTAGTCCCGGGGTCGTGGGGACGACCCTATAGTCGTAGGACACGTCGGCGGCGGGCCTACCTAGTCCCGGGGTCGAGGGGACGACCGTATAGTCGTCGGACATGACGGTGGCGGGCCAATCTAGTCCCGGGGTCGTGGGGACGACCCTATAGTCTTCGGACATGTCGGCGGCTGGCCATCTTTGGCCCGGGGCGTGGGGACGACCCTATAGTCGTCGGACATGTCGGTGACTGGCCAACCTAGTCCCGGGGTCGTGGAGACGACCCTATAGTCGTCGGACAAGTCGGCGGCGGGCCAACCTAGTCCCGGGGTCGTGGGGACGACCCTATAGTCGTCGGACATCACGGTGCCGGGGCAATCTAGCCCCGGGGTCGTGGGGACGACCCTATAGTCGTCGGACAAGTCGGCGGCGGGCCAACCTAGTCCCGTGGTCGTGGGGACGACCGTATAGTCGTCGGACAAGTCGGCGGCGGGCCAACCTAGACCCGGGGTCGTGGGGACGACCCTATAGTCGTCGGACATGTCGGCGGCAGGGCAACTTTGGCCCGTGGTCTTGGGGACGACCCTATAGTCGTCGGACATGTCGGTGACTGGCCAACCTAGTCCCGGGTTCGTGGGGACGACCCTATAGTCGTCGGACAAATCGGCGGCGGGCCAACCTACTCCCGGGGTCGTGGGGACGACCCTATAGTCGTCGGACATGTCGGCGGCTGGGCAACTTTGGACAGTGATCGTGGGGACGACCCTATAGTCGTCGGACATGTCGGCGGCAGCGCAACTTTGGCCCGTGGTCGTGGGGACGACCCTATAGTCGTCGGACATGTCGGCGGCAGGGCAACTTTGGCCCGTGGTCTTGGGGACGACCCTATAGTCGTCGGACGTGTCGGTGACTGGCCAACCTAGTCCCGGGTTCGTGGGGACGACCCTATAGTCGTCGGACAAGTCGGCGGCGGGCCAACCTACTCCCGGGGTCGTGGGGACGACCTTATAGTCGTCGGACAAGTCGGCGGCGGGCCATCCTAGACCCGGGGTCGTGGGGACGACCCTATAGTCGTCGGACATGTCGGCGGCAGGGCAACTTTGGCCCGTGGTCTTGGGGACGACCCTATAGTCGTCGGACATGTCGGTGACTGGCCAACCTAGTCCCGGGTTCGTGGGGACGACCCTATAGTCGTCGGACAAATCGGCGGCGGGCCAACCGACTCCCGGGGTCGTGGGGACGACCCTATAGTCGTCGGACAAGTCGGCGGCGGGCCAACCTAGACCCGGGGTCGTGGGGATGACCCTATAGTCGTCGGACATGTCGGCGGCAGGGCAACTTTGGCCCGTGGTCTTGGGGACGACCCTATAGTCGTCGGACAAGTCGGCGGCGGGCCGACCTAGTCCCGGGGTCGTGGGGACGACCCTATAGTCGTAGGACACGTCGGCGGCGGGCCTACCTAGTCCCGGGGTCGAGGGGACGACCGTATAGTCGTCGGACATGACGGTGGCGGGCCAATCTAGTCCCGGGGTCGTGGGGACGACCCTATAGTCTTCGGACATGTCGGCGGCTGGCCATCTTTGGCCCGGGGCGTGGGGACGACCCTATAGTCGTCGGACATGTCGGTGACTGGCCAACCTAGTCCCGGGGTCGGGGAGACGACCCTATAGTCGTCGGACAAGTCGGCGGCGGGCCAACCTAGTCCCGGGGTCGTGGGGACGACCCTATAGTCGTCGGACATGACGGTGCCGGGGCAATCTAGCCCCGGGGTCGTGGGGACGACCCTATAGTCGTCGGACAAGTCGGCGGCGGGCCAACCTAGTCCCGTGTTCGTGGGGACGACCGTATAGTCGTCGGACAAGTCGGCGGCGGGCCAACCTAGACCCGGGGTCGTGGGGACGACCCTATAGTCGTCGGACATGTCGGCGGCAGGGCAACTTTGGCCCGTGGTCTTGGGGACGACCCTATAGTCGTCGTACAAGTCGGCGGCTGGCCAACCTAGTCCCGGGTTCGTGGGGACGACCCTATAGTCGTCGGACAAATCGGCTGCGGGCCAACCTACTCCCGGGGTCGTGGGGACGACCCTATAGTCGTCGGACAAGTCGGCGGCGGGCCAACCTAGTCCCGGGGTCGTGGGGACGACCCTATAGTCGTCGGACATGACGGTGCCGGGGCAATCTAGCCCCGGGGTCGTGGGGACGACCCTATAGTCGTCGGACAAGTCGGCGGCGGGCCAACCTAGTCCCGGGGTCGTGGGGACGACCCTATAGTCGTCGGACATGACGGTGCCGGGGCAATCTAGAACCGGGGTCGTGGGGACGACCCTATAGTCGTCGGACAAGTCGGCGGCGGGCCAACCTAGTCCCGTGGTCGTGGGGACGACCGTATAGTCGTCGGACAAGTCGGCGGCGGGCCAACCTAGACCCGGGGTCGTGGGGACGACCCTATAGTCGTCGGACATGTCGGCGGCAGGGCAACTTTGGCCCGTGGTCTTGGGGACGACCCTATAGTCGTCGGACATGTCGGTGACTGGCCAACCTAGTCCCGGGTTCGTGGGGACGACCCTATAGTCGTCGGACAAATCGGCGGCGGGCCAACCTACTCCCGGGGTCGTGGGGACGACCCTATAGTCGTCGGACATGTCGGCGGCTGGGCAACTTTGGACAGTGATCGTGGGGACGACCCTATAGTCGTCGGACATGTCGGCGGCAGCGCAACTTTGGCCCGTGGTCGTGGGGACGACCCTATAGTCGTCGGACATGTCGGCGGCAGGGCAACTTTGGCCCGTGGTCTTGGGGACGACCCTATAGTCGTCGGACATGTCGGTGACTGGCCAACCTAGTCCCGGGTTCGTGGGGACGACCCTATAGTCGTCGGACAAGTCGGCGGCGGGCCAACCTACTCCCGGGGTCGTGGGGACGACCTTATAGTCGTCGGACAAGTCGGCGGCGGGCCAACCTAGACCCGGGGTCGTGGGGACGACCCTATAGTCGTCGGACATGTCGGCGGCAGGGCAACTTTGGCCCGTGGTCTTGGGGACGACCCTATAGTCGTCGGACATGTCGGTGACTGGCCAACCTAGTCCCGGGTTCGTGGGGACGACCCTATAGTCGTCGGACAAATCGGCGGCGGGCCAACCTACTCCCGGTGTCGTGGGGACGACCCTATAGTCGTCGGACAAGTCGGCGGCGGGCCAACCTAGACCCGGGGTCGTGGGGATGACCCTATAGTCGTCGGACATGTCGGCGGCAGGGCAACTTTGGCCCGTGGTCTTGGGGACGACCCTATAGTCGTCGGACAAGTCGGCGGCGGGCCGACCTAGTCCCGGGGTCGTGGGGACGACCCTATAGTCGTAGGACACGTCGGCGGCGGGCCTACCTAGTCCCGGGGTCGAGGGGACGACCGTATAGTCGTCGGACATGACGGTGGCGGGCCAATCTAGTCCCGGGGTCGTGGGGACGACCCTATAGTCTTCGGACATGTCGGCGGCTGGCCATCTTTGGCCCGGGGCGTGGGGACGACCCTATAGTCGTCGGACATGTCGGTGACTGGCCAACCTAGTCCCGGGGTCGGGGAGACGACCCTATAGTCGTCGGACAAGTCGGCGGCGGGCCAACCTAGTCCCGGGGTCGTGGGGACGACCCTATAGTCGTCGGACATGACGGTGCCGGGGCAATCTAGCCCCGGGGTCGTGGGGACGACCCTATAGTCGTCGGACAAGTCGGCGGCGGGCCAACCTAGTCCCGTGGTCGTGGGGACGACCGTATAGTCGTCGGACAAGTCGGCGGCGGGCCAACCTAGACCCGGGGTCGTGGGGACGACCCTATAGTCGTCGGACATGTCGGCGGCAGGGCAACTTTGGCCCGTGGTCTTGGGGACGACCCTATAGTCGTCGTACAAGTCGGCGGCTGGCCAACCTAGTCCCGGGTTCGTGGGGACGACCCTATAGTCGTCGGACAAATCGGCTGCGGGCCAACCTACTCCCGGGGTCGTGGGGACGACCCTATAGTCGTCGGACAAGTCGGCGGCGGGCCAACCTAGACCCGGGGTCGTGGGGACGACCCTATAGTCGTCGGACATGTCGGCGGCAGGGCAACTTTGGCCCGTGGTCTTGGGGACGACCCTATAGTCGTCGGACAAGTCGGCGGCTGGCCAACCTAGACCCGGGGTGGTGGGGACGACCCTATAGTCGTCGGACATGTCGGCGGCCGGCCAACCTCATCTCGTGGTCGTGGGGACGACCCCATAGTCGTAGGACACGTCGGCGGCGGCCAACCTAGTCCCGGGGTCGTGGGGACGACCCTATAGTCGTCGAACATGTCGGCGGCTGGCCAACCTATTCTCGTGGTCGTGGGGACGACCCCATAGTCGTAGGATACGTCGGCGGCGGGCCAATCTTGCCCCGGGTTCGTGGGGACGACCCTATAGTCGTCGGACATGACGGTGGCGGGCCAATCTAGTCCCGGGGTCGTGGGGACGACCCCATAGTCGTCGGACATGTCGGCTGCTGGCCAACCTACTCCCGGGGTCGTGGGGACGAACCTATATTCGTCGGACATGACGGTGGCGGGCCAATCTTGCCCCGGGGTCGTGGGGACGACCGTATAGACGTCGGACATGTCGGCGGCGGGCCAACCTAGTCCCGGGGTCGTGGGGACGACCCTATAGTCGTCGGACACGTCGGCGGCGGGCCAATCTTGCCCCGGGGTCGTGGGGACGACCGTATAGACGTCGGACATGTCGGCGGCGGGCCAACCTAGTCCCGGGGTCGTGGGGACGACCCTATAGTCGTCGGACATGTCGGCGGCTGGCCATCTTTGGCCCGGGGCGTGGGGACGACCCTATAGTCGTCGGACATGTCGGTGACTGGCCAACCTAGTCCCGGGGTCGGGGAGACGACCCTATAGTCGTCGGACAAGTCGGCGGCGGGCCAACCTAGTCCCGGGGTCGTGGGGACGACCCTATAGTCGTCGGACATGACGGTGCCGGGCAATCTAGCCCCGGGGTCGTGGGGACGACCCTATAGTCGTCGGACAAGTCGGCGGCGGGCCAACCTAGTCCCGTGGTCGTGGGGACGACCGTATAGTCGTCGGACAAGTCGGCGGCGGGCCAACCTAGACCCGGGGTCGTGGGGACGACCCTATAGTCGTCGGACATGTCGGCGGCAGGGCAACTTTGGCCCGAGGTCTTGGGGACGACCCTATAGTCGTCGGACAAGTCGGCGGCTGGCCAACCTAGTCCCGGGTTCGTGGGGACGACCCTATAGTCGTCGGACAAATCGGCGGCGGGCCAACCTACTCCCGGGGTCGTGGGGACGACCCTATAGTCGTCGGACAAGTCGGCGGCGGGCCAACCTAGACCCGGGGTCGTGGGGACGACCCTATAGACGTCGGACATGTCGGCGGCAGGGCAACTTTGGCCCGTGGTCTTGGGGACGACCCTATAGTCGTCGGACAAGTCGGCGGCTGGCCAACCTAGACCCGGGGTGGTGGGGACGACCCTATAGTCGTCGGACATGTCGGCGGCTGGCCAACCTCATCTCGTGGTCGTGGGGACGACCCCATAGTCGTAGGACACGTCGGCGGCGGCCAACCTAGTCCCGGGGTCGTGGGGACGACCCTATAGTCGTCGAACATGTCGGCGGCTGGCCAACCTATTCTCGTGGTCGTGGGGACGACCCCATAGTCGTAGGACACGTCGGCGGCGGGCCAATCTTGCCCCGGGGTCGTGGGGACGACCCTATAGTCGTCGGACATGACGGTGGCGGGCCAATCTAGTCCCGGGGTCGTGGGGACGACCCCATAGTCGTCGGACATGTCGGCTGCTGGCCAACCTAGTCCCGGGGTCGTGGGGACGACCCTATAGTCGTCGGACATTTCGGCGGCAGGGCAAATTTTGGCCCGGGGCGTGGGGACGACCCTATAGTCGTCGGACATGTCGGTGACTGGCCAACCTAGTCTCGGGGTCGTGGGGACGACCCTATAGTCGTCGGACATGTCGGCGGCAGGGCAACTTTGGCCCGTGGTCGTGGGGACGACCCTATAGTCGTCGGACATGTCGGCGGCTGGCCAACCTAGACCCGGGGTGGTGGGGACGACCCTATAGTCGTCGGACATGTCGGCTGCTGGCCAACCTCATCTCGTGGTCGTGGGGACGACCCCATAGTCGTAGGACACGTCGGCGGCGGGCCAATCTAGTCCCGGGGTCGTGGGGACGACCCTATAGTCGTCGGACATGTCGGCGGCTGGCCAACTTTGGCCCGTGGTCTTGGGGACGACCCTATAGTCGTCGGACATGTCGGTGACTGCCCTACCTAGTCCCGGGTTCGTGGGGACGACCCTATAGTCGTCGGACAAGTCGGCCGCAGGCCGATCTAGTCCCGGGGTCGTGGGGACGACCCTATAGTCGTCGGACAAGTCGGCGGCGGGCCAACCTAGACCCGGGGTCGTGTGGACGACCCTATAGTCGTCGGACATGTCGGCGGCAGGGCAACTTTGGCCCGTGGTCTTGGGGACGACCCTATAGTCGTCGGACAAGTCGGCGGCTGGCCAACCTGGACCCGGGGTGGTGGGGACGATCCTATAGTCGTCGGACATGTCGGCGGCTGGCCAACCTCATCTCGTGGTCGTGGGGACGACCCCATAGTCGTAGGACACGTCGGCGGCGGCCAACCTAGTCCCGGGGTCGTGGGGACGACCCTATAGTCGTCGAACATGTCGGCGGCTGGCCAACCTATTCTCGTGGTCGTGGGGACGACCCCATAGTCGTAGGACACGTCGGCGGCGGGCCAATCTTGCCCCGGGGTCGTGGGGACGACCCTATAGTCGTCGGACATGACGGTGGCGGGCCAATCTAGTCCCGGGGTCGTGGGGACGACCCCATAGTCGTCGGACATGTCGGCTGCTGGCCAACCTAGTCCCGGGGTCGTGGGGACGACCCTATAGTCGTCGGACATGTCGGCGGCAGGGCAAATTTTGGCCCGGGGCGTGGGGACGACCCTATAGTCGTCGGACATGTCGGTGACTGGCCAACCTAGTCCCGGGGTCGTGGGGACGACCCTATAGTCGTCGGACATGTCGGCGGCAGGGCAACTTTGGCCCGTGGTCGTGGAGACGACCCTATAGTCGTCGGACATGTCGGCGGCTGGGCAACTTTGGCCCGTGGTCGTGGGGACGTCTCTATAGTCGTCGGACAAGTCGGCGGCGGGCCAACCTAGTCCCGGGGTCGTGGAGACGACCCTATAGTCGTCGGACATGACGGTGGCGGGGCAATCTAGTCCGGGGGTCGTGGGGACGACCCCATAGTCGTCGAACATGTCGGCGGCGGGCCAACCTAGTCCCGTGGTCGTGGGGACGTCTCTATAGTCGTCGGACAAGTCGGCGGCGGGCCAACCTAGTCCCGGGGTCGTGGAGACGACCCTATAGTCGTCGGACATGACGGTGGCGGGCCAACATAGTCCCGGGGTCGTGGAGAGGACCCTATAGTCGTCGGACATGACGGTGGCGGGGCAATCTAGTCCCGGGGTCGTGGGGACGAGCCTATAGTCGTCGGACATGTCGGCGGCTGACCAACTTTGGCCCGGGGTCGTGGAGACGACCCTATAGTCGTCGGACATGACGGAAGCGGGGTAATCTACTCCTGGGGTCATTGGGACGACCCCATAGTAGTCGGACAAGTCGGCGGCGGGCCAACCTAGTCCCGGGGTCGTGGGGACAACCCTATAGTCGTCGGACATGTCGGCGGCTGGCCAAGCTAGTCCCGGGGTGTTAGGGACGACCCTGTAGTCGTTGGACAAGTCGGCGGCGGGCCAACCTAGTCCCGGGGTCGTGGGTACGACCCTATAGTCGTCGGACATGTCGGCGGCGGGCCAACGTATGCCCAGGGTCGTAGGGACGACCCTATAGTCGTCGGACAAGTCGGCGGCGGGCCAACCTAGTCCCGGGGTCGTGGAGACGACCCTATAGTCGTCGGACATGACGGTGGCGGGGCAATCCAGTCCTGGGGTCGTGGGGACGACCCTATAGTCGTCGGACAAGTCGGCGGCGGGCCAACGTATGCCCAGGGTCGTAGGGACGACCCTATAGTCGTCGGACAAGTCGGCGGCGGGCCAACCTAGACCCGGGGTCGTGGGGACGATCCTGTAGTCGTCGTACATGACGGTGGTGGGCCAATCTATTCCTGGGGCCGTGGGGACGACCCTATAGTCGTCGGACATGTCGGCGGCGGGCCAACATAGTCCCGGGGTCGTGGAGAGGACCCTATTGTCGTCGGACATGACGGTGGCGGGGCAATCTAGTCCCGGGGTCGTGGGGACGAGCCTATAGTCGTCGGACATGTCGGCGGCTGACCAACTTTGGCCCGGGGTCGTGGAGACGACCCTATAGTCGTCGGACATGACGGAGGCGGGGTAATCTACTCCTGGGGTCATGGGGACGACCCCATAGTAGTCGGACAAGTCGGCGGCGGGCCAACCTAGTCCCGGGGTCGTGGGGACAACCCTATAGTCGTCGGACATGTCGGCGGCTGGCCAACCTAGTCCCGGGGTGTTAGGGACGACCCTGTAGTCGTTGGACAAGTCGGCGGCGGGCCAACCTAGTCCCGGGGTCGTGGGTACGATCCTATAGTCGTCGGACATGTCGGCGGCGGGCCAACGTATGCCCAGGGTCGTAGGGACGACCCTATAGTCGTCGGACAAGTCGGCGGCGGGCCAACCTAGTCCCGGGGTCGTGGAGACGACCCTATAGTCGTCGGACATGACGGTGGCGGGGCAATCCAGTCCTGGGGTCGTGGGGACGACCCTATAGTCGTCGGACAAGTCGGCGGCGGGCCAACGTATGCCCAGGGTCGTAGGGACGAACCGATAGTCGTCGGACATGACGGTGGCGGGCCAATCTAGCCCAGGGGTTGTGGGGACGACCCTATAGTCGTCGGACATGTCGGCGGCTGGCCAACCTAGTCCCGGGGTCGTGGGGACGACCCTATAGTCGTCGGACCAGTCGGCGGCGGGCCAACCTAGTCCCGGGGTCGTGGGGACAACCCTATAGTCGTCGGACATGTCGGCGGCTGGCCAACCTAGTCCCGGGGTGTTAGGGACGACCCTGTAGTCGTTGGACAAGTCGGCGGCGGGCCAACCTAGTCCCGGGGTCGTGGGTACGATCCTATAGTCGTCGGACATGTCGGCGGCGGGCCAACGTATGCCCAGGGTCGTAGGGACGACCCTATAGTCGTCGGACAAGTCGGCGGCTGGCCAACCTAGTCCCGGGGTCGTGGAGACGACCCTATAGTCGTCGGAGAAGTCGGCGGCTGGCCAACCTAGTCCCGGGTTCGTGGAGACGACCCAATAGTCGTCGGACAAGTCGGCGGCGGGCCAACCTAGTCCCGGGGTCGTGGGGACGACCCTATAGTCGTCGGACATGTCGGCGGCAGGGCAACTTTGGGCCGTGGTCGTGGGGACGACCCTATAGTCGTCGGACATGACGGTGCCGGGGCAATCTAGCCCCGGGGTCGTGGGGACGACCCTATAGACGTCGGACATGTCGGCGGCGGGCCAACCTAGTCCCGGGGTCGTGGGGACGACTTATAGTCGTCGGACATGTCGGCGGCAGGGCAACTTTGGCCCGTGGTCGTGGGGACGACCCTATAGTCGTCGGACATGTCGGCGGCTGGCCAACCTAGTCCCGTGGTCGTGGGGACGACCCTATACTCGTCGGACATGTCGGCGGCTGGCCAACCTAGTCCCGTGGTCGTGGGGACGACCCTATACTCGTCGGACATGTCGGCGGCTGGCCAACCTAGTCCCGGGGTCGTGGAGACGACCCTATAGTCGTCGGACAAGTCGGCGGCGGGCCAACCTAGTCCCGGGGTCGTGGAGACGACCCAATAGTCGTCGGACAAGTCGGCGGCGGGCCAACCTAGTCCCGGGGTCGTGGGGACGACCCTATAGTCGTCGGACATGTCGGCGGCAGGGCAACTTTGGCCCGTGGTCGTGGGGACGACCCTATAGTCGTCGGACATGACGCTGCAGGGGCAATGTAGCCCCGGGGTCGTGGGGACGACCCTATAGACGTCGGACTTGTCGGCGGCGGGCCAACCTAGTCCCGGGGTCGTGGGGACGACCCTATAGTCGTCGGACATGTTGGCGGCAGGGCAACTTTGGCCCGTGGACGTGGGGACGACCCTATAGACGTCGGACATGTCGGCGGCGGGCCAACCTAGTCCCGGGGTCGTGGGGACGACCCTATAGTCGTCGGACATGTCGGCGGCAGGGCAACTTTGGCCCGTGGTCGTGGGGACGACCCTATAATCGCCGGACATGTCGGCGGCGGGCCAACCTAGTCCCGGGGTCGTGGAGACGACCCTATAGTCGTCGGACATGACGGTGGCGGGGCAATCTAGTCCCGGGGTCGTGGGGACGACCCTATAGTCGTCGGACATGACGGTGGCGGGCCAATCTAGTCCCGGGGTCGTCGGGACGACCCCATAGTCGTCGAACATGTCGGCGGCGGGCCAACCTAGTCCCGTGGTCGTGGGGACGTCTCTATAGTCGTCGGACAAGTCGGCGGCGGGCCAACCTAGTCCCGGGGTCGTGGAGACGACCCTATAGTCGTCGGACATGACGGTGGCGGGGCAATCTAGTCCCGGGGTCGTGGGGACGACCCTATAGTCGTCGGACATGACGGTGGCGGGCCAATCTAGTCCCGGGGTCGTCGGGACGACCCCATAGTCGTCGAACATGTCGGCGGCGGGCCAACCTAGTCCCGTGGTCGTGGGGACGTCTCTATAGTCGTCGGACAAGTCGGCGGCGGGCCAACCTAGTCCCGGGGTCGTGGGGACGACCCTATAGTCGTCGGACATGTTGGCGGCAGGGCAACTTTGGCCCGTGGACGTGGGGACGACCCTATAGACGTCGGACATGTCGGCGGCGGGCCAACCTAGTCCCGGGGTCGTGGGGACGACCCTATAGTCGTCGGACATGTCGGCGGCTGGGCAACTTTGGCCCGTGGTCGTGGGGACGTCTCTATAGTCGTCGGACAAGTCGGCGGCGGGCCAACCTAGTCCCGGGGTCGTGGAGACGACCCTATAGTCGTCGGACATGACGGTGGCGGGGCAATCTAGTCCCGGGGTCGTGGGGACGACCCTACAGTCGTCGGACATGACGGTGGCGGGCCAATCTAGTCCCGGGGTCGTGGGGACGACCCCATAGTCGTCGGACATGTCGGCGGCTGGGCAACTTTGGCCCGTGGTCGTGGGGACGACCCTATAGTCGTCGGACAAGTCGGCGGCGGGCCAACCTAGTCCCGGGGTCGTGGAGACGACCCTATAGTCGTCGGACATGACGGTGGCGGGGCAATCTAGTCCCGGGGTCGTGGGGACGACCCTATAGTCGTCGGACATGACGGTGGCGGGCCAATCTAGTCCCGGGGTCGTCGGGACGACCCCATAGTCGTCGAACATGTCGGCGGCGGGCCAACCTAGTCCCGTGGTCGTGGGGACGTCTCTATAGTCGTCGGACAAGTCGGCGGCGGGCCAACCTAGTCCCGGGGTCGTGGAGACGACCCTATAGTCGTCGGACATGACGGTGGCGGGGCAATCTAGTCCGGGGGTCGTGGGGACGATCCCGTATTCGTCGGACATAACGGTGGTGGGCCAATCTATTCCTGGGGCCGTGGGGACGACCCTATAGTCGTCGGACATGTCGGCGGCTGGCCAACCTAGTCCCGGGATCGTGGGGACGCCTCTATAGTCGTCGGACAAGTCGGCGGCGGGCCAACCTAGTCCCGGGGTCGTGGGGACGACCCTACAGTCGTCGGACATGTCGGCGGCTGGCCAACCTAGTCCCGGGGTCGTGGAGACGACCCTATAGTCGTCGGACATGTCGGCGGCTGACCAACTTTGGCCCGTGGTCGTGGGGACGACCCTATAGTCGTCGGACATGACGGTGGCGGGCCAATCTAGCCCCGCGGTCGTGGGGACGACCCTATAGTCGTCGGACATGACGGTGGCGGGCCAATCTAGTCCCGGGCTCGTGGGGACGACCCTATAGTCGTCGGACATGACGGTGGCGGGCCAATCTAGTCCCGGGGTTGTGGGGACGACCCTGTAGTCGTCGGACAAGTCGGCGGCGGGCCGACATATTCCCGGGGTCGTGGGGACGACCCTATAGTCGTCGGACAAGTCGGCGGCGGACCAACCTAGTCCCGGGGTCGTGGGGCGACCCTATAGTCGTCGGACATGACGTTGGCGGGCCAATCTAGTCCCGGGGTCGTGGGGACGACCCTATAGTCGTCGGACATGTCGGCGGCTGGCCAACTTTGGCCCGTGGTCGTGGGGACAACCCTATAGACCTCCGACATGATGGTGGCGGGCCAATCTAGTCCCGGGGTCGTGGGGACGACCCTATAGTCGTCGCACAAGTCGGCGGCGGGCCAACATAGTCCCGGGGTCGTGGAGAGGACCCTATAGTCGTCGGACATGACGGTGGCGGGGCAATCTAGTCCGGGGGTCGTGGGGACGACCCCATAGTCGTCGAACATGTCGGCGGCGGGCCAACCTAGTCCCGTGGTCGTGGGGACGTCTCTATAGTCGTCGGACAAGTCGGCGGCGGGCCAACCTAGTCCCGGGGTCGTGGAGACGACCCTATAGTCGTCGGACATGACGGTGGCGGGGCAATCTAGTCCGGGGGTCGTGGGGACGATCCTGTAGTCGTCGGACATGACGGTGGTGGGCCAATCTATTCCTGGGGCCGTGGGGACGACCCTATAGTCGTCGGACATGTCGGCGGCTGGCCAACCTAGTCCCGGGATCGTGGGGACGCCTCTATAGTCGTCGGACAAGTCGGCGGCGGGCCAACCTAGTCCCGGGGTCGTGGGGACGACCCTATAGTCGTCGGACATGACGGTCGGCGGGCCAATCTAGTCCCGGGCTCGTGGGGACGACCCTATAGTCGTCGGACATGTCGGCGGCTGGGCAACTTTGGCCCGTGGTCGTGGGGACGTCTCTATAGTCGTCGGACAAGTCGGCGGCGGGCCAACCTAGTCCCGGGGTCGTGGAGACGACCCTATAGTCGTCGGACATGACGGTGGCGGGGCAATCTAGCCCGGGGGTCGTGGGGACGACCCCATAGTCGTCGAACATGTCGGCGGCGGGCCAACCTAGTCCCGTGGTCGTGGGGACGTCTCTATAGTCGTCGGACAAGTCGGCGGCGGGCCAATCTAGCCCCGCGGTCGTGGGGACGACCCTATAGTCGTCGGACATGACGGTGGCGGGCCAATCTAGTCCCGGGCTCGTGGGGACGACCCTATAGTCGTCGGACATGACGGTGGCGGGCCAATCTAGTCCCGGGGTCGTGGGGACGACCCTGTAGTCGTCGGACAAGTCGGCGGCGGGCCGACATATTCCCGGGGTCGTGGGGACGACCCTATAGTCGTCGGACAAGTCGGCGGCGGACCAACCTAGTCCCGGGGTCGTGGGGCGACCCTATAGTCGTCGGACATGACGGTGGCGGGCCAATCTAGTCCCGGGGTCGTGGGGACGAGCCTATAGTCGTCGGACATGTCGGCGGCTGACCAACTTTGGCCCGGGGTCGTGGAGACGACCCTATAGTCGTCGGACATGACGGAGGCGGGGTAATCTACTCCTGGGGTCATGGGGACGACCTCATAGTAGTCGGACAAGTCGGCGGCGGGCCAACCTAGTCCCGGGGTCGTGGGGACAACCCTATAGTCGTCGGACATGTCGGCGGCTGGCCAACCTAGTCCCGGGGTGTTAGGGACGACCCTGTAGTCGTTGGACAAGTCGGCGGCGGGCCAACCTAGTCCCGGGGTCGTGGGTACGACCCTATAGTCGTCGGACATGTCGGCGGCGGGCCAACGTATGCCCAGGGTCGTAGGGACGACCCTATAGTCGTCGGACAAGTCGGCGGCGGGCCAACCTAGTCCCGGGGTCGTGGAGACGACCCTATAGTCGTCGGACATGACGGTGGCGGGGCAATCCAATCCTGGGGTCGTGGGGACGACCCTATAGTCGTCGGACAAGTCGGCGGCGGGCCAACCTAGTCCCGGGGTCGTGGGGACAACCCTATAGTCGTCGGACATGTCGGCGGCTGGCCAACCTAGTCCCAGGGTCGTAGGGACGACCCTATAGTCGTCGGACAAGTCGGCGGCGGGCCAACCTAGTCCCGGGGTCGTGGAGACGACCCTATAGTCGTCGGACATGACGGTGGCGGGGCAATCCAGTCCTGGGGTCGTGGGGACGACCCTATAGTCGTCGGACAAGTCGGCGGCGGGCCAACGTATGCCCAGGGTCGTAGGGACGACCCTATAGTCGTCGGACAAGTCGGCGGCGGGCCAACCTAGTCCCGGGGTCGTGGGGACGATCCTGTAGTCGTCGTACATGACGGTGGTGGGCCAATCTATTCCTGGGGCCGTGGGGACGACCCTATAGTCGTCGGACATGTCGGCGGCGGGCCAACATAGTCCCGGGGTCGTGGAGAGGACCCTATTGTCGTCGGACATGACGGTGGCGGGGCAATCTAGTCCCGGGGTCGTGGGGACAACCCTATAGTCGTCGGACATGTCGGCGGCTGGCCAACCTAGTCCCAGGGTCGTAGGGACGACCCTATAGTCGTCGGACAAGTCGGCGGCGGGCCAACCTAGTCCCGGGGTCGTGGAGACGACCCTATAGTCGTCGGACATGACGGTGGCGGGGCAATCCAGTCCTGGGGTCGTGGGGACGACCCTATAGTCGTCGGACAAGTCGGCGGCGGGCCAACGTATGCCCAGGGTCGTAGGGACGACCCTATAGTCGTCGGACAAGTCGGCGGCGGGCCAACCTAGTCCCGGGGTCGTGGAGACGACCCTATAGTCGTCGGACATGACGGTGGCGGGGCAATCTAGTCCGGGGGTCGTGGGGACGATCCCGTATTCGTCGGACATAACGGTGGTGGGCCAATCTATTCCTGGGGCCGTGGGGACGACCCTATAGTCGTCGGACATGTCGGCGGCTGGCCAACCTAGTCCCGGGATCGTGGGGACGCCTCTATAGTCGTCGGACAAGTCGGCGGCGGGCCAACCTAGTCCCGGGGTCGTGGGGACGACCCTACAGTCGTCGGACATGTCGGCGGCTGGCCAACCTAGTCCCGGGGTCGTGGAGACGACCCTATAGTCGTCGGACATGTCGGCGGCTGACCAACTTTGGCCCGTGGTCGTGGGGACGACCCTATAGTCGTCGGACATGACGGTGGCGGGCCAATCTAGCCCCGCGGTCGTGGGGACGACCCTATAGTCGTCGGACATGACGGTGGCGGGCCAATCTAGTCCCGGGCTCGTGGGGACGACCCTATAGTCGTCGGACATGACGGTGGCGGGCCAATCTAGTCCCGGGGTCGTGGGGACGACCCTGTAGTCGTCGGACAAGTCGGCGGCGGGCCGACATATTCCCGGGGTCGTGGGGACGACCCTATAGTCGTCGGACAAGTCGGCGGCGGACCAACCTAGTCCCGGGGTCGTGGGGCGACCCTATAGTCGTCGGACATGACGTTGGCGGGCCAATCTAGTCCCGGGGTCGTGGGGACGACCCTATAGTCGTCGGACATGTCGGCGGCTGGCCAACTTTGGCCCGTGGTCGTGGGGACAACCCTATAGACCTCCGACATGATGGTGGCGGGCCAATCTAGTCCCGGGGTCGTGGGGACGACCCTATAGTCGTCGCACAAGTCGGCGGCGGGCCAACATAGTCCCGGGGTCGTGGAGAGGACCCTATAGTCGTCGGACATGACGGTGGCGGGGCAATCTAGTCCGGGGGTCGTGGGGACGACCCCATAGTCGTCGAACATGTCGGCGGCGGGCCAACCTAGTCCCGTGGTCGTGGGGACGTCTCTATAGTCGTCGGACAAGTCGGCGGCGGGCCAACCTAGTCCCGGGGTCGTGGAGACGACCCTATAGTCGTCGGACATGACGGTGGCGGGGCAATCTAGTCCGGGGGTCGTGGGGACGATCCTGTAGTCGTCGGACATGACGGTGGTGGGCCAATCTATTCCTGGGGCCGTGGGGACGACCCTATAGTCGTCGGACATGTCGGCGGCTGGCCAACCTAGTCCCGGGATCGTGGGGACGCCTCTATAGTCGTCGGACAAGTCGGCGGCGGGCCAACCTAGTCCCGGGGTCGTGGGGACGACCCTATAGTCGTCGGACATGACGGTCGGCGGGCCAATCTAGTCCCGGGCTCGTGGGGACGACCCTATAGTCGTCGGACATGTCGGCGGCTGGGCAACTTTGGCCCGTGGTCGTGGGGACGTCTCTATAGTCGTCGGACAAGTCGGCGGCGGGCCAACCTAGTCCCGGGGTCGTGGAGACGACCCTATAGTCGTCGGACATGACGGTGGCGGGGCAATCTAGCCCGGGGGTCGTGGGGACGACCCCATAGTCGTCGAACATGTCGGCGGCGGGCCAACCTAGTCCCGTGGTCGTGGGGACGTCTCTATAGTCGTCGGACAAGTCGGCGGCGGGCCAATCTAGCCCCGCGGTCGTGGGGACGACCCTATAGTCGTCGGACATGACGGTGGCGGGCCAATCTAGTCCCGGGCTCGTGGGGACGACCCTATAGTCGTCGGACATGACGGTGGCGGGCCAATCTAGTCCCGGGGTCGTGGGGACGACCCTGTAGTCGTCGGACAAGTCGGCGGCGGGCCGACATATTCCCGGGGTCGTGGGGACGACCCTATAGTCGTCGGACAAGTCGGCGGCGGACCAACCTAGTCCCGGGGTCGTGGGGCGACCCTATAGTCGTCGGACATGACGGTGGCGGGCCAATCTAGTCCCGGGGTCGTGGGGACGAGCCTATAGTCGTCGGACATGTCGGCGGCTGACCAACTTTGGCCCGGGGTCGTGGAGACGACCCTATAGTCGTCGGACATGACGGAGGCGGGGTAATCTACTCCTGGGGTCATGGGGACGACCTCATAGTAGTCGGACAAGTCGGCGGCGGGCCAACCTAGTCCCGGGGTCGTGGGGACAACCCTATAGTCGTCGGACATGTCGGCGGCTGGCCAACCTAGTCCCGGGGTGTTAGGGACGACCCTGTAGTCGTTGGACAAGTCGGCGGCGGGCCAACCTAGTCCCGGGGTCGTGGGTACGACCCTATAGTCGTCGGACATGTCGGCGGCGGGCCAACGTATGCCCAGGGTCGTAGGGACGACCCTATAGTCGTCGGACAAGTCGGCGGCGGGCCAACCTAGTCCCGGGGTCGTGGAGACGACCCTATAGTCGTCGGACATGACGGTGGCGGGGCAATCCAATCCTGGGGTCGTGGGGACGACCCTATAGTCGTCGGACAAGTCGGCGGCGGGCCAACCTAGTCCCGGGGTCGTGGGGACAACCCTATAGTCGTCGGACATGTCGGCGGCTGGCCAACCTAGTCCCAGGGTCGTAGGGACGACCCTATAGTCGTCGGACAAGTCGGCGGCGGGCCAACCTAGTCCCGGGGTCGTGGAGACGACCCTATAGTCGTCGGACATGACGGTGGCGGGGCAATCCAGTCCTGGGGTCGTGGGGACGACCCTATAGTCGTCGGACAAGTCGGCGGCGGGCCAACGTATGCCCAGGGTCGTAGGGACGACCCTATAGTCGTCGGACAAGTCGGCGGCGGGCCAACCTAGTCCCGGGGTCGTGGGGACGATCCTGTAGTCGTCGTACATGACGGTGGTGGGCCAATCTATTCCTGGGGCCGTGGGGACGACCCTATAGTCGTCGGACATGTCGGCGGCGGGCCAACATAGTCCCGGGGTCGTGGAGAGGACCCTATTGTCGTCGGACATGACGGTGGCGGGGCAATCTAGTCCCGGGATCGTGGGGACGAGCCTATAGTCGTCGGACATGTCGGCGGCTGACCAACTTTGGCCCGGGGTCGTGGAGACGACCCTATAGTCGTCGGACATGACGGAGGCGGGGTAATCTACTCCTGGGGTCATGGGGACGACCCCATAGTAGTCGGACAAGTCGGCGGCGGGCCAACCTAGTCCCGGGGTCGTGGGGACAACCCTATAGTCGTCGGACATGTCGGCGGCTGGCCAACCTAGTCCCGGGGTGTTAGGGCCGACCCTGTAGACGTTGGACAAGTCGGCGGCGGGCCAACCTAGTCCCGGGGTCGTGGGTACGACCCTATAGTCGTCGGACATGTCGGCGGCGGGCCAACGTATGCCCAGGGTCGTAGGGACGACCCTATAGTCGTCGGACAAGTCGGCGGCGGGCCAACCTAGTCCCGGGGTCGTGGAGACGACCCTATAGTCGTCGGACATGACGGTGGCGGGGCAATCCAGTCCTGGGGTCGTGGGGACGACCCTATAGTCGTCGGACAAGTCGGCGGCGGGCCAACGTATGCCCAGGGTCGTAGGGACGAACCGATAGTCGTCGGACATGACGGTGGCTGGCCAATCTAGCCCTGGGGTTGTGGGGACGACCCTATAGTCGTCGGACATGTCGGCGGCTGGCCAACCTAGTCCGGGGGTCGTGGAGACGACCCTATAGTCGTCGGAGAAGTCGGCGGCTGGCCAACCTAGTCCCGGGGTCGTGGAGACGACCCAATTGTCGTCGGACAAGTCGGCGGCGGGCCAACCTAGTCCCGGGGTCGTGGGGACGACCCTATAGTCGTCGGACATGTCGGCGGCAGGGCAACTTTGGCCCGTGGTCGTGGGGACGACCCTATAGTCGTCGGACATGTCGGCGGCAGGGCAACTTTGGCCCGTGGTCGTGGGGACGACCCTATAGTCGTCGGACATGTCGGCGGCGGGCCAACCTAGTCCCGGGGTCGTGGAGACGACCCAATAGTCGTCGGACATGACGGTGGCGGGGCAATCTAGTCCCGGGGTCGTGGGGACGACCCTATAGTCGTCGGACATGACGGTGGCGGGCCAATCTAGTCCCGGGGTCGTGGGGACGACCCCATAGTCGTCGAACATGTCGGCGGCGGGCCAACCTAGTCCCGTGGTCGTGGGGACGTCTCTATAGTCGTCGGACAAGTCGGCGGCGGGCCAACCTAGTCCCGGGGTCGTGGAGACGACCCTATAGTCGTCGGACATGACGGTGGCGGGGCAATCTAGTCCGGGGGTCGTGGGGACGATCCTGTATTCGTCGGACATAACGGTGGTGGGCCAATCTATTCCTGGGGCCGTGGGGACGACCCTATAGTCGACGGACATGTCGGCGGCTGGCCAACCTAGTCCCGGGATCGTGGGGACGCCTCTATAGTCGTCGGACAAGTCGGCGGCGGGCCAACCTAGTCCCGGGGTCGTGGAGACGACCCTATAGTCGTCGGACACGACGGTGGCGGGGCAATCTAGTCCGGGGGTCGTGGGGACGACCCCATAGTCGTCGAACATGTCGGCGGCGGGCCAACCTAGTCCCGTGGTCGTGGGGACGTCTCTATAGTCGTCGGACAAGTCGGCGGCGGGCCAACCTAGTCCCGGGGTCGTGGAGACGACCCTATAGTCGTCGGACATGACGGTGGCGGGGCAATCTAGTCCGGGGGTCGTGGGGACGATCCTGTAGTCGTCGGACATGACGGTGGTGGGCCAATCTATTCCTGGGGCCGTGGGGACGACCGTATAGTCGTCGGACATGTCGGCGGCTGGCCAACCTAGTCCCGGGATCGTGGGGACGCCTCTATAGTCGTCGGACAAGTCGGCGGCGGGCCAACCTAGTCCCGGGGTCGTGGAGACGACCCTATAGTCGTCGGACATGACGGTGGCGGGGCAATCTAGTCCGGGGGTGGTGGGGACGTCCCTACAGTCGTCGGACATGTCGGCGGCTGGCCAACCTAGTCCCGGGGTCGTGGAGACGACCCTATAGTCGTCGGACATGTCGGCGGCTGACCAACTTTGGCCCGTGGTCGTGGAGACGACCCTATAGTCGTCGGACATGACGGTGGCGGGGCAATCTAGTCCGGGGGTGGTGGGGACGTCCCTACAGTCGTCGGACATGTCGGCGGCTGGCCAACCTAGTCCCGGGGTCGTGGAGACGACCCTATAGTCGTCGGACATGTCGGCGGCTGACCAACTTTGGCCCGTGGTCGTGGGGACGACCCTATAGTCGTCGGACATGACGGTGGCGGGCCAATCTAGCCCCGCGGTCGTGGGGACGACCCTATAGTCGTCGGACATGACGGTGGCGGGCCAATCTAGTCCCGGGCTCGTGGGGACGACCCTATAGTCGTCGGACATGACGGTGGCGGGCCAATCTAGTCCCGGGGTCGTGGGGACGACCCTGTAGTCGTCGGACAAGTCGGCGGCGGGCCGACATATTCCCGGGGTCGTGGGGACGACCCTATAGTCGTCGGACAAGTCGGCGGCGGACCAACCTAGTCCCGGGGTCGTGGGGCGACCCTATAGTCGTCGGACATGACGTTGGCGGGCCAATCTAGTCCCGGGGTCGTGGGGACGACCCTATAGTCGTCGGACATGTCGGCGGCTGGCCAACTTTGGCCCGTGGTCGTGGGGACAACCCTATAGACCTCCGACATGATGGTGGCGGGCCAATCTAGTCCCGGGGTCGTGGGGACGACCCTATAGTCGTCGGACAAGTCGGCGGCGGGCCAACATAGTCCCGGGGTCGTGGAGAGGACCCTATAGTCGTCGGACATGACGGTGGCGGGGCAATCTAGTCCGGGGGTCGTGGGGACGACCCCATAGTCGTCGAACATGTCGGCGGCGGGCCAACCTAGTCCCGTGGTCGTGGGGACGTCTCTATAGTCGTCGGACAAGTCGGCGGCGGGCCAACCTAGTCCCGGGGTCGTGGAGACGACCCTATAGTCGTCGGACATGACGGTGGCGGGGCAATCTAGTCCGGGGGTCGTGGGGACGATCCTGTAGTCGTCGGACATGACGGTGGTGGGCCAATCTATTCCTGGGGCCGTGGGGACGACCCTATAGTCGTCGGACATGTCGGCGGCTGGCCAACCTAGTCCCGGGATCGTGGGGACGCCTCTATAGTCGTCGGACAAGTCGGCGGCGGGCCAACCTAGTCCCGGGGTCGTGGGGACGACCCTATAGTCGTCGGACATGACGGTCGGCGGGCCAATCTAGTCCCGGGCTCGTGGGGACGACCCTATAGTCGTCGGACATGTCGGCGGCTGGGCAACTTTGGCCCGTGGTCGTGGGGACGTCTCTATAGTCGTCGGACAAGTCGGCGGCGGGCCAATCTAGCCCCGCGGTCGTGGGGACGACCCTATAGTCGTCGGACATGACGGTGGCGGGCCAATCTACTCCCGGGCTCGTGGGGACGACCCTATAGTCGTCGGACATGACGGTGGCGGGCCAATCTAGTCCCGGGGTCGTGGGGACGACCCTGTAGTCGTCGGACAAGTCGGCGGCGGGCCGACATATTCCCGGGGTCGTGGGGACGACCCTATAGTCGTCGGACAAGTCGGCGGCGGACCAACCTAGTCCCGGGGTCGTGGGGCGACCCTATAGTCGTCGGACATGACGGTGGCGGGCCAATCTAGTCCCGGGGTCGTGGGGACGAGCCTATAGTCGTCGGACATGTCGGCGGCTGACCAACTTTGGCCCGGGGTCGTGGAGACGACCCTATAGTCGTCGGACATGACGGAGGCGGGGTAATCTACTCCTGGGGTCATGGGGACGACCTCATAGTAGTCGGACAAGTCGGCGGCGGGCCAACCTAGTCCCGGGGTCGTGGGGACAACCCTATAGTCGTCGGACATGTCGGCGGCTGGCCAACCTAGTCCCGGGGTGTTAGGGACGACCCTGTAGTCGTTGGACAAGTCGGCGGCGGGCCAACCTAGTCCCGGGGTCGTGGGTACGACCCTATAGTCGTCGGACATGTCGGCGGCGGGCCAACGTATGCCCAGGGTCGTAGGGACGACCCTATAGTCGTCGGACAAGTCGGCGGCGGGCCAACCTAGTCCCGGGGTCGTGGAGACGACCCTATAGTCGTCGGACATGACGGTGGCGGGGCAATCCAGTCCTGGGGTCGTGGGGACGACCCTATAGTCGTCGGACAAGTCGGCGGCGGGCCAACGTATGCCCAGGGTCGTAGGGACGACCCTATAGTCGTCGGACAAGTCGGCGGCGGGCCAACCTAGTCCCGGGGTCGTGGGGACGACCCTACAGTCGTCGGACATGACGGTGGCGGGGCAATCTAGTCCGGGGGTCGTGGGGACGATCCTGTAGTCGTCGGACATGTCGGCGGCTGGCCAACCTAGTCCCGGGATCGTGGGGACGCCTCTATAGTCGTCGGACAAGTCGGCGGCGGGCCAACCTAGTCCCGGGGTCGTGGGGACGACCCTATAGTCGTCGGACATGACGGTCGGCGGGCCAATCTAGTCCCGGGCTCGTGGGGACGACCCTATAGTCGTCGGACATGTCGGCGGCTGGGCAACTTTGGCCCGTGGTCGTGGGGACGTCTCTATAGTCGTCGGACAAGTCGGCGGCGGGCCAATCTAGCCCCGCGGTCGTGGGGACGACCCTATAGTCGTCGGACATGACGGTGGCGGGCCAATCTAGTCCCGGGCTCGTGGGGACGACCCTATAGTCGTCGGACATGACGGTGGCGGGCCAATCTAGTCCCGGGGTCGTGGGGACGACCCTGTAGTCGTCGGACAAGTCGGCGGCGTGCCGACATATTCCCGGGGTCGTGGGGACGACCCTATAGTCGTCGGACAAGTCGGCGGCGGACCAACCTAGTCCCGGGGTCGTGGGGCGACCCTATAGTCGTCGGACATGACGGTGGCGGGCCAATCTAGTCCCGGGGTCGTGGGGACGAGCCTATAGTCGTCGGACATGTCGGCGGCTGACCAACTTTGGCCCGGGGTCGTGGAGACGACCCTATAGTCGTCGGACATGACGGAGGCGGGGTAATCTACTCCTGGGGTCATGGGGACGACCTCATAGTAGTCGGACAAGTCGGCGGCGGGCCAACCTAGTCCCGGGGTCGTGGGGACAACCCTATAGTCGTCGGACATGTCGGCGGCGGGCCAACCTAGTCCCGGGGTGTTAGGGACGACCCTGTAGTCGTTGGACAAGTCGGCGGCGGGCCAACCTAGTCCCGGGGTCGTGGGTACGACCCTATAGTCGTCGGACATGTCGGCGGCGGGCCAACGTATGCCCAGGGTCGTAGGGACGACCCTATAGTCGTCGGACAAGTCGGCGGCGGGCCAACCTAGTCCCGGGGTCGTGGAGACGACCCTATAGTCGTCGGACATGACGGTGGCGGGGCAATCCAGTCCTGGGGTCGTGGGGACGACCCTATAGTCGTCGGACAAGTCGGCGGCGGGCCAACGTATGCCCAGGGTCGTAGGGACGACCCTATAGTCGTCGGACAAGTCGGCGGCGGGCCAACCTAGTCCCGGGGTCGTGGGGACGATCCTGTAGTCGTCGTACATGACGGTGGTGGGCCAATCTATTCCTGGGGCCGTGGGGACGACCCTATAGTCGTCGGACATGTCGGCGGCGGGCCAACATAGTCCCGGGGTCATGGAGAGGACCCTATTGTCGTCGGACATGACGGTGGCGGGGCAATCTAGTCCCGGGGTCGTGGGGACGAGCCTATAGTCGTCGGACATGTCGGCGGCTGACCAACTTTGGCCCGGGGTCGTGGAGACGACCCTATAGTCGTCGGACATGACGGAGGCGGGGTAATCTACTCCTGGGGTCGTGGGGACGACCCTATAGTCGTCGGACAAGTCGGCGGCGGGCCAACGTATGCCCAGGGTCGTAGGGACGACCCTATAGTCGTCGGACAAGTCGGCGGCGGGCCAACCTAGTCCCGGGGTCGTGGGGACGATCCTGTAGTCGTCGTACATGACGGTGGTGGGCCAATCTATTCCTGGGGCCGTGGGGACGACCCTATAGTCGTCGGACATGTCGGCGGCGGGCCAACATAGTCCCGGGGTCGTGGAGAGGACCCTATTGTCGCCGGACATGACGGTGGCGGGGCAATCTAGTTCCGGGGTCGTGGGGACGAGCCTATAGTCGTCGGACATGTCGGCGGCTGACCAACTTTGGCCCGGGGTCGTGGAGACGACCCTATAGTCGTCGGACATGACGGAGGCGGGGTAATCTACTCCTGGGGTCATGGGGACGACCCCATAGTAGTCGGACAAGTCGGCGGCGGGCCAACGTATGCCCAGGGTCGTAGGGACGACCCTATAGTCGTCGGACAAGTCGGCGGCGGGCCAACCTAGTCCCGGGGTCGTGGGGACAACCCTATAGTCGTCGGACATGTCGGCGGCTGGCCAACTTAGTCCCGGGGTGTTAGGGACGACCCTGTAGTCGTTGGACAAGTCGGCGGCGGGCCAACCTAGTCCCGGGGTCGTGGGTGCGACCCTATAGTCGTCGGACATGTCGGCGGCGGGCCAACGTATGCCCAGGGTCGTAGGGACGACCCTATAGTCGTCGGACATGTCGGCGGCAGGGCAACTTTGGCCCGTGGTCGTGGGGACGACCCTATAGTCGTCGGACATGTCGGCGGCTGGCCAACCTAGTCCCGTGGTCGTGGGGACGACCCTATACTCGTCGGACATGTCGGCGGCTGGCCAAACTAGTCCCGTGGTCGTGGGGACGACTCTATAGTCGTCGGACATGTCGGCGGCAGGGCAACTTTGGCCCGTGGTCGTGGGGACGACCCTATAGTCGTCGGACATGACGGTGCCGGGGCAATCTAGCCCCGGGGTCGTGGGGACGACCCTATAGACGTCGGACATGTCGGCGGCGGGCCAACCTAGTCCCGGGGTCGTGGGGACGACTTATAGTCGTCGGACATGTCGGCGGCAGGGCAACTTTGGCCCGTGGTCGTGGGGACGACCCTATAGTCGTCGGACAAGTCGGCGGCTGGCCAACCTAGTCCCGGGGTCGTGGAGACGACCCAATAGTCGTCGGACATGTCGGCGGCGGGCCAACCTAGTCCCGGGGTCGTGGGGACGACCCTATAGTCGTCGGACATGTCGGCGGCAGGGCAACTTTGGCCCGTGGTCGTGGGGACGACCCTATAGTCGTCGGACAAGTCGGCGGCTGGCCAACCTAGTCCCGGGGTCGTGGGGACAACCCTATAGTCGTCGGACATGTCGGCGGCTGGCCAACCTAGTCCCGGGGTGTTAGGGACGACCCTGTAGTCGTTGGACAAGTCGGCGGCGGGCCAACCTAGTCCCGGGGTCGTGGGTACGACCCTATAGTCGTCGGACATGTCGGCGGCGGGCCAACGTATGCCCAGGGTCGTAGGGACGAACCGATAGTCGTCGGACATGACGGTGGCTGGCCAATCTAGCCCAGGGGTTGTGGGGACGACCCTATAGTCGTCGGACATGTCGGCGGCTGGCCAACCTAGTCCCGGGGTCGTGGAGACGACCCTATAGTCGTCGGAGAAGTCGGCGGCTGGCCAACCTAGTCCCGGGGTCGTGGAGACGACCCAATTGTCGTCGGACAAGTCGGCGGCGGGCCAACCTAGTCCCGGGGTCGTGGAGACGACCCTATAGTCGTCGGACAAGTCGGCGGCTGGCCAACCTAGTCCCGGGGTCGTGGAGACGACCCAATAGTCGTCGGACAAGTCGGCGGCGGGCCAACCTAGTCCCGGGGTCGTGGGGACGACCCTATAGTCGTCGGACATGTCGGCGGCAGGGCAACTTTGGCCCGTGGTCGTGGGGACGACCCTATAGTCGTCGGACATGTCGGCGGCGGGCCAACCTAGTCCCGGGGTCGTGGAGACGACCCTATAGTCGTCGGACATGACGGTGGCGGGGCAATCTAGTCCGGGGGTCGTGGGGACGTCCCTATAGTCGTCGGACAAGTCGGCGGCTGGCCAACCTAGTCCCGTGGTCGTGGGGACGACCCTATACTCGTCGGACATGTCGGCGGCTGGCCAACCTAGTCCCGTGGTCGTGGGGACGACCCTATACTCGTCGGACATGTCGGCGGCTGGCCAACCTAGTCCCGGGGTCGTGGAGACGACCCTATAGTCGTCGGACAAGTCGGCGGCTGGCCAACCTAGTCCCGGGGTCGTGGAGACGACCCAATAGTCGTCGGACAAGTCGGCGGCGGGCCAACCTAGTCCCGGGGTCGTGGGGACGACCCTATAGTCGTCGGACATGTCGGCGGCAGGGCAACTTTGGCCCGTGGTCGTGGGGACGACCCTATAGTCGTCGGACATGTCGGCGGCGGGCCAACCTAGTCCCGGGGTCGTGGAGACGACCCTATACTCGTCGGACATGTCGGCGGCGGGCCAACCTAGTCCCGGGGTCGTGGGGACGACCCTATACTCGTCGGACATGTCGGCGGCGGGCCAACCTAGTCCCGGGGTCGTGGGGACGACTTATAGTCGTCGGACATGTTGGCGGCAGGGCAACTTTGGCCCGTGGACGTGGGGACGACCCTATAGACGTCGGACATGTCGGCGGCGGGCCAACCTAGTCCCGGGGTCGTGGGGACGACCCTATAGTCGTCGGACATGTCGGCGGCAGGGCAACTTTGGCCCGTGGTCGTGGGGACGACCCTATAGTCGTCGGACATGTCGGCGGCGGGCCAACCTAGTCCCGGGGTCGTGGAGACGACCCTATAGTCGTCGGACATGACGGTGGCGGGGCAATCTAGTCCGGGGGTCGTGGGGACGTCCCTATAGTCGTCGGACAAGTCGGCGGCTGGCCAACCTAGTCCCGTGGTCGTGGGGACGACCCTATAGTCGTCGGACATGTCGGCGGCTGGGCAACTTTGGCCCGTGGTCGTGGGGACGTCTCTATAGTCGTCGGACAAGTCGGCGGCGGGCCAACCTAGTCCCGGGGTCGTGGAGACGACCCTATAGTCGTCGGACATGACGGTGGCGGGGCAATCTAGTCCCGGGGTCGTGGGGACGACCCTATAGTCGTCGGACATGACGGTGGCGGGCCAATCTAGTCCCGGGGTCGTGGGGACGACCCCATAGTCGTCGGACATGTCGGCGGCTGGGCAACTTTGGCCCGTGGTCGTGGGGACGACCCTATAGTCGTCGGACAAGTCGGCGGCGGGCCAACCTAGTCCCCGGGTCGTGGAGACGACCCTATAGTCGTCGGACATGACGGTGGCGGGGCAATCTAGTCCCGGGGTCGTGGGGACGACCCTATAGTCGTCGGACATGACGGTGGCGGGCCAATCTAGTCCCGGGGTCGTGGGGACGACCCCATAGTCGTCGAACATGCGGCGGCGGGCCAACCTAGTCCCGTGGTCGTGGGGACGTCTCTATAGTCGTCGGACAAGTCGGCGGCGGGCCAACCTAGTCCCGGGGTCGTGGAGACGACCCTATAGTCGTCGGACATGACGGTGGCGGGGCAATCTAGTCCGGGGGTGGTGGGGACGTCCCTACAGTCGTCGGACATGTCGGCGGCTGGCCAACCTAGTCCCGGGGTCGTGGAGACGACCCTATAGTCGTCGGACATGTCGGCGGCTGACCAACTTTGGCCCGTGGTCGTGGGGACGACCCTATAGTCGTCGGACATGACGGTGGCGGGCCAATCTAGCCCCGCGGTCGTGGGGACGACCCTATAGTCGTCGGACATGACGGTGGCGGGCCAATCTAGTCCCGGGCTCGTGGGGACGACCCTATAGTCGTCGGACATGACGGTGGCGGGCCAATCTAGTCCCGGGGTCGTGGGGACGACCCTGTAGTCGTCGGACAAGTCGGTGGCGGGCCGACATATTCCCGGGGTCGTGGGGACGACCCTATAGTCGTCGGACAAGTCGGCGGCGGACCAACCTAGTCCCGGGGTCGTGGGGCGACCCTATAGTCGTCGGACATGACGTTGGCGGGCCAATCTAGTCCCGGGGTCGTGGGGACGACCCTATAGTCGTCGGACATGTCGGCGGCTGGCCAACTTTGGCCCGTGGTCGTGGGGACAACCCTATAGACCTCCGACATGATGGTGGCGGGCCAATCTAGTCCCGGGGTCGTGGGGACGACCCTATAGTCGTCGGACATGACGGTGCCGGGGCAATCTAGCCCCGGGGTCGTGGGGACGACCCTATAGACGTCGGACATGTCGGCGGCGGGCCAACCTAGTCCCGGGGTCGTGGGGACGACTTATAGTCGTCGGACATGTCGGCGGCAGGGCAACTTTGGCCCGTGGTCGTGGGGACGACCCTATAGTCGTCGGACAAGTCGGCGGCTGGCCAACCTAGTCCCGGGGTCGTGGAGACGACCCAATAGTCGTCGGACATGTCGGCGGCGGGCCAACCTAGTCCCGGGGTCGTGGGGACGACCCTATAGTCGTCGGACATGTCGGCGGCAGGGCAACTTTGGCCCGTGGTCGTGGGGACGACCCTATAGTCGTCGGACAAGTCGGCGGCTGGCCAACCTAGTCCCGGGGTCGTGGGGACAACCCTATAGTCGTCGGACATGTCGGCGGCTGGCCAACCTAGTCCCGGGGTGTTAGGGACGACCCTGTAGTCGTTGGACAAGTCGGCGGCGGGCCAACCTAGTCCCGGGGTCGTGGGTACGACCCTATAGTCGTCGGACATGTCGGCGGCGGGCCAACGTATGCCCAGGGTCGTAGGGACGAACCGATAGTCGTCGGACATGACGGTGGCTGGCCAATCTAGCCCAGGGGTTGTGGGGACGACCCTATAGTCGTCGGACATGTCGGCGGCTGGCCAACCTAGTCCCGGGGTCGTGGAGACGACCCTATAGTCGTCGGAGAAGTCGGCGGCTGGCCAACCTAGTCCCGGGGTCGTGGAGACGACCCAATTGTCGTCGGACAAGTCGGCGGCGGGCCAACCTAGTCCCGGGGTCGTGGAGACGACCCTATAGTCGTCGGACAAGTCGGCGGCTGGCCAACCTAGTCCCGGGGTCGTGGAGACGACCCAATAGTCGTCGGACAAGTCGGCGGCGGGCCAACCTAGTCCCGGGGTCGTGGGGACGACCCTATAGTCGTCGGACATGTCGGCGGCAGGGCAACTTTGGCCCGTGGTCGTGGGGACGACCCTATAGTCGTCGGACATGTCGGCGGCGGGCCAACCTAGTCCCGGGGTCGTGGAGACGACCCTATAGTCGTCGGACATGACGGTGGCGGGGCAATCTAGTCCGGGGGTCGTGGGGACGTCCCTATAGTCGTCGGACAAGTCGGCGGCTGGCCAACCTAGTCCCGTGGTCGTGGGGACGACCCTATACTCGTCGGACATGTCGGCGGCTGGCCAACCTAGTCCCGTGGTCGTGGGGACGACCCTATACTCGTCGGACATGTCGGCGGCTGGCCAACCTAGTCCCGGGGTCGTGGAGACGACCCTATAGTCGTCGGACAAGTCGGCGGCTGGCCAACCTAGTCCCGGGGTCGTGGAGACGACCCAATAGTCGTCGGACAAGTCGGCGGCGGGCCAACCTAGTCCCGGGGTCGTGGGGACGACCCTATAGTCGTCGGACATGTCGGCGGCAGGGCAACTTTGGCCCGTGGTCGTGGGGACGACCCTATAGTCGTCGGACATGTCGGCGGCGGGCCAACCTAGTCCCGGGGTCGTGGAGACGACCCTATACTCGTCGGACATGTCGGCGGCGGGCCAACCTAGTCCCGGGGTCGTGGGGACGACCCTATACTCGTCGGACATGTCGGCGGCGGGCCAACCTAGTCCCGGGGTCGTGGGGACGACTTATAGTCGTCGGACATGTTGGCGGCAGGGCAACTTTGGCCCGTGGACGTGGGGACGACCCTATAGACGTCGGACATGTCGGCGGCGGGCCAACCTAGTCCCGGGGTCGTGGGGACGACCCTATAGTCGTCGGACATGTCGGCGGCAGGGCAACTTTGGCCCGTGGTCGTGGGGACGACCCTATAGTCGTCGGACATGTCGGCGGCGGGCCAACCTAGTCCCGGGGTCGTGGAGACGACCCTATAGTCGTCGGACATGACGGTGGCGGGGCAATCTAGTCCGGGGGTCGTGGGGACGTCCCTATAGTCGTCGGACAAGTCGGCGGCTGGCCAACCTAGTCCCGTGGTCGTGGGGACGACCCTATAGTCGTCGGACATGTCGGCGGCTGGGCAACTTTGGCCCGTGGTCGTGGGGACTTCTCTATAGTCGTCGGACAAGTCGGCGGCGGGCCAACCTAGTCCCGGGGTCGTGGAGACGACCCTATAGTCGTCGGACATGACGGTGGCGGGGCAATCTAGTCCCGGGGTCGTGGGGACGACCCTATAGTCGTCGGACATGACGGTGGCGGGCCAATCTAGTCCCGGGGTCGTGGGGACGACCCCATAGTCGTCGGACATGTCGGCGGCTGGGCAACTTTGGCCCGTGGTCGTGGGGACGACCCTATAGTCGTCGGACAAGTCGGCGGCGGGCCAACCTAGTCCCCGGGTCGTGGAGACGACCCTATAGTCGTCGGACATGACGGTGGCGGGGCAATCTAGTCCCGGGGTCGTGGGGACGACCCTATAGTCGTCGGACATGACGGTGGCGGGCCAATCTAGTCCCGGGGTCGTGGGGACGACCCCATAGTCGTCGAACATGCGGCGGCGGGCCAACCTAGTCCCGTGGTCGTGGGGACGTCTCTATAGTCGTCGGACAAGTCGGCGGCGGGCCAACCTAGTCCCGGGGTCGTGGAGACGACCCTATAGTCGTCGGACATGACGGTGGCGGGGCAATCTAGTCCGGGGGTGGTGGGGACGTCCCTACAGTCGTCGGACATGTCGGCGGCTGGCCAACCTAGTCCCGGGGTCGTGGAGACGACCCTATAGTCGTCGGACATGTCGGCGGCTGACCAACTTTGGCCCGTGGTCGTGGGGACGACCCTATAGTCGTCGGACATGACGGTGGCGGGCCAATCTAGCCCCGCGGTCGTGGGGACGACCCTATAGTCGTCGGACATGACGGTGGCGGGCCAATCTAGTCCCGGGCTCGTGGGGACGACCCTATAGTCGTCGGACATGACGGTGGCGGGCCAATCTAGTCCCGGGGTCGTGGGGACGACCCTGTAGTCGTCGGACAAGTCGGTGGCGGGCCGACATATTCCCGGGGTCGTGGGGACGACCCTATAGTCGTCGGACAAGTCGGCGGCGGACCAACCTAGTCCCGGGGTCGTGGGGCGACCCTATAGTCGTCGGACATGACGTTGGCGGGCCAATCTAGTCCCGGGGTCGTGGGGACGACCCTATAGTCGTCGGACATGTCGGCGGCTGGCCAACTTTGGCCCGTGGTCGTGGGGACAACCCTATAGACCTCCGACATGATGGTGGCGGGCCAATCTAGTCCCGGGGTCGTGGGGACGACCCTATAGTCGTCGGACAAGTCGGCGGCGGGCCAACATAGTCCCGGGGTCGTGGAGAGGACCCTATAGTCGTCGGACATGACGGTGGCGGGGCAATCTAGTCCGGGGGTCGTGGGGACGACCCCATAGTCGTCGAACATGTCGGCGGCGGGCCAACCTAGTCCCGTGGTCGTGGGGACGTCTCTATAGTCGTCGGACAAGTCGGCGGCGGGCCAACCTAGTCCCGGGGTCGTGGAGACGACCCTATAGTCGTCGGACATGACGGTGGCGGGGCAATCTAGTCCGGGGGTCGTGGGGACGATCCTGTAGTCGTCGGACATGACGGTGGTGGGCCAATCTATTCCTGGGGCCGTGGGGACGACCCTATAGCCGTCGGACATGTCGGCGGCTGGCGAACCTAGTCCCGGGATCGTGGGGACGCCTCTATAGTCGTCGGACAAGTCGGCGGCGGGCCAACCTAGTCCCGGGGTCGTGGGGACGACCCTATAGTCGTCGGACATGACGGTCGGCGGGCCAATCTAGTCCCGGGCTCGTGGGGACGACCCTATAGTCGTCGGACATGTCGGCGGCTGGGCAACTTTGGCCCGTGGTCGTGGGGACGTCTCTATAGTCGTCGGACAAGTCGGCGGCGGGCCAACCTAGTCCCGGGGTCGTGGAGACGACCCTATAGTCGTCGGACATGACGGTGGCGGGGCAATCTAGTCCGGGGGTCGTGGGGACGACCCCATAGTCGTCGAACATGTCGGCGGCGGGCCAACCTAGTCCCGTGGTCGTGGGGACGTCTCTATAGTCGTCGGACAAGTCGGCGGCGGGCCAACCTAGTCCCGGGGTCGTGAGGACGACCCTATAGTCGTCGGACAAGTCGGCGGCGGGCCAACCTAGACCCGGGGTCGTTGGGACGACCCTATAGTCGTCGGACAATTCGGCGGCGGGCCAACCTAGTCCCGTGGTCGTGGGGACGACCGTATTGTCGTCGGACAAGTCGGCGGCGGGCCAACCTACTCCCGGGGTCGTGGGGACGACCCTATAGTCGTCGGACAAGTCGGCGGCGGGCCGACCTAGACCCGGGGTCGTGGGGACGACCCTATAGTCGTCGGACATGTCGGCGGCTGGCCATCTTTGGCCCGGGGCGTGGGGACGACCCTATAGTCGTCGGACATGTCGGTGACTGGCCAACCTAGTCCCGGGGTCGTGGAGACGACCCTATAGTCGTCGGACAAGTCGGCGGCGGGCCAACCTAGTCCCGGGGTCGTGGGGACGACGATATAGTCGTCGGACATGACGGTGCCGGGGCAATCTAGCCCCGGGGTCGTGGGGACGACCCTATAGTCGTCGGACAAGTCGGCGGCGGGCCAACCTAGTCCCGTGGTCGTGGGGACGACCGTATAGTCGTCGGACAAGTCGGCGGCGGGCCAACCTAGACCCGGGGTCGTGGGGACGACCCTATAGTCGTCGGACATGTCGGCGGCAGGGCAACTTTGGCCCGTGGTCTTGGGGACGACCCTATAGTCGTCGGACATGTCGGTGACTGGCCAACCTAGTCCCGGGTTCGTGGGGACGACCCTATAGTCGTCGGACAAATCGGCGGCGGGCCAACCTACTCCCGGGGTCGTGGGGACGACCCTATAGTCGTCGGACATGTCGGCGGCTGGGCAACTTTGGACAGTGAACGTGGGGACGACCCTATAGTCGTCGGACATGTCGGCGGCAGCGCAACTTTGGCCCGTGGTCGTGGGGACGACCCTATAGTCGTCGGACATGTCGGCGGCAGGGCAACTTTGGCCCGTGGTCTTGGGGACGACCCTATAGTCGTCGGACATGTCGGTGACTGGCCAACCTAGTCCCGGGTTCGTGGGGACGACCCTATAGTCGTCGGACAAGTCGGCGGCGGGCCAACCTACTCCCGGGGTCGTGGGGACGACCCTATAGTCGTCGGACAAGTCGGCGGCGGGCCAACCTGGACCCGGGGTCGTGGGGACGACCCTATAGTCGTCGGACATGTCGGCGGCAGGGCAACTTTGGCCCGTGGTCTTGGGGACGACCCTATAGTCGTCGGACATGTCGGTGACTGGCCAACCTAGTCCCGGGTTCGTGGGGACGACCCTATAGTCGTCGGACAAGTCGGCGGCGGGCCGACCTAGTCCCGGGGTCGTGGGGACGACCCTATAGTCGTAGGACACGTCGGCGGCGGGCCTACCTAGTCCCGGGGTCGAGGGGACGACCGTATAGTCGTCGGACATGACGGTGGCGGGCCAATCTAGTCCCGGGGTCGTGGGGACGACCCTATAGTCTTCGGACATGTCGGCGGCTGGCCATCTTTGGCCCGGGGCGTGGGGACGACCCTATAGTCGTCGGACATGTCGGTGACTGGCCAACCTAGTCCCGGGGTCGTGGAGACGACCCTATAGTCGTCGGACAAGTCGGCGGCGGGCCAACCTAGTCCCGGGGTCGTGGGGACGACCCTATAGTCGTCGGACATGACGGTGCCGGGGCAATCTAGCCCCGGGGTCGTGGGGACGACCCTATAGTCGTCGGACAAGTCGGCGGCGGGCCAACCTAGTCCCGTGGTCGTGGGGACGACCGTATAGTCGTCGGACAAGTCGGCGGCGGGCCAACCTAGACCCGGGGTCGTGGGGACGACCCTATAGTCGTCGGACATGTCGGCGGCAGGGCAACTTTGGCCCGTGGTCTTGGGGACGACCCTATAGTCGTCGGACATGTCGGTGACTGGCCAACCTAGTCCCGGGTTCGTGGGGACGACCCTATAGTCGTCGGACAAATCGGCGGCGGGCCAACCTACTCCCGGGGTCGTGGGGACGACCCTATAGTCGTCGGACATGTCGGCGGCTGGGCAACTTTGGACAGTGATCGTGGGGACGACCCTATGGTCGTCGGACATGTCGGCGGCAGCGCAACTTTGGCCCGTGGTCGTGGGGACGACCCTATAGTCGTCGGACATGTCGGCGGCAGGGCAACTTTGGCCCGTGGTCTTGGGGACGACCCTATAGTCGTCGGACATGTCGGTGACTGGCCAACCTAGTCCCGGGTTCGTGGGGACGACCCTATAGTCGTCGGACAAGTCGGCGGCGGGCCAACCTACTCCCGGGGTCGTGGGGACGACCTTATAGTCGTCGGACAAGTCGGCGGCGGGCCAACCTAGACCCGGGGTCGTGGGGACGACCCTATAGTCGTCGGACATGTCGGCGGCAGGGCAACTTTGGCCCGTGGTCTTGGGGACGACCCTATAGTCGTCGGACATGTCGGTGACTGGCCAACCTAGTCCCGGGTTCGTGGGGACGACCCTATAGTCGTCGGACAAATCGGCGGCGGGCCAACCTACTCCCGGGGTCGTGGGGACGACCCTATAGTCGTCGGACAAGTCGGCGGCGGGCCAACCTAGACCCGGGGTCGTGGGGATGACCCTATAGTCGTCGGACATGTCGGCGGCAGGGCAACTTTGGCCCGTGGTCTTGGGGACGACCCTATAGTCGTCGGACAAGTCGGCGGCGGGCCGACCTAGTCCCGGGGTCGTGGGGACGACCCTATAGTCGTAGGACACGTCGGCGGCGGGCCTACCTAGTCCCGGGGTCGAGGGGACGACCGTATAGTCGTCGGACATGACGGTGGCGGGCCAATCTAGTCCCGGGGTCGTGGGGACGACCCTATAGTCTTCGGACATGTCGGCGGCTGGCCATCTTTGGCCCGGGGCGTGGGGACGACCCTATAGTCGTCGGACATGTCGGTGACTGGCCAACCTAGTCCCGGGGTCGGGGAGACGACCCTATAGTCGTCGGACAAGTCGGCGGCGGGCCAACCTAGTCCCGGGGTCGTGGGGACGACCCTATAGTCGTCGGACAAGTCGGCGGCGGGCCAACCTAGACCCGGGGTCGTGGGGACGACCCTATAGTCGTCGGACATGTCGGCGGCAGGGCAACTTTGGCCCGTGGTCTTGGGGACGACCCTATAGTCGTCGGACAAGTCGGCGGCGGGCCAACCTACTCCCGGGGTCGTGGGGACGACCCTATAGTCGTCGGACAAGTCGGCGGCGGGCCAACCTAGACCCGGGGTCGTGGGGACGACCCTATAGTCGTCGGACATGTCGGCGGCAGGGCAACTTTGGCCCGTGGTCTTGGGGACGACCCTATAGTCGTCGGACAAGTCGGCGGCTGGCCAACCTAGACCCGGGGTGGTGGGGACGACCCTATAGTCGTCGGACATGTCGGCGGCTGGCCAACCTCATCTCGTGGTCGTGGGGACGACCCCATAGTCGTAGGACACGTCGGCGGCGGCCAACCTAGTCCCGGGGTCGTGGGGACGACCCTATAGTCGTCGAACATGTCGGCGGCTGGCCAACCTATTCTCGTGGTCGTGGGGACGACCCCATAGTCGTAGGACACGTCGGCGGCGGGCCAATCTTGCCCCGGGTTCGTGGGGACGACCCTATAGTCGTCGGACATGACGGTGGCGGGCCAATCTAGTCCCGGGGTCGTGGGGACGACCCCATAGTCGTCGGACATGTCGGCTGCTGGCCAACCTAGTCCCGGGGTCGTGGGGACGACCCTATAGTCGTCGGACAAGTCGGCGGCGGGCCAACCTAGTCCCGGGGTCGAGGGGACGAACCTATAGTCGTCGGACATGACGGTGGCGGGCCAATCTTGCGCCGGGGGCCTGGGGACGACCCTATAGTCGTCGGACATTTCGGCGGCTGGCCAACTTTGGCTCGGGGCGTGGGGACGACCCTATAGTCGTCGGACATGTCGGCGGCGGGCCAACCTAGTCCCGGGGTGGTAGGGACGACCCTATAGTCGTCGGACATGTCGGCGGCTGGGCAACTTTGGCCAGTGGTCGTGGGGACGACCCTATAGTCGTGGGACATGTCGGCGGCAGGCCAACGTATGCCCAGGGTCGTAGGGACGAACCTATAGTCGTCGGACATGACGGTGGCGGGCCAATCTTGCTCCGGGGTCGTGAGGACGACCCTATAGTCGTCGGACATGTCGGCGGCTGGCCAACTTTGGACAGTGGTCGTGGGGACGACCCTATAGTCGTCGGACAAGTCGGCGGCTGGCCAACCTACTCCCGGGGTCGTGGGGACGAACCTATATTCGTCGGACATGACGGTGGCGGGCCAATCTTGCCCCGGGGTCGTGGGGACGACCGTATAGACGTCGGACATGTCGGCGGCGGGCCAACCTAGTCCCGGGGTCGTGGGGACGACCCTATAGTCGTCGGACACGTCGGCGGCGGGCCAATCTTGCCCCGGGGTCGTGGGGACGACCGTATAGACGTCGGACATGTCGGCGGCGGGCCAACCTAGTCCCGGGGTCGTGGGGACGACCCTATAGTCGTCGGACATGTCGGCGGCTGGCCATCTTTGGCCCGGGGCGTGGGACGACCCTATAGTCGTCGGACATGTCGGTGACTGGCCAACCTAGTCCCGGGGTCGGGGAGACGACCCTATAGTCGTCGGACAAGTCGGCGGCGGGCCAACCTAGTCCCGGGGTCGTGGGGACGACCCTATAGTCGTCGGACATGACGGTGCCGGGCAATCTAGCCCCGGGGTCGTGGGGACGACCCTATAGTCGTCGGACAAGTCGGCGGCGGGCCAACCTAGTCCCGTGGTCGTGGGGACGACCGTATAGTCGTCGGACAAGTCGGCGGCGGGCCAACCTAGACCCGGGGTCGTGGGGACGACCCTATAGTCGTCGGACATGTCGGCGGCAGGGCAACTTTGGCCCGAGGTCTTGGGGACGACCCTATAGTCGTCGGACAAGTCGGCGGCTGGCCAACCTAGTCCCGGGTTCGTGGGGACGACCCTATAGTCGTCGGACAAATCGGCGGCGGGCCAACCTACTCCCGGGGTCGTGGGGACGACCCTATAGTCGTCGGACAAGTCGGCGGCGGGCCAACCTAGACCCGGGGTCGTGGGGACGACCCTATAGTCGTCGGACATGTCGGCGGCAGGGCAACTTTGGCCCGTGGTCTTGGGGACGACCCTATAGTCGTCGGACAAGTCGGCGGCTGGCCAACCTAGACCCGGGGTGGTGGGGACGACCCTATAGTCGTCGGACATGTCGGCGGCTGGCCAACCTCATCTCGTGGTCGTGGGGACGACCCCATAGTCGTAGGACACGTCGGCGGCGGCCAACCTTGTCCCGGGGTCGTGGGGACGACCCTATAGTCGTCGAACATGTCGGCGGCTGGCCAACCTATTCTCGTGGTCGTGGGGACGACCCCATAGTCGTAGGACACGTCGGCGGCGGGCCAATCTTGCCCCGGGGTCGTGGGGACGACCCTATAGTCGTCGGACATGACGGTGGCGGGCCAATCTAGTCCCGGGGTCGTGGGGACGACCCCATAGTCGTCGGACATGTCGGCTGCTGGCCAACCTAGTCCCGGGGTCGTGGGGACGACCCTATAGTCGTCGGACATTTCGGCGGCAGGGCAAATTTTGGCCCGGGGCGTGGGGACGACCCTATAGTCGTCGGACATGTCGGTGACTGGCCAACCTAGTCCCGGGGTCGTGGGGACGACCCTATAGTCGTCGGACATGTCGGCGGCAGGGCAACTTTGGCCCGTGGTCGTGGGGACGACCCTATAGTCGTCGGACATGTCGGCGGCTGGCCAACCTAGACCCGGGGTGGTGGGGACGACCCTATAGTCGTCGGACATGTCGGCGGCTGGCCAACCTCATCTCGTGGTCGTGGGGACGACCCCATAGTCGTAGGACACGTCGGCGGCGGGCCAATCTAGTCCCGGGGTCGTGGGGACGACCCTATAGTCGTCGGACAAGTCGGCGGCGGGCCAACCTAGACCCGGGGTCGTGGGGACGACCCTATAGTCGTCGGACATGTCGGCGGCAGGGCAACTTTGGCCCGTGGTCTTGGGGACGACCCTATAGTCGTCGGACAAGTCGGCGGCTGGCCAACCTGGACCCGGGGTGGTGGGGACGACCCTATAGTCGTCGGACATGTCGGCGGCTGGCCAACCTCATCTCGTGGTCGTGGGGACGACCCCATAGTCGTAGGACACGTCGGCGGCGGCCAACCTAGTCCCGGGGTCGTGGGGACGACCCTATAGTCGTCGAACATGTCGGCGGCTGGCCAACCTATTCTCGTGGTCGTGGGGACGACCCCATAGTCGTAGGACACGTCGGCGGCGGGCCAATCTTGCCCCGGGGTCGTGGGGACGACCCTATAGTCGTCGGACATGACGGTGGCGGGCCAATCTAGTCCCGGGGTCGTGGGGACGACCCCATAGTCGTCGGACATGTCGGCTGCTGGCCAACCTAGTCCCGGGGTCGTGGGGACGACCCTATAGTCGTCGGACATGTCGGCGGCAGGGCAAATTTTGGCCCGGGGCGTGGGGACGACCCTATAGTCGTCGGACATGTCGGTGACTGGCCAACCTAGTCCCGGGGTCGTGGGGACGACCCTATAGTCGTCGGACATGTCGGCGGCAGGGCAACATTGGCCCGTGGTCGTGGAGACGACCCTATAGTCGTCGGACATGTCGGCGGCTGGCCAACCTAGACCCGGGGTGGTGGGGACGACCCTATAGTCGTCGGACATATCGGCGGCTGGCCAACCTCATCTCGTGGTCGTGGGGACGACCCCATAGTCGTAGGACACGTCGGCGGCGGGCCAATCTAGTCCCGTGGTCTTGGGGACGACCCTATAGTCGTCGGACATGTCGGTGACTGGCCAACCTAGTCCCGGGTTCGTGGGGACGACCCTATAGTCGTCGGACAAGTCGGCGGCGGGCCAACCTACTCCCGGGGTCGTGGGGACGACCCTATAGTCGTCGGACAAGTCGGCGGCCGGCGAACCTAGTCCCGGGGTCGTGGGGACGACCCTATAGTCGTCGGACATGTCGGCGGCTGGGCAACTTTGGACAGTGGTCGTGGGGACGGCCCTATAGTCGTCGGACATGTCGGTGACTGGGCAAATTTTGGCCCGGGGCGTGGGGACGACCCTATAGTCGTCGGACATGACGGTGCCGGGGCAATCTAGCCCCGGGGTCGTGGGGACGACCCTATAGTCGTCGGACAAGTCGGCGGCGGGCCAACCTAGTCCCGTGGTCGTGGGGACGACCGTATAGTCGTCGGACAAGTCGGCGGCGGGCCAACCTAGACCCGGGGTCGTGGGGACGACCCTATAGTCGTCGGACATGTCGGCGGCAGGGCAACTTTGGCCCGTGGTCTTGGGGACGACCCTATAGTCGTCGGACATGTCGGTGACTGGCCAACCTAGTCCCGGGTTCGTGGGGACGACCCTATAGTCGTCGGACAAATCGGCGGCGGGCCAACCTACTCCCGGGGTCGTGGGGACGACCCTATAGTCGTCGGACATGTCGGCGGCTGGGCAACTTTGGACAGTGATCGTGGGGACGACCCTATAGTCGTCGGACATGTCGGCGGCAGCGCAACTTTGGCCCGTGGTCGTGGGGACGACCCTATAGTCGTCGGACATGTCGGCGGCAGGGCAACTTTGGCCCGTGGTCTTGGGGACGACCCTATAGTCGTCGGACATATCGGTGACTGGCCAACCTAGTCCCGGGTTCGTGGGGACGACCCTATAGTCGTCGGACAAGTCGGCGGCGGGCCAACCTACTCCCGGGGTCGTGGGGACGACCCTATAGTCGTCGGACAAGTCGGCGGCGGGCCAACCTAGACCCGGGGTCGTGGGGACGACCCTATAGTCGTCGGACATGTCGGCGGCAGGGCAACTTTGGCCCGTGGTCTTGGGGACGACCCTATAGTCGTCGGACGTGTCGGTGACTGGCCAACCTAGTCCCGGGTTCGTGGGGACGACCCTATAGTCGTCGGACAAATCGGCGGCGGGCCAACCTACTCCCGGGGTCGTGGGGACGACCCTATAGTCGTCGGACAAGTCGGCGGCGGGCCAACCTAGACCCGGGGTCGTGGGGATGACCCTATAGTCGTCGGACATGTCGGCGGCAGGGCAACTTTGGCCCGTGGTCTTGGGGACGACCCTATAGTCGTCGGACAAGTCGGCGGCGGGCCGACCTAGTCCCGGGGTCGTGGGGACGACCCTATAGTCGTAGGACACTTCGGCGGCGGGCCTACCTAGTCCCGGGGTCGAGGGGACGACCGTATAGTCGTCGGACATGACGGTGGCGGGCCAATCTAGTCCCGGGGTCGTGGGGACGACCCTATAGTCTTCGGACATGTCGGCGGCTGGCCATCTTTGGCCCGGGGCGTGGGGACGACCCTATAGTCGTCGGACATGTCGGTGACTGGCCAACCTAGTCCCGGGGTCGGGGAGACGACCCTATAGTCGTCGGACAAGTCGGCGGCGGGCCAACCTACTCCCGGGGTCGTGGGGACGACCTTATAGTCGTCGGACAAGTCGGCGGCGGGCCAACCTAGACCCGGGGTCGTGGGGACGACCCTATAGTCGTCGGACATGTCGGCGGCAGGGCAACTTTGGCCCGTGGTCTTGGGGACGACCCTATAGTCGTCGGACAAGTCGGCGGCGGGCCAACATAGTCCCGGGGTCGTGGAGAGGACCCTATAGTCGTCGGACATGACGGTGGCGGGGCAATCTAGTCCGGGGGTCGTGGGGACGACCCCATAGTCGTCGAACATGTCGGCGGCGGGCCAACCTAGTCCCGTGGTCGTGGGGACGTCTCTATAGTCGTCGGACAAGTCGGCGGCGGGCCAACCTAGTCCCGGGGTCGTGGAGACGACCCTATAGTCGTCGGACATGACGGTGGCGGGGCAATCTAGTCCGGGGGTCGTGGGGACGATCCTGTAGTCGTCGGACATGACGGTGGTGGGCCAATCTATTCCTGGGGCCGTGGGGACGACCCTATAGTCGTCGGACATGTCGGCGGCTGGCCAACCTAGTCCCGGGATCGTGGGGACGCCTCTATAGTCGTCGGACAAGTCGGCGGCGGGCCAACCTAGTCCCGGGGTCGTGGGGACGACCCTATAGTCGTCGGACATGACGGTCGGCGGGCCAATCTAGTCCCGGGCTCGTGGGGACGACCCTATAGTCGTCGGACATGTCGGCGGCTGGGCAACTTTGGCCCGTGTTCGTGGGGACGTCTCTATAGTCGTCGGACAAGTCGGCGGCGGGCCAACCTAGTCCCGGGGTCGTGGAGACGACCCTATAGTCGTCGGACGTGACGGTGGCGGGGCAATCTAGTCCGCTGGTCGTGGGGACGACCCCATAGTCGTCGAACATGTCGGCGGCGGGCCAACCTAGTCCCGTGGTCGTGGGGACGTCTCTATAGTCGTCGGACAAGTCGGCGGCGGGCCAACCTAGTCCCGGGGTCGTGGAGACGACCCTATAGTCGTCGGACATGACGGTGGCGGGCCAACATAGTCCCGGGGTCGTGGAGAGGACCCTATAGTCGTCGGACATGACGGTGGCGGGGCAATCTAGTCCCGGGGTCGTGGGGACGAGCCTATAGTCGTCGGACATGTCGGCGGCTGACCAACTTTGGCCCGGGGTCGTGGAGACGACCCTATAGTCGTCGGACATGACGGAGGCGGGGTAATCTACTCCTGGGGTCATGGGGACGACCCCATAGTAGTCGGACAAGTCGGCGGCGGGCCAACCTAGTCCCGGGGTCGTGGGGACAACCCTATAGTCGTCGGACATGTCGGCGGCTGGCCAACCTAGTCCCAGGGTCGTAGGGACGACCCTATAGTCGTCGGACAAGTCGGCGGCGGGCCAACCTAGTCCCGGGGTCGTGGAGACGACCCTATAGTCGTCGGACATGACGGTGGCGGGGCAATCCAGTCCTGGGGTCGTGGGGACGACCCTATAGTCGTCGGACAAGTCGGCGGCGGGCCAACGTATGCCCAGGGTCGTAGGGACGACCCTATAGTCGTCGGACAAGTCGGCGGCGGGCCAACCTAGTCCCGGGGTCGTGGGAACGATCCTGTAGTCGTCGTACATGACGGTGGTGGGCCAATCTATTCCTGGGGCCGTGGGGACGACCCTATAGTCGTCGGACATGTCGGCGGCGGGCCAACATAGTCCCGGGGTCGTGGAGATGACCCTATTGTCGTCGGACATGACGGTGGCGGGGCAATCTAGTCCCGGGGTCGTGGGGACGAGCCTATAGTCGTCGGACATGTCGGCGGCTGACCAACTTTGGCCCGGGGTCGTGGAGACGACCCTATAGTCGTCGGACATGACGGAGGCGGGGTAATCTACTCCTGGGGTCATGGGGACGACCCCATAGTAGTCGGACAAGTCGGCGGCGGGCCAACCTAGTCCCGGGGTCGTGGGGACAACCCTATAGTCGTCGGACATGTCGGCGGCTGGCCAACCTAGTCCCGGGGTGTTAGGGACGACCCTGTAGTCGTTGGACAAGTCGGCGGCGGGCCAACCTAGTCCCGGGGTCGTGGGTACGACCCTATAGTCGTCGGACATGTCGGCGGCGGGCCAACGTATGCCCAGGGTCGTAGGGACGACCCTATAGTCGTCGGACAAGTCGGCGGCGGGCCAACCTAGTCCCGGGGTCGTGGAGACGACCCTATAGTCGTCGGACATGACGGTGGCGGGGCAATCCAGTCCTGGGGTCGTGGGGACGACCCTATAGTCGTCGGACAAGTCGGCGGCGGGCCAACGTATGCCCAGGGTCGTAGGGACGAACCGATAGTCGTCGGACATGACGGTGGCTGGCCAATCTAGCCCTGGGGTTGTGGGGACGACCCTATAGTCGTCGGACATGTCGGCGGCTGGCCAACCTAGTCCCGGGGTCGTGGAGACGACCCTATAGTCGTCGGAGAAGTCGGCGGCTGGCCAACCTAGTCCCGGGGTCGTGGAGACGACCCAATTGTCGTCGGACAAGTCGGCGGCGGGCCAACCTAGTCCCGGGGTCGTGGGGACGACCCTATAGTCGTCGGACATGTCGGCGGCAGGGCAACTTTGGCCCGTGGTCGTGGGGACGACCCTATAGTCGTCGGACATGACGGTGCCGGGGCAATCTAGCCCCGGGGTCGTGGGGACGACCCTATAGACGTCGGACATGTCGGCGGCGGGCCAACCTATTCCCGGGGTCGTGGGGACGACTTATAGTCGTCGGACATGTCGGCGGCAGGGCAACTTTGGCCCGTGGTCGTGGGGACGACCCTATAGTCGTCGGACATGTCGGCGGCTGGCCAACCTAGTCCCGTGGTCGTGGGGACGACCCTATACTCGTCGGACATGTCGGCGGCTGGCCAACCTAGTCCCGTGGTCGTGGGGACGACCCTATACTCGTCGGACATGTCGGCGGCTGGCCAACCTAGTCCCGGGGTCGTGGAGACGACCCTATAGTCGTCGGACAAGTCGGTGGCTGGCCAACCTAGTCCCGGGGTCGTGGAGACGACCCAATAGTCGTCGGACAAGTCGGCGGCGGGCCAACCTAGTCCCGGGGTCGTGGGGACGACCCTATAGTCGTCGGACATGTCGGCGGCAGGGCAACTTTGGCCCGTGGTCGTGGGGACGACCCTATAGTCGTCGGACATGACGCTGCAGGGGCAATGTAGCCCCGGGGTCGTGGGGACGACCCTATAGACGTCGGACTTGTCGGCGGCGGGCCAACCTAGTCCCGGGGTCGTGGGGACGACCCTATAGTCGTCGGACATGTTGGCGGCAGGGCAACTTTGGCCCGTGGACGTGGGGACGACCCTATAGACGTCGGACATGTCGGGGGCGGGCCAACCTAGTCCCGGGGTCGTGGGGACGACCCTATAGTCGTCGGACATGTCGGCGGCAGGGCAACTTTGGCCCGTGGTCGTGGGGACGACCCTATAGTCGTCGGACATGTCGGCGGCGGGCCAACCTAGTCCCGGGGTCGTGGAGACGACCCTATAGTCGTCGGACATGACGGTGGCGGGGCAATCTAGTCCCGGGGTCGTGGGGACGACCCTATAGTCGTCGGACATGACGGTGGCGGGCCAATCTAGTCCCGGGGTCGTGGGGACGACCCCATAGTCGTCGAACATGTCGGCGGCGGGCCAACCTAGTCCCGTGGTCGTGGGGACGTCTCTATAGTCGTCGGACAAGTCGGCGGCGGGCCAACCTAGTCCCGGGGTCGTGGAGACGACCCTATAGTCGTCGGACATGACGGTGGCGGGGCAATCTAGTCCGGGGGTCGTGGGGACGATCCTGTATTCGTCGGACATAACGGTGGTGGGCCAATCTATTCCTGGGGCCGTGGGGACGACCCTATAGTCGTCGGACATGTCGGCGGCTGGCCAACCTAGTCCCGGGATCGTGGGGACGCCTCTATAGTCGTCGGACAGGTCGGCGGCGGGCCAACCTAGTCCCGGGGTCGTGGAGACGACCCTATAGTCGTCGGACACGACGGTGGCGGGGCAATCTAGTCCGGGGGTCGTGGGGACGACCCCATAGTCGTCGAACATGTCGGCGGCGGGCCAACCTAGTCCCGTGGTCGTGGGGACGTCTCTATAGTCGTCGGACAAGTCGGCGGCGGGCCAACCTAGTCCCGGGGTCGTGGAGACGACCCTATAGTCGTCGGACATGACGGTGGCGGGGCAATCTAGTCCGGGGGTCGTGGGGACGATCCTGTAGTCGTCGGACATGACGGTGGTGGGCCAATCTATTCCTGGGGCCGTGGGGACGACCGTATAGTCGTCGGACATGTCGGCGGCTGGCCAACCTAGTCCCGGGATCGTGGGGACGCCTCTATAGTTGTCGGACAAGTCGGCGGCGGGCCAACCTAGTCCCGGGGTCGTGGAGACGACCCTATAGTCGTCGGACATGACGGTGGCGGGGCAATCTAGTCCGGGGGTGGTGGGGACGTCCCTACAGTCGTCGGACATGTCGGCGGCTGGCCAACCTAGTCCCGGGGTCGTGGAGACGACCCTATAGTCGTCGGACATGTCGGCGGCTGACCAACTTTGGCCCGTGGTCGTGGGGACGACCCTATAGTCGTCGGACATGACGGTGGCGGGCCAATCTAGCCCCGCGGTCGTGGGGACGACCCTATAGTCGTCGGACATGACGGTGGCGGGCCAATCTAGTCCCGGGCTCGTGGGGACGACCCTATAGTCGTCGGACATGACGGTGGCGGGCCAATCTAGTCCCGGGGTCGTGGGGACGACCCTGTAGTCGTCGGACAAGTCGGCGGCGGGCCGACATATTCCCGGGGTCGTGGGGACGACCCTATAGTCGTCGGACAAGTCGGCGGCGGACCAACCTAGTCCCGGGGTCGTGGGGCGACCCTATAGTCGTCGGACATGACGTTGGCGGGCCAATCTAGTCCCGGGGTCGTGGGGACGACCCTATAGTCGTCGGACATGTCGGCGGCTGGCCAACTTTGGCCCGTGGTCGTGGGGACAACCCTATAGACCTCCGACATGATGGTGGCGGGCCAATCTAGTCCCGGGGTCGTGGGGACGACCCTATAGTCGTCGGACAAGTCGGCGGCGGGCCAACATAGTCCCGGGGTCGTGGGTACGATCCTATAGTCTTCGGACATGTCGGCGGCGGGCCAACGTATGCCCAGGGTCGTAGGGACGACCCTATAGTCGTCGGACAAGTCGGCGGCGGGCCAACCTAGTCCCGGGGTCGTGGAGACGACCCTATAGTCGTCGGACATGACGGCGGCGGGGCAATCCAGTCCTGGGGTCGTGGGGACGACCCTATAGTCGTCGGACAAGTCGGCGGCGGGCCAACGTATGCCCAGGGTTGTAGGGACGAACCGATAGTCGTCGGACATGACGGTGGCGGGCCAATCTAGCCCAGGGGTTGTGGGGACGACCCTATAGTCGTCGGACATGTCGGCGGCTGGCCAACCTAGTCCCGGGGTCGTGGGGACGACCCTATAGTCGTCGGACCAGTCGGCGGCGGGCCAACCTAGTCCCGGGGTCGTGGGGACGACCCTATATTCGTCGGACAAGACGGTGGCTGGGCAACTTTGGCCAGTGGTCGTGGGGACGACCCTATACTCGTCGGACATGTCGGCGGCTGGCCAACCTAGTCCCGTGGTCGTGGGGACGACCCTATACTCGTCGGACATGTCGGCGGCTGGCCAACCTAGTCCCGGGGTCGTGGAGACGACCCTATAGTCGTCGGAGAAGTCGGCGGCTGGCCAACCTAGTCCCGGGGTCGTGGAGACGACCCAATAGTCGTCGGACAAGTCGGCGGCGGGCCAACCTAGTCCCGGGGTCGTGGGGACGACCCTATAGTCGTCGGACATGTCGGCGGCAGGGCAACTTTGGGCCGTGGTCGTGGGGACGACCCTATAGTCGTCGGACATGACGGTGCCGGGGCAATCTAGCCCCGGGGTCGTGGGGACGACCCTATAGACGTCGGACATGTCGGCGGCGGGCCAACCTAGTCCCGGGGTCGTGGGGACGACTTATAGTCGTCGGACATGTCGGCGGCAGGGCAACTTTGGCCCGTGGTCGTGGGGACGACCGTATAGTCGTCGGACATGTCGGCGGCTGGCCAACCTAGTCCCGTGGTCGTGGGGACGACCCTATACTCGTCGGACATGTCGGCGGCTGGCCAACCTAGTCCCGTGGTCGTGGGGACGACCCTATACTCGTCGGACATGTCGGCGGCTGGCCAACCTAGTCCCGGGGTCGTGGAGACGACCCTATAGTCGTCGGACAAGTCGGCGGCGGGCCAACCTAGTCCCGGGGTCGTGGAGACGACCCAATAGTCGTCGGACAAGTCGGCGGCGGGCCAACCTAGTCCCGGGGTCGTGGGGACGACCCTATAGTCGTCGGACATGTCGGCGGCAGGGCAACTTTGGCCCGTGGTCGTGGGGACGACCCTATAGTCGTCGGACATGACGCTGCAGGGGCAATGTAGCCCCGGGGTCGTGGGGACGACCCTATAGACGTCGGACTTGTCGGCGGCGGGCCAACCTAGTCCCGGGGTCGTGGGGACGACCCTATAGTCGTCGGACATGTTGGCGGCAGGGCAACTTTGGCCCGTGGACGTGGGGACGACCCTATAGACGTCGGACATGTCGGCGGCGGGCCAACCTAGTCCCGGGGTCGTGGGGACGACCCTATAGTCGTCGGACATGTCGGCGGCAGGGCAACTTTGGCCCGTGGTCGTGGGGACGACCCTATAATCGCCGGACATGTCGGCGGCGGGCCAACCTAGTCCCGGGGTCGTGGAGACGACCCTATAGTCGTCGGACATGACGGTGGCGGGGCAATCTAGTCCGGGGGTCGTGGGGACTTCCCTATAGTCGTCGGACAAGTCGGCGGCTGGCCAACCTAGTCCCGTGGTCGTGGGGACGACCCTATAGTCGTCGGACATGTCGGCGGCTGGGCAACTTTGGCCCGTGGTCGTGGGGACGTCTCTATAGTCGTCGGACAAGTCGGCGGCGGGCCAACCTAGTCCCGGGGTCGTGGAGACGACCCTATAGTCGTCGGACATGACGGTGGCGGGGCAATCTAGTCCGGGGGTCGTGGGGACGATCCTGTAGTCGTCGGACATGACGGTGGTGGGCCAATCTATTCCTGGGGCCGTGGGGACGACCGTATAGTCGTCGGACATGTCGGCGGCTGGCCAACCTAGTCCCGGGATCGTGGGGACGCCTCTATAGTTGTCGGACAAGTCGGCGGCGGGCCAACCTAGTCCCGGGGTCGTGGAGACGACCCTATAGTCGTCGGACATGACGGTGGCGGGGCAATCTAGTCCGGGGGTGGTGGGGACGTCCCTACAGTCGTCGGACATGTCGGCGGCTGGCCAACCTAGTCCCGGGGTCGTGGAGACGACCCTATAGTCGTCGGACATGTCGGCGGCTGACCAACTTTGGCCCGTGGTCGTGGGGACGACCCTATAGTCGTCGGACATGACGGTGGCGGGCCAATCTAGCCCCGCGGTCGTGGGGACGACCCTATAGTCGTCGGACATGACGGTGGCGGGCCAATCTAGTCCCGGGCTCGTGGGGACGACCCTATAGTCGTCGGACATGACGGTGGCGGGCCAATCTAGTCCCGGGGTCGTGGGGACGACCCTGTAGTCGTCGGACAAGTCGGCGGCGGGCCGACATATTCCCGGGGTCGTGGGGACGACCCTATAGTCGTCGGACAAGTCGGCGGCGGACCAACCTAGTCCCGGGGTCGTGGGGCGACCCTATAGTCGTCGGACATGACGTTGGCGGGCCAATCTAGTCCCGGGGTCGTGGGGACGACCCTATAGTCGTCGGACATGTCGGCGGCTGGCCAACTTTGGCCCGTGGTCGTGGGGACAACCCTATAGACCTCCGACATGATGGTGGCGGGCCAATCTAGTCCCGGGGTCGTGGGGACGACCCTATAGTCGTCGGACAAGTCGGCGGCGGGCCAACATAGTCCCGGGGTCGTGGGTACGATCCTATAGTCTTCGGACATGTCGGCGGCGGGCCAACGTATGCCCAGGGTCGTAGGGACGACCCTATAGTCGTCGGACAAGTCGGCGGCGGGCCAACCTAGTCCCGGGGTCGTGGAGACGACCCTATAGTCGTCGGACATGACGGCGGCGGGGCAATCCAGTCCTGGGGTCGTGGGGACGACCCTATAGTCGTCGGACAAGTCGGCGGCGGGCCAACGTATGCCCAGGGTTGTAGGGACGAACCGATAGTCGTCGGACATGACGGTGGCGGGCCAATCTAGCCCAGGGGTTGTGGGGACGACCCTATAGTCGTCGGACATGTCGGCGGCTGGCCAACCTAGTCCCGGGGTCGTGGGGACGACCCTATAGTCGTCGGACCAGTCGGCGGCGGGCCAACCTAGTCCCGGGGTCGTGGGGACGACCCTATATTCGTCGGACAAGACGGTGGCTGGGCAACTTTGGCCAGTGGTCGTGGGGACGACCCTATACTCGTCGGACATGTCGGCGGCTGGCCAACCTAGTCCCGTGGTCGTGGGGACGACCCTATACTCGTCGGACATGTCGGCGGCTGGCCAACCTAGTCCCGGGGTCGTGGAGACGACCCTATAGTCGTCGGAGAAGTCGGCGGCTGGCCAACCTAGTCCCGGGGTCGTGGAGACGACCCAATAGTCGTCGGACAAGTCGGCGGCGGGCCAACCTAGTCCCGGGGTCGTGGGGACGACCCTATAGTCGTCGGACATGTCGGCGGCAGGGCAACTTTGGGCCGTGGTCGTGGGGACGACCCTATAGTCGTCGGACATGACGGTGCCGGGGCAATCTAGCCCCGGGGTCGTGGGGACGACCCTATAGACGTCGGACATGTCGGCGGCGGGCCAACCTAGTCCCGGGGTCGTGGGGACGACTTATAGTCGTCGGACATGTCGGCGGCAGGGCAACTTTGGCCCGTGGTCGTGGGGACGACCGTATAGTCGTCGGACATGTCGGCGGCTGGCCAACCTAGTCCCGTGGTCGTGGGGACGACCCTATACTCGTCGGACATGTCGGCGGCTGGCCAACCTAGTCCCGTGGTCGTGGGGACGACCCTATACTCGTCGGACATGTCGGCGGCTGGCCAACCTAGTCCCGGGGTCGTGGAGACGACCCTATAGTCGTCGGACAAGTCGGCGGCGGGCCAACCTAGTCCCGGGGTCGTGGAGACGACCCAATAGTCGTCGGACAAGTCGGCGGCGGGCCAACCTAGTCCCGGGGTCGTGGGGACGACCCTATAGTCGTCGGACATGTCGGCGGCAGGGCAACTTTGGCCCGTGGTCGTGGGGACGACCCTATAGTCGTCGGACATGACGCTGCAGGGGCAATGTAGCCCCGGGGTCGTGGGGACGACCCTATAGACGTCGGACTTGTCGGCGGCGGGCCAACCTAGTCCCGGGGTCGTGGGGACGACCCTATAGTCGTCGGACATGTTGGCGGCAGGGCAACTTTGGCCCGTGGACGTGGGGACGACCCTATAGACGTCGGACATGTCGGCGGCGGGCCAACCTAGTCCCGGGGTCGTGGGGACGACCCTATAGTCGTCGGACATGTCGGCGGCAGGGCAACTTTGGCCCGTGGTCGTGGGGACGACCCTATAATCGCCGGACATGTCGGCGGCGGGCCAACCTAGTCCCGGGGTCGTGGAGACGACCCTATAGTCGTCGGACATGACGGTGGCGGGGCAATCTAGTCCGGGGGTCGTGGGGACTTCCCTATAGTCGTCGGACAAGTCGGCGGCTGGCCAACCTAGTCCCGTGGTCGTGGGGACGACCCTATAGTCGTCGGACATGTCGGCGGCTGGGCAACTTTGGCCCGTGGTCGTGGGGACGTCTCTATAGTCGTCGGACAAGTCGGCGGCGGGCCAACCTAGTCCCGGGGTCGTGGAGACGACCCTATAGTCGTCGGACATGACGGTGGCGGGGCAATCTAGTCCCGGGGTCGTGGGGACGACCCTATAGTCGTCGGACATGACGGTGGCGGGCCAATCTAGTCCCGGGGTCGTGGGGACGACCCCATAGTCGTCGGACATGTCGGCGGCTGGGCAACTTTGGCCCGTGGTCGTGGGGACGACCCTATAGTCGTCGGACAAGTCGGCGGCGGGCCAACCTAGTCCCGGGGTCGTGGAGACGACCCTATAGTCGTCGGACATGACGGTGGCGGGGCAATCTAGTCCCGGGGTCGTGGGGACGACCCTATAGTCGTCGGACATGACGGTGGCGGGCCAATCTAGTCCCGGGGTCGTCGGGACGACCCCATAGTCGTCGAACATGTCGGCGGCGGGCCAACCTAGTCCCGTGGTCGTGGGGACGTCTCTATAGTCGTCGGACAAGTCGGCGGCGGGCCAACCTAGTCCCGGGGTCGTGGAGACGACCCTATAGTCGTCGGACATGACGGTGGCGGGGCAATCTAGTCCGGGGGTCGTGGGGACGATCCCGTATTCGTCGGACATAACGGTGGTGGGCCAATCTATTCCTGGGGCCGTGGGGACGACCCTATAGTCGTCGGACATGTCGGCGGCTGGCCAACCTAGTCCCGGGATCGTGGGGACGCCTCTATAGTCGTCGGACAAGTCGGCGGCGGGCCAACCTAGTCCCGGGGTCGTGGGGACGACCTTATAGTCGTCGGACAAGTCGGCGGCGGGCCAACCTAGACCCGGGGTCGTGGGGACGACCCTATTGTCGTCGGACATGTCGGCGGCAGGGCAACTTTGGCCCGTGGTCTTGGGGACGACCCTATAGTCGTCGGACAAGTCGGCGGCGGGCCAACATAGTCCCGGGGTCGTGGAGAGGACCCTATAGTCGTCGGACATGACGGTGGCGGGGCAATCTAGTCCGGGGGTCGTGGGCACGACCCCATAGTCGTCGAACATGTCGGCGGCGGGCCAACCTAGTCCCGTGGTCGTGGGGACGTCTCTATAGTCGTCGGACAAGTCGGCGGCGGGCCAACCTAGTCCCGGGGTCGTGGAGACGACCCTATAGTCGTCGGACATGACGGTGGCGGGGCAATCTAGTCCGGGGGTCGTGGGGACGATCCTGTAGTCGTCGGACATGACGGTGGTGGGCCAATCTATTCCTGGGGCCGTGGGGACGACCCTATAGTCGTCGGACATGTCGGCGGCTGGCCAACCTAGTCCCGGGATCGTGGGGACGCCTCTATAGTCGTCGGACAAGTCGGCGGCGGGCCAACCTAGTCCCGGGGTCGTGGGGACGACCCTATAGTCGTCGGACATGACGGTCGGCGGGCCAATCTAGTCCCGGGCTCGTGGGGACGACCCTATAGTCGTCGGACATGTCGGCGGCTGGGCAACTTTGGCCCGTGTTCGTGGGGACGTCTCTATAGTCGTCGGACAAGTCGGCGGCGGGCCAACCTAGTCCCGGGGTCGTGGAGACGACCCTATAGTCGTCGGACGTGACGGTGGCGGGGCAATCTAGTCCGGGGGTCGTGGGGACGACCCCATAGTCGTCGAACATGTCGGCGGCGGGCCAACCTAGTCCCGTGGTCGTGGGGACGTCTCTATAGTCGTCGGACAAGTCGGCGGCGGGCCAACCTAGTCCCGGGGTCGTGGAGACGACCCTATAGTCGTCGGACATGACGGTGGCGGGCCAACATAGTCCCGGGGTCGTGGAGAGGACCCTATAGTCGTCGGACATGACGGTGGCGGGGCAATCTAGTCCCGGGGTCGTGGGGACGAGCCTATAGTCGTCGGACATGTCGGCGGCTGACCAACTTTGGCCCGGGTCGTGGAGACGACCCTATAGTCGTCGGACATGACGGAGGCGGGGTAATCTACTCCTGGGGTCATGGGGACGACCCCATAGTAGTCGGACAAGTCGGCGGCGGGCCAACCTAGTCCCGGGGTCGTGGGGACAACCCTATAGTCGTCGGACATGTCGGCGGCTGGCCAACCTAGTCCCAGGGTCGTAGGGACGACCCTATAGTCGTCGGACAAGTCGGCGGCGGGCCAACCTAGTCCCGGGGTCGTGGGGACGACCCTATAGTCGTCGGACATGACGGTGGCGGGGCAATCCAGTCCTGGGGTCGTGGGGACGACCCTATAGTCGTCGGACAAGTCGGCGGCGGGCCAACGTATGCCCAGGGTCGTAGGGACGACCCTATAGTCGTCGGACAAGTCGGCGGCGGGCCAACCTAGTCCCGGGGTCGTGGGGACGATCCTGTAGTCGTCGTACATGACGGTGGTGGGCCAATCTATTCCTGGGGCCGTGGGGACGACCCTATAGTCGTCGGACAAGTCGGCGGCGGGCCAACGTATGCCCAGGGTCGTAGGGACGAACCGATAGTCGTCGGACATGACGGTGGCTGGCCAATCTAGCCCTGGGGTTGTGGGGACGACCCTATAGTCGTCGGACATGTCGGCGGCTGGCCAACCTAGTCCCGGGGTCGTGGAGACGACCCTATAGTCGTCGGACATGACGGTGGCGGGGCAATCTAGTCCGGGGGTCGTGGGGACGATCCTGTAGTCGTCGGACATGACGGTGGTGGGCCAATCTATTCCTGGGGCCGTGGGGACGACCGTATAGTCGTCGGACATGTCGGCGGCTGGCCAACCTAGTCCCGGGATCGTGGGGACGCCTCTATAGTCGTCGGACAAGTCGGCGGCGGGCCAACCTAGTCCCGGGGTCGTGGAGACGACCCTATAGTCGTCGGACATGACGGTGGCGGGGCAATCTAGTCCGGGGGTGGTGGGGACGTCCCTACAGTCGTCGGACATGTCGGCGGCTGGCCAACCTAGTCCCGGGGTCGTGGAGACGACCCTATAGTCGTCGGACATGTCGGCGGCTGACCAACTTTGGCCCGTGGTCGTGGGGACGACCCTATAGTCGTCGGACATGACGGTGGCGGGCCAATCTAGTCCCGGGGTCGTGGGGACGACCCTGTAGTCGTCGGACAAGTCGGCGGCGGGCCGACATATTCCCGGGGTCGTGGGGACGACCCTGTAGTCGTCGGACAAGTCGGCGGCGGACCAACCTAGTCCCGGGGTCGTGGGGCGACCCTATAGTCGTCGGACATGACGTTGGCGGGCCAATCTAGTCCCGGGGTCGTGGGGACGACCCTATAGTCGTCGGACATGTCGGCGGCTGGCCAACTTTGGCCCGTGGTCGTGGGGACAACCCTATAGACCTCCGACATGATGGTGGCGGGCCAATCTAGTCCCGGGGTCGTGGGGACGACCCTATAGTCGTCGGACAAGTCGGCGGCGGGCCAACATAGTCCCGGGGTCGTGGGTACGATCCTATAGTCTTCGGACATGTCGGCGGCGGGCCAACGTATGCCCAGGGTCGTAGGGACGACCCTATAGTCGTCGGACAAGTCGGCGGCGGGCCAACCTAGTCCCGGGGTCGTGGAGACGACCCTATAGTCGTCGGACATGACGGCGGCGGGGCAATCCAGTCCTGGGGTCGTGGGGACGACCCTATAGTCGTCGGACATGTCGGCGGCTGGCCAACCTAGTCCCGGGGTCGTGGGGACGACCCTATAGTCGTCGGACCAGTCGGCGGCGGGCCAACCTAGTCCCGGGGTCGTGGGGACGACCCTATATTCGTCGGACAAGACGGTGGCTGGGCAACTTTGGCCAGTGGTCGTGGGGACGACCCTATACTCGTCGGACATGTCGGCGGCTGGCCAACCTAGTCCCGTGGTCGTGGGGACGACCCTATACTCGTCGGACATGTCGGCGGCTGGCCAACCTAGTCCCGGGGTCGTGGAGACGACCCTATAGTCGTCGGAGAAGTCGGCGGCTGGCCAACCTAGTCCCGGGGTCGTGGAGACGACCCAATAGTCGTCGGACAAGTCGGCGGCGGGCCAACCTAGTCCCGGGGTCGTGGGGACGACCCTATAGTCGTCGGACATGTCGGCGGCAGGGCAACTTTGGGCCGTGGTCGTGGGGACGACCCTATAGTCGTCGGACATGACGCTGCAGGGGCAATGTAGCCCCGGGGTCGTGGGGACGACCCTATAGACGTCGGACTTGTCGGCGGCGGGCCAACCTAGTCCCGGGGTCGTGGGGACGACCCTATAGTCGTCGGACATGTTGGCGGCAGGGCAACTTTGGCCCGTGGACGTGGGGACGACCCTATAGACGTCGGACATGTCGGCGGCGGGCCAACCTAGTCCCGGGGTCGTGGGGACGACCCTATAGTCGTCGGACATGTCGGCGGCAGGGCAACTTTGGCCCGTGGTCGTGGGGACGACCCTATAATCGCCGGACATGTCGGCGGCGGGCCAACCTAGTCCCGGGGTCGTGGAGACGACCCTATAGTCGTCGGACATGACGGTGGCGGGGCAATCTAGTCCGGGGGTCGTAAGGACTTCCCTATAGTCGTCGGACAAGTCGGCGGCTGGCCAACCTAGTCCCGTGGTCGTGGGGACGACCCTATAGTCGTCGGACATGTCGGCGGCTGGGCAACTTTGGCCCGTGGTCGTGGGGACGTCTCTATAGTCGTCGGACAAGTCGGCGGCGGGCCAACCTAGTCCCGGGGTCGTGGAGACGACCCTATAGTCGTCGGACATGACGGTGGCGGGGCAATCTAGTCCCGGGGTCGTGGGGACGACCCTATAGTCGTCGGACATGACGGTGGCGGGCCAATCTAGTCCCGGGGTCGTGGGGACGACCCCATAGTCGTCGGACATGTCGGCGGCTGGGCAACTTTGGCCCGTGGTCGTGGGGACGACCCTATAGTCGTCGGACAAGTCGGCGGCGGGCCAACCTAGTCCCGGGGTCGTGGAGACGACCCTATAGTCGTCGGACATGACGGTGGCGGGGCAATCTAGTCCCGGGGTCGTGGGGACGACCCTATAGTCGTCGGACATGACGGTGGCGGGCCAATCTAGTCCCGGGGTCGTCGGGACGACCCCATAGTCGTCGAACATGTCGGCGGCGGGCCAACCTAGTCCCGTGGTCGTGGGGACGTCTCTATAGTCGTCGGACAAGTCGGCGGCGGGCCAACCTAGTCCCGGGGTCGTGGAGACGACCCTATAGTCGTCGGACATGACGGTGGCGGGGCAATCTAGTCCGGGGGTCGTGGGGACGATCCCGTATTCGTCGGACATAACGGTGGTGGGCCAATCTATTCCTGGGGCCGTGGGGACGACCCTATAGTCGTCGGACATGTCGGCGGCTGGCCAACCTAGTCCCGGGATCGTGGGGACGCCTCTATAGTCGTCGGACAAGTCGGCGGCGGGCCAACCTAGTCCCGGGGTCGTGGGGACGACCCTATAGTCGTCGGACATGACGGTCGGCGGGCCAATCTAGTCCCGGGCTCGTGGGGACGACCCTATAGTCGTCGGACATGTCGGCGGCTGGGCAACTTTGGCCCGTGGTCGTGGGGACGTCTCTATAGTCGTCGGACAAGTCGGCGGCGGGCCAACCTAGTCCCGGGGTCGTGGAGACGACCCTATAGTCGTCGGACACGACGGTGGCGGGGCAATCTAGTCCGGGGGTCGTGGGGACGACCCCATAGTCGTCGAACATGTCGGCGGCGGGCCAACCTAATCCCGTGGTCGTGGGGACGTCTCTATAGTCGTCGGACAAGTCGGCGGCGGGCCAACCTAGTCCCGGGGTCGTGGAGACGACCCTATAGTCGTCGGACATGACGGTGGCGGGGCAATCTAGTCCGGGGGTCGTGGGGACGATCCTGTAGTCGTCGGACATGACGGTGGTGGGCCAATCTATTCCTGGGGCCGTGGGGACGACCGTATAGTCGTCGGACATGTCGGCGGCTGGCCAACCTAGTCCCGGGATCGTGGGGACGCCTCTATAGTCGTCGGACAAGTCGGCGGCGGGCCAACCTAGTCCCGGGGTCGTGGAGACGACCCTATAGTCGTCGGACATGACGGTGGCGGGGCAATCTAGTCCGGGGGTGGTGGGGACGTCCCTACAGTCGTCGGACATGTCGGCGGCTGGCCAACCTAGTCCCGGGGTCGTGGGTACGACCCTATAGTCGTCGGACATGTCGGCGGCGGGCCAACGTATGCCCAGGGTCGTAGGGACGACCCTATAGTCGTCGGACAAGTCGGCGGCGGGACAACCTAGTCCCGGGGTCGTGGAGACGACCCTATAGTCGTCGGACATGAGGGTGGCGGGGCAATCCAGTCCTGGGGTCGTGGGGACGACCCTATAGTCGTCGGACAAGTCGGCGGCGGGCCAACGTATGCCCAGGGTCGTAGGGACGAACCGATAGTCGTCGGACATGACGGTGGCTGGCCAATCTAGCCCTGGGGTTGTGGGGACGACCCTATAGTCGTCGGACATGTCGGCGGCTGGCCAACCTAGTCCCGGGGTCGTGGAGACGACCCTATAGTCGTCGGAGAAGTCGGCGGCTGGCCAACCTAGTCCCGGGGTCGTGGAGACGACCCAATTGTCGTCGGACAAGTCGGCGGCGGGCCAACCTAGTCCCGGGGTCGTGGGGACGACCCTATAGTCGTCGGACATGTCGGCGGCAGGGCAACTTTGGCCCGTGGTCGTGGGGACGACCCTATAGTCGTCGGACATGACGGTGCCGGGGCAATCTAGCCCCGGGGTCGTGGGGACGACCCTATAGACGTCGGACATGTCGGCGGCGGGCCAACCTAGTCCCGGGGTCGTGGGGACGACTTATAGTCGTCGGACATGTCGGCGGCAGGGCAACTTTGGCCCGTGGTCGTGGGGACGACCCTATAGTCGTCGGACATGTCGGCGGCTGGCCAACCTAGTCCCGTGGTCGTGGGGACGACCCTATACTCGTCGGACATGTCGGCGGCTGGCCAACCTAGTCCCGTGGTCGTGGGGACGACCCTATACTCGTCGGACATGTCGGCGGCTGGCCAACCTAGTCCCGGGGTCGTGGAGACGACCCTATAGTCGTCGGACAAGTCGGCGGCTGGCCAACCTAGTCCCGGGGTCGTGGAGACGACCCAATAGTCGTCGGACAAGTCGGCGGCGGGCCAACCTAGTCCCGGGGTCGTGGGGACGACCCTATAGTCGTCGGACATGTCGGCGGCAGGGCAACTTTGGCCCGTGGTCGTGGGGACGACCCTATAGTCGTCGGACATGACGCTGCAGGGGCAATGTAGCCCCGGGGTCGTGGGGACGACCCTATAGACGTCGGACTTGTCGGCGGCGGGCCAACCTAGTCCCGGGGTCGTGGGGACGACCCTATAGTCGTCGGACATGTTGGCGGCAGGGCAACTTTGGCCCGTGGACGTGGGGACGACCCTATAGACGTCGGACATGTCGGGGGCGGGCCAACCTAGTCCCGGGGTCGTGGGGACGACCCTATAGTCGTCGGACATGTCGGCGGCAGGGCAACTTTGGCCCGTGGTCGTGGGGACGACCCTATAGTCGTCGGACATGTCGGCGGCGGGCCAACCTAGTCCCGGGGTCGTGGAGACGACCCTATAGTCGTCGGACATGACGGTGGCGGGGCAATCTAGTCCCGGGGTCGTGGGGACGACCCTATAGTCGTCGGACATGACGGTGGCGGGCCAATCTAGTCCCGGGGTCGTGGGGACGACCCCATAGTCGTCGAACATGTCGGCGGCGGGCCAACCTAGTCCCGTGGTCGTGGGGACGTCTCTATAGTCGTCGGACAAGTCGGCGGCGGGCCAACCTAGTCCCGGGGTCGTGGAGACGACCCTATAGTCGTCGGACATGACGGTGGCGGGGCAATCTAGTCCGGGGGTCGTGGGGACGATCCTGTATTCGTCGGACATAACGGTGGTGGGCCAATCTATTCCTGGGGCCGTGGGGACGACCCTATAGTCGTCGGACATGTCGGCGGCTGGCCAACCTAGTCCCGGGATCGTGGGGACGCCTCTATAGTCGTCGGACAAGTCGGCGGCGGGCCAACCTAGTCCCGGGGTCGTGGAGACGACCCTATAGTCGTCGGACACGACGGTGGCGGGGCAATCTAGTCCGGGGGTCGTGGGGACGACCCCATAGTCGTCGAACATGTCGGCGGCGGGCCAACCTAGTCCCGTGGTCGTGGGGACGTCTCTATAGTCGTCGGACAAGTCGGCGGCGGGCCAACCTAGTCCCGGGGTCGTGGAGACGACCCTATAGTCGTCGGACATGACGGTGGCGGGGCAATCTAGTCCGGGGGTCGTGGGGACGATCCTGTAGTCGTCGGACATGACGGTGGTGGGCCAATCTATTCCTGGGGCCGTGGGGACGACCGTATAGTCGTCGGACATGTCGGCGGCTGGCCAACCTAGTCCCGGGATCGTGGGGACGCCTCTATAGTCGTCGGACAAGTCGGCGGCGGGCCAACCTAGTCCCGGGGTCGTGGAGACGACCCTATAGTCGTCGGACATGACGGTGGCGGGGCAATCTAGTCCGGGGGTGGTGGGGACGTCCCTACAGTCGTCGGACATGTCGGCGGCTGGCCAACCTAGTCCCGGGGTCGTGGAGACGACCCTATAGTCGTCGGACATGTCGGCGGCTGACCAACTTTGGCCCGTGGTCGTGGGGACGACCCTATAGTCGTCGGACATGACGGTGGCGGGCCAATCTAGCCCCGCGGTCGTGGGGACGACCCTATAGTCGTCGGACATGACGGTGGCGGGCCAATCTAGTCCCGGGCTCGTGGGGACGACCCTATAGTCGTCGGACATGACGGTGGCGGGCCAATCTAGTCCCGGGGTCGTGGGGACGACCCTGTAGTCGTCGGACAAGTCGGCGGCGGGCCGACATATTCCCGGGGTCGTGGGGACGACCCTATAGTCGTCGGACAAGTCGGCGGCGGACCAACCTAGTCCCGGGGTCGTGGGGCGACCCTATAGTCGTCGGACATGACGTTGGCGGGCCAATCTAGTCCCGGGGTCGTGGGGACGACCCTATAGTCGTCGGACATGTCGGCGGCTGGCCAACTTTGGCCCGTGGTCGTGGGGACAACCCTATAGACCTCCGACATGATGGTGGCGGGCCAATCTAGTCCCGGGGTCGTGGGGACGACCCTATAGTCGTCGGACAAGTCGGCGGCGGGCCAACATAGTCCCGGGGTCGTGGGTACGATCCTATAGTCTTCGGACATGTCGGCGGCGGGCCAACGTATGCCCAGGGTCGTAGGGACGACCCTATAGTCGTCGGACAAGTCGGCGGCGGGCCAACCTAGTCCCGGGGTCGTGGAGACGACCCTATAGTCGTCGGACATGACGGCGGCTGGCCAACCTAGTCCCGGGGTCGTGGGGACGACCCTATAGTCGTCGGACCAGTCGGCGGCGGGCCAACCTAGTCCCGGGGTCGTGGGGACGACCCTATATTCGTCGGACAAGACGGTGGCTGGGCAACTTTGGCCAGTGGTCGTGGGGACGACCCTATACTCGTCGGACATGTCGGCGGCTGGCCAACCTAGTCCCGTGGTCGTGGGGACGACCCTATACTCGTCGGACATGTCGGCGGCTGGCCAACCTAGTCCCGGGGTCGTGGAGACGACCCTATAGTCGTCGGAGAAGTCGGCGGCTGGCCAACCTAGTCCCGGGGTCGTGGAGACGACCCAATAGTCGTCGGACAAGTCGGCGGCGGGCCAACCTAGTCCCGGGGTCGTGGGGACGACCCTATAGTCGTCGGACATGTCGGCGGCAGGGCAACTTTGGGCCGTGGTCGTGGGGACGACCCTATAGTCGTCGGACATGACGGTGCCGGGGCAATCTAGCCCCGGGGTCGTGGGGACGACCCTATAGACGTCGGACATGTCGGCGGCGGGCCAACCTAGTCCCGGGGTCGTGGGGACGACTTATAGTCGTCGGACATGTCGGCGGCAGGGCAACTTTGGCCCGTGGTCGTGGGGACGACCCTATAGTCGTCGGACATGTCGGCGGCTGGCCAACCTAGTCCCGTGGTCGTGGGGACGACCCTATACTCGTCGGACATGTCGGCGGCTGGCCAACCTAGTCCCGTGGTCGTGGGGACGACCCTATACTCGTCGGACATGTCGGCGGCTGGCCAACCTAGTCCCGGGGTCGTGGAGACGACCCTATAGTCGTCGGACAAGTCGGCGGCGGGCCAACCTAGTCCCGGGGTCGTGGAGACGACCCAATAGTCGTCGGACAAGTCGGCGGCGGGCCAACCTAGTCCCGGGGTCGTGGGGACGACCCTATAGTCGTCGGACATGACGCTGCAGGGGCAATGTAGCCCCGGGGTCGTGGGGACGACCCTATAGACGTCGGACTTGTCGGCGGCGGGCCAACCTAGTCCCGGGGTCGTGGGGACGACCCTATAGTCGTCGGACATGTTGGCGGCAGGGCAACTTTGGCCCGTGGACGTGGGGACGACCCTATAGACGTCGGACATGTCGGCGGCGGGCCAACCTAGTCCCGGGGTCGTGGGGACGACCCTATAGTCGTCGGACATGTCGGCGGCAGGGCAACTTTGGCCCGTGGTCGTGGGGACGACCCTATAATCGCCGGACATGTCGGCGGCGGGCCAACCTAGTCCCGGGGTCGTGGAGACGACCCTATAGTCGTCGGACATGACGGTGGCGGGGCAATCTAGTCCGGGGGTCGTGGGGACTTCCCTATAGTCGTCGGACAAGTCGGCGGCTGGCCAACCTAGTCCCGTGGTCGTGGGGACGACCCTATAGTCGTCGGACATGTCGGCGGCTGGGCAACTTTGGCCCGTGGTCGTGGGGACGTCTCTATAGTCGTCGGACAAGTCGGCGGCGGGCCAACCTAGTCCCGGGGTCGTGGAGACGACCCTATAGTCGTCGGACATGACGGTGGCGGGGCAATCTAGTCCCGGGGTCGTGGGGACGACCCTATAGTCGTCGGACATGACGGTGGCGGGCCAATCTAGTCCCGGGGTCGTGGGGACGACCCCATAGTCGTCGGACATGTCGGCGGCTGGGCAACTTTGGCCCGTGGTCGTGGGGACGACCCTATAGTCGTCGGACAAGTCGGCGGCGGGCCAACCTAGTCCCGGGGTCGTGGAGACGACCCTATAGTCGTCGGACATGACGGTGGCGGGGCAATCTAGTCCCGGGGTCGTGGGGACGACCCTATAGTCGTCGGACATGACGGTGGCGGGCCAATCTAGTCCCGGGGTCGTCGGGACGACCCCATAGTCGTCGAACATGTCGGCGGCGGGCCAACCTAGTCCCGTGGTCGTGGGGACGTCTCTATAGTCGTCGGACAAGTCGGCGGCGGGCCAACCTAGTCCCGGGGTCGTGGAGACGACCCTATAGTCGTCGGACATGACGGTGGCGGGGCAATCTAGTCCGGGGGTCGTGGGGACGATCCCGTATTCGTCGGACATAACGGTGGTGGGCCAATCTATTCCTGGGGCCGTGGGGACGACCCTATAGTCGTCGGACATGTCGGCGGCTGGCCAACCTAGTCCCGGGATCGTGGGGACGCCTCTATAGTCGTCGGACAAGTCGGCGGCGGGCCAACCTAGTCCCGGGGTCGTGGGGACGACCCTATAGTCGTCGGACATGACGGTCGGCGGGCCAATCTAGTCCCGGGCTCGTGGGGACGACCCTATAGTCGTCGGACATGTCGGCGGCAGGGCAACTTTGGCCCGTGGTCGTGGGGACGACCCTATAGTCGTCGGACATGACGCTGCAGGGGCAATGTAGCCCCGGGGTCGTGGGGACGACCCTATAGACGTCGGACTTGTCGGCGGCGGGCCAACCTAGTCCCGGGGTCGTGGGGACGACCCTATAGTCGTCGGACATGTTGGCGGCTGGCCAACCTAGTCCCGTGGTCGTGGGGACGACCCTATACTCGTCGGACATGTCGGCGGCTGGCCAACCTAGTCCCGGGGTCGTGGAGACGACCCTATAGTCGTCGGACAAGTCGGCGGCGGGCCAACCTAGTCCCGGGGTCGTGGAGACGACCCAATAGTCGTCGGACAAGTCGGCGGCGGGCCAACCTAGTCCCGGGGTCGTGGGGACGACCCTATAGTCGTCGGACATGTCGGCGGCAGGGCAACTTTGGCCCGTGGTCGTGGGGACGACCCTATAGTCGTCGGACATGACGCTGCAGGGGCAATGTAGCCCCGGGGTCGTGGGGACGACCCTATAGACGTCGGACTTGTCGGCGGCGGGCCAACCTAGTCCCGGGGTCGTGGGGACGACCCTATAGTCGTCGGACATGTTGGCGGCAGGGCAACTTTGGCCCGTGGACGTGGGGACGACCCTATAGACGTCGGACATGTCGGCGGCGGGCCAACCTAGTCCCGGGGTCGTGGGGACGACCCTATAGTCGTCGGACATGTCGGCGGCAGGGCAACTTTGGCCCGTGGTCGTGGGGACGACCCTATAATCGCCGGACATGTCGGCGGCGGGCCAACCTAGTCCCGGGGTCGTGGAGACGACCCTATAGTCGTCGGACATGACGGTGGCGGGGCAATCTAGTCCGGGGGTCGTGGGGACTTCCCTATAGTCGTCGGACAAGTCGGCGGCTGGCCAACCTAGTCCCGTGGTCGTGGGGACGACCCTATAGTCGTCGGACATGTCGGCGGCTGGGCAACTTTGGCCCGTGGTCGTGGGGACGTCTCTATAGTCGTCGGACAAGTCGGCGGCGGGCCAACCTAGTCCCGGGGTCGTGGAGACGACCCTATAGTCGTCGGACATGACGGTGGCGGGGCAATCTAGTCCCGGGGTCGTGGGGACGACCCTATAGTCGTCGGACATGACGGTGGCGGGCCAATCTAGTCCCGGGGTCGTGGGGACGACCCCATAGTCGTCGGACATGTCGGCGGCTGGGCAACTTTGGCCCGTGGTCGTGGGGACGACCCTATAGTCGTCGGACAAGTCGGCGGCGGGCCAACCTAGTCCCGGGGTCGTGGAGACGACCCTATAGTCGTCGGACATGACGGTGGCGGGGCAATCTAGTCCCGGGGTCGTGGGGACGACCCTATAGTCGTCGGACATGACGGTGGCGGGCCAATCTAGTCCCGGGGTCGTCGGGACGACCCCATAGTCGTCGAACATGTCGGCGGCGGGCCAACCTAGTCCCGTGGTCGTGGGGACGTCTCTATAGTCGTCGGACAAGTCGGCGGCGGGCCAACCTAGTCCCGGGGTCGTGGAGACGACCCTATAGTCGTCGGACATGACGGTGGCGGGGCAATCTAGTCCGGGGGTCGTGGGGACGATCCCGTATTCGTCGGACATAACGGTGGTGGGCCAATCTATTCCTGGGGCCGTGGGGACGACCCTATAGTCGTCGGACATGTCGGCGGCTGGCCAACCTAGTCCCGGGATCGTGGGGACGCCTCTATAGTCGTCGGACAAGTCGGCGGCGGGCCAACCTAGTCCCGGGGTCGTGGGGACGACCTTATAGTCGTCGGACAAGTCGGCGGCGGGCCAACCTAGACCCGGGGTCGTGGGGACGACCCTATTGTCGTCGGACATGTCGGCGGCAGGGCAACTTTGGCCCGTGGTCTTGGGGACGACCCTATAGTCGTCGGACAAGTCGGCGGCGGGCCAACATAGTCCCGGGGTCGTGGAGAGGACCCTATAGTCGTCGGACATGACGGTGGCGGGGCAATCTAGTCCGGGGGTCGTGGGGACGACCCCATAGTCGTCGAACATGTCGGCGGCGGGCCAACCTAGTCCCGTGGTCGTGGGGACGTCTCTATAGTCGTCGGACAAGTCGGCGGCGGGCCAACCTAGTCCCGGGGTCGTGGAGACGACCCTATAGTCGTCGGACATGACGGTGGCGGGGCAATCTAGTCCGGGGGTCGTGGGGACGATCCTGTAGTCGTCGGACATGACGGTGGTGGGCCAATCTATTCCTGGGGCCGTGGGGACGACCCTATAGTCGTCGGACATGTCGGCGGCTGGCCAACCTAGTCCCGGGATCGTGGGGACGCCTCTATAGTCGTCGGACAAGTCGGCGGCGGGCCAACCTAGTCCCGGGGTCGTGGGGACGACCCTATAGTCGTCGGACATGACGGTCGGCGGGCCAATCTAGTCCCGGGCTCGTGGGGACGACCCTATAGTCGTCGGACATGTCGGCGGCTGGGCAACTTTGGCCCGTGTTCGTGGGGACGTCTCTATAGTCGTCGGACAAGTCGGCGGCGGGCCAACCTAGTCCCGGGGTCGTGGAGACGACCCTATAGTCGTCGGACGTGACGGTGGCGGGGCAATCTAGTCCGGGGGTCGTGGGGACGACCCCATAGTCGTCGAACATGTCGGCGGCGGGCCAACCTAGTCCCGTGGTCGTGGGGACGTCTCTATAGTCGTCGGACAAGTCGGCGGCGGGCCAACCTAGTCCCGGGGTCGTGGAGACGACCCTATAGTCGTCGGACATGACGGTGGCGGGCCAACATAGTCCCGGGGTCGTGGAGAGGACCCTATAGTCGTCGGACATGACGGTGGCGGGGCAATCTAGTCCCGGGGTCGTGGGGACGAGCCTATAGTCGTCGGACATGTCGGCGGCTGACCAACTTTGGCCCGGGTCGTGGAGACGACCCTATAGTCGTCGGACATGACGGAGGCGGGGTAATCTACTCCTGGGGTCATGGGGACGACCCCATAGTAGTCGGACAAGTCGGCGGCGGGCCAACCTAGTCCCGGGGTCGTGGGGACAACCCTATAGTCGTCGGACATGTCGGCGGCTGGCCAACCTAGTCCCAGGGTCGTAGGGACGACCCTATAGTCGTCGGACAAGTCGGCGGCGGGCCAACCTAGTCCCGGGGTCGTGGGGACGACCCTATAGTCGTCGGACATGACGGTGGCGGGGCAATCCAGTCCTGGGGTCGTGGGGACGACCCTATAGTCGTCGGACAAGTCGGCGGCGGGCCAACGTATGCCCAGGGTCGTAGGGACGACCCTATAGTCGTCGGACAAGTCGGCGGCGGGCCAACCTAGTCCCGGGGTCGTGGGGACGATCCTGTAGTCGTCGTACATGACGGTGGTGGGCCAATCTATTCCTGGGGCCGTGGGGACGACCCTATAGTCGTCGGACATGTCGGCGGCGGGCCAACATAGTCCCGGGGTCGTGGAGAGGACCCTATTGTCGTCGGACATGACGGTGGCGGGGCAATCTAGTCCCGGGGTCGTGGGGACGAGCCTATAGTCGTCGGACATGTCGGCGGCTGACCAACTTTGGCCCGGGGTCGTGGAGACGACCCTATAGTCGTCGGACATGACGGAGGCGGGGTAATCTACTCCTGGGGTCATGGGGACGACCCCATAGTAGTCGGACAAGTCGGCGGCGGGCCAACCTAGTCCCGGGGTCGTGGGGACAACCCTATAGTCGTCGGACATGTCGGCGGCTGGCCAACCTAGTCCCGGGGTGTTAGGGACGACCCTGTAGTCGTTGGACAAGTCGGCGGCGGGCCAACCTAGTCCCGGGGTCGTGGGTACGACCCTATAGTCGTCGGACATGTCGGCGGCGGGCCAACGTATGCCCAGGGTCGTAGGGACGACCCTATAGTCGTCGGACAAGTCGGCGGCGGGCCAACCTAGTCCCGGGGTCGTGGAGACGACCCTATAGTCGTCGGACATGACGGTGGCGGGGCAATCCAGTCCTGGGGTCGTGGGGACGACCCTATAGTCGTCGGACAAGTCGGCGGCGGGCCAACGTATGCCCAGGGTCGTAGGGACGAACCGATAGTCGTCGGACATGACGGTGGCTGGCCAATCTAGCCCTGGGGTTGTGGGGACGACCCTATAGTCGTCGGACATGTCGGCGGCTGGCCAACCTAGTCCCGGGGTCGTGGAGACGACCCTATAGTCGTCGGAGAAGTCGGCGGCTGGCCAACCTAGTCCCGGGGTCGTGGAGACGACCCAATTGTCGTCGGACAAGTCGGCGGCGGGCCAACCTAGTCCCGGGGTCGTGGGGACGACCCTATAGTCGTCGGACATGTCGGCGGCAGGGCAACTTTGGCCCGTGGTCGTGGGGACGACCCTATAGTCGTCGGACATGACGGTGCCGGGGCAATCTAGCCCCGGGGTCGTGGGGACGACCCTATAGACGTCGGACATGTCGGCGGCGGGCCAACCTAGTCCCGGGGTCGTGGGGACGACTTATAGTCGTCGGACATGTCGGCGGCAGGGCAACTTTGGCCCGTGGTCGTGGGGACGACCCTATAGTCGTCGGACATGTCGGCGGCTGGCCAACCTAGTCCCGTGGTCGTGGGGACGACCCTATACTCGTCGGACATGTCGGCGGCTGGCCAACCTAGTCCCGTGGTCGTGGGGACGACCCTATACTCGTCGGACATGTCGGCGGCTGGCCAACCTAGTCCCGGGGTCGTGGAGACGACCCTATAGTCGTCGGACAAGTCGGCGGCTGGCCAACCTAGTCCCGGGGTCGTGGAGACGACCCAATAGTCGTCGGACAAGTCGGCGGCGGGCCAACCTAGTCCCGGGGTCGTGGGGACGACCCTATAGTCGTCGGACATGTCGGCGGCAGGGCAACTTTGGCCCGTGGTCGTGGGGACGACCCTATAGTCGTCGGACATGACGCTGCAGGGGCAATGTAGCCCCGGGGTCGTGGGGACGACCCTATAGACGTCGGACTTGTCGGCGGCGGGCCAACCTAGTCCCGGGGTCGTGGGGACGACCCTATAGTCGTCGGACATGTTGGCGGCAGGGCAACTTTGGCCCGTGGACGTGGGGACGACCCTATAGACGTCGGACATGTCGGGGGCGGGCCAACCTAGTCCCGGGGTCGTGGGGACGACCCTATAGTCGTCGGACATGTCGGCGGCAGGGCAACTTTGGCCCGTGGTCGTGGGGACGACCCTATAGTCGTCGGACATGTCGGCGGCGGGCCAACCTAGTCCCGGGGTCGTGGAGACGACCCTATAGTCGTCGGACATGACGGTGGCGGGGCAATCTAGTCCCGGGGTCGTGGGGACGACCCTATAGTCGTCGGACATGACGGTGGCGGGCCAATCTAGTCCCGGGGTCGTGGGGACGACCCCATAGTCGTCGAACATGTCGGCGGCGGGCCAACCTAGTCCCGTGGTCGTGGGGACGTCTCTATAGTCGTCGGACAAGTCGGCGGCGGGCCAACCTAGTCCCGGGGTCGTGGAGACGACCCTATAGTCGTCGGACATGACGGTGGCGGGGCAATCTAGTCCGGGGGTCGTGGGGACGATCCTGTATTCGTCGGACATAACGGTGGTGGGCCAATCTATTCCTGGGGCCGTGGGGACGACCCTATAGTCGTCGGACATGTCGGCGGCTGGCCAACCTAGTCCCGGGATCGTGGGGACGCCTCTATAGTCGTCGGACAAGTCGGCGGCGGGCCAACCTAGTCCCGGGGTCGTGGAGACGACCCTATAGTCGTCGGACACGACGGTGGCGGGGCAATCTAGTCCGGGGGTCGTGGGGACGACCCCATAGTCGTCGAACATGTCGGCGGCGGGCCAACCTAGTCCCGTGGTCGTGGGGACGTCTCTATAGTCGTCGGACAAGTCGGCGGCGGGCCAACCTAGTCCCGGGGTCGTGGAGACGACCCTATAGTCGTCGGACATGACGGTGGCGGGGCAATCTAGTCCGGGGGTCGTGGGGACGATCCTGTAGTCGTCGGACATGACGGTGGTGGGCCAATCTATTCCTGGGGCCGTGGGGACGACCGTATAGTCGTCGGACATGTCGGCGGCTGGCCAACCTAGTCCCGGGATCGTGGGGACGCCTCTATAGTCGTCGGACAAGTCGGCGGCGGGCCAACCTAGTCCCGGGGTCGTGGAGACGACCCTATAGTCGTCGGACATGACGGTGGCGGGGCAATCTAGTCCGGGGGTGGTGGGGACGTCCCTACAGTCGTCGGACATGTCGGCGGCTGGCCAACCTAGTCCCGGGGTCGTGGAGACGACCCTATAGTCGTCGGACATGTCGGCGGCTGACCAACTTTGGCCCGTGGTCGTGGGGACGACCCTATAGTCGTCGGACATGACGGTGGCGGGCCAATCTAGCCCCGCGGTCGTGGGGACGACCCTATAGTCGTCGGACATGACGGTGGCGGGCCAATCTAGTCCCGGGCTCGTGGGGACGACCCTATAGTCGTCGGACATGACGGTGGCGGGCCAATCTAGTCCCGGGGTCGTGGGGACGACCCTGTAGTCGTCGGACAAGTCGGCGGCGGGCCGACATATTCCCGGGGTCGTGGGGACGACCCTGTAGTCGTCGGACAAGTCGGCGGCGGACCAACCTAGTCCCGGGGTCGTGGGGCGACCCTATAGTCGTCGGACATGACGTTGGCGGGCCAATCTAGTCCCGGGGTCGTGGGGACGACCCTATAGTCGTCGGACATGTCGGCGGCTGGCCAACTTTGGCCCGTGGTCGTGGGGACAACCCTATAGACCTCCGACATGATGGTGGCGGGCCAATCTAGTCCCGGGGTCGTGGGGACGACCCTATAGTCGTCGGACAAGTCGGCGGCGGGCCAACATAGTCCCGGGGTCGTGGGTACGATCCTATAGTCTTCGGACATGTCGGCGGCGGGCCAACGTATGCCCAGGGTCGTAGGGACGACCCTATAGTCGTCGGACAAGTCGGCGGCGGGCCAACCTAGTCCCGGGGTCGTGGAGACGACCCTATAGTCGTCGGACATGACGGCGGCGGGGCAATCCAGTCCTGGGGTCGTGGGGACGACCCTATAGTCGTCGGACATGTCGGCGGCTGGCCAACCTAGTCCCGGGGTCGTGGGGACGACCCTATAGTCGTCGGACCAGTCGGCGGCGGGCCAACCTAGTCCCGGGGTCGTGGGGACGACCCTATATTCGTCGGACAAGACGGTGGCTGGGCAACTTTGGCCAGTGGTCGTGGGGACGACCCTATACTCGTCGGACATGTCGGCGGCTGGCCAACCTAGTCCCGTGGTCGTGGGGACGACCCTATACTCGTCGGACATGTCGGCGGCTGGCCAACCTAGTCCCGGGGTCGTGGAGACGACCCTATAGTCGTCGGAGAAGTCGGCGGCTGGCCAACCTAGTCCCGGGGTCGTGGAGACGACCCAATAGTCGTCGGACAAGTCGGCGGCGGGCCAACCTAGTCCCGGGGTCGTGGGGACGACCCTATAGTCGTCGGACATGTCGGCGGCAGGGCAACTTTGGGCCGTGGTCGTGGGGACGACCCTATAGTCGTCGGACATGACGCTGCAGGGGCAATGTAGCCCCGGGGTCGTGGGGACGACCCTATAGACGTCGGACTTGTCGGCGGCGGGCCAACCTAGTCCCGGGGTCGTGGGGACGACCCTATAGTCGTCGGACATGTTGGCGGCAGGGCAACTTTGGCCCGTGGACGTGGGGACGACCCTATAGACGTCGGACATGTCGGCGGCGGGCCAACCTAGTCCCGGGGTCGTGGGGACGACCCTATAGTCGTCGGACATGTCGGCGGCAGGGCAACTTTGGCCCGTGGTCGTGGGGACGACCCTATAATCGCCGGACATGTCGGCGGCGGGCCAACCTAGTCCCGGGGTCGTGGAGACGACCCTATAGTCGTCGGACATGACGGTGGCGGGGCAATCTAGTCCGGGGGTCGTAAGGACTTCCCTATAGTCGTCGGACAAGTCGGCGGCTGGCCAACCTAGTCCCGTGGTCGTGGGGACGACCCTATAGTCGTCGGACATGTCGGCGGCTGGGCAACTTTGGCCCGTGGTCGTGGGGACGTCTCTATAGTCGTCGGACAAGTCGGCGGCGGGCCAACCTAGTCCCGGGGTCGTGGAGACGACCCTATAGTCGTCGGACATGACGGTGGCGGGGCAATCTAGTCCCGGGGTCGTGGGGACGACCCTATAGTCGTCGGACATGACGGTGGCGGGCCAATCTAGTCCCGGGGTCGTGGGGACGACCCCATAGTCGTCGGACATGTCGGCGGCTGGGCAACTTTGGCCCGTGGTCGTGGGGACGACCCTATAGTCGTCGGACAAGTCGGCGGCGGGCCAACCTAGTCCCGGGGTCGTGGAGACGACCCTATAGTCGTCGGACATGACGGTGGCGGGGCAATCTAGTCCCGGGGTCGTGGGGACGACCCTATAGTCGTCGGACATGACGGTGGCGGGCCAATCTAGTCCCGGGGTCGTCGGGACGACCCCATAGTCGTCGAACATGTCGGCGGCGGGCCAACCTAGTCCCGTGGTCGTGGGGACGTCTCTATAGTCGTCGGACAAGTCGGCGGCGGGCCAACCTAGTCCCGGGGTCGTGGAGACGACCCTATAGTCGTCGGACATGACGGTGGCGGGGCAATCTAGTCCGGGGGTCGTGGGGACGATCCCGTATTCGTCGGACATAACGGTGGTGGGCCAATCTATTCCTGGGGCCGTGGGGACGACCCTATAGTCGTCGGACATGTCGGCGGCTGGCCAACCTAGTCCCGGGATCGTGGGGACGCCTCTATAGTCGTCGGACAAGTCGGCGGCGGGCCAACCTAGTCCCGGGGTCGTGGGGACGACCCTATAGTCGTCGGACATGACGGTCGGCGGGCCAATCTAGTCCCGGGCTCGTGGGGACGACCCTATAGTCGTCGGACATGTCGGCGGCTGGGCAACTTTGGCCCGTGGTCGTGGGGACGTCTCTATAGTCGTCGGACAAGTCGGCGGCGGGCCAACCTAGTCCCGGGGTCGTGGAGACGACCCTATAGTCGTCGGACACGACGGTGGCGGGGCAATCTAGTCCGGGGGTCGTGGGGACGACCCCATAGTCGTCGAACATGTCGGCGGCGGGCCAACCTAGTCCCGTGGTCGTGGGGACGTCTCTATAGTCGTCGGACAAGTCGGCGGCGGGCCAACCTAGTCCCGGGGTCGTGGAGACGACCCTATAGTCGTCGGACATGACGGTGGCGGGGCAATCTAGTCCGGGGGTCGTGGGGACGATCCTGTAGTCGTCGGACATGACGGTGGTGGGCCAATCTATTCCTGGGGCCGTGGGGACGACCGTATAGTCGTCGGACATGTCGGCGGCTGGCCAACCTAGTCCCGGGATCGTGGGGACGCCTCTATAGTCGTCGGACAAGTCGGCGGCGGGCCAACCTAGTCCCGGGGTCGTGGAGACGACCCTATAGTCGTCGGACATGACGGTGGCGGGGCAATCTAGTCCGGGGGTGGTGGGGACGTCCCTACAGTCGTCGGACATGTCGGCGGCTGGCCAACCTAGTCCCGGGGTCGTGGGTACGACCCTATAGTCGTCGGACATGTCGGCGGCGGGCCAACGTATGCCCAGGGTCGTAGGGACGACCCTATAGTCGTCGGACAAGTCGGCGGCGGGACAACCTAGTCCCGGGGTCGTGGAGACGACCCTATAGTCGTCGGACATGAGGGTGGCGGGGCAATCCAGTCCTGGGGTCGTGGGGACGACCCTATAGTCGTCGGACAAGTCGGCGGCGGGCCAACGTATGCCCAGGGTCGTAGGGACGAACCGATAGTCGTCGGACATGACGGTGGCTGGCCAATCTAGCCCTGGGGTTGTGGGGACGACCCTATAGTCGTCGGACATGTCGGCGGCTGGCCAACCTAGTCCCGGGGTCGTGGAGACGACCCTATAGTCGTCGGAGAAGTCGGCGGCTGGCCAACCTAGTCCCGGGGTCGTGGAGACGACCCAATTGTCGTCGGACAAGTCGGCGGCGGGCCAACTTAGTCCCGGGGTCGTGGGGACGACCCTATAGTCGTCGGACATGTCGGCGGCAGGGCAACTTTGGCCCGTGGTCGTGGGGACGACCCTATAGTCGTCGGACATGACGGTGCCGGGGCAATCTAGCCCCGGGGTCGTGGGGACGACCCTATAGACGTCGGACATGTCGGCGGCGGGCCAACCTAGTCCCGGGGTCGTGGGGACGACTTATAGTCGTCGGACATGTCGGCGGCAGGGCAACTTTGGCCCGTGGTCGTGGGGACGACCCTATAGTCGTCGGACATGTCGGCGGCTGGCCAACCTAGTCCCGTGGTCGTGGGGACGACCCTATACTCGTCGGACATGTCGGCGGCTGGCCAACCTAGTCCCGTGGTCGTGGGGACGACCCTATACTCGTCGGACATGTCGGCGGCTGGCCAACCTAGTCCCGGGGTCGTGGAGACGACCCTATAGTCGTCGGACAAGTCGGCGGCTGGCCAACCTAGTCCCGGGGTCGTGGAGACGACCCAATAGTCGTCGGACAAGTCGGCGGCGGGCCAACCTAGTCCCGGGGTCGTGGGGACGACCCTATAGTCGTCGGACATGTCGGCGGCAGGGCAACTTTGGCCCGTGGTCGTGGGGACGACCCTATAGTCGTCGGACATGACGCTGCAGGGGCAATGTAGCCCCGGGGTCGTGGGGACGACCCTATAGACGTCGGACTTGTCGGCGGCGGGCCAACCTAGTCCCGGGGTCGTGGGGACGACCCTATAGTCGTCGGACATGTTGGCGGCAGGGCAACTTTGGCCCGTGGACGTGGGGACGACCCTATAGACGTCGGACATGTCGGGGGCGGGCCAACCTAGTCCCGGGGTCGTGGGGACGACCCTATAGTCGTCGGACATGTCGGCGGCAGGGCAACTTTGGCCCGTGGTCGTGGGGACGACCCTATAGTCGTCGGACATGTCGGCGGCGGGCCAACCTAGTCCCGGGGTCGTGGAGACGACCCTATAGTCGTCGGACATGACGGTGGCGGGGCAATCTAGTCCCGGGGTCGTGGGGACGACCCTATAGTCGTCGGACATGACGGTGGCGGGCCAATCTAGTCCCGGGGTCGTGGGGACGACCCCATAGTCGTCGAACATGTCGGCGGCGGGCCAACCTAGTCCCGTGGTCGTGGGGACGTCTCTATAGTCGTCGGACAAGTCGGCGGCGGGCCAACCTAGTCCCGGGGTCGTGGAGACGACCCTATAGTCGTCGGACATGACGGTGGCGGGGCAATCTAGTCCGGGGGTCGTGGGGACGATCCTGTATTCGTCGGACATAACGGTGGTGGGCCAATCTATTCCTGGGGCCGTGGGGACGACCCTATAGTCGTCGGACATGTCGGCGGCTGGCCAACCTAGTCCCGGGATCGTGGGGACGCCTCTATAGTCGTCGGACAAGTCGGCGGCGGGCCAACCTAGTCCCGGGGTCGTGGAGACGACCCTATAGTCGTCGGACACGACGGTGGCGGGGCAATCTAGTCCGGGGGTCGTGGGGACGACCCCATAGTCGTCGAACATGTCGGCGGCGGGCCAACCTAGTCCCGTGGTCGTGGGGACGTCTCTATAGTCGTCGGACAAGTCGGCGGCGGGCCAACCTAGTCCCGGGGTCGTGGAGACGACCCTATAGTCGTCGGACATGACGGTGGCGGGGCAATCTAGTCCGGGGGTCGTGGGGACGATCCTGTAGTCGTCGGACATGACGGTGGTGGGCCAATCTATTCCTGGGGCCGTGGGGACGACCGTATAGTCGTCGGACATGTCGGCGGCTGGCCAACCTAGTCCCGGGATCGTGGGGACGCCTCTATAGTCGTCGGACAAGTCGGCGGCGGGCCAACCTAGTCCCGGGGTCGTGGAGACGACCCTATAGTCGTCGGACATGACGGTGGCGGGGCAATCTAGTCCGGGGGTGGTGGGGACGTCCCTACAGTCGTCGGACATGTCGGCGGCTGGCCAACCTAGTCCCGGGGTCGTGGAGACGACCCTATAGTCGTCGGACATGTCGGCGGCTGACCAACTTTGGCCCGTGGTCGTGGGGACGACCCTATAGTCGTCGGACATGACGGTGGCGGGCCAATCTAGCCCCGCGGTCGTGGGGACGACCCTATAGTCGTCGGACATGACGGTGGCGGGCCAATCTAGTCCCGGGCTCGTGGGGACGACCCTATAGTCGTCGGACATGACGGTGGCGGGCCAATCTAGTCCCGGGGTCGTGGGGACGACCCTGTAGTCGTCGGACAAGTCGGCGGCGGGCCGACATATTCCCGGGGTCGTGGGGACGACCCTATAGTCGTCGGACAAGTCGGCGGCGGACCAACCTAGTCCCGGGGTCGTGGGGCGACCCTATAGTCGTCGGACATGACGTTGGCGGGCCAATCTAGTCCCGGGGTCGTGGGGACGACCCTATAGTCGTCGGACATGTCGGCGGCTGGCCAACTTTGGCCCGTGGTCGTGGGGACAACCCTATAGACCTCCGACATGATGGTGGCGGGCCAATCTAGTCCCGGGGTCGTGGGGACGACCCTATAGTCGTCGGACAAGTCGGCGGCGGGCCAACATAGTCCCGGGGTCGTGGGTACGATCCTATAGTCTTCGGACATGTCGGCGGCGGGCCAACGTATGCCCAGGGTCGTAGGGACGACCCTATAGTCGTCGGACAAGTCGGCGGCGGGCCAACCTAGTCCCGGGGTCGTGGAGACGACCCTATAGTCGTCGGACATGACGGCGGCTGGCCAACCTAGTCCCGGGGTCGTGGGGACGACCCTATAGTCGTCGGACCAGTCGGCGGCGGGCCAACCTAGTCCCGGGGTCGTGGGGACGACCCTATATTCGTCGGACAAGACGGTGGCTGGGCAACTTTGGCCAGTGGTCGTGGGGACGACCCTATACTCGTCGGACATGTCGGCGGCTGGCCAACCTAGTCCCGTGGTCGTGGGGACGACCCTATACTCGTCGGACATGTCGGCGGCTGGCCAACCTAGTCCCGGGGTCGTGGAGACGACCCTATAGTCGTCGGAGAAGTCGGCGGCTGGCCAACCTAGTCCCGGGGTCGTGGAGACGACCCAATAGTCGTCGGACAAGTCGGCGGCGGGCCAACCTAGTCCCGGGGTCGTGGGGACGACCCTATAGTCGTCGGACATGTCGGCGGCAGGGCAACTTTGGGCCGTGGTCGTGGGGACGACCCTATAGTCGTCGGACATGACGGTGCCGGGGCAATCTAGCCCCGGGGTCGTGGGGACGACCCTATAGACGTCGGACATGTCGGCGGCGGGCCAACCTAGTCCCGGGGTCGTGGGGACGACTTATAGTCGTCGGACATGTCGGCGGCAGGGCAACTTTGGCCCGTGGTCGTGGGGACGACCCTATAGTCGTCGGACATGTCGGCGGCTGGCCAACCTAGTCCCGTGGTCGTGGGGACGACCCTATACTCGTCGGACATGTCGGCGGCTGGCCAACCTAGTCCCGTGGTCGTGGGGACGACCCTATACTCGTCGGACATGTCGGCGGCTGGCCAACCTAGTCCCGGGGTCGTGGAGACGACCCTATAGTCGTCGGACAAGTCGGCGGCGGGCCAACCTAGTCCCGGGGTCGTGGAGACGACCCAATAGTCGTCGGACAAGTCGGCGGCGGGCCAACCTAGTCCCGGGGTCGTGGGGACGACCCTATAGTCGTCGGACATGACGCTGCAGGGGCAATGTAGCCCCGGGGTCGTGGGGACGACCCTATAGACGTCGGACTTGTCGGCGGCGGGCCAACCTAGTCCCGGGGTCGTGGGGACGACCCTATAGTCGTCGGACATGTTGGCGGCAGGGCAACTTTGGCCCGTGGACGTGGGGACGACCCTATAGACGTCGGACATGTCGGCGGCGGGCCAACCTAGTCCCGGGGTCGTGGGGACGACCCTATAGTCGTCGGACATGTCGGCGGCAGGGCAACTTTGGCCCGTGGTCGTGGGGACGACCCTATAATCGCCGGACATGTCGGCGGCGGGCCAACCTAGTCCCGGGGTCGTGGAGACGACCCTATAGTCGTCGGACATGACGGTGGCGGGGCAATCTAGTCCGGGGGTCGTGGGGACTTCCCTATAGTCGTCGGACAAGTCGGCGGCTGGCCAACCTAGTCCCGTGGTCGTGGGGACGACCCTATAGTCGTCGGACATGTCGGCGGCTGGGCAACTTTGGCCCGTGGTCGTGGGGACGTCTCTATAGTCGTCGGACAAGTCGGCGGCGGGCCAACCTAGTCCCGGGGTCGTGGAGACGACCCTATAGTCGTCGGACATGACGGTGGCGGGGCAATCTAGTCCCGGGGTCGTGGGGACGACCCTATAGTCGTCGGACATGACGGTGGCGGGCCAATCTAGTCCCGGGGTCGTGGGGACGACCCCATAGTCGTCGGACATGTCGGCGGCTGGGCAACTTTGGCCCGTGGTCGTGGGGACGACCCTATAGTCGTCGGACAAGTCGGCGGCGGGCCAACCTAGTCCCGGGGTCGTGGAGACGACCCTATAGTCGTCGGACATGACGGTGGCGGGGCAATCTAGTCCCGGGGTCGTGGGGACGACCCTATAGTCGTCGGACATGACGGTGGCGGGCCAATCTAGTCCCGGGGTCGTCGGGACGACCCCATAGTCGTCGAACATGTCGGCGGCGGGCCAACCTAGTCCCGTGGTCGTGGGGACGTCTCTATAGTCGTCGGACAAGTCGGCGGCGGGCCAACCTAGTCCCGGGGTCGTGGAGACGACCCTATAGTCGTCGGACATGACGGTGGCGGGGCAATCTAGTCCGGGGGTCGTGGGGACGATCCCGTATTCGTCGGACATAACGGTGGTGGGCCAATCTATTCCTGGGGCCGTGGGGACGACCCTATAGTCGTCGGACATGTCGGCGGCTGGCCAACCTAGTCCCGGGATCGTGGGGACGCCTCTATAGTCGTCGGACAAGTCGGCGGCGGGCCAACCTAGTCCCGGGGTCGTGGGGACGACCCTATAGTCGTCGGACATGACGGTCGGCGGGCCAATCTAGTCCCGGGCTCGTGGGGACGACCCTATAGTCGTCGGACATGTCGGCGGCTGGGCAACTTTGGCCCGTGGTCGTGGGGACGTCTCTATAGTCGTCGGACAAGTCGGCGGCGGGCCAACCTAGTCCCGGGGTCGTGGAGACGACCCTATAGTCGTCGGACACGACGGTGGCGGGGCAATCTAGTCCGGGGGTCGTGGGGACGACCCCATAGTCGTCGAACATGTCGGCGGCGGGCCAACCTAGTCCCGTGGTCGTGGGGACGTCTCTATAGTCGTCGGACAAGTCGGCGGCGGGCCAACCTAGTCCCGGGGTCGTGGAGACGACCCTATAGTCGTCGGACATGACGGTGGCGGGGCAATCTAGTCCGGGGGTCGTGGGGACGATCCTGTAGTCGTCGGACATGACGGTGGTGGGCCAATCTATTCCTGGGGCCGTGGGGACGACCGTATAGTCGTCGGACATGTCGGCGGCTGGCCAACCTAGTCCCGGGATCGTGGGGACGCCTCTATAGTCGTCGGACAAGTCGGCGGCGGGCCAACCTAGTCCCGGGGTCGTGGAGACGACCCTATAGTCGTCGGACATGACGGTGGCGGGGCAATCTAGTCCGGGGGTGGTGGGGACGTCCCTACAGTCGTCGGACATGTCGGCGGCTGGCCAACCTAGTCCCGGGGTCGTGGAGACGACCCTATAGTCGTCGGACATGTCGGCGGCTGACCAACTTTGGCCCGTGGTCGTGGGGACGACCCTATAGTCGTCGGACATGACGGTGGCGGGCCAATCTAGCCCCGCGGTCGTGGGGACGACCCTATAGTCGTCGGACATGACGGTGGCGGGCCAATCTAGTCCCGGGCTCGTGGGGACGACCCTATAGTCGTCGGACATGTCGGCGGCTGGGCAACTTTGGCCCGTGGTCGTGGGGACGTCTCTATAGTCGTCGGACAAGTCGGCGGCGGGCCAATCTAGCCCCGCGGTCGTGGGGACGACCCTATAGTCGTCGGACATGACGGTGGCGGGCCAATCTAGTCCCGGGCTCGTGGGGACGACCCTATAGTCGTCGGACATGACGGTGGCGGGCCAATCTAGTCCCGGGGTCGTGGGGACGACCCTGTAGTCGTCGGACAAGTCGGCGGCGGGCCGACATATTCCCGGGGTCGTGGGGACGACCCTATAGTCGTCGGACAAGTCGGCGGCGGACCAACCTAGTCCCGGGGTCGTGGGGCGACCCTATAGTCGTCGGACATGACGGTGGCGGGCCAATCTAGTCCCGGGGTCGTGGGGACGAGCCTATAGTCGTCGGACATGTCGGCGGCTGACCAACTTTGGCCCGGGGTCGTGGAGACGACCCTATAGTCGTCGGACATGACGGAGGCGGGGTAATCTACTCCTGGGGTCATGGGGACGACCTCATAGTAGTCGGACAAGTCGGCGGCGGGCCAACCTAGTCCCGGGGTCGTGGGGACAACCCTATAGTCGTCGGACATGTCGGCGGCTGGCCAACCTAGTCCCGGGGTGTTAGGGACGACCCTGTAGTCGTTGGACAAGTCGGCGGCGGGCCAACCTAGTCCCGGGGTCGTGGGTACGACCCTATAGTCGTCGGACATGTCGGCGGCGGGCCAACGTATGCCCAGGGTCGTAGGGACGACCCTATAGTCGTCGGACAAGTCGGCGGCGGGCCAACCTAGTCCCGGGGTCGTGGAGACGACCCTATAGTCGTCGGACATGACGGTGGCGGGGCAATCCAGTCCTGGGGTCGTGGGGACGACCCTATAGTCGTCGGACAAGTCGGCGGCGGGCCAACGTATGCCCAGGGTCGTAGGGACGACCCTATAGTCGTCGGACAAGTCGGCGGCGGGCCAACCTAGTCCCGGGGTCGTGGGGACGACCCTACAGTCGTCGGACATGACGGTGGCGGGGCAATCTAGTCCGGGGGTCGTGGGGACGATCCTGTAGTCGTCGGACATGTCGGCGGCTGGCCAACCTAGTCCCGGGATCGTGGGGACGCCTCTATAGTCGTCGGACAAGTCGGCGGCGGGCCAACCTAGTCCGGGGTCGTGGGGACGACCCTATAGTCGTCGGACATGACGGTCGGCGGGCCAATCTAGTCCCGGGCTCGTGGGGACGACCCTATAGTCGTCGGACATGTCGGCGGCTGGGCAACTTTGGCCCGTGGTCGTGGGGACGTCTCTATAGTCGTCGGACAAGTCGGCGGCGGGCCAATCTAGCCCCGCGGTCGTGGGGACGACCCTATAGTCGTCGGACATGACGGTGGCGGGCCAATCTAGTCCCGGGCTCGTGGGGACGACCCTATAGTCGTCGGACATGACGGTGGCGGGCCAATCTAGTCCCGGGGTCGTGGGGACGACCCTGTAGTCGTCGGACAAGTCGGCGGCGGGCCGACATATTCCCGGGGTCGTGGGGACGACCCTATAGTCGTCGGACAAGTCGGCGGCGGACCAACCTAGTCCCGGGGTCGTGGGGCGACCCTATAGTCGTCGGACATGACGGTGGCGGGCCAATCTAGTCCCGGGGTCGTGGGGACGAGCCTATAGTCGTCGGACATGTCGGCGGCTGACCAACTTTGGCCCGGGGTCGTGGAGACGACCCTATAGTCGTCGGACATGACGGAGGCGGGGTAATCTACTCCTGGGGTCATGGGGACGACCTCATAGTAGTCGGACAAGTCGGCGGCGGGCCAACCTAGTCCCGGGGTCGTGGGGACAACCCTATAGTCGTCGGACATGTCGGCGGCGGGCCAACCTAGTCCCGGGGTGTTAGGGACGACCCTGTAGTCGTTGGACAAGTCGGCGGCGGGCCAACCTAGTCCCGGGGTCGTGGGTACGACCCTATAGTCGTCGGACATGTCGGCGGCGGGCCAACGTATGCCCAGGGTCGTAGGGACGACCCTATAGTCGTCGGGCAAGTCGGCGGCGGGCCAACCTAGTCCCGGGGTCGTGGAGACGACCCTATAGTCGTCGGACATGACGGTGGCGGGGCAATCCAGTCCTGGGGTCGTGGGGACGACCCTATAGTCGTCGGACAAGTCGGCGGCGGGCCAACGTATGCCCAGGGTCGTAGGGACGACCCTATAGTCGTCGGACAAGTCGGCGGCGGGCCAACCTAGTCCCGGGGTCGTGGGGACGATCCTGTAGTCGTCGTACATGACGGTGGTGGGCCAATCTATTCCTGGGGCCGTGGGGACGACCCTATAGTCGTCGGACATGTCGGCGGCGGGCCAACATAGTCCCGGGGTCATGGAGAGGACCCTATTGTCGTCGGACATGACGGTGGCGGGGCAATCTAGTCCCGGGGTCGTGGGGACGAGCCTATAGTCGTCGGACATGTCGGCGGCTGACCAACTTTGGCCCGGGGTCGTGGAGACGACCCTATAGTCGTCGGACATGACGGTGGCGGGGCAATCCAGTCCTGGGGTCGTGGAGACGACCCTATAGTCGTCGGACATGACGGCGGCGGGGCAATCCAGTCCTGGGGTCGTGGGGACGACCCTATAGTCGTCGGACAAGTCGGCGGCGGGCCAACGTATGCCCAGGGTCGTAGGGACGAACCGATAGTCGTCGGACATGACGGTGGCGGGCCAATCTAGCCCAGGGGTTGTGGGGACGACCCTATAGTAGTCGGACAAGTCGGCGGCGGGCCAACCTAGTCCCGGGGTCGTGGGGACAACCCTATAGTCGTCGGACATGTCGGCGGCTGGCCAACCTAGTCCCGGGGTGTTAGGGACGACCCTGTAGTCGTTGGACAAGTCGGCGGCGGGCCAACCTAGTCCCGGGGTCGTGGGTACGACCCTATAGTCGTCGGACATGTCGGCGGCGGGCCAACGTATGCCCAGGGTCGTAGGGACGACCCTATAGTCGTCGGACAAGTCGGCGGCGGGCCAACCTAGTCCCGGGGTCGTGGGGCGACCCTATAGTCGTCGGACATGACGGTGGCGGGGCAATCCAGTCCTGGGGTCGTGGAGACGACCCTATAGTCGTCGGACATGACGGCGGCGGGGCAATCCAGTCCTGGGGTCGTGGGGACGACCCTATAGTCGTCGGACAAGTCGGCGGCGGGCCAACGTATGCCCAGGGTCGTAGGGACGAACCGATAGTCGTCGGACATGACGGTGGCGGGCCAATCTAGCCCAGGGGTTGTGGGGACGACCCTATAGTCGTCGGACATGTCGGCGGCTGGCCAACCTAGTCCCGGGGTCGTGGGGACGACCCTATAGTCGTCGGACCAGTCGGCGGCGGGCCAACCTAGTCCCGGGGTCGTGGGGACGACCCTATATTCGTCGGACAAGACGGTGGCTGGGCAACTTTGGCCAGTGGTCGTGGGGACGACCCTATACTCGTCGGACATGTCGGCGGCTGGCCAACCTAGTCCCGTGGTCGTGGGGACGACCCTATACTCGTCGGACATGTCGGCGGCTGGCCAACCTAGTCCCGGGGTCGTGGAGACGACCCTATAGTCGTCGGAGAAGTCGGCGGCTGGCCAACCTAGTCCCGGGGTCGTGGAGACGACCCAATAGTCGTCGGACAAGTCGGCGGCGGGCCAACCTAGTCCCGGGGTCGTGGGGACGACCCTATAGTCGTCGGACATGTCGGCGGCAGGGCAACTTTGGGCCGTGGTCGTGGGGACGACCCTATAGTCGTCGGACATGACGGTGCCGGGGCAATCTAGCCCCGGGGTCGTGGGGACGACCCTATAGACGTCGGACATGTCGGCGGCGGGCCAACCTAGTCCCGGGGTCGTGGGGACGACTTATAGTCGTCGGACATGTCGGCGGCAGGGCAACTTTGGCCCGTGGTCGTGGGGACGACCCTATAGTCGTCGGACATGTCGGCGGCTGGCCAACCTAGTCCCGTGGTCGTGGGGACGACCCTGTACTCGTCGGACATGTCGGCGGCTGGCCAACCTAGTCCCGTGGTCGTGGGGACGACCCTATACTCGTCGGACATGTCGGCGGCTGGCCAACCTAGTCCCGGGGTCGTGGAGACGACCCTATAGTCGTCGGACAAGTCGGCGGCGGACCAACCTAGTCCCGGGGTCGTGGAGACGACCCAATAGTCGTCGGACAAGTCGGCGGCGGGCCAACCTAGTCCCGGGGTCGTGGGGACGACCCTATAGTCGTCGGACATGTCGGCGGCAGGGCAACTTTGGCCCGTGGTCGTGGGGACGACCCTATAGTCGTCGGACATGACGCTGCAGGGGCAATGTAGCCCCGGGGTCGTGGGGACGACCCTATAGACGTCGGACTTGTCGGCGGCGGGCCAACCTAGTCCCGGGGTCGTGGGGACGACCCTATAGTCGTCGGACATGTTGGCGGCAGGGCAACTTTGGCCCGTGGACGTGGGGATGACCCTATAGACGTCGGACATGTCGGCGGCGGGCCAACCTAGTCCCGGGGTCGTGGGGACGACCCTATAGTCGTCGGACATGTCGGCGGCAGGGCAACTTTGGCCCGTGGTCGTGGGGACGACCCTATAATCGCCGGACATGTCGGCGGCGGGCCAACCTAGTCCCGGGGTCGTGGAGACGACCCTATAGTCGTCGGACATGACGGTGGCGGGGCAATCTAGTCCGGGGGTCGTGGGGACTTCCCTATAGTCGTCGGACAAGTCGGCGGCTGGCCAACCTAGTCCCGTGGTCGTGGGGACGACCCTATAGTCGTCGGACATGTCGGCGGCTGGGCAACTTTGGCCCGTGGTCGTGGGGACGTCTCTATAGTCGTCGGACAAGTCGGCGGCGGGCCAACCTAGTCCCGGGGTCGTGGAGACGACCCTATAGTCGTCGGACATGACGGTGGCGGGGCAATCTAGTCCCGGGGTCGTGGGGACGACCCTATAGTCGTCGGACATGACGGTGGCGGGCCAATCTAGTCCCGGGGTCGTGGGGACGACCCCATAGTCGTCGGACATGTCGGCGGCTGGGCAACTTTGGCCCGTGGTCGTGGGGACGACCCTATAGTCGTCGGACAAGTCGGCGGCGGGCCAACCTAGTCCCGGGGTCGTGGAGACGACCCTATAGTCGTCGGACATGACGGTGGCGGGGCAATCTAGTCCCGGGGTCGTGGGGACGACCCTATAGTCGTCGGACATGACGGTGGCGGGCCAATCTAGTCCCGGGGTCGTCGGGACGACCCCATAGTCGTCGAACATGTCGGCGGCGGGCCAACCTAGTCCCGTGGTCGTGGGGACGTCTCTATAGTCGTCGGACAAGTCGGCGGCGGGCCAACCTAGTCCCGGGGTCGTGGAGACGACCCTATAGTCGTCGGACATGACGGTGGCGGGGCAATCTAGTCCGGGGGTCGTGGGGACGATCCCGTATTCGTCGGACATAACGGTGGTGGGCCAATCTATTCCTGGGGCCGTGGGGACGACCCTATAGTCGTCGGACATGTCGGCGGCTGGCCAACCTAGTCCCGGGATCGTGGGGACGCCTCTATAGTCGTCGGACAAGTCGGCGGCGGGCCAACCTAGTCCCGGGGTCGTGGGGACGACCCTATAGTCGTCGGACATGACGGTCGGCGGGCCAATCTAGTCCCGGGCTCGTGGGGACGACCCTATAGTCGTCGGACATGTCGGCGGCTGGGCAACTTTGGCCCGTGGTCGTGGGGACGTCTCTATAGTCGTCGGACAAGTCGGCGGCGGGCCAACCTAGTCCCGGGGTCGTGGAGACGACCCTATAGTCGTCGGACACGACGGTGGCGGGGCAATCTAGTCCGGGGGTCGTGGGGACGACCCCATAGTCGTCGAACATGTCGGCGGCGGGCCAACCTAGTCCCGTGGTCGTGGGGACGTCTCTATAGTCGTCGGACAAGTCGGCGGCGGGCCAACCTAGTCCCGGGGTCGTGGAGACGACCCTATAGTCGTCGGACATGACGGTGGCGGGGCAATCTAGTCCGGGGGTCGTGGGGACGATCCTGTAGTCGTCGGACATGACGGTGGTGGGCCAATCTATTCCTGGGGCCGTGGGGACGACCGTATAGTCGTCGGACATGTCGGCGGCTGGCCAACCTAGTCCCGGGATCGTGGGGACGCCTCTATAGTCGTCGGACAAGTCGGCGGCGGGCCAACCTAGTCCCGGGGTCGTGGAGACGACCCTATAGTCGTCGGACATGACGGTGGCGGGGCAATCTAGTCCGGGGGTGGTGGGGACGTCCCTACAGTCGTCGGACATGTCGGCGGCTGGCCAACCTAGTCCCGGGGTCGTGGAGACGACCCTATAGTCGTCGGACATGTCGGCGGCTGACCAACTTTGGCCCGTGGTCGTGGGGACGACCCTATAGTCGTCGGACATGACGGTGGCGGGCCAATCTAGCCCCGCGGTCGTGGGGACGACCCTATAGTCGTCGGACATGACGGTGGCGGGCCAATCTAGTCCCGGGCTCGTGGGGACGACCCTATAGTCGTCGGACATGACGGTGGCGGGCCAATCTAGTCCCGGGGTCGTGGGGACGACCCTGTAGTCGTCGGACAAGTCGGCGGCGGGCCGACATATTCCCGGGGTCGTGGGGACGACCCTATCGTCGTCGGACAAGTCGGCGGCGGACCAACCTAGTCCCGGGGTCGTGGGGCGACCCTATAGTCGTCGGACATGACGTTGGCGGGCCAATCTAGTCCCGGGGTCGTGGGGACGACCCTATAGTCGTCGGACATGTCGGCGGCTGGCCAACTTTGGCCCGTGGTCGTGGGGACAACCCTATAGACCTCCGACATGATGGTGGCGGGCCAATCTAGTCCCGGGGTCGTGGGGACGACCCTATAGTCGTCGGACAAGTCGGCGGCGGGCCAACATAGTCCCGGGGTCGTGGAGAGGACCCTATAGTCGTCGGACATGACGGTGGCGGGGCAATCTAGTCCGGGGGTCGTGGGGACGACCCCATAGTCGTCGAACATGTCGGCGGCGGGCCAACCTAGTCCCGTGGTCGTGGGGACGTCTCTATAGTCGTCGGACAAGTCGGCGGCGGGCCAACCTAGTCCCGGGGTCGTGGAGACGACCCTATAGTCGTCGGACATGACGGTGGCGGGGCAATCTAGTCCGGGGGTCGTGGGGACGATCCTGTAGTCGTCGGACATGACGGTGGTGGGCCAATCTATTCCTGGGGCCGTGGGGACGACCCTATAGTCGTCGGACATGTCGGCGGCTGGCCAACCTAGTCCCGGGATCGTGGGGACGCCTCTATAGTCGTCGGACAAGTCGGCGGCGGGCCAACCTAGTCCCGGGGTCGTGGGGACGACCCTATAGTCGTCGGACATGACGGTCGGCGGGCCAATCTAGTCCCGGGCTCGTGGGGACGACCCTATAGTCGTCGGACATGTCGGCGGCTGGGCAACTTTGGCCCGTGGTCGTGGGGACGTCTCTATAGTCGTCGGACAAGTCGGCGGCGGGCCAACCTAGTCCCGGGGTCGTGGAGACGACCCTATAGTCGTCGGACATGACGGTGGCGGGGCAATCTAGTCCCGGGGTCGTGGGGACGACCCTATAGTCGTCGGACATGACGGTGGCGGGCCAATCTAGTCCCGGGGTCGTGGGGACGACCCCATAGTCGTCGGACATGTCGGCGGCTGGGCAACTTTGGCCCGTGGTCGTGGGGACGACCCTATAGTCGTCGGACAAGTCGGCGGCGGGCCAACCTAGTCCCGGGGTCGTGGAGACGACCCTATAGTCGTCGGACATGACGGTGGCGGGGCAATCTAGTCCCGGGGTCGTGGGGACGACCCTATAGTCGTCGGACATGACGGTGGCGGGCCAATCTAGTCCCGGGGTCGTCGGGACGACCCCATAGTCGTCGAACATGTCGGCGGCGGGCCAACCTAGTCCCGTGGTCGTGGGGACGTCTCTATAGTCGTCGGACAAGTCGGCGGCGGGCCAACCTAGTCCCGGGGTCGTGGAGACGACCCTATAGTCGTCGGACATGACGGTGGCGGGGCAATCTAGTCCGGGGGTCGTGGGGACGATCCCGTATTCGTCGGACATAACGGTGGTGGGCCAATCTATTCCTGGGGCCGTGGGGACGACCCTATAGTCGTCGGACATGTCGGCGGCTGGCCAACCTAGTCCCGGGATCGTGGGGACGCCTCTATAGTCGTCGGACAAGTCGGCGGCGGGCCAACCTAGTCCCGGGGTCGTGGGGACGACCCTATAGTCGTCGGACATGACGGTCGGCGGGCCAATCTAGTCCCGGGCTCGTGGGGACGACCCTATAGTCGTCGGACATGTCGGCGGCTGGGCAACTTTGGCCCGTGGTCGTGGGGACGTCTCTATAGTCGTCGGACAAGTCGGCGGCGGGCCAACCTAGTCCCGGGGTCGTGGAGACGACCCTATAGTCGTCGGACACGACGGTGGCGGGGCAATCTAGTCCGGGGGTCGTGGGGACGACCCCATAGTCGTCGAACATGTCGGCGGCGGGCCAACCTAGTCCCGTGGTCGTGGGGACGTCTCTATAGTCGTCGGACAAGTCGGCGGCGGGCCAACCTAGTCCCGGGGTCGTGGAGACGACCCTATAGTCGTCGGACATGACGGTGGCGGGGCAATCTAGTCCGGGGGTCGTGGGGACGATCCTGTAGTCGTCGGACATGACGGTGGTGGGCCAATCTATTCCTGGGGCCGTGGGGACGACCGTATAGTCGTCGGACATGTCGGCGGCTGGCCAACCTAGTCCCGGGATCGTGGGGACGCCTCTATAGTCGTCGGACAAGTCGGCGGCGGGCCAACCTAGTCCCGGGGTCGTGGAGACGACCCTATAGTCGTCGGACATGACGGTGGCGGGGCAATCTAGTCCGGGGGTGGTGGGGACGTCCCTACAGTCGTCGGACATGTCGGCGGCTGGCCAACCTAGTCCCGGGGTCGTGGAGACGACCCTATAGTCGTCGGACATGTCGGCGGCTGACCAACTTTGGCCCGTGGTCGTGGGGACGACCCTATAGTCGTCGGACATGACGGTGGCGGGCCAATCTAGCCCCGCGGTCGTGGGGACGACCCTATAGTCGTCGGACATGACGGTGGCGGGCCAATCTAGTCCCGGGCTCGTGGGGACGACCCTATAGTCGTCGGACATGACGGTGGCGGGCCAATCTAGTCCCGGGGTCGTGGGGACGACCCTGTAGTCGTCGGACAAGTCGGCGGCGGGCCGACATATTCCCGGGGTCGTGGGGACGACCCTATCGTCGTCGGACAAGTCGGCGGCGGACCAACCTAGTCCCGGGGTCGTGGGGCGACCCTATAGTCGTCGGACATGACGTTGGCGGGCCAATCTAGTCCCGGGGTCGTGGGGACGACCCTATAGTCGTCGGACATGTCGGCGGCTGGCCAACTTTGGCCCGTGGTCGTGGGGACAACCCTATAGACCTCCGACATGATGGTGGCGGGCCAATCTAGTCCCGGGGTCGTGGGGACGACCCTATAGTCGTCGGACAAGTCGGCGGCGGGCCAACATAGTCCCGGGGTCGTGGAGAGGACCCTATAGTCGTCGGACATGACGGTGGCGGGGCAATCTAGTCCGGGGGTCGTGGGGACGACCCCATAGTCGTCGAACATGTCGGCGGCGGGCCAACCTAGTCCCGTGGTCGTGGGGACGTCTCTATAGTCGTCGGACAAGTCGGCGGCGGGCCAACCTAGTCCCGGGGTCGTGGAGACGACCCTATAGTCGTCGGACATGACGGTGGCGGGGCAATCTAGTCCGGGGGTCGTGGGGACGATCCTGTAGTCGTCGGACATGACGGTGGTGGGCCAATCTATTCCTGGGGCCGTGGGGACGACCCTATAGTCGTCGGACATGTCGGCGGCTGGCCAACCTAGTCCCGGGATCGTGGGGACGCCTCTATAGTCGTCGGACAAGTCGGCGGCGGGCCAACCTAGTCCCGGGGTCGTGGGGACGACCCTATAGTCGTCGGACATGACGGTCGGCGGGCCAATCTAGTCCCGGGCTCGTGGGGACGACCCTATAGTCGTCGGACATGTCGGCGGCTGGGCAACTTTGGCCCGTGGTCGTGGGGACGTCTCTATAGTCGTCGGACAAGTCGGCGGCGGGCCAATCTAGCCCCGCGGTCGTGGGGACGACCCTATAGTCGTCGGACATGACGGTGGCGGGCCAATCTAGTCCCGGGCTCGTGGGGACGACCCTATAGTCGTCGGACATGACGGTGGCGGGCCAATCTAGTCCCGGGGTCGTGGGGACGACCCTGTAGTCGTCGGACAAGTCGGCGGCGGGCCGACATATTCCCGGGGTCGTGGGGACGACCCTATAGTCGTCGGACAAGTCGGCGGCGGACCAACCTAGTCCCGGGGTCGTGGGGCGACCCTATAGTCGTCGGACATGACGGTGGCGGGCCAATCTAGTCCCGGGGTCGTGGGGACGAGCCTATAGTCGTCGGACATGTCGGCGGCTGACCAACTTTGGCCCGGGGTCGTGGAGACGACCCTATAGTCGTCGGACATGACGGAGGCGGGGTAATCTACTCCTGGGGTCATGGGGACGACCTCATAGTAGTCGGACAAGTCGGCGGCGGGCCAACCTAGTCCCGGGGTCGTGGGGACAACCCTATAGTCGTCGGACATGTCGGCGGCTGGCCAACCTAGTCCCGGGGTGTTAGGGACGACCCTGTAGTCGTTGGACAAGTCGGCGGCGGGCCAACCTAGTCCCGGGGTCGTGGGTACGACCCTATAGTCGTCGGACATGTCGGCGGCGGGCCAACGTATGCCCAGGGTCGTAGGGACGACCCTATAGTCGTCGGACAAGTCGGCGGCGGGCCAACCTAGTCCCGGGGTCGTGGAGACGACCCTATAGTCGTCGGACATGACGGTGGCGGGGCAATCCAGTCCTGGGGTCGTGGGGACGACCCTATAGTCGTCGGACAAGTCGGCGGCGGGCCAACGTATGCCCAGGGTCGTTGGGACGACCCTATAGTCGTCGGACAAGTCGGCGGCGGGCCAACCTAGTCCCGGGGTCGTGGGGACGACCCTACAGTCGTCGGACATGACGGTGGCGGGGCAATCTAGTCCGGGGGTCGTGGGGACGATCCTGTAGTCGTCGGACATGTCGGCGGCTGGCCAACCTAGTCCCGGGATCGTGGGGACGCCTCTATAGTCGTCGGACAAGTCGGCGGCGGGCCAACCTAGTCCGGGGTCGTGGGGACGACCCTATAGTCGTCGGACATGACGGTCGGCGGGCCAATCTAGTCCCGGGCTCGTGGGGACGACCCTATAGTCGTCGGACATGTCGGCGGCTGGGCAACTTTGGCCCGTGGTCGTGGGGACGTCTCTATAGTCGTCGGACAAGTCGGCGGCGGGCCAATCTAGCCCCGCGGTCGTGGGGACGACCCTATAGTCGTCGGACATGACGGTGGCGGGCCAATCTAGTCCCGGGCTCGTGGGGACGACCCTATAGTCGTCGGACATGACGGTGGCGGGCCAATCTAGTCCCGGGGTCGTGGGGACGACCCTGTAGTCGTCGGACAAGTCGGCGGCGGGCCGACATATTCCCGGGGTCGTGGGGACGACCCTATAGTCGTCGGACAAGTCGGCGGCGGACCAACCTAGTCCCGGGGTCGTGGGGACGATCCTGTAGTCGTCGGACATGACGGTGGTGGGCCAATCTATTCCTGGGGCCGTGGGAACGACCCTATAGTCGTCGGACATGTCGGCGGCTGGCCAACCTAGTCCCGGGATCGTGGGGACGCCTCTATAGTCGTCGGACAAGTCGGCGGCGGGCCAACCTAGTCCCGGGGTCGTGGAGACGACCCTATAGTCGTCGGACATGACGGTGGCGGGGCAATCCAGTCCTGGGGTCGTGGGGACGACCCTATAGTCGTCGGACAAGTCGGCGGCGGGCCAACGTATGCCCAGGGTCGTAGGGACGACCCTATAGTCGTCGGACAAGTCGGCGGCGGGCCAACCTAGTCCCGGGGTCGTGGGGACGACCCTATAGTCGTCGGACATGTCGGCGGCGGGCCAACATAGTCCCGGGGTCATGGAGAGGACCCTATTGTCGTCGGACATGACGGTGGCGGGGCAATCTAGTCCCGGGGTCGTGGGGACGAGCCTATAGTCGTCGGACATGTCGGCGGCTGACCAACTTTGGCCCGGGGTCGTGGAGACGACCCTATAGTCGTCGGACATGACGGAGGCGGGGTAATCTACTCCTGGGGTCATGGGGACGACCCCATAGTAGTCGGACAAGTCGGCGGCGGGCCAACCTAGTCCCGGGGTCGTGGGGACAACCCTATAGTCGTCGGACATGTCGGCGGCTGGCCAACCTAGTCCCGGGGTGTTAGGGACGACCCTGTAGTCGTTGGACAAGTCGGCGGCGGGCCAACCTAGTCCCGGGGTCGTGGGTACGACCCTATAGTCGTCGGACATGTCGGCGGCGGGCCAACGTATGCCCAGGGTCGTAGGGACGACCCTATAGTCGTCGGACAAGTCGGCGGCGGGCCAACCTAGTCCCGGGGTCGTGGGGCGACCCTATAGTCGTCGGACATGACGGTGGCGGGGCAATCCAGTCCTGGGGTCGTGGAGACGACCCTATAGTCGTCGGACATGACGGCGGCGGGGCAATCCAGTCCTGGGGTCGTGGGGACGACCCTATAGTCGTCGGACAAGTCGGCGGCGGGCCAACGTATGCCCAGGGTCGTAGGGACGAACCGATAGTCGTCGGACATGACGGTGGCGGGCCAATCTAGCCCAGGGGTTGTGGGGACGACCCTATAGTCGTCGGACATGTCGGCGGCTGGCCAACCTAGTCCCGGGGTCGTGGGGACGACCCTATAGTCGTCGGACCAGTCGGCGGCGGGCCAACCTAGTCCCGGGGTCGTGGGGACGACCCTATATTCGTCGGACAAGACGGTGGCTGGGCAACTTTGGCCAGTGGTCGTGGGGACGACCCTATACTCGTCGGACATGTCGGCGGCTGGCCAACCTAGTCCCGTGGTCGTGGGGACGACCCTATACTCGTCGGACATGTCGGCGGCTGGCCAACCTAGTCCCGGGGTCGTGGAGACGACCCTATAGTCGTCGGAGAAGTCGGCGGCTGGCTAACCTAGTCCCGGGGTCGTGGAGACGACCCAATAGTCGTCGGACAAGTCGGCGGCGGGCCAACCTAGTCCCGGGGTCGTGGGGACGACCCTATAGTCGTCGGACATGTCGGCGGCAGGGCAACTTTGGGCCGTGGTCGTGGGGACGACCCTATAGTCGTCGGACATGACGGTGCCGGGGCAATCTAGCCCCGGGGTCGTGGGGACGACCCTATAGACGTCGGACATGTCGGCGGCGGGCCAACCTAGTCCCGGGGTCGTGGGGACGACTTATAGTCGTCGGACATGTCGGCGGCAGGGCAACTTTGGCCCGTGGTCGTGGGGACGACCCTATAGTCGTCGGACATGTCGGCGGCTGGCCAACCTAGTCCCGTGGTCGTGGGGACGACCCTATTCTCGTCGGACATGTCGGCGGCTGGCCAACCTAGTCCCGTGGTCGTGGGGACGACCCTATACTCGTCGGACATGTCGGCGGCTGGCCAACCTAGTCCCGGGGTCGTGGAGACGACCCTATAGTCGTCGGACAAGTCGGCGGCGGGCCAACCTAGTCCCGGGGTCGTGGAGACGACCCAATAGTCGTCGGACAAGTCGGCGGCGGGCCAACCTAGTCCCGGGGTCGTGGGGACGACCCTATAGTCGTCGGACATGTCGGCGGCAGGGCAACATTGGCCCGTGGTCGTGGGGACGACCCTATAGTCGTCGGACATGACGCTGCAGGGGCAATGTAGCCCCGGGGTCGTGGGGACGACCCTATAGACGTCGGACTTGTCGGCGGCGGGCCAACCTAGTCCCGGGGTCGTGGGGACGACCCTATAGTCGTCGGACATGTTGGCGGCAGGGCAACTTTGGCCCGTGGACGTGGGGACGACCCTATAGACGTCGGACATGTCGGCGGCGGGCCAACCTAGTCCCGGGGTCGTGGGGACGACCCTATAGTCGTCGGACATGTCGGCGGCAGGGCAACTTTGGCCCGTGGTCGTGGGGACGACCCTATAATCGCCGGACATGTCGGCGGCGGGCCAACCTAGTCCCGGGGTCGTGGAGACGACCCTATAGTCGTCGGACATGACGGTGGCGGGGCAATCTAGTCCGGGGGTCGTTGGGACTTCCCTATAGTCGTCGGACAAGTCGGCGGCTGGCCAACCTAGTCCCGTGGTCGTGGGGACGACCCTATAGTCGTCGGACATGTCGGCGGCTGGGCAACTTTGGCCCGTGGTCGTGGGGACGTCTCTATAGTCGTCGGACAAGTCGGCGGCGGGCCAACCTAGTCCCGGGGTCGTGGAGACGACCCTATAGTCGTCGGACATGACGGTGGCGGGGCAATCTAGTCCCGGGGTCGTGGGGACGACCCTATAGTCGTCGGACATGACGGTGGCGGGCCAATCTAGTCCCGGGGTCGTGGGGACGACCCCATAGTCGTCGGACATGTCGGCGGCTGGGCAACTTTGGCCCGTGGTCGTGGGGACGACCCTATAGTCGTCGGACAAGTCGGCGGCGGGCCAACCTAGTCCCGGGGTCGTGGAGACGACCCTATAGTCGTCGGACATGACGGTGGCGGGGCAATCTAGTCCCGGGGTCGTGGGGACGACCCTATAGTCGTCGGACATGACGGTGGCGGGCCAATCTAGTCCCGGGGTCGTCGGGACGACCCCATAGTCGTCGAACATGTCGGCGGCGGGCCAACCTAGTCCCGTGGTCGTGGGGACGTCTCTATAGTCGTCGGACAAGTCGGCGGCGGGCCAACCTAGTCCCGGGGTCGTGGAGACGACCCTATAGTCGTCGGACATGACGGTGGCGGGGCAATCTAGTCCGGGGGTCGTGGGGACGATCCCGTATTCGTCGGACATAACGGTGGTGGGCCAATCTATTCCTGGGGCCGTGGGGACGACCCTATAGTCGTCGGACATGTCGGCGGCTGGCCAACCTAGTCCCGGGATCGTGGGGACGCCTCTATAGTCGTCGGACAAGTCGGCGGCGGGCCAACCTAGTCCCGGGGTCGTGGGGACGACCCTATAGTCGTCGGACATGACGGTCGGCGGGCCAATCTAGTCCCGGGCTCGTGGGGACGACCCTATAGTCGTCGGACATGTCGGCGGCTGGGCAACTTTGGCCCGTGGTCGTGGGGACGTCTCTATAGTCGTCGGACAAGTCGGCGGCGGGCCAACCTAGTCCCGGGGTCGTGGAGACGACCCTATAGTCGTCGGACACGACGGTGGCGGGGCAATCTAGTCCGGGGGTCGTGGGGACGACCCCATAGTCGTCGAACATGTCGGCGGCGGGCCAACCTAGTCCCGTGGTCGTGGGGACGTCTCTATAGTCGTCGGACAAGTCGGCGGCGGGCCAACCTAGTCCCGGGGTCGTGGAGACGACCCTATAGTCGTCGGACATGACGGTGGCGGGGCAATCTAGTCCGGGGGTCGTGGGGACGATCCTGTAGTCGTCGGACATGACGGTGGTGGGCCAATCTATTCCTGGGGCCGTGGGGACGACCGTATAGTCGTCGGACATGTCGGCGGCTGGCCAACCTAGTCCCGGGATCGTGGGGACGCCTCTATAGTCGTCGGACAAGTCGGCGGCGGGCCAACCTAGTCCCGGGGTCGTGGAGACGACCCTATAGTCGTCGGACATGATGGTGGCGGGGCAATCTAGTCCGGGGGTGGTGGGGACGTCCCTACAGTCGTCGGACATGTCGGCGGCTGGCCAACCTAGTCCCGGGGTCGTGGAGACGACCCTATAGTCGTCGGACATGTCGGCGGCTGACCAACTTTGGCCCGTGGTCGTGGGGACGACCCTATAGTCGTCGGACATGACGGTGGCGGGCCAATCTAGCCCCGCGGTCGTGGGGACGACCCTATAGTCGTCGGACATGACGGTGGCGGGCCAATCTAGTCCCGGGCTCGTGGGGACGACCCTATAGTCGTCGGACATGACGGTGGCGGGCCAATCTAGTCCCGGGGTCGTGGGGACGACCCTGTAGTCGTCGGACAAGTCGGCGGCGGGCCGACATATTCCCGGGGTCGTGGGGACGACCCTATCGTCGTCGGACAAGTCGGCGGCGGACCAACCTAGTCCCGGGGTCGTGGGGCGACCCTATAGTCGTCGGACATGACGTTGGCGGGCCAATCTAGTCCCGGGGTCGTGGGGACGACCCTATAGTCGTCGGACATGTCGGCGGCTGGCCAACTTTGGCCCGTGGTCGTGGGGACAACCCTATAGACCTCCGACATGATGGTGGCGGGCCAATCTAGTCCCGGGGTCGTGGGGACGACCCTATAGTCGTCGGACAAGTCGGCGGCGGGCCAACATAGTCCCGGGGTCGTGGAGAGGACCCTATAGTCGTCGGACATGACGGTGGCGGGGCAATCTAGTCCGGGGGTCGTGGGGACGACCCCATAGTCGTCGAACATGTCGGCGGCGGGCCAACCTAGTCCCGTGGTCGTGGGGACGTCTCTATAGTCGTCGGACAAGTCGGCGGCGGGCCAACCTAGTCCCGGGGTCGTGGAGACGACCCTATAGTCGTCGGACATGACGGTGGCGGGGCAATCTAGTCCGGGGGTCGTGGGGACGATCCTGTAGTCGTCGGACATGACGGTGGTGGGCCAATCTATTCCTGGGGCCGTGGGGACGACCCTATAGTCGTCGGACATGTCGGCGGCTGGCCAACCTAGTCCCGGGATCGTGGGGACGCCTCTATAGTCGTCGGACAAGTCGGCGGCGGGCCAACCTAGTCCCGGGGTCGTGGGGACGACCCTATAGTCGTCGGACATGACGGTCGGCGGGCCAATCTAGTCCCGGGCTCGTGGGGACGACCCTATAGTCGTCGGACATGTCGGCGGCTGGGCAACTTTGGCCCGTGGTCGTGGGGACGTCTCTATAGTCGTCGGACAAGTCGGCGGCGGGCCAATCTAGCCCCGCGGTCGTGGGGACGACCCTATAGTCGTCGGACATGACGGTGGCGGGCCAATCTAGTCCCGGGCTCGTGGGGACGACCCTATAGTCGTCGGACATGACGGTGGCGGGCCAATCTAGTCCCGGGGTCGTGGGGACGACCCTGTAGTCGTCGGACAAGTCGGCGGCGGGCCGACATATTCCCGGGGTCGTGGGGACGACCCTATAGTCGTCGGACAAGTCGGCGGCGGACCAACCTAGTCCCGGGGTCGTGGGGCGACCCTATAGTCGTCGGACATGACGGTGGCGGGCCAATCTAGTCCCGGGGTCGTGGGGACGAGCCTATAGTCGTCGGACATGTCGGCGGCTGACCAACTTTGGCCCGGGGTCGTGGAGACGACCCTATAGTCGTCGGACATGACGGAGGCGGGGTAATCTACTCCTGGGGTCATGGGGACGACCTCATAGTAGTCGGACAAGTCGGCGGCGGGCCAACCTAGTCCCGGGGTCGTGGGGACAACCCTATAGTCGTCGGACATGTCGGCGGCTGGCCAACCTAGTCCCGGGGTGTTAGGGACGACCCTGTAGTCGTTGGACAAGTCGGCGGCGGGCCAACCTAGTCCCGGGGTCGTGGGTACGACCCTATAGTCGTCGGACATGTCGGCGGCGGGCCAACGTATGCCCAGGGTCGTAGGGACGACCCTATAGTCGTCGGACAAGTCGGCGGCGGGCCAACCTAGTCCCGGGGTCGTGGAGACGACCCTATAGTCGTCGGACATGACGGTGGCGGGGCAATCCAGTCCTGGGGTCGTGGGGACGACCCTATAGTCGTCGGACAAGTCCGCGGCGGGCCAACGTATGCCCAGGGTCGTAGGGACGACCCTATAGTCGTCGGACAAGTCGGCGGCGGGCCAACCTAGTCCCGGGGTCGTAGGGACGACCCTACAGTCGTCGGACATGACGGTGGCGGGGCAATCTAGTCCGGGGGTCGTGGGGACGATCCTGTAGTCGTCGGACATGTCGGCGGCTGGCCAACCTAGTCCCGGGATCGTGGGGACGCCTCTATAGTCGTCGGACAAGTCGGCGGCGGGCCAACCTAGTCCGGGGTCGTGGGGACGACCCTATAGTCGTCGGACATGACTGTCGGCGGGCCAATCTAGTCCCGGGCTCGTGGGGACGACCCTATAGTCGTCGGACATGTCGGCGGCAGGGCAACTTTGGCCCGTGGTCGTGGGGACGTCTCTATAGTCGTCGGACAAGTCGGCGGCGGGCCAATCTAGCCCCGCGGTCGTGGGGACGACCCTATAGTCGTCGGACATGACGGTGGCGGGCCAATCTAGTCCCGGGCTCGTGGGGACGACCCTATAGTCGTCGGACATGACGGTGGCGGGCCAATCTAGTCCCGGGGTCGTGGGGACGACCCTGTAGTCGTCGGACAAGTCGGCGGCGGGCCGACATATTCCCGGGGTCGTGGGGACGACCCTATAGTCGTCGGACAAGTCGGCGGCGGACCAACCTAGTCCCGGGGTCGTGGGGCGACCCTATAGTCGTCGGACATGACGGTGGCGGGCCAATCTAGTCCCGGGGTCGTGGGGACGAGCCTATAGTCGTCGGACATGTCGGCGGCTGACCAACTTTGGCCCGGGGTCGTGGAGACGACCCTATAGTCGTCGGACATGACGGAGGCGGGGTAATCTACTCCTGGGGTCATGGGGACGACCTCATAGTAGTCGGACAAGTCGGCGGCGGGCCAACCTAGTCCCGGGGTCGTGGGGACAACCCTATAGTCGTCGGACATGTCGGCGGCGGGCCAACATAGTCCCGGGGTCATGGAGAGGACCCTATTGTCGTCGGACATGACGGTGGCGGGGCAATCTAGTCCCGGGGTCGTGGGGACGAGCCTATAGTCGTCGGACAAGTCGGCGGCGGGCCAACCTAGTCCGGGGTCGTGGGGACGACCCTATAGTCGTCGGACATGACGGTCGGCGGGCCAATCTAGTCCCGGGCTCGTGGGGACGACCCTATAGTCGTCGGACATGTCGGCGGCTGGGCAACTTTGGCCCGTGGTCGTGGGGACGTCTCTATAGTCGTCGGACAAGTCGGCGGCGGGCCAATCTAGCCCCGCGGTCGTGGGGACGACCCTATAGTCGTCGGACATGACGGTGGCGGGCCAATCTAGTCCCGGGCTCGTGGGGACGACCCTATAGTCGTCGGACAAGTCGGCGGCGGGCCAACCTAGTCCCGGGGTCGTGGAGACGACCCTATAGTCGTCGGACATGACGGTGGCGGGGCAATCCAGTCCTGGGGTCGTGGGGACGACCCTATAGTCGTCGGACAAGTCGGCGGCGGGCCAACGTATGCCCAGGGTCGTAGGGACGACCCTATAGTCGTCGGACAAGTCGGCGGCGGGCCAACCTAGTCCCGGGGTCGTGGGGACGACCCTATAGTCGTCGGACAAGTCGGCGGCGGACCAACCTAGTCCCGGTGTCGTGGGGCGACCCTATAGTCGTCGGACATGACGGTGGCGGGCCAATCTAGTCCCGGGGTCGTGGGGACGACCCTATAGTCGTCGGACATGTCGGCGGCTGGCCAACTTTGGCCCGTGGTCGTGGGGACAACCCTATAGACCTCCGACATGATGGTGGCGGGCCAATCTAGTCCCGGGGTCGTGGGGACGACCCTATAGTCGTCGGACAAGTCGGCGGCGGGCCAACATAGTCCCGGGGTCGTGGAGAGGACCCTATAGTCGTCGGACATGACGGTGGCGGGGCAATCTAGTCCGGGGGTCGTGGGGACGACCCCATAGTCGTCGAACATGTCGGCGGCGGGCCAACCTAGTCCCGTGGTCGTGGGGACGCCTCTATAGTCGTCGGACAAGTCGGCGGCGGGCCAACCTAGTCCCGGGGTCGTGGAGACGACCCTATAGTCGTCGGACATGACGGTGGCGGGACAATCTAGTCCGGGGGTCGTGGGGACGATCCTGTAGTCGTCGGACATGACGGTGGTGGGCCAATCTATTCCTGGGGCCGTGGGAACGACCCTATAGTCGTCGGACATGTCGGCGGCTGGCCAACCTAGTCCCGGGATCGTGGGGACGCCTCTATAGTCGTCGGACAAGTCGGCGGCGGGCCAACCTAGTCCCGGGGTCGTGGGGACGACCCTATAGTCGTCGGACATGACGGTCGGCGGGCCAATCTAGTCCCGGGCTCGTGGGGACGACCCTATAGTCGTCGGACATGTCGGCGGCTGGGCAACTTTGGCCCGTGTTCGTGGGGACGTCTCTATAGTCGTCGGACAAGTCGGCGGCGGGCCAACCTAGTCCCGGGGTCGTGGAGACGACCCTATAGTCGTCGGACATGACGGTGGCGGGGCAATCTAGTCCGGGGGTCGTGGGGACGACCCCATAGTCGTCGAACATGTCGGCGGCGGGCCAACCTAGTCCCGTGGTCGTGGGGATGTCTCTATAGTCGTCGGACAAGTCGGCGGCGGGCCAACCTAGTCCCGGGGTCGTGGAGACGACCCTATAGTCGTCGGACATGACGGTGGCGGGCCAACATAGTCCCGGGGTCGTGGAGAGGACCCTATAGTCGTCGGACATGACGGTGGCGGGGCAATCTAGTCCCGGGGTCGTGGGGACGAGCCTATAGTCGTCGGACATGTCGGCGGCTGACCAACTTTGGCCCGGGGTCGTGGAGACGACCCTATAGTCGTCGGACATGACGGAGGCGGGGTAATCTACTCCTGGGGTCATGGGGACGACCCCATAGTAGTCGGACAAGTCGGCGGCGGGCCAACCTAGTCCCGGGGTCGTGAGGACAACCCTATAGTCGTCGGACATGTCGGCGGCTGGCCAACCTAGTCCCGGGGTCGTGGAGACGACCCTATAGTCGTCGGACATGACGGTGGCGGGGCAATCCAGTCCTGGGGTCGTGGGGACGACCCTATAGTCGTCGGACAAGTCGGCGGCGGGCCAACGTATGCCCAGGGTCGTAGGGACGACCCTATAGTCGTCGGACAAGTCGGCGGCGGGCCAACCTAGTCCCGGGGTCGTGGGGACGATCCTGTAGTCGTCGTACATGACGGTGGTGGGCCAATCTATTCCTGGGGCCGTGGGGACGACCCTATAGTCGTCGGACATGTCGGCGGCGGGCCAACATAGTCCCGGGGTCGTGGAGAGGACCCTATTGTCGTCGGACATGACGGTGGCGGGGCAATCTAGTTCCGGGGTCGTGGGGACGAGCCTATAGTCGTCGGACATGTCGGCGGCTGACCAACTTTGGCCCGGGGTCGTGGAGACGACCCTATAGTCGTCGGACATGACGGAGGCGGGGTAATCTACTCCTGGGGTCATGGGGACGACCCCATAGTAGTCGGACAAGTCGGCGGCGGGCCAACCTAGTCCCGGGGTCGTGGGGACAACCCTATAGTCGTCGGACATGTCGGCGGCTGGCCAACCTAGTCCCGGGGTGTTAGGGACGACCCTGTAGTCGTTGGACAAGTCGGCGGCGGGCCAACCTAGTCCCGGGGTCGTGGGTACGACCCTATAGTCGTCGGACATGTCGGCGGCGGGCCAACGTATGCCCAGGGTCGTAGGGACGACCCTATAGTCGTCGGACATGTCGGCGGCAGGGCAACTTTGGCCCGTGGTCGTGGGGACGACCCTATAGTCGTCGGACATGTCGGCGGCTGGCCAACCTAGTCCCGTGGTCGTGGGGACGACCCTATACTCGTCGGACATGTCGGCGGCTGGCCAAACTAGTCCCGTGGTCGTGGGGACGACTTATAGTCGTCGGACATGTCGGCGGCAGGGCAACTTTGGCCCGTGGTCGTGGGGACGACCCTATATTCGTCGGACAAGTCGGCGGCTGGCCAACCTAGTCCCGGGGTCGTGGAGACGACCCAATAGTCGTCGGACATGTCGGCGGCGGGCCAACCTAGTCCCGGGGTCGTGGGGACGACCCTATAGTCGTCGGACATGTCGGCGGCAGGGCAACTTTGGCCCGTGGTCGTGGGGACGACCCTATAGTCGTCGGACAAGTCGGCGGCTGGCCAACCTAGTCCCGGGGTCGTGGGGACAACCCTATAGTCGTCGGACATGTCGGCGGCTGGCCAACCTAGTCCCGGGGTGTTAGGGACGACCCTGTAGTCGTTGGACAAGTCGGCGGCGGGCCAACCTAGTCCCGGGGTCGTGGGTACGACCCTATAGTCGTCGGACATGTCGGCGGCGGGCCAACGTATGCCCAGGGTCGTAGGGACGAACCGATAGTCGTCGGACATGACGGTGGCTGGCCAATCTAGCCCAGGGGTTGTGGGGACGACCCTATAGTCGTCGGACATGTCGGCGGCTGGCCAACCTAGTCCCGGGGTCGTGGAGACGACCCTATAGTCGTCGGAGAAGTCGGCGGCTGGCCAACCTAGTCCCGGGGTCGTGGAGACGACCCAATTGTCGTCGGACAAGTCGGCGGCGGGCCAACCTAGTCCCGGGGTCGTGGGGACGACCCTATAGTCGTCGGACATGTCGGCGGCAGGGCAACTTTGGCCCGTGGTCGTGGGGACGACCCTATAGTCGTCGGACATGACGGTGCCGGGGCAATCTAGCCCCGGGGTCGTGGGGACGACCCTATAGACGTCGGACATGTCGGCGGCGGGCCAACCTAGTCCCGGGGTCGTGGGGACGACTTATAGTCGTCGGACATGTCGGCGGCAGGGCAACTTTGGCCCGTGGTCGTGGGGACGACCCTATAGTCGTCGGACATGTCGGCGGCTGGCCAACCTAGTCCCGTGGTCGTGGGGACGACCCTATACTCGTCGGACATGTCGGCGGATGGCCAACCTAGTCCCGTGGTCGTGGGGACGACCCTATACTCGTCGGACATGTCGGCGGCTGGCCAACCTAGTCCCGGGGTCGTGGAGACGACCCTATAGTCGTCGGACAAGTCGGCGGCTGGCCAACCTAGTCCCGGGGTCGTGGAGACGACCCAATAGTCGTCGGACAAGTCGGCGGCGGGCCAACCTAGTCCCGGGGTCGTGGGGACGACCCTATAGTCGTCGGACATGTCGGCGGCAGGGCAACTTTGGCCCGTGGTCGTGGGGACGACCCTATAGTCGTCGGACATGACGCTGCAGGGGCAATGTAGCCCCGGGGTCGTGGGGACGACCCTATTGACGTCGGACTTGTCGGCGGCGGGCCAACCTAGTCCCGGGGTCGTGGGGACGACCCTATAGTCGTCGGACATGTTGGCGGCAGGGCAACTTTGGCCCGTGGACGTGGGGACGACCCTATAGACGTCGGACATGTCGGCGGCGGGCCAACCTAGTCCCGGGGTCGTGGGGACGACCCTATAGTCGTCGGACATGTCGGCGGCAGGGCAACTTTGGCCCGTGGTCGTGGGGACGACCCTATAGTCGTCGGACATGTCGGCGGCGGGCCAACCTAGTCCCGGGGTCGTGGAGACGACCCTATAGTCGTCGGACATGACGGTGGCGGGGCAATCTAGTCCGGGGGTCGTGGGGACGTCCCTATAGTCGTCGGATAAGTCGGCGGCTGGCCAACCTAGTCCCGTGGTCGTGGGGACGACCCTATAGTCGTCGGACATGTCGGCGGCTGGGCAACTTTGGCCCGTGGTCGTGGGGACGTCTCTATAGTCGTCGGACAAGTCGGCGGCGGGCCAACCTAGTCCCGGGGTCGTGGAGACGACCCTATAGTCGTCGGACATGACGGTGGCGGGGCAATCTAGTCCCGGGGTCGTGGGGACGACCCTATAGTCGTCGGACATGACGGTGGCGGGCCAATCTAGTCCCGGGGTCGTGGGGACGACCCCATAGTCGTCGGACATGTCGGCGGCTGGGCAACTTTGGCCCGTGGTCGTGGGGACGACCCTATAGTCGTCGGACAAGTCGGCGGCGGGCCAACCTAGTCCCGGGGTCGTGGAGACGACCCTATAGTCGTCGGACATGACGGTGGCGGGGCAATCTAGTCCCGGGGTCGTGGGGACGACCCTATAGTCGTCGGACATGACGGTGGCGGGCCAATCTAGTCCCGGGGTCGTGGGGACGACCCCATAGTCGTCGAACATGTCGGCGGCGGGCCAACCTAGTCCCGTGGTCGTGGGGACGTCTCTATAGTCGTCGGACAAGTCGGCGGCGGGCCAACCTAGTCCCGGGGTCGTGGAGACGACCCTATAGTCGTCGGACATGACGGTGGCGGGGCAATCTAGTCCGGGGGTCGTGGGGACGATCCTGTATTCGTCGGACATAACGGTGGTGGGCCAATCTATTCCTGGGGCCGTGGGGACGACCCTATAGTCGTCGGACATGTCGGCGGCTGGCCAACCTAGTCCCGGGATCGTGGGGACGCCTCTATAGTCGTCGGACAAGTCGGCGGCGGGCCAACCTAGTCCCGGGGTCGTGGAGACGACCCTATAGTCGTCGGACACGACGGTGGCGGGGCAATCTAGTCCGGGGGTCGTGGGGACGACCCCATAGTCGTCGAACATGTCGGCGGCGGGCCAACCTAGTCCCGTGGTCGTGGGGACGTCTCTATAGTCGTCGGACAAGTCGGCGGCGGGCCAACCTAGTCCCGGGGTCGTGGAGACGACCCTATAGTCGTCGGACATGACGGTGGCGGGGCAATCTAGTCCGGGGGTCGTGGGGACGATCCTGTAGTCGTCGGACATGACGGTGGTGGGCCAATCTATTCCTGGGGCCGTGGGGACGACCGTATAGTCGTCGGACATGTCGGCGGCTGGCCAACCTATTCCCGGGATCGTGGGGACGCCTCTATAGTCGTCGGACAAGTCGGCGGCGGGCCAACCTAGTCCCGGGGTCGTGGAGACGACCCTATAGTCGTCGGACATGACGGTGGCGGGGCAATCTAGTCCGGGGGTGGTGGGGACGTCCCTACAGTCGTCGGACATGTCGGCGGCTGGCCAACCTAGTCCCGGGGTCGTGGAGACGACCCTATAGTCGTCGGACATGTCGGCGGCTGACCAACTTTGGCCCGTGGTCGTGGGGACGACCCTATAGTCGTCGGACATGACGGTGGCGGGCCAATCTAGCCCCGCGGTCGTGGGGACGACCCTATAGTCGTCGGACATGACGGTGGCGGGCCAATCTAGTCCGGGGGTCGTGGGGACGATCCTGTAGTCGTCGGACATGACGGTGGTGGGCCAATCTATTCCTGGGGCCGTGGGGACGACCGTATAGTCGTCGGACATGTCGGCGGCTGGCCAACCTATTCCCGGGATCGTGGGGACGCCTCTATAGTCGTCGGACAAGTCGGCGGCGGGCCAACCTAGTCCCGGGGTCGTGGAGACGACCCTATAGTCGTCGGACATGACGGTGGCGGGGCAATCTAGTCCGGGGGTGGTGGGGACGTCCCTACAGTCGTCGGACATGTCGGCGGCTGGCCAACCTAGTCCCGGGGTCGTGGAGACGACCCTATAGTCGTCGGACATGTCGGCGGCTGACCAACTTTGGCCCGTGGTCGTGGGGACGACCCTATAGTCGTCGGACATGACGGTGGCGGGCCAATCTAGCCCCGCGGTCGTGGGGACGACCCTATAGTCGTCGGACATGACGGTGGCGGGCCAATCTAGTCCCGGGCTCGTGGGGACGACCCTATAGTCGTCGGACATGACGGTGGCGGGCCAATCTAGTCCCGGGGTCGTGGGGACGACCCTGTAGTCGTCGGACAAGTCGGCGGCGGGCCGACATATTCCCGGGGTCGTGGGGACGACCCTATAGTCGTCGGACAAGTCGGCGGCGGACCAACCTAGTCCCGGGGTCGTGGGGCGACCCTATAGTCGTCGGACATGACGTTGGCGGGCCAATCTAGTCCCGGGGTCGTGGGGACGACCCTATAGTCGTCGGACATGTCGGCGGCTGGCCAACTTTGGCCCGTGGTCGTGGGGACAACCCTATAGACCTCCGACATGATGGTGGCGGGCCAATCTAGTCCCGGGGTCGTGGGGACGACCCTATAGTCGTCGGACAAGTCGGCGGCGGGCCAACATAGTCCCGGGGTCGTGGAGAGGACCCTATAGTCGTCGGACATGACGGTGGCGGGGCAATCTAGTCCGGGGGTCGTGGGGACGACCCCATAGTCGTCGAACATGTCGGCGGAGGGCCAACCTAGTCCCGTGGTCGTGGGGACGTCTCTATAGTCGTCGGACAAGTCGGCGGCGGGCCAACCTAGTCCCGGGGTCGTGGAGACGACCCTATAGTCGTCGGACATGACGGTGGCGGGGCAATCTAGTCCGGGGGTCGTGGGGACGATCCTGTAGTCGTCGGACATGACGGTGGTGGGCCAATCTATTCCTGGGGCCGTGGGGACGACCCTATAGCCGTCGGACATGTCGGCGGCTGGCCAACCTAGTCCCGGGATCGTGGGGACGCCTCTATAGTCGTCGGACAAGTCGGCGGCGGGCCAACCTAGTCCCGGGGTCGTGGGGACGACCCTATACTCGTCGGACATGACGGTCGGCGGGCCAATCTAGTCCCGGGCTCGTGGGGACGACCCTATAGTCGTCGGACATGTCGGCGGCTGGGCAACTTTGGCCCGTGGTCGTGGGGACGTCTCTATAGTCGTCGGACAAGTCGGCGGCGGGCCAACCTAGTCCCGGGGTCGTGGGGACGACCCTATAGTCGTCGGACATGTCGGCGGCAGGGCAACTTTGGCCCGTGGTCGTGGGGACGACCCTATAGTCGTCGGACATGACGCTGCAGGGGCAATGTAGCCCCGGGGTCGTGGGGACGACCCTATAGACGTCGGACATGTCGGCGGCGGGCCAACCTAGTCCCGGGGTCGTGGGGACGACTTATAGTCGTCGGACATGTCGGCGGCAGGGCAACTTTGGCCCGTGGTCGTGGGGACGACCCTATAGTCGTCGGACATGTCGGCGGCTGGCCAACCTAGTCCCGGGGTCGTGGAGACGACCCTATAGTCGTCGGACAAGTCGGCGGCTGGCCAACCTAGTCCCGGGGTCGTGGAGACGACCCAATAGTCGTCGGACAAGTCGGCGGCGGGCCAACCTAGTCCCGGGGTCGTGGGGACGACCCTATAGTCGTCGGACATGTCGGCGGCAGGGCAACTTTGGCCCGTGGTCGTGGGGACGACCCTATAGTCGTCGGACATGACGGTGCCGGGGCAATCTAGCCCCGGGGTCGTGGGGACGACCCTATAGACGTCGGACATGTCGGCGGCGGGCCAACCTAGTCCCGGGGTCGTGGGGACGACTTATAGTCGTCGGACATGTCGGCGGCAGGGCAACTTTGGCCCGTGGTCGTGGGGACGACCCTATAGTCGTCGGACATGTCGGCGGCTGGCCAACCTAGTCCCGTGGTCGTGGGGACGACCCTATACTCGTCGGACATGTCGGCGGATGGCCAACCTAGTCCCGTGGTCGTGGGGACGACCCTATACTCGTCGGACATGTCGGCGGCTGGCCAACCTAGTCCCGGGGTCGTGGAGACGACCCTATAGTCGTCGGACAAGTCGGCGGCTGGCCAACCTAGTCCCGGGGTCGTGGAGACGACCCAATAGTCGTCGGACAAGTCGGCGGCGGGCCAACCTAGTCCCGGGGTCGTGGGGACGACCCTATAGTCGTCGGACATGTCGGCGGCAGGGCAACTTTGGCCCGTGGTCGTGGGGACGACCCTATAGTCGTCGGACATGACGCTGCAGGGGCAATGTAGCCCCGGGGTCGTGGGGACGACCCTATTGACGTCGGACTTGTCGGCGGCGGGCCAACCTAGTCCCGGGGTCGTGGGGACGACCCTATAGTCGTCGGACATGTTGGCGGCAGGGCAACTTTGGCCCGTGGACGTGGGGACGACCCTATAGACGTCGGACATGTCGGCGGCGGGCCAACCTAGTCCCGGGGTCGTGGGGACGACCCTATAGTCGTCGGACATGTCGGCGGCAGGGCAACTTTGGCCCGTGGTCGTGGGGACGACCCTATAGTCGTCGGACATGTCGGCGGCGGGCCAACCTAGTCCCGGGGTCGTGGAGACGACCCTATAGTCGTCGGACATGACGGTGGCGGGGCAATCTAGTCCGGGGGTCGTGGGGACGTCCCTATAGTCGTCGGATAAGTCGGCGGCTGGCCAACCTAGTCCCGTGGTCGTGGGGACGACCCTATAGTCGTCGGACATGTCGGCGGCTGGGCAACTTTGGCCCGTGGTCGTGGGGACGTCTCTATAGTCGTCGGACAAGTCGGCGGCGGGCCAACCTAGTCCCGGGGTCGTGGAGACGACCCTATAGTCGTCGGACATGACGGTGGCGGGGCAATCTAGTCCCGGGGTCGTGGGGACGACCCTATAGTCGTCGGACATGACGGTGGCGGGCCAATCTAGTCCCGGGGTCGTGGGGACGACCCCATAGTCGTCGAACATGTCGGCGGCGGGCCAACCTAGTCCCGTGGTCGTGGGGACGTCTCTATAGTCGTCGGACAAGTCGGCGGCGGGCCAACCTAGTCCCGGGGTCGTGGAGACGACCCTATAGTCGTCGGACATGACGGTGGCGGGGCAATCTAGTCCGGGGGTCGTGGGGACGATCCTGTATTCGTCGGACATAACGGTGGTGGGCCAATCTATTCCTGGGGCCGTGGGGACGACCCTATAGTCGTCGGACATGTCGGCGGCTGGCCAACCTAGTCCCGGGATCGTGGGGACGCCTCTATAGTCGTCGGACAAGTCGGCGGCGGGCCAACCTAGTCCCGGGGTCGTGGAGACGACCCTATAGTCGTCGGACACGACGGTGGCGGGGCAATCTAGTCCGGGGGTCGTGGGGACGACCCCATAGTCGTCGAACATGTCGGCGGCGGGCCAACCTAGTCCCGTGGTCGTGGGGACGTCTCTATAGTCGTCGGACAAGTCGGCGGCGGGCCAACCTAGTCCCGGGGTCGTGGAGACGACCCTATAGTCGTCGGACATGACGGTGGCGGGGCAATCTAGTCCGGGGGTCGTGGGGACGATCCTGTAGTCGTCGGACATGACGGTGGTGGGCCAATCTATTCCTGGGGCCGTGGGGACGACCGTATAGTCGTCGGACATGTCGGCGGCTGGCCAACCTATTCCCGGGATCGTGGGGACGCCTCTATAGTCGTCGGACAAGTCGGCGGCGGGCCAACCTAGTCCCGGGGTCGTGGAGACGACCCTATAGTCGTCGGACATGACGGTGGCGGGGCAATCTAGTCCGGGGGTCGTGGGGACGACCCCATAGTCGTCGAACATGTCGGCGGCGGGCCAACCTAGTCCCGTGGTCGTGGGGACGTCTCTATAGTCGTCGGACAAGTCGGCGGCGGGCCAACCTAGTCCCGGGGTCGTGGAGACGACCCTATAGTCGTCGGACATGACGGTGGCGGGGCAATCTAGTCCGGGGGTCGTGGGGACGATCCTGTAGTCGTCGTACATGACGGTGGTGGGCCAATCTATTCCTGGGGCCGTGGGGACGACCCTATAGTCGTCGGACATGTCGGCGGCTGGCCAACCTAGTCCCGGGATCGTGGGGACGCCTCTATAGTCGTCGGACAAGTCGGCGGCGGGCCAACCTAGTCCCGGGGTCGTGGAGACGACCCTATAGTCGTCGGACATGACGGTGGCGGGGCAATCTAGTCCGGGGGTGGTGGGGACGTCCCTACAGTCGTCGGACATGCCGGCGGCTGGCCAACCTAGTCCCGGGGTGTTAGGGACGACCCTGTAGTCGTTGGACAAGTCGGCGGCGGGCCAACCTAGTCCCGGGGTCGTGGGTACGACCCTATAGTCGTCGGACATGTCGGCGGCGGGCCAACGTATGCCCAGGGTCGTAGGGACGACCCTATAGTCGTCGACAAGTCGGCGGCGGGCCAACCTAGTCCCGGGGTCGTGGAGACGACCCTATAGTCGTCGGACATGACGGTGGCGGGGCAATCCAGTCCTGGGGTCGTGGGGACGACCCTATAGTCGTCGGACAAGTCGGCGGCGGGTCAACGTATGCCCAGGGTCGTAGGGACGAACCGATAGTCGTCGGACATGACGGTGGCGGGCCAATCTAGCCCAGGGGTTGTGGGGACGACCCTATAGTCGTCGGACATGTCGGCGGCAGGGCAACTTTGGCCCGTGGTCGTGGGGACGACCCTATAGTCGTCGGACATGTCGGAGGCGGGCCAACGTATTCCCGGGGTCGTGGAGACGACCCTATAGTCGTCGAACAAGTCGGCGGCGGGCCAACCTAGTCCCGGGGTCGTGGAGACGACCCTATAGTCGTCGGACATGACGGTGGCGGGGCAATCTAGTCCGGGGGTCGTGGGGACGATCCTGTTTTCGTCTGACATGACGGTGGTGGGCCAATCTATTCCTGGGGCCGTGGGGACGACCCTATAGTCGTCGGACATGTCGGCGGCTGGCCAACCTAGTCCCGGGATCGTGGGGACGCCTCTATAGTCGTCGGACAAGTCGGCGGCGGGCCAACCTAGTCCCGGGGTCGTGGGGACGACCCTATAATCGTCGGACATGACGGTCGGCGGGCCAATCTAGTCCCGGGCTCGTGGGGACGACCCTATAGTCGTCGGACATGTCGGCGGCTGGGCAACTTTGGCCCGTGGTCGTGGGGACGTCTCTATAGTCGTCGGACAAGTCGGCGGCGGGCCAACCTAGTCCCGGGGTCGTGGAGACGACCCTATAGTCGTCGGACACGACGGTGGCGGGGCAATCTAGTCCGGGGGTCGTGGGGACGACCCCATAGTCGTCGAACATGTCGGCGGCGGGCCAACCTAGTCCCGTGGTCGTGGGGACGTCTCTATAGTCGTCGGACAAGTCGGCGGCGGGCCAACCTAGTCCCGGGATCGTGGGGACGCCTCTATAGTCGTCGGACAAGTCGGCGGCGGGCCAACCTAGTCCCGGGGTCGTGGAGACGACCCTATAGTCGTCGGACATGACGGTGGCGGGGCAATCTAGTCCGGGGGTGGTGGGGACGTCCCTACAGTCGTCGGACATGTCGGCGGCTGGCCAACCTAGTCCCGGGGTCGTGGAGACGACCCTATAGTCGTCGGACATGTTGGCGGCTGACCAACTTTGGCCCGTGGTCGTGGGGACGACCCTATAGTCGTCGGACATGACGGTGGCGGGCCAATCTAGCCCCGCGGTCGTGGGGACGACCCTATAGTCGTCGGACATGACGGTGGCGGGCCAATGTAGTCCCGGGCTCGTGGGGACGACCCTATAGTCGTCGGACATGACGGTGGCGGGCCAATCTAGTCCCGGGGTCGTGGGGACGACCCTGTAGTCGTCGGACAAGTCGGCGGCGGGCCGACATATTCCCGGGGTCGTGGGGACGACCCTATAGTCGTCGGACAAGTCGGCGGCGGACCAACCTAGTCCCGGGGTCGTGGGGCGACCCTATAGTCGTCGGACATGACGGTGGCGGGCCAACCTAGTCCCGTGGTCGTGGGGACGTCTCTATAGTCGTCGGACAAGTCGGCGGCGGGCCAACCTAGTCCCGGGGTCGTGGAGACGACCCTATAGTCGTCGGACATGACGGTGGCGGGGCAATCTAGTCCGGGGGTCGTGGGGACGATCCTGTAGTCGTCGGACATGACGGTGGTGAGCCAATCTATTCCTGGGGCCGTGGGGACGACCGTATAGTCGTCGGACATGTCGGCGGCTGGCCAACCTAGTCCCGGGATCGTGGGGTCGCCTCTATAGTCGTCGGACAAGTCGGCGGCGGGCCAACCTAGTCCCGGGGTCGTGGGGACGACCCTATAGTCGTCGGACATGACGGTGGCGGGCCAATCTAGTCCCGGGCTCGTGGGGACGACCCTATAGTCGTCGGACATGACGGTGGCGGGCCTACCTAGTCCCGGGGTCGTGGGGACGACCCTATAGTCGTCGGACAAGTCGGCGGCGGGCCACCCTAGTCCCGGGGTCGTGGAGACGACCCTATAGTCGTCGGACATGACGGTGGCGGGGCAATCTAGTCCGGGGGTCGTGGGGACGATCCTGTAGTCGTCGGACATGACGGTGGTGGGCCAATCTATTCCTGGGGCCGTGGGGACGACCGTATAGTCGTCGGACATGTCGGCGGCTGGCCAACCTATTCCCGGGATCGTGGGGACGCCTCTATAGTCGTCGGACAAGTCGGCGGCGGGCCAACCTAGTCCCGGGGTCGTGGAGACGACCCTATAGTCGTCGGACATGACGGTGGCGGGGCAATCTAGTCCGGGGGTGGTGGGGACGTCCCTACAGTCGTCGGACATGTCGGCGGCTGGCCAACCTAGTCCCGGGGTCGTGGAGACGACCCTATAGTCGTCGGACATGTCGGCGGCTGACCAACTTTGGCCCGTGGTCGTGGGGACGACCCTATAGTCGTCGGACATGACGGTGGCGGGCCAATCTAGCCCCGCGGTCGTGGGGACGACCCTATAGTCGTCGGACATGACGGTGGCGGGCCAATCTAGTCCGGGGGTCGTGGGGACGATCCTGTAGTCGTCGGACATGACGGTGGTGGGCCAATCTATTCCTGGGGCCGTGGGGACGACCGTATAGTCGTCGGACATGTCGGCGGCTGGCCAACCTATTCCCGGGATCGTGGGGACGCCTCTATAGTCGTCGGACAAGTCGGCGGCGGGCCAACCTAGTCCCGGGGTCGTGGAGACGACCCTATAGTCGTCGGACATGACGGTGGCGGGGCAATCTAGTCCGGGGGTGGTGGGGACGTCCCTACAGTCGTCGGACATGTCGGCGGCTGGCCAACCTAGTCCCGGGGTCGTGGAGACGACCCTATAGTCGTCGGACATGTCGGCGGCTGACCAACTTTGGCCCGTGGTCGTGGGGACGACCCTATAGTCGTCGGACATGACGGTGGCGGGCCAATCTAGCCCCGCGGTCGTGGGGACGACCCTATAGTCGTCGGACATGACGGTGGCGGGCCAATCTAGTCCCGGGCTCGTGGGGACGACCCTATAGTCGTCGGACATGACGGTGGCGGGCCAATCTAGTCCCGGGGTCGTGGGGACGACCCTGTAGTCGTCGGACAAGTCGGCGGCGGGCCGACATATTCCCGGGGTCGTGGGGACGACCCCATAGTCGTCGGACAAGTCGGCGGCGGACCAACCTAGTCCCGGGGTCGTGGGGCGACCCTATAGTCGTCGGACATGACGTTGGCGGGCCAATCTAGTCCCGGGGTCGTGGGGACGACCCTATAGTCGTCGGACATGTCGGCGGCTGGCCAACTTTGGCCCGTGGTCGTGGGGACAACCCTATAGACCTCCGACATGATGGTGGCGGGCCAATCTAGTCCCGGGGTCGTGGGGACGACCCTATAGTCGTCGGACAAGTCGGCGGCGGGCCAACATAGTCCCGGGGTCGTGGAGAGGACCCTATAGTCGTCGGACATGACGGTGGCGGGGCAATCTAGTCCGGGGGTCGTGGGGACGACCCCATAGTCGTCGAACATGTCGGCGGAGGGCCAACCTAGTCCCGTGGTCGTGGGGACGTCTCTATAGTCGTCGGACAAGTCGGCGGCGGGCCAACCTAGTCCCGGGGTCGTGGAGACGACCCTATAGTCGTCGGACATGACGGTGGCGGGGCAATCTAGTCCGGGGGTCGTGGGGACGATCCTGTAGTCGTCGGACATGACGGTGGTGGGCCAATCTATTCCTGGGGCCGTGGGGACGACCCTATAGCCGTCGGACATGTCGGCGGCTGGCCAACCTAGTCCCGGGATCGTGGGGACGCCTCTATAGTCGTCGGACAAGTCGGCGGCGGGCCAACCTAGTCCCGGGGTCGTGGGGACGACCCTATACTCGTCGGACATGACGGTCGGCGGGCCAATCTAGTCCCGGGCTCGTGGGGACGACCCTATAGTCGTCGGACATGTCGGCGGCTGGGCAACTTTGGCCCGTGGTCGTGGGGACGTCTCTATAGTCGTCGGACAAGTCGGCGGCGGGCCAACCTAGTCCCGGGGTCGTGGGGACGACCCTATAGTCGTCGGACATGTCGGCGGCAGGGCAACTTTGGCCCGTGGTCGTGGGGACGACCCTATAGTCGTCGGACATGACGCTGCAGGGGCAATGTAGCCCCGGGGTCGTGGGGACGACCCTATAGACGTCGGACATGTCGGCGGCGGGCCAACCTAGTCCCGGGGTCGTGGGGACGACTTATAGTCGTCGGACATGTCGGCGGCAGGGCAACTTTGGCCCGTGGTCGTGGGGACGACCCTATAGTCGTCGGACATGTCGGCGGCTGGCCAACCTAGTCCCGGGGTCGTGGAGACGACCCTATAGTCGTCGGACAAGTCGGCGGCTGGCCAACCTAGTCCCGGGGTCGTGGAGACGACCCAATAGTCGTCGGACAAGTCGGCGGCGGGCCAACCTAGTCCCGGGGTCGTGGGGACGACCCTATAGTCGTCGGACATGTCGGCGGCAGGGCAACTTTGGCCCGTGGTCGTGGGGACGACCCTATAGTCGTCGGACATGACGGTGCCGGGGCAATCTAGCCCCGGGGTCGTGGGGACGACCCTATAGACGTCGGACATGTCGGCGGCGGGCCAACCTAGTCCCGGGGTCGTGGGGACGACTTATAGTCGTCGGACATGTCGGCGGCAGGGCAACTTTGGCCCGTGGTCGTGGGGACGACCCTATAGTCGTCGGACATGTCGGCGGCTGGCCAACCTAGTCCCGTGGTCGTGGGGACGACCCTATACTCGTCGGACATGTCGGCGGATGGCCAACCTAGTCCCGTGGTCGTGGGGACGACCCTATACTCGTCGGACATGTCGGCGGCTGGCCAACCTAGTCCCGGGGTCGTGGAGACGACCCTATAGTCGTCGGACAAGTCGGCGGCTGGCCAACCTAGTCCCGGGGTCGTGGAGACGACCCAATAGTCGTCGGACAAGTCGGCGGCGGGCCAACCTAGTCCCGGGGTCGTGGGGACGACCCTATAGTCGTCGGACATGTCGGCGGCAGGGCAACTTTGGCCCGTGGTCGTGGGGACGACCCTATAGTCGTCGGACATGACGCTGCAGGGGCAATGTAGCCCCGGGGTCGTGGGGACGACCCTATTGACGTCGGACTTGTCGGCGGCGGGCCAACCTAGTCCCGTGGTCGTGGGGACGACCCTATACTCGTCGGACATGTCGGCGGCTGGCCAACCTAGTCCCGGGGTCGTGGAGACGACCCTATAGTCGTCGGACAAGTCGGCGGCTGGCCAACCTAGTCCCGTGGTCGTGGGGACGACCCTATACTCGTCGGACATGTCGGCGGCTGGCCAACCTAGTCCCGGGGTCGTGGAGACGACCCTATAGTCGTCGGACAAGTCGGCGGCTGGCCAACCTAGTCCCGGGGTCGTGGAGACGACCCAATAGTCGTCGGACAAGTCGGCGGCGGGCCAACCTAGTCCCGGGGTCGTGGGGACGACCCTATAGTCGTCGGACATGTCGGCGGATGGCCAACCTAGTCCCGTGGTCGTGGGGACGACCCTATACTCGTCGGACATGTCGGCGGCTGGCCAACCTAGTCCCGGGGTCGTGGAGACGACCCTATAGTCGTCGGACAAGTCGGCGGCTGGCCAACCTAGTCCCGGGGTCGTGGGGACGACCCCATAGTCGTCGAACATGTCGGCGGCGGGCCAACCTAGTCCCGTGGTCGTGGGGACGTCTCTATAGTCGTCGGACAAGTCGGCGGCGGGCCAACCTAGTCCCGGGGTCGTGGAGACGACCCTATAGTCGTCGGACATGACGGTGGCGGGGCAATCTAGTCCGGGGGTCGTGGGGACGATCCTGTATTCGTCGGACATAACGGTGGTGGGCCAATCTATTCCTGGGGCCGTGGGGACGACCCTATAGTCGTCGGACATGTCGGCGGCTGGCCAACCTAGTCCCGGGATCGTGGGGACGCCTCTATAGTCGTCGGACAAGTCGGCGGCGGGCCAACCTAGTCCCGGGGTCGTGGAGACGACCCTATAGTCGTCGGACACGACGGTGGCGGGGCAATCTAGTCCGGGGGTCGTGGGGACGACCCCATAGTCGTCGAACATGTCGGCGGCGGGCCAACCTAGTCCCGTGGTCGTGGGGACGTCTCTATAGTCGTCGGACAAGTCGGCGGCGGGCCAACCTAGTCCCGGGGTCGTGGAGACGACCCTATAGTCGTCGGACATGACGGTGGCGGGGCAATCTAGTCCGGGGGTCGTGGGGACGATCCTGTAGTCGTCGGACATGACGGTGGTGGGCCAATCTATTCCTGGGGCCGTGGGGACGACCGTATAGTCGTCGGACATGTCGGCGGCTGGCCAACCTATTCCCGGGATCGTGGGGACGCCTCTATAGTCGTCGGACAAGTCGGCGGCGGGCCAACCTAGTCCCGGGGTCGTGGAGACGACCCTATAGTCGTCGGACATGACGGTGGCGGGGCAATCTAGTCCGGGGGTCGTGGGGACGACCCCATAGTCGTCGAACATGTCGGCGGCGGGCCAACCTAGTCCCGTGGTCGTGGGGACGTCTCTATAGTCGTCGGACAAGTCGGCGGCGGGCCAACCTAGTCCCGGGGTCGTGGAGACGACCCTATAGTCGTCGGACATGACGGTGGCGGGGCAATCTAGTCCGGGGGTCGTGGGGACGATCCTGTAGTCGTCGTACATGACGGTGGTGGGCCAATCTATTCCTGGGGCCGTGGGGACGACCCTATAGTCGTCGGACATGTCGGCGGCTGGCCAACCTAGTCCCGGGATCGTGGGGACGCCTCTATAGTCGTCGGACAAGTCGGCGGCGGGCCAACCTAGTCCCGGGGTCGTGGAGACGACCCTATAGTCGTCGGACATGACGGTGGCGGGGCAATCTAGTCCGGGGGTGGTGGGGACGTCCCTACAGTCGTCGGACATGCCGGCGGCTGGCCAACCTAGTCCCGGGGTGTTAGGGACGACCCTGTAGTCGTTGGACAAGTCGGCGGCGGGCCAACCTAGTCCCGGGGTCGTGGGTACGACCCTATAGTCGTCGGACATGTCGGCGGCGGGCCAACGTATGCCCAGGGTCGTAGGGACGACCCTATAGTCGTCGACAAGTCGGCGGCGGGCCAACCTAGTCCCGGGGTCGTGGAGACGACCCTATAGTCGTCGGACATGACGGTGGCGGGGCAATCCAGTCCTGGGGTCGTGGGGACGACCCTATAGTCGTCGGACAAGTCGGCGGCGGGTCAACGTATGCCCAGGGTCGTAGGGACGAACCGATAGTCGTCGGACATGACGGTGGCGGGCCAATCTAGCCCAGGGGTTGTGGGGACGACCCTATAGTCGTCGGACATGTCGGCGGCAGGGCAACTTTGGCCCGTGGTCGTGGGGACGACCCTATAGTCGTCGGACATGTCGGAGGCGGGCCAACGTATTCCCGGGGTCGTGGAGACGACCCTATAGTCGTCGAACAAGTCGGCGGCGGGCCAACCTAGTCCCGGGGTCGTGGAGACGACCCTATAGTCGTCGGACATGACGGTGGCGGGGCAATCTAGTCCGGGGGTCGTGGGGACGATCCTGTTTTCGTCTGACATGACGGTGGTGGGCCAATCTATTCCTGGGGCCGTGGGGACGACCCTATAGTCGTCGGACATGTCGGCGGCTGGCCAACCTAGTCCCGGGATCGTGGGGACGCCTCTATAGTCGTCGGACAAGTCGGCGGCGGGCCAACCTAGTCCCGGGGTCGTGGGGACGACCCTATAATCGTCGGACATGACGGTCGGCGGGCCAATCTAGTCCCGGGCTCGTGGGGACGACCCTATAGTCGTCGGACATGTCGGCGGCTGGGCAACTTTGGCCCGTGGTCGTGGGGACGTCTCTATAGTCGTCGGACAAGTCGGCGGCGGGCCAACCTAGTCCCGGGGTCGTGGAGACGACCCTATAGTCGTCGGACACGACGGTGGCGGGGCAATCTAGTCCGGGGGTCGTGGGGACGACCCCATAGTCGTCGAACATGTCGGCGGCGGGCCAACCTAGTCCCGTGGTCGTGGGGACGTCTCTATAGTCGTCGGACAAGTCGGCGGCGGGCCAACCTAGTCCCGGGATCGTGGGGACGCCTCTATAGTCGTCGGACAAGTCGGCGGCGGGCCAACCTAGTCCCGGGGTCGTGGAGACGACCCTATAGTCGTCGGACATGTTGGCGGCTGACCAACTTTGGCCCGTGGTCGTGGGGACGACCCTATAGTCGTCGGACATGACGGTGGCGGGCCAATCTAGCCCCGCGGTCGTGGGGACGACCCTATAGTCGTCGGACATGACGGTGGCGGGCCAATGTAGTCCCGGGCTCGTGGGGACGACCCTATAGTCGTCGGACATGACGGTGGCGGGCCAATCTAGTCCCGGGGTCGTGGGGACGACCCTGTAGTCGTCGGACAAGTCGGCGGCGGGCCGACATATTCCCGGGGTCGTGGGGACGACCCTATAGTCGTCGGACAAGTCGGCGGCGGACCAACCTAGTCCCGGGGTCGTGGGGCGACCCTATAGTCGTCGGACATGACGGTGGCGGGCCAACCTAGTCCCGTGGTCGTGGGGACGTCTCTATAGTCGTCGGACAAGTCGGCGGCGGGCCAACCTAGTCCCGGGGTCGTGGAGACGACCCTATAGTCGTCGGACATGACGGTGGCGGGGCAATCTAGTCCGGGGGTCGTGGGGACGATCCTGTAGTCGTCGGACATGACGGTGGTGAGCCAATCTATTCCTGGGGCCGTGGGGACGACCGTATAGTCGTCGGACATGTCGGCGGCTGGCCAACCTAGTCCCGGGATCGTGGGGTCGCCTCTATAGTCGTCGGACAAGTCGGCGGCGGGCCAACCTAGTCCCGGGGTCGTGGGGACGACCCTATAGTCGTCGGACATGACGGTGGCGGGCCAATCTAGTCCCGGGCTCGTGGGGACGACCCTATAGTCGTCGGACATGACGGTGGCGGGCCTACCTAGTCCCGGGGTCGTGGGGACGACCCTATAGTCGTCGGACAAGTCGGCGGCGGGCCACCCTAGTCCCGGGGTCGTGGGGACGACCCTATAGCCGTCGGACATGATGTTGGGGGGCCAATCTAGTCCCGGGGTCGTGGGGACGACCCTATAGTCGTTGGACATTTTGGCGGCTGGGCAACTTTGGCCCGTGGTCGTGGGGACGACCCTATAGTCGTCGGACATGACGGTGGCGGGCCAATCTAGCCCCGCGGTCGTGGGGACGACCCTATAGTCGTCGGACATGACGGTGGCGGGCCAATGTAGTCCCGGGCTCGTGGGGACGACCCTATAGTCGTCGGACATGACGGTGGCGGGCCAATCTAGTCCCGGGGTCGTGGGGACGACCCTGTAGTCGTCGGACAAGTCGGCGGCGGGCCGACATATTCCCGGGGTCGTGGGGACGACCCTATAGTCGTCGGACAAGTCGGCGGCGGACCAACCTAGTCCCGGGGTCGTGGGGCGACCCTATAGTCGTCGGACATGACGGTGGCGGGCCAATCTAGTCCCGGGGTCGTGGGGACGACCCTATAGTCGTCGGACATGTCGGCGGCTGGCCAACTTTGGCCCGTGGTCGTGGGGACAACCCTATAGACCTCCGACATGATGGTGGCGGGCCAATCTAGTCCCGGGGTCGTGGGGACGACCCTATAGTCGTCGGACAAGTCGGCGGCGGGCCAACATAGTCCCGGGGTCGTGGAGAGGACCCTATAGTCGTCGGATATGACGGTGGCGGGGCAATCTAGTCCGGGGGTCGTGGGGACGACCCCATAGTCGTCGAACATGTCGGCGGCGGGCCAACCTAGTCCCGTGGTCGTGGGGACGTCTCTATAGTCGTCGGACAAGTCGGCGGCGGGCCAACCTAGTCCCGGGGTCGTGGAGACGACCCTATAGTCGTCGGACATGACGGTGGCGGGGCAATCTAGTCCGGGGGTCGTGGGGACGATCCTGTAGTCGTCGGACATGACGGTGGTGAGCCAATCTATTCCTGGGGCCGTGGGGACGACCGTATAGTCGTCGGACATGTCGGCGGCTGGCCAACCTAGTCCCGGGATCGTGGGGTCGCCTCTATAGTCGTCGGACAAGTCGGCGGCGGGCCAACCTAGTCCCGGGGTCGTGGGGACGACCCTATAGTCGTCGGACATGACGGTGGCGGGCCAATCTAGTCCCGGGCTCGTGGGGACGACCCTATAGTCGTCGGACATGACGGTGGCGGGCCAACCTAGTCCCGGGGTCGTGGGGACGACCCTATAGTCGTCGGACAAGTCGGCGGCGGGCCACCCTAGTCCCGGGGTCGTGGGGACGACCCTATAGCCGTCGGACATGATGTTGGGGGGCCAATCTAGTCCCGGGGTCGTGGGGACGACCCTATAGTCGTTGGACATTTTGGCGGCTGGGCAACTTTGGCCCGTGGTCGTGGGGACGACCCTATAGTCGTCGGACATGTCGGCGGCTGGCCAACTTTGGCCCGTGGTCGTGGGGACAACCCTATAGACCACCGACATGATGGTGGCGGGCCAATCTATTCCCGGGGTCGTGGGGCGACCCTATAGTCGTCGGACATGACGGTGGCGGGCCAATCTAGCCCCGGGGTCGTGGGGACGACCCTATAGACGTCGGACATGTCGGCGGCTGGCCAACCTAGTCCCGGGGTCGTGGGGACGACCCTATAGTCGTCGGACGTGTCGGCGGCGGGGCAACTTTGGCCAGTGGTCGTGGGGACGACCCTATAGTCGTCGGACATGTCGGGGGCAGGGCAACTTTGGCCCATGGTCGTGGGGACGACCCTATAGTCGTCGGACATGTCGGTGACTGGCCAATCTAGTCCCGGGCTCGTGGGGACGACCCTATAGTCGTCGGACATGTCGGCGGCTGGGCAACTTTGGCCCGTGGTCGTGGGGACGTCTCTATAGTCGTCGGACAAGTCGGCGGCGGGCCAACCTAGTCCCGGGGTCGTGGAGACGACCCTATAGTCGTCGGACATGACGGTGGCGGGGCAATCTAGTCCGGGGGTCGTGGGGACGACCCCATAGTCGTCGAACATGTCGGCGGCGGGCCTACCTAGTCCCGTGGTCGTGGGGACGTCTCTATAGTCGTCGGACAAGTCGGCGGCGGGCCAACCTAGTCCCGGGGTCGTGGAGACGACCCTATAGTCGTCGGACATGACGGTGGCGGGGCAATCTAGTCCGGGGGTCGTGGGGACGATCCTGTAGTCGTCGTACATGACGGTGGTGGGCCAATCTATTCCTGGGGCCGTGGGGACGACCCTATAGTCGTCGGACATGTCGGCGGCTGGCCAACCTAGTCCCGGGATCGTGGGGACGCCTCTATAGTCGTCGGACAAGTCGGCGGCGGGCCAACCTAGTCCCGGGGTCGTGGAGACGACCCTATAGTCGTCGGACATGACGGTGGCGGGGCAATCTAGTCCGGGGGTGGTGGGGACGTCCCTACAGTCGTCGGACATGCCGGCGGCTGGCCAACCTAGTCCCGGGGTGTTAGGGACGACCCTGTAGTCGTTGGACAAGTCGGCGGCGGGCCAACCTAGTCCCGGGGTCGTGGGTACGACCCTATAGTCGTCGGACATGTCGGCGGCGGGCCAACGTATGCCCAGGGTCGTAGGGACGACCCTATAGTCGTCGACAAGTCGGCGGCGGGCCAACCTAGTCCCGGGGTCGTGGAGACGACCCTATAGTCGTCGGACATGACGGTGGCGGGGCAATCCAGTCCTGGGGTCGTGGGGACGACCCTATAGTCGTCGGACAAGTCGGCGGCGGGTCAACGTATGCCCAGGGTCGTAGGGACGAACCGATAGTCGTCGGACATGACGGTGGCGGGCCAATCTAGCCCAGGGGTTGTGGGGACGACCCTATAGTCGTCGGACATGTCGGCGGCAGGGCAACTTTGGCCCGTGGTCGTGGGGACGACCCTATAGTCGTCGGACATGTCGGAGGCGGGCCAACGTAGTCCCGGGGTCGTGGAGACGACCCTATAGTCGTCGAACAAGTCGGCGGCGGGCCAACCTAGTCCCGGGGTCGTGGAGACGACCCTATAGTCGTCGGACATGACGGTGGCGGGGCAATCTAGTCCGGGGGTCGTGGGGACGATCCTGTTTTCGTCTGACATGACGGTGGTGGGCCAATCTATTCCTGGGGCCGTGGGGACGACCGTATAGTCGTCGGACATGTCGGCGGCTGGCCAACCTATTCCCGGGATCGTGGGGACGCCTCTATAGTCGTCGGACAAGTCGGCGGCTGGCCAACCTAGTCCCGTGGTCGTGGGGACGACCCTATACTCGTCGGACATGTCGGCGGATGGCCAACCTAGTCCCGTGGTCGTGGGGACGACCCTATACTCGTCGGACATGTCGGCGGCTGGCCAACCTAGTCCCGGGGTCGTGGAGACGACCCTATAGTCGTCGGACAAGTCGGCGGCTGGCCAACCTAGTCCCGGGGTCGTGGAGACGACCCAATAGTCGTCGGACAAGTCGGCGGCGGGCCAACCTAGTCCCGGGGTCGTGGGGACGACCCTATAGTCGTCGGACATGTCGGCGGCAGGGCAACTTTGGCCCGTGGTCGTGGGGACGACCCTATAGTCGTCGGACATGACGCTGCAGGGGCAATGTAGCCCCGGGGTCGTGGGGACGACCCTATTGACGTCGGACTTGTCGGCGGCGGGCCAACCTAGTCCCGGGGTCGTGGGGACGACCCTATAGTCGTCGGACATGTTGGCGGCAGGGCAACTTTGGCCCGTGGACGTGGGGACGACCCTATAGACGTCGGACATGTCGGCGGCGGGCCAACCTAGTCCCGGGGTCGTGGGGACGACCCTATAGTCGTCGGACATGTCGGCGGCAGGGCAACTTTGGCCCGTGGTCGTGGGGACGACCCTATAGTCGTCGGACATGTCGGCGGCGGGCCAACCTAGTCCCGGGGTCGTGGAGACGACCCTATAGTCGTCGGACATGACGGTGGCGGGGCAATCTAGTCCGGGGGTCGTGGGGACGTCCCTATAGTCGTCGGATAAGTCGGCGGCTGGCCAACCTAGTCCCGTGGTCGTGGGGACGACCCTATAGTCGTCGGACATGTCGGCGGCTGGGCAACTTTGGCCCGTGGTCGTGGGGACGTCTCTATAGTCGTCGGACAAGTCGGCGGCGGGCCAACCTAGTCCCGGGGTCGTGGAGACGACCCTATAGTCGTCGGACATGACGGTGGCGGGGCAATCTAGTCCCGGGGTCGTGGGGACGACCCTATAGTCGTCGGACATGACGGTGGCGGGCCAATCTAGTCCCGGGGTCGTGGGGACGACCCCATAGTCGTCGAACATGTCGGCGGCGGGCCAACCTAGTCCCGTGGTCGTGGGGACGTCTCTATAGTCGTCGGACAAGTCGGCGGCGGGCCAACCTAGTCCCGGGGTCGTGGAGACGACCCTATAGTCGTCGGACATGACGGTGGCGGGGCAATCTAGTCCGGGGGTCGTGGGGACGATCCTGTATTCGTCGGACATAACGGTGGTGGGCCAATCTATTCCTGGGGCCGTGGGGACGACCCTATAGTCGTCGGACATGTCGGCGGCTGGCCAACCTAGTCCCGGGATCGTGGGGACGCCTCTATAGTCGTCGGACAAGTCGGCGGCGGGCCAACCTAGTCCCGGGGTCGTGGAGACGACCCTATAGTCGTCGGACACGACGGTGGCGGGGCAATCTAGTCCGGGGGTCGTGGGGACGACCCCATAGTCGTCGAACATGTCGGCGGCGGGCCAACCTAGTCCCGTGGTCGTGGGGACGTCTCTATAGTCGTCGGACAAGTCGGCGGCGGGCCAACCTAGTCCCGGGGTCGTGGAGACGACCCTATAGTCGTCGGACATGACGGTGGCGGGGCAATCTAGTCCGGGGGTCGTGGGGACGATCCTGTAGTCGTCGGACATGACGGTGGTGGGCCAATCTATTCCTGGGGCCGTGGGGACGACCGTATAGTCGTCGGACATGTCGGCGGCTGGCCAACCTATTCCCGGGATCGTGGGGACGCCTCTATAGTCGTCGGACAAGTCGGCGGCGGGCCAACCTAGTCCCGGGGTCGTGGAGACGACCCTATAGTCGTCGGACATGACGGTGGCGGGGCAATCTAGTCCGGGGGTCGTGGGGACGACCCCATAGTCGTCGAACATGTCGGCGGCGGGCCAACCTAGTCCCGTGGTCGTGGGGACGTCTCTATAGTCGTCGGACAAGTCGGCGGCGGGCCAACCTAGTCCCGGGGTCGTGGAGACGACCCTATAGTCGTCGGACATGACGGTGGCGGGGCAATCTAGTCCGGGGGTCGTGGGGACGATCCTGTAGTCGTCGTACATGACGGTGGTGGGCCAATCTATTCCTGGGGCCGTGGGGACGACCCTATAGTCGTCGGACATGTCGGCGGCTGGCCAACCTAGTCCCGGGATCGTGGGGACGCCTCTATAGTCGTCGGACAAGTCGGCGGCGGGCCAACCTAGTCCCGGGGTCGTGGAGACGACCCTATAGTCGTCGGACATGACGGTGGCGGGGCAATCTAGTCCGGGGGTGGTGGGGACGTCCCTACAGTCGTCGGACATGCCGGCGGCTGGCCAACCTAGTCCCGGGGTGTTAGGGACGACCCTGTAGTCGTTGGACAAGTCGGCGGCGGGCCAACCTAGTCCCGGGGTCGTGGGTACGACCCTATAGTCGTCGGACATGTCGGCGGCGGGCCAACGTATGCCCAGGGTCGTAGGGACGACCCTATAGTCGTCGACAAGTCGGCGGCGGGCCAACCTAGTCCCGGGGTCGTGGAGACGACCCTATAGTCGTCGGACATGACGGTGGCGGGGCAATCCAGTCCTGGGGTCGTGGGGACGACCCTATAGTCGTCGGACAAGTCGGCGGCGGGTCAACGTATGCCCAGGGTCGTAGGGACGAACCGATAGTCGTCGGACATGACGGTGGCGGGCCAATCTAGCCCAGGGGTTGTGGGGACGACCCTATAGTCGTCGGACATGTCGGCGGCAGGGCAACTTTGGCCCGTGGTCGTGGGGACGACCCTATAGTCGTCGGACATGTCGGAGGCGGGCCAACGTATTCCCGGGGTCGTGGAGACGACCCTATAGTCGTCGAACAAGTCGGCGGCGGGCCAACCTAGTCCCGGGGTCGTGGAGACGACCCTATAGTCGTCGGACATGACGGTGGCGGGGCAATCTAGTCCGGGGGTCGTGGGGACGATCCTGTTTTCGTCTGACATGACGGTGGTGGGCCAATCTATTCCTGGGGCCGTGGGGACGACCCTATAGTCGTCGGACATGTCGGCGGCTGGCCAACCTAGTCCCGGGATCGTGGGGACGCCTCTATAGTCGTCGGACAAGTCGGCGGCGGGCCAACCTAGTCCCGGGGTCGTGGGGACGACCCTATAATCGTCGGACATGACGGTCGGCGGGCCAATCTAGTCCCGGGCTCGTGGGGACGACCCTATAGTCGTCGGACATGTCGGCGGCTGGGCAACTTTGGCCCGTGGTCGTGGGGACGTCTCTATAGTCGTCGGACAAGTCGGCGGCGGGCCAACCTAGTCCCGGGGTCGTGGAGACGACCCTATAGTCGTCGGACACGACGGTGGCGGGGCAATCTAGTCCGGGGGTCGTGGGGACGACCCCATAGTCGTCGAACATGTCGGCGGCGGGCCAACCTAGTCCCGTGGTCGTGGGGACGTCTCTATAGTCGTCGGACAAGTCGGCGGCGGGCCAACCTAGTCCCGGGATCGTGGGGACGCCTCTATAGTCGTCGGACAAGTCGGCGGCGGGCCAACCTAGTCCCGGGGTCGTGGAGACGACCCTATAGTCGTCGGACATGACGGTGGCGGGGCAATCTAGTCCGGGGGTGGTGGGGACGTCCCTACAGTCGTCGGACATGTCGGCGGCTGGCCAACCTAGTCCCGGGGTCGTGGAGACGACCCTATAGTCGTCGGACATGTTGGCGGCTGACCAACTTTGGCCCGTGGTCGTGGGGACGACCCTATAGTCGTCGGACATGACGGTGGCGGGCCAATCTAGCCCCGCGGTCGTGGGGACGACCCTATAGTCGTCGGACATGACGGTGGCGGGCCAATGTAGTCCCGGGCTCGTGGGGACGACCCTATAGTCGTCGGACATGACGGTGGCGGGCCAATCTAGTCCCGGGGTCGTGGGGACGACCCTGTAGTCGTCGGACAAGTCGGCGGCGGGCCGACATATTCCCGGGGTCGTGGGGACGACCCTATAGTCGTCGGACAAGTCGGCGGCGGACCAACCTAGTCCCGGGGTCGTGGGGCGACCCTATAGTCGTCGGACATGACGGTGGCGGGCCAACCTAGTCCCGTGGTCGTGGGGACGTCTCTATAGTCGTCGGACAAGTCGGCGGCGGGCCAACCTAGTCCCGGGGTCGTGGAGACGACCCTATAGTCGTCGGACATGACGGTGGCGGGGCAATCTAGTCCGGGGGTCGTGGGGACGATCCTGTAGTCGTCGGACATGACGGTGGTGAGCCAATCTATTCCTGGGGCCGTGGGGACGACCGTATAGTCGTCGGACATGTCGGCGGCTGGCCAACCTAGTCCCGGGATCGTGGGGTCGCCTCTATAGTCGTCGGACAAGTCGGCGGCGGGCCAACCTAGTCCCGGGGTCGTGGGGACGACCCTATAGTCGTCGGACATGACGGTGGCGGGCCAATCTAGTCCCGGGCTCGTGGGGACGACCCTATAGTCGTCGGACATGACGGTGGCGGGCCTACCTAGTCCCGGGGTCGTGGGGACGACCCTATAGTCGTCGGACAAGTCGGCGGCGGGCCACCCTAGTCCCGGGGTCGTGGGGACGACCCTATAGCCGTCGGACATGATGTTGGGGGGCCAATCTAGTCCCGGGGTCGTGGGGACGACCCTATAGTCGTTGGACATTTTGGCGGCTGGGCAACTTTGGCCCGTGGTCGTGGGGACGACCCTATAGTCGTCGGACATGACGGTGGCGGGCCAATCTAGCCCCGCGGTCGTGGGGACGACCCTATAGTCGTCGGACATGACGGTGGCGGGCCAATGTAGTCCCGGGCTCGTGGGGACGACCCTATAGTCGTCGGACATGACGGTGGCGGGCCAATCTAGTCCCGGGGTCGTGGGGACGACCCTGTAGTCGTCGGACAAGTCGGCGGCGGGCCGACATATTCCCGGGGTCGTGGGGACGACCCTATAGTCGTCGGACAAGTCGGCGGCGGACCAACCTAGTCCCGGGGTCGTGGGGCGACCCTATAGTCGTCGGACATGACGGTGGCGGGCCAATCTAGTCCCGGGGTCGTGGGGACGACCCTATAGTCGTCGGACATGTCGGCGGCTGGCCAACTTTGGCCCGTGGTCGTGGGGACAACCCTATAGACCTCCGACATGATGGTGGCGGGCCAATCTAGTCCCGGGGTCGTGGGGACGACCCTATAGTCGTCGGACAAGTCGGCGGCGGGCCAACATAGTCCCGGGGTCGTGGAGAGGACCCTATAGTCGTCGGATATGACGGTGGCGGGGCAATCTAGTCCGGGGGTCGTGGGGACGACCCCATAGTCGTCGAACATGTCGGCGGCGGGCCAACCTAGTCCCGTGGTCGTGGGGACGTCTCTATAGTCGTCGGACAAGTCGGCGGCGGGCCAACCTAGTCCCGGGGTCGTGGAGACGACCCTATAGTCGTCGGACATGACGGTGGCGGGGCAATCTAGTCCGGGGGTCGTGGGGACGATCCTGTAGTCGTCGGACATGACGGTGGTGAGCCAATCTATTCCTGGGGCCGTGGGGACGACCGTATAGTCGTCGGACATGTCGGCGGCTGGCCAACCTAGTCCCGGGATCGTGGGGTCGCCTCTATAGTCGTCGGACAAGTCGGCGGCGGGCCAACCTAGTCCCGGGGTCGTGGGGACGACCCTATAGTCGTCGGACATGACGGTGGCGGGCCAATCTAGTCCCGGGCTCGTGGGGACGACCCTATAGTCGTCGGACATGACGGTGGCGGGCCAACCTAGTCCCGGGGTCGTGGGGACGACCCTATAGTCGTCGGACAAGTCGGCGGCGGGCCACCCTAGTCCCGGGGTCGTGGGGACGACCCTATAGCCGTCGGACATGATGTTGGGGGGCCAATCTAGTCCCGGGGTCGTGGGGACGACCCTATAGTCGTTGGACATTTTGGCGGCTGGGCAACTTTGGCCCGTGGTCGTGGGGACGACCCTATAGTCGTCGGACATGTCGGCGGCTGGCCAACTTTGGCCCGTGGTCGTGGGGACAACCCTATAGACCACCGACATGATGGTGGCGGGCCAATCTATTCCCGGGGTCGTGGGGCGACCCTATAGTCGTCGGACATGACGGTGGCGGGCCAATCTAGCCCCGGGGTCGTGGGGACGACCCTATAGACGTCGGACATGTCGGCGGCTGGCCAACCTAGTCCCGGGGTCGTGGGGACGACCCTATAGTCGTCGGACGTGTCGGCGGCGGGGCAACTTTGGCCAGTGGTCGTGGGGACGACCCTATAGTCGTCGGACATGTCGGGGGCAGGGCAACTTTGGCCCATGGTCGTGGGGACGACCCTATAGTCGTCGGACATGTCGGTGACTGGCCAATCTAGTCCCGGGCTCGTGGGGACGACCCTATAGTCGTCGGACATGTCGGCGGCTGGGCAACTTTGGCCCGTGGTCGTGGGGACGTCTCTATAGTCGTCGGACAAGTCGGCGGCGGGCCAACCTAGTCCCGGGGTCGTGGAGACGACCCTATAGTCGTCGGACATGACGGTGGCGGGGCAATCTAGTCCGGGGGTCGTGGGGACGACCCCATAGTCGTCGAACATGTCGGCGGCGGGCCTACCTAGTCCCGTGGTCGTGGGGACGTCTCTATAGTCGTCGGACAAGTCGGCGGCGGGCCAACCTAGTCCCGGGGTCGTGGAGACGACCCTATAGTCGTCGGACATGACGGTGGCGGGGCAATCTAGTCCGGGGGTCGTGGGGACGATCCTGTAGTCGTCGTACATGACGGTGGTGGGCCAATCTATTCCTGGGGCCGTGGGGACGACCCTATAGTCGTCGGACATGTCGGCGGCTGGCCAACCTAGTCCCGGGATCGTGGGGACGCCTCTATAGTCGTCGGACAAGTCGGCGGCGGGCCAACCTAGTCCCGGGGTCGTGGAGACGACCCTATAGTCGTCGGACATGACGGTGGCGGGGCAATCTAGTCCGGGGGTGGTGGGGACGTCCCTACAGTCGTCGGACATGCCGGCGGCTGGCCAACCTAGTCCCGGGGTGTTAGGGACGACCCTGTAGTCGTTGGACAAGTCGGCGGCGGGCCAACCTAGTCCCGGGGTCGTGGGTACGACCCTATAGTCGTCGGACATGTCGGCGGCGGGCCAACGTATGCCCAGGGTCGTAGGGACGACCCTATAGTCGTCGACAAGTCGGCGGCGGGCCAACCTAGTCCCGGGGTCGTGGAGACGACCCTATAGTCGTCGGACATGACGGTGGCGGGGCAATCCAGTCCTGGGGTCGTGGGGACGACCCTATAGTCGTCGGACAAGTCGGCGGCGGGTCAACGTATGCCCAGGGTCGTAGGGACGAACCGATAGTCGTCGGACATGACGGTGGCGGGCCAATCTAGCCCAGGGGTTGTGGGGACGACCCTATAGTCGTCGGACATGTCGGCGGCAGGGCAACTTTGGCCCGTGGTCGTGGGGACGACCCTATAGTCGTCGGACATGTCGGAGGCGGGCCAACGTAGTCCCGGGGTCGTGGAGACGACCCTATAGTCGTCGAACAAGTCGGCGGCGGGCCAACCTAGTCCCGGGGTCGTGGAGACGACCCTATAGTCGTCGGACATGACGGTGGCGGGGCAATCTAGTCCGGGGGTCGTGGGGACGATCCTGTTTTCGTCTGACATGACGGTGGTGGGCCAATCTATTCCTGGGGCCGTGGGGACGACCGTATAGTCGTCGGACATGTCGGCGGCTGGCCAACCTATTCCCGGGATCGTGGGGACGCCTCTATAGTCGTCGGACAAGTCGGCGGCTGGCCAACCTAGTCCCGTGGTCGTGGGGACGACCCTATACTCGTCGGACATGTCGGCGGATGGCCAACCTAGTCCCGTGGTCGTGGGGACGACCCTATACTCGTCGGACATGTCGGCGGCTGGCCAACCTAGTCCCGGGGTCGTGGAGACGACCCTATAGTCGTCGGACAAGTCGGCGGCTGGCCAACCTAGTCCCGGGGTCGTGGAGACGACCCAATAGTCGTCGGACAAGTCGGCGGCGGGCCAACCTAGTCCCGGGGTCGTGGGGACGACCCTATAGTCGTCGGACATGTCGGCGGCAGGGCAACTTTGGCCCGTGGTCGTGGGGACGACCCTATAGTCGTCGGACATGACGCTGCAGGGGCAATGTAGCCCCGGGGTCGTGGGGACGACCCTATTGACGTCGGACTTGTCGGCGGCGGGCCAACCTAGTCCCGGGGTCGTGGGGACGACCCTATAGTCGTCGGACATGTTGGCGGCAGGGCAACTTTGGCCCGTGGACGTGGGGACGACCCTATAGACGTCGGACATGTCGGCGGCGGGCCAACCTAGTCCCGGGGTCGTGGGGACGACCCTATAGTCGTCGGACATGTCGGCGGCAGGGCAACTTTGGCCCGTGGTCGTGGGGACGACCCTATAGTCGTCGGACATGTCGGCGGCGGGCCAACCTAGTCCCGGGGTCGTGGAGACGACCCTATAGTCGTCGGACATGACGGTGGCGGGGCAATCTAGTCCGGGGGTCGTGGGGACGTCCCTATAGTCGTCGGATAAGTCGGCGGCTGGCCAACCTAGTCCCGTGGTCGTGGGGACGACCCTATAGTCGTCGGACATGTCGGCGGCTGGGCAACTTTGGCCCGTGGTCGTGGGGACGTCTCTATAGTCGTCGGACAAGTCGGCGGCGGGCCAACCTAGTCCCGGGGTCGTGGAGACGACCCTATAGTCGTCGGACATGACGGTGGCGGGGCAATCTAGTCCCGGGGTCGTGGGGACGACCCTATAGTCGTCGGACATGACGGTGGCGGGCCAATCTAGTCCCGGGGTCGTGGGGACGACCCCATAGTCGTCGAACATGTCGGCGGCGGGCCAACCTAGTCCCGTGGTCGTGGGGACGTCTCTATAGTCGTCGGACAAGTCGGCGGCGGGCCAACCTAGTCCCGGGGTCGTGGAGACGACCCTATAGTCGTCGGACATGACGGTGGCGGGGCAATCTAGTCCGGGGGTCGTGGGGACGATCCTGTATTCGTCGGACATAACGGTGGTGGGCCAATCTATTCCTGGGGCCGTGGGGACGACCCTATAGTCGTCGGACATGTCGGCGGCTGGCCAACCTAGTCCCGGGATCGTGGGGACGCCTCTATAGTCGTCGGACAAGTCGGCGGCGGGCCAACCTAGTCCCGGGGTCGTGGAGACGACCCTATAGTCGTCGGACACGACGGTGGCGGGGCAATCTAGTCCGGGGGTCGTGGGGACGACCCCATAGTCGTCGAACATGTCGGCGGCGGGCCAACCTAGTCCCGTGGTCGTGGGGACGTCTCTATAGTCGTCGGACAAGTCGGCGGCGGGCCAACCTAGTCCCGGGGTCGTGGAGACGACCCTATAGTCGTCGGACATGACGGTGGCGGGGCAATCTAGTCCGGGGGTCGTGGGGACGATCCTGTAGTCGTCGGACATGACGGTGGTGGGCCAATCTATTCCTGGGGCCGTGGGGACGACCGTATAGTCGTCGGACATGTCGGCGGCTGGCCAACCTATTCCCGGGATCGTGGGGACGCCTCTATAGTCGTCGGACAAGTCGGCGGCGGGCCAACCTAGTCCCGGGGTCGTGGAGACGACCCTATAGTCGTCGGACATGACGGTGGCGGGGCAATCTAGTCCGGGGGTCGTGGGGACGACCCCATAGTCGTCGAACATGTCGGCGGCGGGCCAACCTAGTCCCGTGGTCGTGGGGACGTCTCTATAGTCGTCGGACAAGTCGGCGGCGGGCCAACCTAGTCCCGGGGTCGTGGAGACGACCCTATAGTCGTCGGACATGACGGTGGCGGGGCAATCTAGTCCGGGGGTCGTGGGGACGATCCTGTAGTCGTCGTACATGACGGTGGTGGGCCAATCTATTCCTGGGGCCGTGGGGACGACCCTATAGTCGTCGGACATGTCGGCGGCTGGCCAACCTAGTCCCGGGATCGTGGGGACGCCTCTATAGTCGTCGGACAAGTCGGCGGCGGGCCAACCTAGTCCCGGGGTCGTGGGGACGACCCTATAATCGTCGGACATGACGGTCGGCGGGCCAATCTAGTCCCGGGCTCGTGGGGACGACCCTATAGTCGTCGGACATGTCGGCGGCTGGGCAACTTTGGCCCGTGGTCGTGGGGACGTCTCTATAGTCGTCGGACAAGTCGGCGGCGGGCCAACCTAGTCCCGGGGTCGTGGAGACGACCCTATAGTCGTCGGACACGACGGTGGCGGGGCAATCTAGTCCGGGGGTCGTGGGGACGACCCCATAGTCGTCGAACATGTCGGCGGCGGGCCAACCTAGTCCCGTGGTCGTGGGGACGTCTCTATAGTCGTCGGACAAGTCGGCGGCGGGCCAACCTAGTCCCGGGATCGTGGGGACGCCTCTATAGTCGTCGGACAAGTCGGCGGCGGGCCAACCTAGTCCCGGGGTCGTGGAGACGACCCTATAGTCGTCGGACATGACGGTGGCGGGGCAATCTAGTCCGGGGGTGGTGGGGACGTCCCTACAGTCGTCGGACATGTCGGCGGCTGGCCAACCTAGTCCCGGGGTCGTGGAGACGACCCTATAGTCGTCGGACATGTTGGCGGCTGACCAACTTTGGCCCGTGGTCGTGGGGACGACCCTATAGTCGTCGGACATGACGGTGGCGGGCCAATCTAGCCCCGCGGTCGTGGGGACGACCCTATAGTCGTCGGACATGACGGTGGCGGGCCAATGTAGTCCCGGGCTCGTGGGGACGACCCTATAGTCGTCGGACATGACGGTGGCGGGCCAATCTAGTCCCGGGGTCGTGGGGACGACCCTGTAGTCGTCGGACAAGTCGGCGGCGGGCCGACATATTCCCGGGGTCGTGGGGACGACCCTATAGTCGTCGGACAAGTCGGCGGCGGACCAACCTAGTCCCGGGGTCGTGGGGCGACCCTATAGTCGTCGGACATGACGGTGGCGGGCCAACCTAGTCCCGTGGTCGTGGGGACGTCTCTATAGTCGTCGGACAAGTCGGCGGCGGGCCAACCTAGTCCCGGGGTCGTGGAGACGACCCTATAGTCGTCGGACATGACGGTGGCGGGGCAATCTAGTCCGGGGGTCGTGGGGACGATCCTGTAGTCGTCGGACATGACGGTGGTGAGCCAATCTATTCCTGGGGCCGTGGGGACGACCGTATAGTCGTCGGACATGTCGGCGGCTGGCCAACCTAGTCCCGGGATCGTGGGGTCGCCTCTATAGTCGTCGGACAAGTCGGCGGCGGGCCAACCTAGTCCCGGGGTCGTGGGGACGACCCTATAGTCGTCGGACATGACGGTGGCGGGCCAATCTAGTCCCGGGCTCGTGGGGACGACCCTATAGTCGTCGGACATGACGGTGGCGGGCCTACCTAGTCCCGGGGTCGTGGGGACGACCCTATAGTCGTCGGACAAGTCGGCGGCGGGCCACCCTAGTCCCGGGGTCGTGGGGACGACCCTATAGCCGTCGGACATGATGTTGGGGGGCCAATCTAGTCCCGGGGTCGTGGGGACGACCCTATAGTCGTTGGACATTTTGGCGGCTGGGCAACTTTGGCCCGTGGTCGTGGGGACGACCCTATAGTCGTCGGACATGACGGTGGCGGGCCAATCTAGCCCCGCGGTCGTGGGGACGACCCTATAGTCGTCGGACATGACGGTGGCGGGCCAATGTAGTCCCGGGCTCGTGGGGACGACCCTATAGTCGTCGGACATGACGGTGGCGGGCCAATCTAGTCCCGGGGTCGTGGGGACGACCCTGTAGTCGTCGGACAAGTCGGCGGCGGGCCGACATATTCCCGGGGTCGTGGGGACGACCCTATAGTCGTCGGACAAGTCGGCGGCGGACCAACCTAGTCCCGGGGTCGTGGGGCGACCCTATAGTCGTCGGACATGACGGTGGCGGGCCAATCTAGTCCCGGGGTCGTGGGGACGACCCTATAGTCGTCGGACATGTCGGCGGCTGGCCAACTTTGGCCCGTGGTCGTGGGGACAACCCTATAGACCTCCGACATGATGGTGGCGGGCCAATCTAGTCCCGGGGTCGTGGGGACGACCCTATAGTCGTCGGACAAGTCGGCGGCGGGCCAACATAGTCCCGGGGTCGTGGAGAGGACCCTATAGTCGTCGGACATGACGGTGGCGGGGCAATCTAGTCCGGGGGTCGTGGGGACGACCCCATAGTCGTCGAACATGTCGGCGGCGGGCCAACCTAGTCCCGTGGTCGTGGGGACGTCTCTATAGTCGTCGGACAAGTCGGCGGCGGGCCAACCTAGTCCCGGGGTCGTGGAGACGACCCTATAGTCGTCGGACATGACGGTGGCGGGGCAATCTAGTCCGGGGGTCGTGGGGACGATCCTGTAGTCGTCGGACATGACGGTGGTGAGCCAATCTATTCCTGGGGCCGTGGGGACGACCGTATAGTCGTCGGACATGTCGGCGGCTGGCCAACCTAGTCCCGGGATCGTGGGGTCGCCTCTATAGTCGTCGGACAAGTCGGCGGCGGGCCAACCTAGTCCCGGGGTCGTGGGGACGACCCTATAGTCGTCGGACATGACGGTGGCGGGCCAATCTAGTCCCGGGCTCGTGGGGACGACCCTATAGTCGTCGGACATGACGGTGGCGGGCCAACCTAGTCCCGGGGTCGTGGGGACGACCCTATAGTCGTCGGACAAGTCGGCGGCGGGCCACCCTAGTCCCGGGGTCGTGGGGACGACCCTATAGCCGTCGGACATGATGTTGGGGGGCCAATCTAGTCCCGGGGTCGTGGGGACGACCCTATAGTCGTTGGACATTTTGGCGGCTGGGCAACTTTGGCCCGTGGTCGTGGGGACGACCCTATAGTCGTCGGACATGTCGGCGGCTGGCCAACTTTGGCCCGTGGTCGTGGGGACAACCCTATAGACCACCGACATGATGGTGGCGGGCCAATCTATTCCCGGGGTCGTGGGGCGACCCTATAGTCGTCGGACATGACGGTGGCGGGCCAATCTAGCCCCGGGGTCGTGGGGACGACCCTATAGACGTCGGACATGTCGGCGGCTGGCCAACCTAGTCCCGGGGTCGTGGGGACGACCCTATAGTCGTCGGACGTGTCGGCGGCGGGGCAACTTTGGCCAGTGGTCGTGGGGACGACCCTATAGTCGTCGGACATGTCGGGGGCAGGGCAACTTTGGCCCATGGTCGTGGGGACGACCCTATAGTCGTCGGACATGTCGGTGACTGGCCAATCTAGTCCCGGGCTCGTGGGGACGACCCTATAGTCGTCGGACATGTCGGCGGCTGGGCAACTTTGGCCCGTGGTCGTGGGGACGTCTCTATAGTCGTCGGACAAGTCGGCGGCGGGCCAACCTAGTCCCGGGGTCGTGGAGACGACCCTATAGTCGTCGGACATGACGGTGGCGGGGCAATCTAGTCCGGGGGTCGTGGGGACGACCCCATAGTCGTCGAACATGTCGGCGGCGGGCCTACCTAGTCCCGTGGTCGTGGGGACGTCTCTATAGTCGTCGGACAAGTCGGCGGCGGGCCAACCTAGTCCCGGGGTCGTGGAGACGACCCTATAGTCGTCGGACATGACGGTGGCGGGGCAATCTAGTCCGGGGGTCGTGGGGACGATCCTGTAGTCGTCGTACATGACGGTGGTGGGCCAATCTATTCCTGGGGCCGTGGGGACGACCCTATAGTCGTCGGACATGTCGGCGGCTGGCCAACCTAGTCCCGGGATCGTGGGGACGCCTCTATAGTCGTCGGACAAGTCGGCGGCGGGCCAACCTAGTCCCGGGGTCGTGGAGACGACCCTATAGTCGTCGGACATGACGGTGGCGGGGCAATCTAGTCCGGGGGTGGTGGGGACGTCCCTACAGTCGTCGGACATGCCGGCGGCTGGCCAACCTAGTCCCGGGGTGTTAGGGACGACCCTGTAGTCGTTGGACAAGTCGGCGGCGGGCCAACCTAGTCCCGGGGTCGTGGGTACGACCCTATAGTCGTCGGACATGTCGGCGGCGGGCCAACGTATGCCCAGGGTCGTAGGGACGACCCTATAGTCGTCGACAAGTCGGCGGCGGGCCAACCTAGTCCCGGGGTCGTGGAGACGACCCTATAGTCGTCGGACATGACGGTGGCGGGGCAATCCAGTCCTGGGGTCGTGGGGACGACCCTATAGTCGTCGGACAAGTCGGCGGCGGGTCAACGTATGCCCAGGGTCGTAGGGACGAACCGATAGTCGTCGGACATGACGGTGGCGGGCCAATCTAGCCCAGGGGTTGTGGGGACGACCCTATAGTCGTCGGACATGTCGGCGGCAGGGCAACTTTGGCCCGTGGTCGTGGGGACGACCCTATAGTCGTCGGACATGTCGGAGGCGGGCCAACGTAGTCCCGGGGTCGTGGAGACGACCCTATAGTCGTCGAACAAGTCGGCGGCGGGCCAACCTAGTCCCGGGGTCGTGGAGACGACCCTATAGTCGTCGGACATGACGGTGGCGGGGCAATCTAGTCCGGGGGTCGTGGGGACGATCCTGTTTTCGTCTGACATGACGGTGGTGGGCCAATCTATTCCTGGGGCCGTGGGGACGACCCTATAGTCGTCGGACATGTCGGCGGCTGGCCAACCTAGTCCCGGGATCGTGGGGACGCCTCTATAGTCGTCGGACAAGTCGGCGGCGGGCCAACCTATTCCCGGGGTCGTGGGGACGACCCTATAATCGTCGGACATGACGGTCGGCGGGCCAATCTAGTCCCGGGCTCGTGGGGACGACCCTATAGTCGTCGGACATGTCGGCGGCTGGGCAACTTTGGCCCGTGGTCGTGGGGACGTCTCTATAGTCGTCGGACAAGTCGGCGGCGGGCCAACCTAGTCCCGGGGTCGTGGAGACGACCCTATAGTCGTCGGACACGACGGTGGCGGGGCAATCTAGTCCGGGGGTCGTGGGGACGACCCCATAGTCGTCGAACATGTCGGCGGCGGGCCAACCTAGTCCCGTGGTCGTGGGGACGTCTCTATAGTCGTCGGACAAGTCGGCGGCGGGCCAACCTAGTCCCGGGGTCGTGGAGACGACCCTATAGTCGTCGGACATGACGGTGGCGGGGCAATCTAGTCCGGGGGTCGTGGGGACGATCCTGTAGTCGTCGGACATGACGGTGGTGGGCCAATCTATTCCTGGGGCCGTGGGGACGACCGTATAGTCGTCGGACATGACGGTGGCTGGCCAACCTAGTCCCGGGATCGTGGGGACGCCTCTATAGTCGTCGGACAAGTCGGCGGCGGGCCAACCTAGTCCCGGGGTCGTGGAGACGACCCTATAGTCGTCGGACATGACGGTGGCGGGGCAATCTAGTCCGGGGGTGGTGGGGACGTCCCTACAGTCGTCGGACATGTCGGCGGCTGGCCAACCTAGTCCCGGGGTCGTGGAGACGACCCTATAGTCGTCGGACATGACGGTGGCGGGCCAACCTAGTCCCGGGGTCGTGGGGACGACCCTATAGTCGTCGGACACGACGGTGGCGGGGCAATCTAGTCCGGGGGTCGTGGGGACGACCCCATAGTCGTCGAACATGTCGGCGGCGGGCCAACCTAGTCCCGTGGTCGTGGGGACGTCTCTACAGTCGTCGGACATGTCGGCGGCTGGCCAACCTAGTCCCGGGGTCGTGGAGACGACCCTATAGTCGTCGGACATGTCGGCGGCTGGCCAACCTAGTCCCGGGGTCGTGGGGACGACCCTATAGTCGTCGGACGTGTCGGCGGCGGGGCAACTTTGGCCAGTGGTCGTGGGGACGACCCTATAGTCGTCGGACATGTCGGGGGCAGGGCAACTTTGGCCCATGGTCGTGGGGACGACCCTATAGTCGTCGGACATGTCGGTGACTGGCCAATCTAGTCCCGGGCTCGTGGGGACGACCCTATAGTCGTCGGACATGTCGGCGGCTGGGCAACTTTGGCCCGTGGTCGTGGGGACGTCTCTATAGTCGTCGGACAAGTCGGCGGCGGGCCAACCTAGTCCCGGGGTCGTGGAGACGACCCTATAGTCGTCGGACATGACGGTGGCGGGGCAATCTAGTCCGGGGGTCGTGGGGACGATCCTGTAGTCGTCGTACATGACGGTGGTGGGCCAATCTATTCCTGGGGCCGTGGGGACGACCCTATAGTCGTCGGACATGTCGGCGGCTGGCCAACCTAGTCCCGGGATCGTGGGGACGCCTCTATAGTCGTCGGACAAGTCGGCGGCGGGCCAACCTAGTCCCGGGGTCGTGGAGACGACCCTATAGTCGTCGGACATGACGGTGGCGGGGCAATCTAGTCCGGGGGTGGTGGGGACGTCCCTACAGTCGTCGGACATGCCGGCGGCTGGCCAACCTAGTCCCGGGGTGTTAGGGACGACCCTGTAGTCGTTGGACAAGTCGGCGGCGGGCCAACCTAGTCCCGGGGTCGTGGGTACGACCCTATAGTCGTCGGACATGTCGGCGGCGGGCCAACGTATGCCCAGGGTCGTAGGGACGACCCTATAGTCGTCGACAAGTCGGCGGCGGGCCAACCTAGTCCCGGGGTCGTGGAGACGACCCTATAGTCGTCGGACATGACGGTGGCGGGGCAATCCAGTCCTGGGGTCGTGGGGACGACCCTATAGTCGTCGGACAAGTCGGCGGCGGGTCAACGTATGCCCAGGGTCGTAGGGACGAACCGATAGTCGTCGGACATGACGGTGGCGGGCCAATCTAGCCCAGGGGTTGTGGGGACGACCCTATAGTCGTCGCACATGTCGGCGGCAGGGCAACTTTGGCCCGTGGTCGTGGGGACGACCCTATAGTCGTCGGACATGTCGGAGGCGGGCCAACGTAGTCCCGGGGTCGTGGAGACGACCCTATAGTCGTCGAACAAGTCGGCGGCGGGCCAACCTAGTCCCGGGGTCGTGGAGACGACCCTATAGTCGTCGGACATGACGGTGGCGGGGCAATCTAGTCCGGGGGTCGTGGGGACGACCCCATAGTCGTCGAACATGTCGGCGGAGGGCCAACCTAGTCCCGTGGTCGTGGGGACGTCTCTATAGTCGTCGGACAAGTCGGCGGCGGGCCAACCTAGTCCCGGGGTCGTGGAGACGACCCTATAGTCGTCGGACATGACGGTGGCGGGGCAATCTAGTCCGGGGGTCGTGGGGACGATCCTGTAGTCGTCGGACATGACGGTGGTGGGCCAATCTATTCCTGGGGCCGTGGGGACGACCCTATAGCCGTCGGACATGTCGGCGGCTGGCCAACCTAGTCCCGGGATCGTGGGGACGCCTCTATAGTCGTCGGACAAGTCGGCGGCGGGCCAACCTAGTCCCGGGGTCGTGGGGACGACCCTATACTCGTCGGACATGACGGTCGGCGGGCCAATCTAGTCCCGGGCTCGTGGGGACGACCCTATAGTCGTCGGACATGTCGGCGGCTGGGCAATTTTGGCCCGTGGTCGTGGGGACGTCTCTATAGTCGTCGGACAAGTCGGCGGCGGGCCAACCTAGTCCCGGGGTCGTGGAGACGACCCTATAGTCGTCGGACATGACGGTGGCGGGGCAATCTAGTCCGGGGGTCGTGGGGACGACCCCATAGTCGTCGAACATGTCGGCGGCGGGCCAACCTAGTCCCGTGGTCGTGGGGACGTCTCTATAGTCGTCGGACAAGTCGGCGGCGGGCCAACCTAGTCCCGGGGTCGTGGAGACGACCCTATAGTCGTCGGACATGACGGTGGCGGGGCAATCTAGTCCGGGGGTCGTGGGGACGATCCTGTAGTCGTCGTACATGACGGTGGTGGGCCAATCTATTCCTGGGGCCGTGGGGACGACCCTATAGTCGTCGGACATGTCGGCGGCTGGCCAACCTAGTCCCGGGATCGTGGGGACGCCTCTATAGTCGTCGGACAAGTCGGCGGCGGGCCAACCTAGTCCCGGGGTCGTGGAGACGACCCTATAGTCGTCGGACATGACGGTGGCGGGGCAATCTAGTCCGGGGGTGGTGGGGACGTCCCTACAGTCGTCGGACATGCCGGCGGCTGGCCAACCTAGTCCCGGGGTGTTAGGGACGACCCTGTAGTCGTTGGACAAGTCGGCGGCGGGCCAACCTAGTCCCGGGGTCGTGGGTACGACCCTATAGTCGTCGGACATGTCGGCGGCGGGCCAACGTATGCCCAGGGTCGTAGGGACGACCCTATAGTCGTCGACAAGTCGGCGGCGGGCCAACCTAGTCCCGGGGTCGTGGAGACGACCCTATAGTCGTCGGACATGACGGTGGCGGGGCAATCCAGTCCTGGGGTCGTGGGGACGACCCTATAGTCGTCGGACAAGTCGGCGGCGGGTCAACGTATGCCCAGGGTCGTAGGGACGAACCGATAGTCGTCGGACATGACGGTGGCGGGCCAATCTAGCCCAGGGGTTGTGGGGACGACCCTATAGTCGTCGGACATGTCGGCGGCAGGGCAACTTTGGCCCGTGGTCGTGGGGACGACCCTATAGTCGTCGGACATGTCGGAGGCGGGCCAACGTATTCCCGGGGTCCTGGAGACGACCCTATAGTCGTCGAACAAGTCGGCGGCGGGCCAACCTAGTCCCGGGGTCGTGGAGACGACCCTATAGTCGTCGGACATGACGGTGGCGGGGCAATCTAGTCCGGGGGTCGTGGGGACGATCCTGTTTTCGTCTGACATGACGGTGGTGGGCCAATCTATTCCTGGGGCCGTGGGGACGACCCTATAGTCGTCGGACATGTCGGCGGCTGGCCAACCTAGTCCCGGGATCGTGGGGACGCCTCTATAGTCGTCGGACAAGTCGGCGGCGGGCCAACCTAGTCCCGGGGTCGTGGGGACGACCCTATAATCGTCGGACATGACGGTCGGCGGGCCAATCTAGTCCCGGGCTCGTGGGGACGACCCTATAGTCGTCGGACATGTCGGCGGCTGGGCAACTTTGGCCCGTGGTCGTGGGGACGTCTCTATAGTCGTCGGACAAGTCGGCGGCGGGCCAACCTAGTCCCGGGGTCGTGGAGACGACCCTATAGTCGTCGGACACGACGGTGGCGGGGCAATCTAGTCCGGGGGTCGTGGGGACGACCCCATAGTCGTCGAACATGTCGGCGGCGGGCCAACCTAGTCCCGTGGTCGTGGGGACGTCTCTATAGTCGTCGGACAAGTCGGCGGCGGGCCAACCTAGTCCCGGGATCGTGGGGACGCCTCTATAGTCGTCGGACAAGTCGGCGGCGGGCCAACCTAGTCCCGGGGTCGTGGAGACGACCCTATAGTCGTCGGACATGACGGTGGCGGGGCAATCTAGTCCGGGGGTGGTGGGGACGTCCCTACAGTCGTCGGACATGTCGGCGGCTGGCCAACCTAGTCCCGGGGTCGTGGAGACGACCCTATAGTCGTCGGACATGTTGGCGGCTGACCAACTTTGGCCCGTGGTCGTGGGGACGACCCTATAGTCGTCGGACATGACGGTGGCGGGCCAATCTAGCCCCGCGGTCGTGGGGACGACCCTATAGTCGTCGGACATGACGGTGGCGGGCCAATGTAGTCCCGGGCTCGTGGGGACGACCCTATAGTCGTCGGACATGACGGTGGCGGGCCAATCTAGTCCCGGGGTCGTGGGGACGACCCTGTAGTCGTCGGACAAGTCGGCGGCGGGCCGACATATTCCCGGGGTCGTGGGGACGACCCTATAGTCGTCGGACAAGTCGGCGGCGGACCAACCTAGTCCCGGGGTCGTGGGGCGACCCTATAGTCGTCGGACATGACGGTGGCGGGCCAACCTAGTCCCGTGGTCGTGGGGACGTCTCTATAGTCGTCGGACAAGTCGGCGGCGGGCCAACCTAGTCCCGGGGTCGTGGAGACGACCCTATAGTCGTCGGACATGACGGTGGCGGGGCAATCTAGTCCGGGGGTCGTGGGGACGATCCTGTAGTCGTCGGACATGACGGTGGTGAGCCAATCTATTCCTGGGGCCGTGGGGACGACCGTATAGTCGTCGGACATGTCGGCGGCTGGCCAACCTAGTCCCGGGATCGTGGGGTCGCCTCTATAGTCGTCGGACAAGTCGGCGGCGGGCCAACCTAGTCCCGGGGTCGTGGGGACGACCCTATAGTCGTCGGACATGACGGTGGCGGGCCAATCTAGTCCCGGGCTCGTGGGGACGACCCTATAGTCGTCGGACATGACGGTGGCGGGCCAACCTAGTCCCGGGGTCGTGGGGACGACCCTATAGTCGTCGGACAAGTCGGCGGCGGGCCACCCTAGTCCCGGGGTCGTGGGGACGACCCTATAGCCGTCGGACATGATGTTGGGGGGCCAATCTAGTCCCGGGGTCGTGGGGACGACCCTATAGTCGTTGGACATTTTGGCGGCTGGGCAACTTTGGCCCGTGGTCGTGGGGACGACCCTATAGTCGTCGGACATGACGGTGGCGGGCCAATCTAGCCCCGCGGTCGTGGGGACGACCCTATAGTCGTCGGACATGACGGTGGCGGGCCAATGTAGTCCCGGGCTCGTGGGGACGACCCTATAGTCGTCGGACATGACGGTGGCGGGCCAATCTAGTCCCGGGGTCGTGGGGACGACCCTGTAGTCGTCGGACAAGTCGGCGGCGGGCCGACATATTCCCGGGGTCGTGGGGACGACCCTATAGTCGTCGGACAAGTCGGCGGCGGACCAACCTAGTCCCGGGGTCGTGGGGCGACCCTATAGTCGTCGGACATGACGGTGGCGGGCCAATCTAGTCCCGGGGTCGTGGGGACGACCCTATAGTCGTCGGACATGTCGGCGGCTGGCCAACTTTGGCCCGTGGTCGTGGGGACAACCCTATAGACCTCCGACATGATGGTGGCGGGCCAATCTAGTCCCGGGGTCGTGGGGACGACCCTATAGTCGTCGGACAAGTCGGCGGCGGGCCAACATAGTCCCGGGGTCGTGGAGAGGACCCTATAGTCGTCGGACATGACGGTGGAGGGGCAATCTAGTCCGGGGGTCGTGGGGACGACCCCATAGTCGTCGAACATGTCGGCGGCGGGCCAACCTAGTCCCGTGGTCGTGGGGACGTCTCTATAGTCGTCGGACAAGTCGGCGGCGGGCCAACCTAGTCCCGGGGTCGTGGAGACGACCCTATAGTCGTCGGACATGACGGTGGCGGGGCAATCTAGTCCGGGGGTCGTGGGGACGATCCTGTAGTCGTCGGACATGACGGCGGCTGGGCAACTTTGGCCCGTGGTCGTGGGGACGTCTCTATAGTCGTCGGACAAGTCGGCGGCGGGCCAACCTAGTCCCGGGGTCGTGGAGACGACCCTATAGTCGTCGGACATGACGGTGGCGGGGCAATCTAGTCCGGGGGTCGTGGGGACGACCCCATAGTCGTCGAACATGTCGGCGGCGGGCCTACCTAGTCCCGTGGTCGTGGGGACGTCTCTATAGTCGTCGGACAATTCGGCGGCGGGCCAACCTAGTCCCGGGGTCGTGGAGACGACCCTATAGTCGTCGGACATGACGGTGGCGGGGCAATCTAGTCCGGGGGTCGTGGGGACGATCCTGTAGTCGTCGTACATGACGGTGGTGGGCCAATCTATTCCTGGGGCCGTGGGGACGACCCTATAGTCGTCGGACATATCGGCGGCTGGCCAACCTAGTCCCGGGATCGTGGGGACGCCTCTATAGTCGTCGGACAAGTCGGCGGCGGGCCAACCTAGTCCCGGGGTCGTGGGGACGACCCTATAGCCGTCGGACATGATGTTGGGGGGCCAATCTAGTCCCGGGGTCGTGGGGACGACCCTATAGTCGTTGGACATTTTGGCGGCTGGGCAACTTTGGCCCGTGGTCGTGGGGACGACCCTATAGTCGTCGGACATGTCGGCGGCTGGCCAACTTTGGCCCGTGGTCGTGGGGACAACCCTATAGACCACCGACATGATGGTGGCGGGCCAATCTATTCCCGGGGTCGTGGGGCGACCCTATAGTCGTCGGACATGACGGTGGCGGGCCAATCTAGCCCCGGGGTCGTGGGGACGACCCTATAGACGTCGGACATGTCGGCGGCTGGCCAACCTAGTCCCGGGGTCGTGGGGACGACCCTATAGTCGTCGGACGTGTCGGCGGCGGGGCAACTTTGGCCAGTGGTCGTGGGGACGACCCTATAGTCGTCGGACATGTCGGGGGCAGGGCAACTTTGGCCCATGGTCGTGGGGACGACCCTATAGTCGTCGGACATGTCGGTGACTGGCCAATCTAGTCCCGGGCTCGTGGGGACGACCCTATAGTCGTCGGACATGTCGGCGGCTGGGCAACTTTGGCCCGTGGTCGTGGGGACGTCTCTATAGTCGTCGGACAAGTCGGCGGCGGGCCAACCTAGTCCCGGGGTCGTGGAGACGACCCTATAGTCGTCGGACATGACGGTGGCGGGGCAATCTAGTCCGGGGGTCGTGGGGACGACCCCATAGTCGTCGAACATGTCGGCGGCGGGCCTACCTAGTCCCGTGGTCGTGGGGACGTCTCTATAGTCGTCGGACAATTCGGCGGCGGGCCAACCTAGTCCCGGGGTCGTGGAGACGACCCTATAGTCGTCGGACATGACGGTGGCGGGGCAATCTAGTCCGGGGGTCGTGGGGACGATCCTGTAGTCGTCGTACATGACGGTGGTGGGCCAATCTATTCCTGGGGCCGTGGGGACGACCCTATAGTCGTCGGACATGTCGGCGGCTGGCCAACCTAGTCCCGGGATCGTGGGGACGCCTCTATAGTCGTCGGACAAGTCGGCGGCGGGCCAACCTAGTCCCGGGGTCGTGGAGACGACCCTATAGTCGTCGGACATGACGGTGGCGGGGCAATCTAGTCCGGGGGTGGTGGGGACGTCCCTACAGTCGTCGGACATGCCGGCCGCTGGCCAACCTAGTCCCGGGGTGTTAGGGACGACCCTGTAGTCGTTGGACAAGTCGGCGGCGGGCCAACCTAGTCCCGGGGTCGTGGGTACGACCCTATAGTCGTCGGACATGTCGGCGGCGGGCCAACGTATGCCCAGGGTCGTAGGGACGACCCTATAGTCGTCGACAAGTCGGCGGCGGGCCAACCTAGTCCCGGGGTCGTGGAGACGACCCTATAGTCGTCGGACATGACGGTGGCGGGGCAATCCAGTCCTGGGGTCGTGGGGACGACCCTATAGTCGTCGGACAAGTCGGCGGCGGGTCAACGTATGCCCAGGGTCGTAGGGACGAACCGATAGTCGTCGGACATGACGGTGGCGGGCCAATCTAGCCCAGGGGTTGTGGGGACGACCCTATAGTCGTCGGACATGTCGGCGGCAGGGCAACTTTGGCCCGTGGTCGTGGGGACGACCCTATAGTCGTCGGACATGTCGGAGGCGGGCCAACGTAGTCCCGGGGTCGTGGAGACGACCCTATAGTCGTCGAACAAGTCGGCGGCGGGCCAACCTAGTCCCGGGGTCGTGGAGACGACCCTATAGTCGTCGGACATGACGGTGGCGGGGCAATCTAGTCCGGGGGTCGTGGGGACGATCCTGTTTTCGTCTGACATGACGGTGGTGGGCCAATCTATTCCTGGGGCCGTGGGGACGACCCTATAGTCGTCGGACATGTCGGCGGCTGGCCAACCTAGTCCCGGGATCGTGGGGACGCCTCTATAGTCGTCGGACAAGTCGGCGGCGGGCCAACCTAGTCCCGGGGTCGTGGGGACGACCCTATAATCGTCGGACATGACGGTCGGCGGGCCAATCTAGTCCCGGGCTCGTGGGGACGACCCTATAGTCGTCGGACATGTCGGCGGCTGGGCAACTTTGGCCCGTGGTCGTGGGGACGTCTCTATAGTCGTCGGACAAGTCGGCGGCGGGCCAACCTAGTCCCGGGGTCGTGGAGACGACCCTATAGTCGTCGGACACGACGGTGGCGGGGCAATCTAGTCCGGGGGTCGTGGGGACGACCCCATAGTCGTCGAACATGTCGGCGGCGGGCCAACCTAGTCCCGTGGTCGTGGGGACGTCTCTATAGTCGTCGGACAAGTCGGCGGCGGGCCAACCTAGTCCCGGGGTCGTGGAGACGACCCTATAGTCGTCGGACATGACGGTGGCGGGGCAATCTAGTCCGGGGGTCGTGGGGACGATCCTGTAGTCGTCGGACATGACGGTGGTGGGCCAATCTATTCCTGGGGCCGTGGGGACGACCGTATAGTCGTCGGACATGTCGGCGGCTGGCCAACCTAGTCCCGGGATCGTGGGGACGCCTCTATAGTCATCGGACAAGTCGGCGGCGGGCCAACCTAGTCCCGGGGTCGTGGAGACGACCCTATAGTCGTCGGACATGACGGTGGCGGGGCAATCTAGTCCGGGGGTGGTGGGGACGTCCCTACAGTCGTCGGACATGTCGGCGGCTGGCCAACCTAGTCCCGGGGTCGTGGAGACGACCCTATAGTCGTCGGACATGACGGTGGCGGGCCAATCTAGTCCCGGGCTCGTGGGGACGACCCTATAGTCGTCGGACATGACGGTGGCGGGCCAACCTAGTCCCGGGGTCGTGGGGACGACCCTATAGTCGTCGGACAAGTCGGCGGCGGGCCACCCTAGTCCCGGGGTCGTGGGGACGACCCTATAGCCGTCGGACATGATGTTGGGGGGCCAATCTAGTCCCGGGGTCGTGGGGACGACCCTATAGTCGTTGGACATTTTGGCGGCTGGGCAACTTTGGCCCGTGGTCGTGGGGACGACCCTATAGTCGTCGGACATGACGGTGGCGGGCCAATCTAGCCCCGCGGTCGTGGGGACGACCCTATAGTCGTCGGACATGACGGTGGCGGGCCAATGTAGTCCCGGGCTCGTGGGGACGACCCTATAGTCGTCGGACATGACGGTGGCGGGCCAATCTAGTCCCGGGGTCGTGGGGACGACCCTGTAGTCGTCGGACAAGTCGGCGGCGGGCCGACATATTCCCGGGGTCGTGGGGACGACCCTATAGTCGTCGGACAAGTCGGCGGCGGACCAACCTAGTCCCGGGGTCGTGGGGCGACCCTATAGTCGTCGGACATGACGGTGGCGGGCCAATCTAGTCCCGGGGTCGTGGGGACAACCCTATAGACCTCCGACATGATGGTGGCGGGCCAATCTAGTCCCGGGGTCGTGGGGACGACCCTATAGTCGTCGGACAAGTCGGCGGCGGGCCAACATAGTCCCGGGGTCGTGGAGAGGACCCTATAGTCGTCGGACATGACGGTGGCGGGGCAATCTAGTCCGGGGGTCGTGGGGACGACCCCATAGTCGTCGAACATGTCGGCGGCGGGCCAACCTAGTCCCGTGGTCGTGGGGACGTCTCTATAGTCGTCGGACAAGTCGGCGGCGGGCCAACCTAGTCCCGGGGTCGTGGAGACGACCCCATAGTCGTCGGACATGACGGTGGCGGGGCAATCTATTCCGGGGGTCGTGGGGACGATCCTGTAGTCGTCGGACATGACGGTGGTGAGCCAATCTATTCCTGGGGCCGTGGGGACGACCGTATAGTCGTCGGACATGTCGGCGGCTGGCCAACCTAGTCCCGGGATCGTGGGGTCGCCTCTATAGTCGTCGGACAAGTCGGCGGCGGGCCAACCTAGTCCCGGGGTCGTGGGGACGACCCTATAGTCGTCGGACATGACGGTGGCGGGCCAATCTAGTCCCGGGCTCGTGGGGACGACCCTATAGTCGTCGGACATGACGGTGGCGGGCCAACCTAGTCCCGGGGTCGTGGGGACGACCCTATAGTCGTCGGACAAGTCGGCGGCGGGCCACCCTAGTCCCGGGGTCGTGGGGACGACCCTATAGCCGTCGGACATGATGTTGGGGGGCCAATCTAGTCCCGGGGTCGTGGGGACGACCCTATAGTCGTTGGACATTTTGGCGGCTGGGCAACTTTGGCCCGTGGTCGTGGGGACGACCCTATAGTCGTCGGACATGTCGGCGGCTGGCCAACTTTGGCCCGTGGTCGTGGGGACAACCCTATAGACCACCGACATGATGGTGGCGGGCCAATCTATTCCCGGGGTCGTGGGGCGACCCTATAGTCGTCGGACATGACGGTGGCGGGCCAATCTAGCCCCGGGGTCGTGGGGACGACCCTATAGACGTCGGACATGTCGGCGGCTGGCCAACCTAGTCCCGGGGTCGTGGGGACGACCCTATAGTCGTCGGACGTGTCGGCGGCGGGGCAACTTTGGCCAGTGGTCGTGGGGACGACCCTATAGTCGTCGGACATGTCGGGGGCAGGGCAACTTTGGCCCATGGTCGTGGGGACGACCCTATAGTCGTCGGACATGTCGGTGACTGGCCAATCTAGTCCCGGGCTCGTGGGGACGACCCTATAGTCGTCGGACATGTCGGCGGCTGGGCAACTTTGGCCCGTGGTCGTGGGGACGTCTCTATAGTCGTCGGACAAGTCGGCGGCGGGCCAACCTAGTCCCGGGGTCGTGGAGACGACCCTATAGTCGTCGGACATGACGGTGGCGGGGCAATCTAGTCCGGGGGTGGTGGGGACGTCCCTACAGTCGTCGGACATGCCGGCGGCTGGCCAACCTAGTCCCGGGGTGTTAGGGACGACCCTGTAGTCGTTGGACAAGTCGGCGGCGGGCCAACCTAGTCCCGGGGTCGTGGGTACGACCCTATAGTCGTCGGACATGTCGGCGGCGGGCCAACGTATGCCCAGGGTCGTAGGGACGACCCTATAGTCGTCGACAAGTCGGCGGCGGGCCAACCTAGTCCCGGGGTCGTGGAGACGACCCTATAGTCGTCGGACATGACGGTGGCGGGGCAATCCAGTCCTGGGGTCGTGGGGACGACCCTATAGTCGTCGGACAAGTCGGCGGCGGGTCAACGTATGCCCAGGGTCGTAGGGACGAACCGATAGTCGTCGGACATGACGGTGGCGGGCCAATCTAGCCCAGGGGTTGTGGGGACGACCCTATAGTCGTCGGACATGTCGGCGGCAGGGCAACTTTGGCCCGTGGTCGTGGGGACGACCCTATAGTCGTCGGACATGTCGGAGGCGGGCCAACGTAGTCCCGGGGTCGTGGAGACGACCCTATAGTCGTCGAACAAGTCGGCGGCGGGCCAACCTAGTCCCGGGGTCGTGGAGACGACCCTATAGTCGTCGGACATGACGGTGGCGGGGCAATCTAGTCCGGGGGTCGTGGGGACGATCCTGTTTTCGTCTGACATGACGGTGGTGGGCCAATCTATTCCTGGGGCCGTGGGGACGACCCTATAGTCGTCGGACATGTCGGCGGCTGGCCAACCTAGTCCCGGGATCGTGGGGACGCCTCTATAGTCGTCGGACAAGTCGGCGGCGGGCCAACCTAGTCCCGGGGTCGTGGGGACGACCCTATAATCGTCGGACATGACGGTCGGCGGGCCAATCTAGTCCCGGGCTCGTGGGGACGACCCTATAGTCGTCGGACATGTCGGCGGCTGGGCAACTTTGGCCCGTGGTCGTGGGGACGTCTCTATAGTCGTCGGACAAGTCGGCGGCGGGCCAACCTAGTCTCGGGGTCGTGGAGACGACCCTATAGTCGTCGGACACGACGGTGGCGGGGCAATCTAGTCCGGGGGTCGTGGGGACGACCCCATAGTCGTCGAACATGTCGGCGGCGGGCCAACCTAGTCCCGTGGTCGTGGGGACGTCTCTATAGTCGTCGGACAAGTCGGCGGCGGGCCAACCTAGTCCCGGGGTCGTGGAGACGACCCTATAGTCGTCGGACATGACGGTGGCGGGCCTACCTAGTCCCGGGGTCGAGGGGACGACCGTATAGTCGTCGGACATGACGGTGGCGGGCCAATCTAGTCCCGGGGTCGTGGGGACGACCCTATAGTCTTCGGACATGTCGGCGGCTGGCCATCTTTGGCCCGGGGCGTGGGGACGACCCTATAGTCGTCGGACATGTCGGTGACTGGCCAACCTAGTCCCGGGGTCGTGGAGACGACCCTATAGTCGTCGGACAAGTCGGCGGCGGGCCAACCTAGTCCCGGGGTCGTGGGGACGACCCTATAGTCGTCGGACATGACGGTGCCGGGGCAATCTAGCCCCGGGGTCGTGGGGACGACCCTATAGTCGTCGGACAAGTCGGCGGCGGGCCAACCTAGTCCCGTGGTCGTGGGGACGACCGTATAGTCGTCGGACAAGTCGGCGGCGGGCCAACCTAGACCCGGGGTCGTGGGGACGACCCTATAGTCGTCGGACATGTCGGCGGCAGGGCAACTTTGGCCCGTGGTCTTGGGGACGACCCTATAGTCGTCGGACATGTCGGCGGCTGGCCAACTTTGGCCCGGGTCGTGGGGACGACCCTATAGTTGTCGGCCATGTCGGCGGCGGGCCGACCTAGTCCCGGGGTCGTGGGGACGACCCTATAGTCGTCGGACGTGTCGGCGGCGGGGCAACTTTGGCCAGTGGTCGTGGGGACGACCCTATAGTCGTCGGACATGTCGGGGGCAGGGCAACTTTGGCCCATGGTCGTGGGGACGACACTATAGTCGTCGGACAAGTCGGCGGCGGGCCATCCTACTCCCGGGGTCGTGAGGACGACCCTATAGTCGTCGGACAAGTCGGCGGCGGGCCAACCTAGACCCGGGGTCGTGTGGGACGACCCTATAGTCGTCGGACAAGTCGGCGGCGGGCCAACCTAGTCCCGTGGTCGTGGGGACGACCGTATAGTCGTCGGACAAGTCGGCGGCGGGCCAACCTACTCCCGGGGTCGTGGGGACGACCCTATAGTCGTCGGACAAGTCGGCGGCGGGCCGACCTAGACCCGGGGTCGTGGGGACGACCCTATAGTCGTCGGACATGTCGGCGGCAGGGCAACTTTGGCCCGTGGTCTTGGGGACGACCCTATAGTCGTCGGACATGTCGGTGACTGGCCAACCTAGTCCCGGGTTCGTGGGGACGACCCTATAGTCGTCGGACAAGTCGGCGGCGGGCCAACCTAGTCCCGTGGTCGTGGGGACGACCGTATAGTCGTCGGACAAGTCGGCGGCGGGCCAACCTACTCCCGGGGTCGTGGGGACGACCCTATAGTCGTCGGACAAGTCGGCGGCGGGCCGACCTAGACCCGGGGTCGTGGGGACGACCCTATAGTCGTCGGACATGTCGGCGGCAGGGCAACTTTGGCCCGTGGTCTTGGGGACGACCCTATAGTCGTCGGACATGTCGGTGACTGGCCAACCTAGTCCCGGGTTCGTGGGGACGACCCTATAGTCGTCGGACAAGTCGGCGGCGGGCCGACCTAGTCCCGGGGTCGTGGGGACGACCCTATAGTCGTAGGACACGTCGGCGGCGGGCCTACCTAGTCCCGGGGTCGAGGGGACGACCGTATAGTCGTCGGACATGACGGTGGCGGGCCAATCTAGTCCCGGGGTCGTGGGGACGACCCTATAGTCTTCGGACATGTCGGCGGCTGGCCATCTTTGGCCCGGGGCGTGGGGACGACCCTATAGTCGTCGGACATGTCGGTGACTGGCCAACCTAGTCCCGGGGTCGTGGAGACGACCCTATAGTCGTCGGACAAGTCGGCGGCGGGCCAACCTAGTCCCGGGGTCGTGGGGACGACCCTATAGTCGTCGGACAAGTCGGCGGCGGGCCAACCTAGACCCGGGGTCGTGGGGACGACCCTATAGTCGTCGGACATGTCGGCGGCAGGGCAACTTTGGCCCGTGGTCTTGGGGACGACCCTATAGTCGTCGGACATGTCGGTGACTGGCCAACCTAGTCCCGGGTTCGTGGGGACGACCCTATAGTCGTCGGACAAATCGGCGGCGGGCCAACCTACTCCCGGGGTCGTGGGGACGACCCTATAGTCGTCGGACATGTCGGCGGCTGGGCAACTTTGGACAGTGATCGTGGGGACGACCCTATAGTCGTCGGACATGTCGGCGGCAGCGCAACTTTGGCCCGTGGTCGTGGGGACGACCCTATAGTCGTCGGACATGTCGGCGGCAGGGCAACTTTGGCCCGTGGTCTTGGGGACGACCCTATAGTCGTCGGACATGTCGGTGACTGGCCAACCTAGTCCCGGGTTCGTGGGGACGACCCTATAGCCGTCGGACAAGTCGGCGGCGGGCCAACCTACTCCCGGGGTCGTGGGGACGACCCTATAGTCGTCGGACAAGTCGGCGGCGGGCCAACCTAGACCCGGGGTCGTGGGGACGACCCTATAGTCGTCGGACATGTCGGCGGCAGGGCAACTTTGGCCCGTGGTCTTGGGGACGACCCTATAGTCGTCGGACATGTCGGTGACTGGCCAACCTAGTCCCGGGTTCGTGGGGACGACCCTATAGTCGTCGGACAAATCGGCGGCGGGCCAACCTACTCCCGGGGTCGTGGGGACGACCCTATAGTCGTCGGACAAGTCGGCGGCGGGCCAACCTAGACCCGGGGTCGTGGGGACGACCCTATAGTCGTCGGACATGTCGGCGGCAGGGCAACTTTGGCCCGTGGTCTTGGGGACGACCCTATAGTCGTCGGACATGTCGGTGACTGGCCAACCTAGTCCCGGGTTCGTGGGGACGACCCTATAGTCGTCGGACAAGTCGGCGGCGGGCCGACCTAGTCCCGGGGTCGTGGGGACGACCCTATAGTCGTAGGACACGTCGGCGGCGGGCCTACCTAGTCCCGGGGTCGAGGGGACGACCGTATAGTCGTCGGACATGACGGTGGCGGGCCAATCTAGTCCCGGGGTCGTGGGGACGACCCTATAGTCTTCGGACATGTCGGCGGCTGGCCATCTTTGGCCCGGGGCGTGGGGACGACCATATAGTCGTCGGACATGTCGGTGACTGGCCAACCTAGTCCCGGGGTCGTGGAGACGACCCTATAGTCGTCGGACAAGTCGGCGGCGGGCCAACCTAGTCCCGGGGTCGTGTGGACGACCCTATAGTCGTCGGACATGACGGTGCCGGGGCAATCTAGCCCCGGGGTCGTGGGGACGACCCTATAGTCGTCGGACAAGTCGGCGGCGGGCCAACCTAGTCCCGTGGTCGTGGGGACGACCGTATAGTCGTCGGACAAGTCGGCGGCGGGCCAACCTAGACCCGGGGTCGTGGGGACGACCCTATAGTCGTCGGACATGTCGGCGGCAGGGCAACTTTGGCCCGTGGTCTTGGGGACGACCCTATAGTCGTCGGACATGTCGGTGACTGGCCAACCTAGTCCCGGGTTCGTGGGGACGACCCTATAGTCGTCGGACAAATCGGCGGCGGGCCAACCTACTCCCGGGGTCGTGGGGACGACCCTATAGTCGTCGGACATGTCGGCGGCTGGGCAACTTTGGACAGTGATCGTGGGGACGACCCTATAGTCGTCGGACATGTCGGCGGCAGCGCAACTTTGGCCCGTGGTCGTGGGGACGACCCTATAGTCGTCGGACATGTCGGCGGCAGGGCAACTTTGGCCCGTGGTCTTGGGGACGACCCTATAGTCGTCGGACATGTCGGTGACTGGCCAACCTAGTCCCGGGTTCGTGGGGACGACCCTATAGTCGTCGGACAAGTCGGCGGCGGGCCAACCTACTCCCGGGGTCGTGGGGACGACCCTATAGTCGTCGGACAAGTCGGCGGCGGGCCAACCTAGACCCGGGGTCGTGGGGACGACCCTATAGTCGTCGGACATGTCGGCGGCAGGGCAACTTTGGCCCGTGGTCTTGGGGACGACCCTATAGTCGTCGGACATGTCGGTGACTGGCCAACCTAGTCCCGGGTTCGTGGGGACGACCCTATAGTCGTCGGACAAATCGGCGGCGGGCCAACCTACTCCCGGGGTCGTGGGGACGACCCTATAGTCGTCGGACAAGTCGGCGGCGGGCCAACCTAGACCCGGGGTCGTGGGGATGACCCTATAGTCGTCGGACATGTCGGCGGCAGGGCAACTTTGGCCCGTGGTCTTGGGGACGACCCTATAGTCGTCGGACAAGTCGGCGGCGGGCCGACCTAGTCCCGGGGTCGTGGGGACGACCCTATAGTCGTAGTACACGTCGGCGGCGGGCCTACCTAGTCCCGGGGTCGAGGGGACGACCGTATAGTCGTCGGACATGACGGTGGCGGGCCAATCTAGTCCCGGGGTCGTGGGGACGACCCTATAGTCTTCGGACATGTCGGCGGCTGGCCATCTTTGGCCCGGGGCGTGGGGACGACCCTATAGTCGTCGGACATGTCGGTGACTGGCCAACCTAGTCCCGGGGTCGGGGAGACGACCCTATAGTCGTCGGACAAGTCGGCGGCGGGCCAACCTAGTCCCGGGGTCGTGGGGACGACCCTATAGTCGTCGGACATGACGGTGCCGGGGCAATCTAGCCCCGGGGTCGTGGGGACGACCCTATAGTCGTCGGACAAGTCGGCGGCGGGCCAACCTAGTCCCGTGGTCGTGGGGACGACCGTATAGTCGTCGGACAAGTCGGCGGCGGGCCAACCTAGACCCGGGGTCGTGGGGACGACCCTATAGTCGTCGGACATGTCGGCGGCAGGGCAACTTTGGCCCGTGGTCTTGGGGACGACCCTATAGTCGTCGGACAAGTCAGCGGCTGGCCAACCTAGTCCCGGGTTCGTGGGGACGACCCTATAGTCGTCGGACAAATCGGCTGCGGGCCAACCTACTCCCGGGGTCGTGGGGACGACCCTATAGTCGTCGGACAAGTCGGCGGCGGGCCAACCTAGACCCGGGGTCGTGGGGACGACCCTATAATCGTCGGACATGTCGGCGGCAGGGCAACTTTGGCCCGTGGTCTTGGGGACGACCCTATAGTCGTCGGACAAGTCGGCGGCTGGCCAACCTAGACCCGGGGTGGTGGGGACGACCCTATAGTCGTCGGGCATGTCGGCGGCTGGCCAACCTCATCTCGTGGTCGTGGGGACGACCCCATAGTCGTAGGACACGTCGGCGGCGGCCAACCTAGTCCCGGGGTCGTGGGGACGACCCTATAGTCGTCGAACATGTCGGCGGCTGGCCAACCTATTCTCGTGGTCGTGGGGACGACCCCATAGTCGTAGGACACGTCGGCGGCGGGCCAATCTTGCCCCGGGTTCGTGGGGACGACCCTATAGTCGTCGGACATGACGGTGGCGGGCCAATCTAGTCCCGGGGTCGTGGGGACGACCCCATAGTCGTCGGACATGTCGGCTGCTGGCCAACCTAGTCCCGGGGTCGTGGGGACGACCCTATAGTCGTCGGACAAGTCGGCGGCGGGCCAACCTAGTCCCGGGGTCGAGGGGACGAACCTATAGTCGTCGGACATTTCGGCGGCTGGCCAACCTATTCTCGTGGTCGTTGGGACGACCCCATAGTCGTAGGACACGTCGGCGGCGGGCCAACCTACTCCCGGGGTCGTGGGGACGAACCTATATTCGTCGGACATGACGGTGGCGGGCCAATCTTGCCCCGGGGTCGTGGGGACGACCGTATAGACGTCGGACATGTCCGCGGCTGGGCAACTTTGGCCAGCGGTCGTGGGGGCGACCCTATAGTCGTCGGACACGTCGGCGGCGGGCCAATCTTGCCCCGGGGTCGTGGGGACGACCGTATAGACGTCGGACATGTCGGCGGCGGGCCAACCTAGTCCCGGGGTCGTGGGGACGACCCTATAGTCGTCGGACATGTCGGCGGCTGGCCAACCTATTCTCGTGGTCGTTGGGACGACCCCATAGTCGTAGGACACGTCGGCGGCGGGCCAACCTACTCCCGGGGTCGTGGGGACGAACCTATATTCGTCGGACATGACGGTGGCGGGCCAATCTTGCCCCGGGGTCGTGGGGACGACCGTATAGACGTCGGACATGTCCGCGGCTGGGCAACTTTGGCCAGCGGTCGTGGGGGCGACCCTATAGTCGTCGGACAAGTCGGCGGCGGGCAAACCTAGTCCCGGGGTCGTGGGGACGACCCTATAGTCGTCGCACATGACGGTACCGGGGCAATCTAGCCCCGTGGTCGTGGGGACGACCCTATAGTCGTCGGACATGTCGGTGACTGGCCAACCTAGTCCCGGGTTCGTGAGGACGACCCTATAGTCGTCGGACAAGTCGGCGGCAGGGCAACTTTGGCCCGTGGTCTTGGGGACGACCCTATAGTCGTCGGACATGTCGGTGACTGCCCAACCTAGTCCCGGGTTCGTGGAGACGACCCTATAGTCGTCGGACAAGTCGGCGGCCGGCGAACCTAGTCCCGGGGTCGTGGGGACGACCCTATAGTCGTCGGACATGTCGGCGGCTGGGCAACTTTGGACAGTGATCGTGGGGACGACCCTATAGTCGTCGGACATGTCGGCGGCAGCGCAACTTTGGCCCGTGGTCGTGGGGACGACCCTATAGTCGTCGGACATGTCGGCGGCAGGGCAACTTTGGCCCGTGGTCTTGGGGACGACCCTATAGTCGTCGGACATGTCGGTGACTGGCCAACCTAGTCCCGGGTTCGTGGGGACGACCCTATAGTCGTCGGACAAGTCGGCGGCGGGCCAACCTACTCCCGGGGTCGTGGGGACGACCCTATAGTCGTCGGACAAGTCGGCGGCGGGCCAACCTAGACCCGGGGTCGTGGGGACGACCCTATAGTCGTCGGACATGTCGGCGGCAGGGCAACTTTGGCCCGTGGTCTTGGGGACGACCCTATAGTCGTCGGACATGTCGGTGACTGGCCAACCTAGTCCCGGGTTCGTGGGGACGACCCTATAGTCTTCGGACATGTCGGCGGCTGGCCATCTTTGGCCCGGGGCGTGGGGACGACCCTATAGTCGTCGGACATGTCGGTGACTGGCCAACCTAGTCCCGGGGTCGGGGAGACGACCCTATAGTCGTCGGACGAGTCGGCGGCGGGCCAACCTAGTCCCGGGGTCGTGGGGACGACCCTATAGTCGTCGGACATGACGGTGCCGGGGCAATCTAGCCCCGGGGTCGTGGGGACGACCCTATAGTCGTCGGACAAGTCGGCGGCGGGCCAACCTAGTCCCGTGGTCGTGGGGACGACCGTATAGTCGTCGGACAAGTCGGCGGCGGGCCAACCTAGACCCGGGGTCGTGGGGACGACCCTATAGTCGTCGGACATGTCGGCGGCAGGGCAACTTTGGCCCGTGGTCTTGGGGACGACCCTATAGTCGTCGGACAAGTCGGCGGCTGGCCAACCTAGTCCCGGGTTCGTGGGGACGACCCTATAGTCGTCGGACAAATCGGCGGCGGGCCAACCTACTCCCGGGGTCGTGGGGACGACCCTATAGTCGTCGGACAAGTCGGCGGCGGGCCAACCTAGACCCGGGGTCGTGGGGACGACCCTATAGTCGTCGGACATGTCGGCGGCAGGGCAACTTTGGCCCGTGGTCTTGGGGACGACCCTATAGTCGTCGGACAAGTCGGCGGCTGGCCAACCTAGACCCGGGGTGGTGGGGACGACCCTATAGTCGTCGGACATGTCGGCGGCTGGCCAACCTCATCTCGTGGTCGTGGGGACGACCCCATAGTCGTAGGACACGTCGGCGGCGGCCAACCTAGTCCCGGGGTCGTGGGGACGACCCTATAGTCGTCGAACATGTCGGCGGCTGGCCAACCTATTCTCGTGGTCGTGGGGACGACCCCATAGTCGTAGGACACGTCGGCGGCGGACCAATCTTGCCCCGGGGTCGTGGGGACGACCCTATAGTCGTCGGACATGACGGTGGCGGGCCAATCTAGTCCCGGGGTCGTGGGGACGACCCCATAGTCGTCGGACATGTCGGCTGCTGGCCAACCTAGTCCCGGGGTCGTGGGGACGACCCTATAGTCGTCGGACATGTCGGCGGCAGGGCAAATTTTGGCCCGGGGCGTGGGGACGACCCTATAGTCGTCGGACATGTCGGTGACTGGCCAACCTAGTCCCGGGTTCGTGGGGACGACCCTATAGTCGTCGGACAAATCGGCGGCGGGCCAACCTACTCCCGGGGTCGTGGGGACGACCCTATAGTCGTCGGACATGTCGGCGGCTGGGCAACTTTGGACAGTGATCGTGGGGACGACCCTATAGTCGTCGGACAAGTCGGCGGCGGGCCAACCTAGACACGGGGTCGTGGGGACGACCCTATAGTCGTCGGACATGTCGGCGGCAGGGCAACTTTGGCCCGTGGTCTTGGGGACGACCCTATAGTCGTCGGACATGTCGGTGACTGGCCAACCTAGTCCCGGGTTCGTGGGGACGACCCTATAGTCGTCGGACAAATCGGCGGCGGGCCAACCTACTCCCGGGGTCGTGGGGACGACCCTATAGTCGTCGGACAAGTCGGCGGCGGGCCAACCTAGACCCGGGGTCGTGGGGATGACCCTATAGTCGTCGGACATGTCGGCGGCAGGGCAACTTTGGCCCGTGGTCTTGGGGACGACCCTATAGTCGTCGGACAAGTCGGCGGCGGGCCGACCTAGTCCCGGGGTCGTGGGGACGACCCTATAGTCGTAGGACACGTCGGCGGCGGGCCTACCTAGTCCCGGGGTAGAGGGGACGACCGTATAGTCGTCGGACATGACGGTGGCGGGCCAATCTAGTCCCGGGGTCGTGGGGACGACCCTATAGTCTTCGGACATGTCGGCGGCTGGCCATTTTGGCCCGGGGCGTGGGGACGACCCTATAGTCGTCGGACATGTCGGTGACTGGCCAACCTAGTCCCGGGGTCGGGGAGACGACCCTATAGTCGTCGGACAAGTCGGCGGCGGGCCAACCTAGTCCCGGGGTCGTGGGGACGACCCTATAGTCGTCGGACATGACGGTGCCGGGGCAATCTAGCCCCGGGGTCGTGGGGACGACCCTATAGTCGTCGGACAAGTCGGCGGCGGGCCAACCTAGTCCCGTGGTCGTGGGGACGACCGTATAGTCGTCGGACAAGTCGGCGGCGGGCCAACCTAGACCCGGGGTCGTGGGGACGACCCGATAGTCGTCGGACATGTCGGCGGCAGGGCAACTTTGGCCCGTGGTCTTGGGGACGACCCTATAGTCGTCGGACAAGTCGGCGGCTGGCCAACCTAGTCCCGGGTTCGTGGGGACGACCCTATAGTCGTCGGACAAATCGGCTGCGGGCCAACCTACTCCCGGGGTCGTGGGGACGACCCTATAGTCGTCGGACAAGTCGGCGGCGGGCCAACCTAGACCCGGGGTCGTGGGGACGACCCTATAGTCGTCGGACATGTCGGCGGCAGGGCAACTTTGGCCCGTGGTCTTGGGGACGACCCTATAGTCGTCGGACAAGTCGGCGGCTGGCCAACCTAGACCCGGGGTGGTGGGGACGACCCTATAGTCGTCGGACATGTCGGCGGCTGGCCAACCTCATCTCGTGGTCGTGGGGACGACCCCATAGTCGTAGGACACGTCGGCGGCGGCCAACCTAGTCCCGGGGTCGTGGGGACGACCCTATAGTCGTCGAACATGTCGGCGGCTTGCCAACCTATTCTCGTGGTCGTGGGGACGACCCCATAGTCGTAGGACACGTCGGCGGCGGGCCAATCTTGCCCCGGGTTCGTGGGGACGACCCTATAGTCGTCGGACATGACGGTGGCGGGCCAATCTAGTCCCGGGGTCGTGGGGACGACCCCATAGTCGTCGGACATGTCGGCTGCTGGCCAACCTAGTCCCGGGGTCGTGGGGACGACCCTATAGTCGTCGGACAAGTCGGCGGCGGGCCAACCTAGTCCCGGGGTCGAGGGGACGAACCTATAGTCGTCGGACATGACGGTGGCGGGCCAATCATGCGCCGGGGGCCTGGGGACGACCCTATAGTCGTCGGACATTTCGGCGGCTGGCCAACTTTGGCTCGGGGCGTGGGGACGACCCTATAGTCGTCGGACATGTCGGCGGCGGGCCAACCTAGTCCCGGGGTGGTAGGGACGACCCTATAGTCGTCGGACATGTCGGCGGCTGGGCAACTTTGGCCAGTGGTCGTGGGGACGACCCTATAGTCGTGGGACATGTCGGCGGCAGGCCAACGTATGCCCAGGGTCGTAGGGACGAACCTATAGTCGTCGGACATGACGGTGGCGGGCCAATCTTGCTCCGGGGTCGTGAGGACGACCCTATAGTCGTCGGACATGTCGGCGGCTGGCCAACTTTGGACAGTGGTCGTGGGGACGACCCTATAGTCGTCGGACAAGTCGGCGGCTGGCCAACCTACTCCCGGGGTCGTGGGGACGAACCTATATTCGTCGGACATGACGGTGGCGGGCCAATCTTGCCCCGGGGTCGTGGGGACGACCGTATAGACGTCGGACATGTCGGCGGCGGGCCAACCTAGTCCCGGGGTCGTGGGGACGACCCTATAGTCGTCGGACACGTCGGCGGCGGGCCAATCTTGCCCCGGGGTCGTGGGGACGACCGTATAGACGTCGGACATGTCGGCGGCGGGCCAACCTAGTCCCGGGGTCGTGGGGACGACCCTATAGTCGTCGGACATGTCGGCGGCTGGCCAACCTATTCTCGTGGCCGTTGGGACGACCCCATAGTCGTAGGACACGTCGGCGGCGGGCCAACCTACTCCCGGGGTCGTGGGGACGAACCTATATTCGTCGGACATGACGGTGGCGGGCCAATCTTGCCCCGGGGTCGTGGGGACGACCGTATAGACGTCGGACATGTCCGCGGCTGGGCAACTTTGGCCAGCGGTCGTGGGGGCGACCCTATAGTCGTCGGACAAGTCGGCGGCGGGCAAACCTAGTCCCGGGGTCGTGGGGACGACCCTATAGTCGTCGCACATGACGGTACCGGGGCAATCTAGCCCCGTGGTCGTGGGGACGACCCTATAGTCGTCGGACATGTCGGTGACTGGCCAACCTAGTCCCGGGTTCGTGAGGACGACCCTATATTCGTCGGACAAGTCGGCGGCAGGGCAACTTTGGCCCGTGGTCTTGGGGACGACCCTATAGTCGTCGGACATGTCGGTGACTGCCCAACCTAGTCCCGGGTTCGTGGGGACGACCCTATAGTCGTCGGACAAGTCGGCGGCAGGCCGACCTAGTCCCGGGGTCGTGGGGACGAACCTATAGTCGTCGGACAAGTCGGCGGCGGGCCAACCTAGACCCGGGGTCGTGGGGACGGCGCTATAGTCGTCGGACATGTCGGCGGCAGGGCAACTTTGGCCCGTGGTCTTGGGGACGACCCTATAGTCGTCGGACATGTCGCTGACTGGCCAAACTAGTCCCGGGTTCGTGGGGACGACCCTATAGTCGTCGGACAAGTCGGCGGCCGGCGAACCTAGTCCCGGGGTCGTGGGGACGACCCTATAGTCGTCGGACATGTCGGCGGCTGGGCAACTTTGGACAGTGATCGTGGGGACGACCCTATAGTCGTCGGACATGTCGGCGGCAGCGCAACTTTGGCCCGTGGTCGTGGGGACGACCCTATAGTCGTCGGACATGTCGGCGGCAGGGCAACTTTGGCCCGTGGTCTTGGGGACGACCCTATAGTCGTCGGACATGTCGGTGACTGGCCAACCTAGTCCCGGGTTCGTGGGGACGACCCTATAGTCGTCGGACAAGTCGGCGGCGGGCCAACCTACTCCCGGGGTCGTGGGGACGACCCTATAGTCGTCGGACAAGTCGGCGGCGGGCCAACCTAGACCCGGGGTCGTGGGGACGACCCTATAGTCGTCGGACATGTCGGCGGCAGGGCAACTTTGGCCCGTGGTCTTGGGGACGACCCTATACTCGTCGGACATGTCGGTGACTGGCCAACCTAGTCCCGGGTTCGTGGGGACGACCCTATAGTCGTCGGACAAATCGGCGGCGGGCCAACCTACTCCCGGGGTCGTGGGGACGACCCTATAGTCGTCGGACAAGTCGGCGGCGGGCCAATCTTGCCCCGGGGTCGTGGGGACGACCGTATAGACGTCGGACATGTCGGCGGCGGGCCAACCTAGTCCCGGGGTCGTGGGGACGACCCTATAGTCGTCGGACAAGTCGGCGGCGGGCAAACCTAGTCCCGGGGTCGTGGGGACGACCCTATAGTCGTCGCACATGACGGTACCGGGGCAATCTAGCCCCGTGGTCGTGGGGACGACCCTATAGTCGTCGGACATGTCGGTGACTGGCCAACCTAGTCCCGGGTTCGTGAGGACGACCCTATAGTCGTCGGACAAGTCGGCGGCAGGGCAACTTTGGCCCGTGGTCTTGGGGACGACCCTATAGTCGTCGGACATGTCGGTGACTGCCCAACCTAGTCCCGGGTTCGTGGGGACGACCCTATAGTCGTCGGACAAGTCGGCGGCAGGCCGACCTAGTCCCGGGGTCGTGGGGACGAACCTATAGTCGTCGGACAAGTCGGCGGCGGGCCAACCTAGACCCGGGGTCGTGGGGACGGCGCTATAGTCGTCGGACATGTCGGCGGCAGGGCAACTTTGGCCCGTGGTCTTGGGGACGACCCTATAGTCGTCGGACATGTCGGTGACTGGCCAAACTAGTCCCGGGTTCGTGGGGACGACCCTATAGTCGTCGGACAAGTCGGCGGCCGGCGAACCTAGTCCCGGGGTCGTGGGGACGACCCTATAGTCGTCGGACATGTCGGCGGCTGGGCAACTTTGGACAGTGATCGTGGGGACGACCCTATAGTCGTCGGACATGTCGGCGGCAGCGCAACTTTGGCCCGTGGTCGTGGGGACGACCCTATAGTCGTCGGACATGTCGGCGGCAGGGCAACTTTGGCCCGTGGTCTTGGGGACGACCCTATAGTCGTCGGACATGTCGGTGACTGGCCAACCTAGTCCCGGGTTCGTGGGGACGACCCTATAGTCGTCGGACAAGTCGGCGGCGGGCCAACCTACTCCCGGGGTCGTGGGGACGACCCTATAGTCGTCGGACAAGTCGGCGGCGGGCCAACCTAGACCCGGGGTCGTGGGGACGACCCTATTGTCGTCGGACATGTCGGCGGCAGGGCAACTTTGGCCCGTGGTCTTGGGGACGACCCTATACTCGTCGGACATGTCGGTGGCTGGCCAACCTAGTCCCGGGTTCGTGGGGACGACCCTATAGTCGTCGGACAAATCGGCGGCGGGCCAACCTACCCCCGGGGTCGTGGGGACGACCCTATAGTCGTCGGACAAGTCGGCGGCGGGCCAACCTAGACCCGGGGTCGTGGGGACGACCCTATAGTCGTCGGACATGTCGGCGGCAGGGCAACTTTGGCCCGTGGTCTTGGGGACGACCCTATAGTCGTCGGACAAGTCGGCGGCGGGCCGACCTAGTCCCGGGGTCGTGGGGACGACCCTATAGTCGTAGGACACGTCGGCGGCGGGCCTACCTAGTCCCGGGGTCGAGGGGACGACCGTATAGTCGTCGGACATGACGGTGGCGGGCCAGTCTAGTCCCGGGGTCCTGGGGACGACCCTATAGTCTTCGGACATGTCGGCGGCTGGCCATCTTTGGCCCGGGGCGTGGGGACGACCCTATAGTCGTCGGACATGTCGGTGACTGGCCAACCTAGTCCCGGGGTCGGGGAGACGACCCTATAGTCGTCGGACAAGTCGGCGGCGGGCCAACCTAGTCCCGGGGTCGTGGGGACGACCCTATAGTCGTCGGACATGACGGTGCCGGGGCAATCTAGCCCCGGGGTCGTGGGGACGACCCTATAGTCGTCGGACAAGTCGGCGGCGGGCCAACCTAGTCCCGTGGTCGTGGGGACGACCGTATAGTCGTCGGACAAGTCGGCGGCGGGCCAACCTAGACCCGGGGTCGTGGGGACGACCCTATAGTCGTCTGACATGTCGGCGGCAGGGCAACTTTGGCCCGTGGTCTTGGGGACGACCCTATAGTCGTCGGACAAGTCGGCGGCTGGCCAACCTAGTCCCGGGTTCGTGGGGACGACCCTATAGTCGTCGGACAAATCGGCGGCGGGCCAACCTACTCCCGGGGTCGTGGGGACGACCCTATAGTCGTCGGACAAGTCGGCGGCGGGCCAACCTAGACCCGGGGTCGTGGGGACGACCCTATAGTCGTCGGACATGTCGGCGGCAGGGCAACTTTGGCCCGTGGTCTTGGGGACGACCCTATAGTCGTCGGACAAGTCGGAGGCTGGCCAACCTAGACCCGGGGTGGTGGGGACGACCCTATAGTCGTCGGACATGTCGGCGGCTGGCCAACCTCATCTCGTGGTCGTGGGGACGACCCCATAGTCGTAGGACACGTCGGCGGCGGCCAACCTAGTCCCGGGGTCGTGGGGACGACCCTATAGTCGTCGAACATGTCGGCGGCTGGCCAACCTATTCTCGTGGTCGTGGGGACGACCCCATAGTCGTAGGACACGTCGGCGGCGGGCCAATCTTGCCCCGGGGTCGTGGGGACGACCCTATAGTCGTCGGACATGACGGTGGCGGGCCAATCTTGTCCCGGGGTCGTGGGGACGACCCTATAGTCGTCGGACATGTCGGCTGCTGGCCAACCTAGTCCCGGTGTCGTGGGGACGACCCTATAGTCGTCGGACATGTCGGCGGCAGGGCAAATTTTGGCCCGGGGCGTGGGGACGACCCTATAGTCGTCGGACATGTCGCTGACTGGCCAACCTAGTCCCGGGGTCGTGGGGACGACCCTATAGTCGTCGGACATGTCGGCGGCAGGGCAACTTTGGCCCGTGGTCGTGGGGACGACCCTATAGTCGTCGGACATGTCGGCGGCTGGCCAACCTAGACCCGGGGTGGGGGGGACGACCCTATAGTCGTCGGACATGTCGGCGGCTGGCCAACCTCATCTCGTGGTCGTGGGGACGACCCCATAGTCGTAGGACACGTCGGCGGCGGGCCAATCTAGTCCCGGGGTCGTGGGGACGACCCTATAGTCGTCGGACATGTCGGCGGCTGGCCAACTTTGGCCCGTGGTCTTGGGGACGACCCTATAGTCGTCGGACATGTCGGTGACTGCCCTACCTAGTCCCGGGTTCGTGGGGACGACCCTATAGTCGTCGGACAAGTCGGCCGCAGGCCGATCTAGTCCCGGGGTCGTGGGGACGACCCTATAGTCGTCGGACAAGTCGGCGGCGGGCCAACCTAGACCCGGGGTCGTGGGGACGACCCTATAGTCGTCGGACATGTCGGCGGCAGGGCAACTTTGGCCCGTGGTCTTGGGGACGACCCTATAGTCGTCGGACAAGTCGGCGGCTGGCCAACCTGGACCCGGGGTGGTGGGGACAACCCTATAGTCGTCGGACATGTCGGCGGCTGGCCAACCTCATCTCGTGGTCGTGGGGACGACCCCATAGTCGTAGGACACGTCGGCGGCGGCCAACCTAGTCCCGGGGTCGTGGGGACGACCCTATAGTCGTCGGACAAGTCGGCGGCGGGCCAACCTAGACCCGGGGTCGTGGGGACGACCCTATAGTCGTCGGACATGTCGGCGGCAGTGCAACTTTGGCCCGTGGTCTTGGGGACGACCCTATAGTCGTCGGACATGTCGGTGACTGGCCAACCTAGTCCCGGGTTCGTGGGGACGATCCTATAGTCGTCGGACAAGTCGGCGGCGGGCCGACCTAGTCCCGGGGTCGTGGGGACGACCCTATAGTCTTCGGACATGTCGGCGGCTGGCCATCTTTGGCCCGGGGCGTGGGGACGACCCTATAGTCGTCGGACATGTCGGTGACTGGCCAACCTAGTCCCGGGGTCGTGGAGACGACCCTATAGTCGTCGGACAAGTCGGCGGCGGGCCAACCTAGTCCCGGGGTCGTGGGGACGACCCTATAGTCGTCGGACATGACGGTGCCGGGGCAATCTAGCCCCGGGGTCGTGGGGACGACCCTATAGTCGTCGGACAAGTCGGCGGCCGGCGAACCTAGTCCCGGGGTCGTGGGGACGACCCTATAGTCGTCGGACATGTCGGCGGCAGGGCAAATTTTGGCCCGGGGCGTGGGGACGACCCTATAGTCGTCGGACATGTCGGTGACTGGCCAACCTAGTCCCGGGGTCGTGGGGACGACCCTATAGTCGTCGGACATGTCGGCGGCAGGGCAACTTTGGCCCGTGGTCGTGGGGACGACCCTATAGTCGTCGGACATGTCGGCGGCTGGCCAACCTAGACCCGGGGTGGTGGGGACGACCCTATAGTCGTCGGACATGTCGGCGGCTGGCCAACCTCATCTCGTGGTCGTGGGGACGACCCCATAGTCGTAGGACACGTCGGCGGCGGGCCAATCTAGTCCCGGGGTCGTGGGGACGACCCTATAGTCGTCGGACATGTCGGTGACTGCCCTACCTAGTCCCGGGTTCGTGGGGACGACCCTATAGTCGTCGGACAAGTCGGCCGCAGGCCGATCTAGTCCCGGGGTCGTGGGGACGACCCTATAGTCGTCGGACAAGTCGGCGGCGGGCCAACCTAGACCCGGGGTCGTGGGGACGACCCTATAGTCGTCGGACATGTCGGCGGCAGGGCAACTTTGGCCCGTGGTCTTGGGGACGACCCTATAGTCGTCGGACAAGTCGGCGGCTGGCCAACCTGGACCCGGGGTGGTGGGGACGACCCTATAGTCGTCGGACATGTCGGCGGCTGGCCAACCTCATCTCGTGGTCGTGGGGACGACCCCATAGTCGTAGGACACGTCGGCGGCGGCCAACCTAGTCCCGGGGTCGTGGGGACGACCCTATAGTCGTCGAACATGTCGGCGGCTGGCCAACCTATTCTCGTGGTCGTGGGGACGACCCCATAGTCGTAGGACACGTCGGCGGCGGGCCAATCTTGCCCCGGGGTCGTGGGGACGACCCTATAGTCGTCGGACATGACGGTGGCGGGCCAATCTAGTCCCGGGGTCGTGGGGACGACCCCATAGTCGTCGGACATGTCGGCTGCTGGCCAACCTAGTCCCGGGGTCGTGGGGACGACCCTATAGTCGTCGGACATGTCGGCGGCAGGGCAAATTTTGGCCCGGGGCGTGGGGACGACCCTATAGTCATCGGACATGTCGGTGACTGGCCAACCTAGTCCCGGGGTCGTGGGGACGACCCTATAGTCGTCGGACATGTCGGCGGCAGGGCAACTTTGGCCCGTGGTCGTGGGGACGACCCTATAGTCGTCGGACATGTCGGCGGCTGACCAACCTAGACCCGGGTTCGTGGGGACGACCCTATAGTCGTCGGACAAGTCGGCGGCGGGCCAACCTACTCCCTGGGTCGTGGGGACGACCCTATAGTCGTCGGACAAGTCGGCGGCGGGCCAACCTAGACCCGGGGTCGTGGGGACGACCCTATAGTCGTCGGACATGTCGGCGGCAGGGCAACTTTGGCCCGTGGTCTTGGGGACGACCCTATAGTCGTCGGACATGTCGGTGACTGGCCAACCTAGTCCCGGGGTCGTGGGGACGACCCTATAGTCGTCGGACAAGTCGGCGGCAGGGCAACTTTGGCCCGTGGTCGTGGGGACGACCCTATAGTCGTCGGACATGTCGGCGGCTGACCAACCTAGACCCGGGGTGGTGGGGACGACCCTATAGTCGTCGGACAAGTCGGCGGCGGGCCAACCTACTCCCGGGGTCGTGGGGACGACCCTATAGTCGTCGGACAAGTCGGCGGCGGGCCAACCTAGACCCGGGGTCGTGGGGACGACCCTATAGTCGTCGGACAAGTCGGCGGCCGGCGAACCTAGTCCCGGGGTCGTGGGGACGACCCTATAGTCGTCGGACATGTCGGCGGCTGGGCAACTTTGGACAGTGGTCGTGGGGACGACCCTATAGTCGTCGGACATGTCGGTGACTGGGCAAATTTTGGCCCGGGGCGTGGGGACGACCCTATAGTCGTCGGACATGTCGGTGACTGGCCAACCTAGTCCCGGGTTCGTGGGGACGACCCTATAGTCGTCGGACAAGTCGGCGGCGGGCCAACCTACTCCCGGGGTCGTGGGGACGACCCTATAGTCGTCGGACAAGTCGGCGGCGGGCCAACCTAGACCCGGGGTCGTGGGGACGACCCTATAGTCGTCGGACATGTCGGCGGCAGGGCAACTTTGGCCCGTGGTCTTGGGGACGACCCTATAGTCGTCGGACATGTCGGTGACTGGCCAACCTAGTCCCGGGGTCGTGGGGACGACCCTATAGTCGTCGGACATGTCGGCGGCAGGGCAACTTTGGCCCGTGGTCGTGGGGACGACCCTATAGTCGTCGGACATGTCGGCGGCTGGCCAACCTAGACCCGGGGTGGTGGGGACGACCCTATAGTCGTCGGACATGTCGGCGGCTGGCCAACCTCATCTCGTGGTCGTGGGGACGACCCCATAGTCGTAGGACACGTCGGCGGCGGGCCAATCTAGTCCCGGGGTCGTGGGGACGACCCTATAGTCGTCGGACATGTCGGTGACTGCCCTACCTAGTCCCGGGTTCGTGGGGACGACCCTATAGTCGTCGGACAAGTCGGCCGCAGGCCGATCTAGTCCCGGGGTCGTGGGGACGACCCTATAGTCGTCGGACAAGTCGGCGGCGGGCCAACCTAGACCCGGGGTCGTGGGGACGACCCTATAGTCGTCGGACATGTCGGCGGCAGGGCAACTTTGGCCCGTGGTCTTGGGGACGACCCTATAGTCGTCGGACAAGTCGGCGGCTGGCCAACCTGGACCCGGGGTGGTGGGGACGACCCTATAGTCGTCGGACATGTCGGCGGCTGGCCAACCTCATCTCGTGGTCGTGGGGACGACCCCATAGTCGTAGGACACGTCGGCGGCGGCCAACCTAGTCCCGGGGTCGTGGGGACGACCCTATAGTCGTCGAACATGTCGGCGGCTGGCCAACCTATTCTCGTGGTCGTGGGGACGACCCCATAGTCGTAGGACACGTCGGCGGCGGGCCAATCTTGCCCCGGGGTCGTGGGGACGACCCTATAGTCGTCGGACATGACGGTGGCGGGCCAATCTAGTCCCGGGGTCGTGGGGACGACCCCATAGTCGTCGGACATGTCGGCTGCTGGCCAACCTAGTCCTGGGGTCGTGGGGACGACCCTATAGTCGTCGGACATGTCGGCGGCTGGGCAAATTTTGGCCCGGGGCGTGGGGACGACCCTATAGTCATCGGACATGTCGGTGACTGGCCAACCTAGTCCCGGGTTCGTGGGGACGACCCTATAGTCGTCGGACAAGTCGGCGGCGGGCCAACCTACTCCCTGGGTCGTGGGGACGACCCTATAGTCGTCGGACAAGTCGGCGGCGGGCCAACCTAGACCCGGGGTCGTGGGGACGACCCTATAGTCGTCGGACATGTCGGCGGCAGGGCAACTTTGGCCCGTGGTCTTGGGGACGACCCTATAGTCGCCGGACATGTCGGTGACTGGCCAACATAGTCCCGGGTTCGTGGGGACGACCCTATAGTCGTCGGACAAGTCGGCGGCGGGCCGACCTAGTCCCGGGGTCGTGGGGACGACCCTATAGTCTTCGGACATGTCGGCGGCTGGCCATCTTTGGCCCGGGGCGTGGGGACGACCCTATAGTCGTCGGACATGTCGGTGACTGGCCAACCTAGTCCCGGGGTCGTGGAGACGACCCTATAGTCGTCGGACAAGTCGGCGGCGGGCCAACCTATTCCCGGGGTCGTGGGGACGACCCTATAGTCGTCGGACATGACGGTGCCGGGGCAATCTAGCCCCGGGGTCGTGGGGACGACCCTATAGTCGTCGGACAAGTCGGCGGCGGGCCAACCTAGTCCCGTGGTCGTGGGGACGACCGTATAGTCGTCGGACAAGTCGGCGGCGGGCCAACCTAGACCCGGGGTCGTGGGGACGACCCTATAGTCGTCGGACATGTCGGCGGCAGGGCAACTTTGGCCCGTGGTCTTGGGGACGACCCTATAGTCGTCGGACATGTCGGTGACTGGCCAACCTAGTCCCGGGTTCGTGGGGACGACCCTATAGTCGTCGGACAAGTCGGCGGCGGGCCAACCTACTCTCGGGGTCGTGGGGACGACCCTATAGTCGTCGGACAAGTCGGCGGCGGGCCAACCTAGACCCGGGGTCGTGGGGACGACCCTATAGTGGTCGGACATGTCGGCGGCATGGCAACTTTGGCCCGTGGTCTTGGGGACGACCCTATAGTCGTCGGACAAGTCGGCGGCTGGCCAACCTAGACCCGGGGTGGTGGGGACGACCCTATAGTCGTCGGACATGTCGGCGGCTGGCCAACCTCATCTCGTGGTCGTGGGGACGACCCCATAGTATTAGGACACGTCGGCGGCGGGCCAACCTAGTCCCGGGGTCGTGGGGACGACCCTATAATCTTCGAACATGTCGGCGGCTGGCCAACCTATTCTCGTGGTCGTGGGGACGACCCCATAGTCGTAGGACACGTCGGCGGCGGGCCAATCTTGCCCCGGGGTCGTGGGGACGACCCTATAGTCGTCGGACATGACGGTGGCGGGCCAATCTAGTCCCGGGGTCGTGGGGACGACCCTATAGTCGTCGGACATGTCGGCGGCTGGCCAACCTAGTCCCGGGGTCGTGGGGACGACCCTATAGTCGTCGGACATGTCGGCGGCAGGGCAACTTTGGCCCGTGGTCGTGGGGACGACCCTATAGTCGTCGGACATGTCGGCGGCTGGCCAACCTAGACCCGGGGTGGTGGGGACGACCCTATAGTCGTCGGACATGACGGTGGCGGGCCAATCTAGTCCCGGGGTCGTGGGGACGACCCTATAGTCGTCGGACATGTCGGTGCCGGGGTAATCTAGCCCCGGGGTCGTGGGGACGACCCTATAGACGTCGGACATGTCGGCGGCTGGCCAACCTAGTCCCGGGGTGGTAGGGACGACCCTATAGTCGTCGGACAAGTCGGCGGCTGTGCAACTGTGGCCAGTGGTCGTGGGGACGACCCTATAGTCGTCGGACAAGTCGGCGGCGGGACAACCTAGTCCCGGGGTCGTGGAGACGGCCCTATAGTCGTCGGACATGACGGTGGCTGGCCAATCTAGTCCCGGGGTCGTGGGGACGACCCTATAGTCGTCGGACATGTCCGCGGCTGGGCAACTTTGACCAGTGGTCGTGGGAACGACCCTATAGTCGTCGGACAAGTCGGCGGCGGGCAAACCTAGTCCCGGGGTCGTGGGGACGACCCTATAGTCGTCGCACATGACGGTGCCGGGGCAATCTAGCCCCGTGGTCGTGGGGACGACCCTATAGTCGTCGGACATGTCGGTGACTGGCCAACCTAGTCCCGGGTTCGTGGGGACGACCCTATAGTCGTCGGACAAGTCGGCGGCAGGGCAACATTGGCCCGTGGTCTTGGGGACGACCCTATAGTCGTCGGACATGTCGGTGACTGCCCAACCTAGTCCCGGGTTCGTGGGGACGATCCTATAGTCGTCGGACAAGTCGGCGGCAGGCCGACCTAGTCCCGGGGTCGTGGGGACGACCCTATAGTCGTCGGACAAGTCGGCGGCGGGCCAACCTAGACCCGGGGTCGTGGGGACGACCCTATAGTCGTCGGACATGTCGGCGGCAGGGCAACTTTGGCCCGTGGTCTCGGGGACGACCCTATAGTCGTCGGACATGTCGGTGACTGGCCAACCTAGTCCCGGGTTCGTGGGGACGACCCTATAGTCGTCGGACATGTCGGCGGCGGGCCGACCTAGTCCCGGGGTCGTGGGGGCGACCCTATAGTCGTCGGACAAGTCGGCGGCGGGCCAACCTAGACCCGGGGTCGTGGGGACGACCCTATAGTCGTCAGACAAGTCGGCGGCGGGCCAACCTAGTCCCGGGTTCGTGGGGACGACCCTATAGTCGTCGGTCATGTCGGCGGCTGGGCAACTTTTGACAGTGGTCGTGGGGACGACCCTATAGTCGTCGGACATGTCGGCGGCAGGGCAACTTTGGCCCGTGGTCGTGGGGACGACCCTATAGTCGTCGGACATGTCGGCGGCAGGGCAACTTTGGCCCGTGGTCTTGGGGACGACCCTATAGTCGTCGGACATGTCGGTGACTGGCCAACCTAGTCCCGGGTTCGTGGGGACGACCCTATAGTCGTCGGACAAGTCGGCGGCGGGCCAACCTACTCCCGGGGTCGTGGGGACGACCCTATAGTCGTCGGACAAGTCGGCGGCGGGCCAACCTAGACCCGGGGTCGTGGGGACGACCCTATAGTCGTCGGACATGTCGGCGGCAGGGCAACATTGGCCCGTGGTCTTGGGGACGACCCTATAGTCTTTCGACATGTCGGCGGCTGGCCATCTTTGGCCCGGGGCGTGGGGACGACCCTATAGTCGTCGGACATGTCGGTGACTGGCCAACCTAGTCCCGGGGTCGTGGAGACGACCCTATAGTCGTCGGACAAGTCGGCGGCGGGCCAACCTAGACCCGGGGTCGTGGGGACGACCCTATAGTCGTCAGTCAAGTCGGCGGCGGGCCAACCTAGTCCCGGGTTCGTGGGGACGACCCTATAGTCGTCGGACAAGTCGGCGGCGGGCCAACCTACTCCCGGGGTGGTGGGGACGACCCTATAGCCTTCGGACATGTCGGCGGCCGGCCATCTTTGGCCCGGGGCGTGGGGACGACCCTATAGTCGTCGGACATGTCGGTGACTGGCCAACCTAGTCCCGGGGTCGTGGAGACGACCCTATAGTCGTCGGACAAGTCGGCGGCGGGCCAACCTAGACCCGGGGTCGTGGGGACGACCCTATAGTCGTCGCACATGTCGGCGGCAGGGCAACTTTGGCCCGTGGTCTTGGGGATGACCCTATAGTCGTCGGACATGTCGGTGACTGGCCAACCTAGTCCCGGGTTCGTGGGGACGACCCTATAGTCGTCGGACAAGTCGGCGGCGGGCCAACCTACTCCCGGGGTCGTGGGGACGACCCTATAGTCGTCGGACAAGTCGGCGGCGGGCCAACCTAGACCCGGGGTCGTGGGGACGACCCTATAGTCGTCGGACATGTCGGCGGCAGGGCAACTTTGGCCCGTGGTCTTGGGGACGACTCTATAGTCGTCGGACAAGTCGGCGGCTGGGCAACTTTGGCCCGTGGTCTTGGGGACGACCCTATAGTCGTCGGACATGTCGGTGACTGGCCAACCTAGTCCCGGGTTCGTGGGGACGAACCTATAGTCGTCGGACAAGTCGGCGGCGGGCCAACCTACTCCCGGGGTCGTGGGGACGACCCTATAGTCGTCGGACAAGTCGGCGGCGGGCCAACCTAGACCCGGGGTCGTGGGGACGACCCTATAGTCGTCGGACATGTCGGCGGCAGGGCAACTTTGGCCCGTGGTCTTGGGGACGACTCTATAGTCGTCGGACAAGTCGGCGGCTGGCCAACCTAGACCCGGGGTTGTGGGGACGAACCTATAGTCGTCGGAAATGTCGGCGGCAGGGCAACTTTGGCCCGTGGTCTTGGGGACGACCCTATAGTCGTCGGACATGTCGGCGGCTGGCCAACCTAGTCCCGGGGTGGTAGGGACGACCCTATAGTCGTCGGACAAGTCGGCGGCTGGGCAACTTTGGCCAGTGGTCGTGGGGACGACCCTATAGTCGTCGGACAAGTCGGCGGCGGGACAACCTAGTCCCGGGGTCGTGGAGACGGCCCTATAATCGTCGGACATGACGGTGGCGGGCCAATCTAGTCCCGGGGTCGTGGGGACGACCCTATAGTCGTCGGACATGTCCGCGGCTGGGCAACTTTGGCCAGTGGTCGTGGGGGCGACCCTATAGTCGTCGGACAAGTCGGCGGCGGGCAAACCTAGTCCCGGGGTCGTGGGGACGACCCTATAGTCGTCGCACATGACGGTGCCGGGGCAATCTAGCCCCGTGGTCGTGGGGACGACCCTATAGTCGTCGGACATGTCGGTGACTGGCCAACCTAGTCCCGGGTTCGTGGGGACGACCCTATAGTCGTCGGACATGTCGGCGGCTGGCCAACCTCATCTCGTGGTCGTGGGGACGACCCCATAGTCGTAGGACACGTCGGCGGCGGGCCAACCTAGTCCCGGGGTCGTGGGGACGACCCTATAGTCGTCGGACAAGTCGGCGGCGGGCCAACCTAGACCCGGGGTCGTGGGGACGACCCTATAGTCGTCGGAAATGTCGGCGGCAGGGCAACTTTGGCCCGTGGTTTTGGGGACGACCCTATAGTCGTCGGACATGTCGGCGGCTGGCCAACCTAGTCCTGGGGTGGTAGGGACGACCCTATAGTCGTCGGACTTGTCGGCGGCTGGCCATCTTTGGCCCGGGGCGTGGGGGGGACCCTATAGTCGTCGGACATGTCGGTGACTGGCCAACCTAGTCCCGGGGTCGTGGAGACGACCCTATAGTCGTCGGACAAGTCGGCGGCGGGCCAACCTAGTCCCGGGGTCGTGGGGACGACCCTATAGTCGTCGGACATGTCGGCGGCTGGGCAACTTTGGACAGTGGTCGTGGGGACGACCCTATAGTCGTCGGACATGTCGGTGACTGGGCAAATTTTGGCCCGGGGCGTGGGGACGACCCTATAGTCGTCGGACATGTCGGTGACTGGCCAACCTAGTCCCGGGTTCGTGGGGACGACCCTATAGTCGTCGGACAAGTCGGCGGCGGGCCAACCTACTCCCGGGGTCGTGGGGACGACCCTATAGTCGTCGGACAAGTCGGCGGCGGGCCAACCTAGACCCGGGGTCGTGGGGACGACCCTATAGTCGTCGGACATGTCGGCGGCAGGGCAACTTTGGCCCGTGGTCTTGGGGACGACCCTATAGTCGTCGGACATGTCGGTGACTGGCCAACCTAGTCCCGGGGTCGTGGGGACGACCCTATAGTCGTCGGACATGTCGGCGGCAGGGCAACTTTGGCCCGTGGTCGTGGGGACGACCCTATAGTCGTCGGACATGTCGGCGGCTGGCCAACCTAGACCCGGGGTGGTGGGGACGACCCTATAGTCGTCGGACATGTCGGCGGCTGGCCAACCTCATCTCGTGGTCGTGGGGACGACCCCATAGTCGTAGGACACGTCGGCGGCGGGCCAATCTAGTCCCGGGGTCGTGGGGACGACCCTATAGTCGTCGGACATGTCGGTGACTGCCCTACCTAGTCCCGGGTTCGTGGGGACGACCCTATAGTCGTCGGACAAGTCGGCCGCAGGCCGATCTAGTCCCGGGGTCGTGGGGACGACCCTATAGTCGTCGGACAAGTCGGCGGCGGGCCAACCTAGACCCGGGGTCGTGGGGACGACCCTATAGTCGTCGGACATGTCGGCGGCAGGGCAACTTTGGCCCGTGGTCTTGGGGACGACCCTATAGTCGTCGGACAAGTCGGCGGCTGGCCAACCTGGACCCGGGGTGGTGGGGACGACCCTATAGTCGTCGGACATGTCGGCGGCTGGCCAACCTCATCTCGTGGTCGTGGGGACGACCCCATAGTCGTAGGACACGTCGGCGGCGGCCAACCTAGTCCCGGGGTCGTGGGGACGACCCTATAGTCGTCGAACATGTCGGCGGCTGGCCAACCTATTCTCGTGGTCGTGGGGACGACCCCATAGTCGTAGGACACGTCGGCGGCGGGCCAATCTTGCCCCGGGGTCGTGGGGACGACCCTATAGTCGTCGGACATGACGGTGGCGGGCCAATCTAGTCCCGGGGTCGTGGGGACGACCCCATAGTCGTCGGACATGTCGGCTGCTGGCCAACCTAGTCCTGGGGTCGTGGGGACGACCCTATAGTCGTCGGACATGTCGGCGGCTGGGCAAATTTTGGCCCGGGGCGTGGGGACGACCCTATAGTCATCGGACATGTCGGTGACTGGCCAACCTAGTCCCGGGTTCGTGGGGACGACCCTATAGTCGTCGGACAAGTCGGCGGCGGGCCAACCTACTCCCTGGGTCGTGGGGACGACCCTATAGTCGTCGGACAAGTCGGCGGCGGGCCAACCTAGACCCGGGGTCGTGGGGACGACCCTATAGTCGTCGGACATGTCGGCGGCAGGGCAACTTTGGCCCGTGGTCTTGGGGACGACCCTATAGTCGCCGGACATGTCGGTGACTGGCCAACATAGTCCCGGGTTCGTGGGGACGACCCTATAGTCGTCGGACAAGTCGGCGGCGGGCCGACCTAGTCCCGGGGTCGTGGGGACGACCCTATAGTCTTCGGACATGTCGGCGGCTGGCCATCTTTGGCCCGGGGCGTGGGGACGACCCTATAGTCGTCGGACATGTCGGTGACTGGCCAACCTAGTCCCGGGGTCGTGGAGACGACCCTATAGTCGTCGGACAAGTCGGCGGCGGGCCAACCTATTCCCGGGGTCGTGGGGACGACCCTATAGTCGTCGGACATGACGGTGCCGGGGCAATCTAGCCCCGGGGTCGTGGGGACGACCCTATAGTCGTCGGACAAGTCGGCGGCGGGCCAACCTAGTCCCGTGGTCGTGGGGACGACCGTATAGTCGTCGGACAAGTCGGCGGCGGGCCAACCTAGACCCGGGGTCGTGGGGACGACCCTATAGTCGTCGGACATGTCGGCGGCAGGGCAACTTTGGCCCGTGGTCTTGGGGACGACCCTATAGTCGTCGGACATGTCGGTGACTGGCCAACCTAGTCCCGGGTTCGTGGGGACGACCCTATAGTCGTCGGACAAGTCGGCGGCGGGCCAACCTACTCTCGGGGTCGTGGGGACGACCCTATAGTCGTCGGACAAGTCGGCGGCGGGCCAACCTAGACCCGGGGTCGTGGGGACGACCCTATAGTGGTCGGACATGTCGGCGGCATGGCAACTTTGGCCCGTGGTCTTGGGGACGACCCTATAGTCGTCGGACAAGTCGGCGGCTGGCCAACCTAGACCCGGGGTGGTGGGGACGACCCTATAGTCGTCGGACATGTCGGCGGCTGGCCAACCTCATCTCGTGGTCGTGGGGACGACCCCATAGTATTAGGACACGTCGGCGGCGGGCCAACCTAGTCCCGGGGTCGTGGGGACGACCCTATAATCTTCGAACATGTCGGCGGCTGGCCAACCTATTCTCGTGGTCGTGGGGACGACCCCATAGTCGTAGGACACGTCGGCGGCGGGCCAATCTTGCCCCGGGGTCGTGGGGACGACCCTATAGTCGTCGGACATGACGGTGGCGGGCCAATCTAGTCCCGGGGTCGTGGGGACGACCCTATAGTCGTCGGACATGTCGGCGGCTGGCCAACCTAGTCCCGGGGTCGTGGGGACGACCCTATAGTCGTCGGACATGTCGGCGGCAGGGCAACTTTGGCCCGTGGTCGTGGGGACGACCCTATAGTCGTCGGACATGTCGGCGGCTGGCCAACCTAGACCCGGGGTGGTGGGGACGACCCTATAGTCGTCGGACATGACGGTGGCGGGCCAATCTAGTCCCGGGGTCGTGGGGACGACCCTATAGTCGTCGGACATGTCGGTGCCGGGGTAATCTAGCCCCGGGGTCGTGGGGACGACCCTATAGACGTCGGACATGTCGGCGGCTGGCCAACCTAGTCCCGGGGTGGTAGGGACGACCCTATAGTCGTCGGACAAGTCGGCGGCTGTGCAACTGTGGCCAGTGGTCGTGGGGACGACCCTATAGTCGTCGGACAAGTCGGCGGCGGGACAACCTAGTCCCGGGGTCGTGGAGACGGCCCTATAGTCGTCGGACATGACGGTGGCTGGCCAATCTAGTCCCGGGGTCGTGGGGACGACCCTATAGTCGTCGGACATGTCCGCGGCTGGGCAACTTTGACCAGTGGTCGTGGGAACGACCCTATAGTCGTCGGACAAGTCGGCGGCGGGCAAACCTAGTCCCGGGGTCGTGGGGACGACCCTATAGTCGTCGCACATGACGGTGCCGGGGCAATCTAGCCCCGTGGTCGTGGGGACGACCCTATAGTCGTCGGACATGTCGGTGACTGGCCAACCTAGTCCCGGGTTCGTGGGGACGACCCTATAGTCGTCGGACAAGTCGGCGGCAGGGCAACATTGGCCCGTGGTCTTGGGGACGACCCTATAGTCGTCGGACATGTCGGTGACTGCCCAACCTAGTCCCGGGTTCGTGGGGACGATCCTATAGTCGTCGGACAAGTCGGCGGCAGGCCGACCTAGTCCCGGGGTCGTGGGGACGACCCTATAGTCGTCGGACAAGTCGGCGGCGGGCCAACCTAGACCCGGGGTCGTGGGGACGACCCTATAGTCGTCGGACATGTCGGCGGCAGGGCAACTTTGGCCCGTGGTCTCGGGGACGACCCTATAGTCGTCGGACATGTCGGTGACTGGCCAACCTAGTCCCGGGTTCGTGGGGACGACCCTATAGTCGTCGGACATGTCGGCGGCGGGCCGACCTAGTCCCGGGGTCGTGGGGGCGACCCTATAGTCGTCGGACAAGTCGGCGGCGGGCCAACCTAGACCCGGGGTCGTGGGGACGACCCTATAGTCGTCAGACAAGTCGGCGGCGGGCCAACCTAGTCCCGGGTTCGTGGGGACGACCCTATAGTCGTCGGTCATGTCGGCGGCTGGGCAACTTTTGACAGTGGTCGTGGGGACGACCCTATAGTCGTCGGACATGTCGGCGGCAGGGCAACTTTGGCCCGTGGTCGTGGGGACGACCCTATAGTCGTCGGACATGTCGGCGGCAGGGCAACTTTGGCCCGTGGTCTTGGGGACGACCCTATAGTCGTCGGACATGTCGGTGACTGGCCAACCTAGTCCCGGGTTCGTGGGGACGACCCTATAGTCGTCGGACAAGTCGGCGGCGGGCCAACCTACTCCCGGGGTCGTGGGGACGACCCTATAGTCGTCGGACAAGTCGGCGGCGGGCCAACCTAGACCCGGGGTCGTGGGGACGACCCTATAGTCGTCGGACATGTCGGCGGCAGGGCAACATTGGCCCGTGGTCTTGGGGACGACCCTATAGTCTTTCGACATGTCGGCGGCTGGCCATCTTTGGCCCGGGGCGTGGGGACGACCCTATAGTCGTCGGACATGTCGGTGACTGGCCAACCTAGTCCCGGGGTCGTGGAGACGACCCTATAGTCGTCGGACAAGTCGGCGGCGGGCCAACCTAGACCCGGGGTCGTGGGGACGACCCTATAGTCGTCAGTCAAGTCGGCGGCGGGCCAACCTAGTCCCGGGTTCGTGGGGACGACCCTATAGTCGTCGGACAAGTCGGCGGCGGGCCAACCTACTCCCGGGGTGGTGGGGACGACCCTATAGCCTTCGGACATGTCGGCGGCCGGCCATCTTTGGCCCGGGGCGTGGGGACGACCCTATAGTCGTCGGACATGTCGGTGACTGGCCAACCTAGTCCCGGGGTCGTGGAGACGACCCTATAGTCGTCGGACAAGTCGGCGGCGGGCCAACCTAGACCCGGGGTCGTGGGGACGACCCTATAGTCGTCGCACATGTCGGCGGCAGGGCAACTTTGGCCCGTGGTCTTGGGGATGACCCTATAGTCGTCGGACATGTCGGTGACTGGCCAACCTAGTCCCGGGTTCGTGGGGACGACCCTATAGTCGTCGGACAAGTCGGCGGCGGGCCAACCTACTCCCGGGGTCGTGGGGACGACCCTATAGTCGTCGGACAAGTCGGCGGCGGGCCAACCTAGACCCGGGGTCGTGGGGACGACCCTATAGTCGTCGGACATGTCGGCGGCAGGGCAACTTTGGCCCGTGGTCTTGGGGACGACTCTATAGTCGTCGGACAAGTCGGCGGCTGGGCAACTTTGGCCCGTGGTCTTGGGGACGACCCTATAGTCGTCGGACATGTCGGTGACTGGCCAACCTAGTCCCGGGTTCGTGGGGACGAACCTATAGTCGTCGGACAAGTCGGCGGCGGGCCAACCTACTCCCGGGGTCGTGGGGACGACCCTATAGTCGTCGGACAAGTCGGCGGCGGGCCAACCTAGACCCGGGGTCGTGGGGACGACCCTATAGTCGTCGGACATGTCGGCGGCAGGGCAACTTTGGCCCGTGGTCTTGGGGACGACTCTATAGTCGTCGGACAAGTCGGCGGCTGGCCAACCTAGACCCGGGGTTGTGGGGACGAACCTATAGTCGTCGGAAATGTCGGCGGCAGGGCAACTTTGGCCCGTGGTCTTGGGGACGACCCTATAGTCGTCGGACATGTCGGCGGCTGGCCAACCTAGTCCCGGGGTGGTAGGGACGACCCTATAGTCGTCGGACAAGTCGGCGGCTGGGCAACTTTGGCCAGTGGTCGTGGGGACGACCCTATAGTCGTCGGACAAGTCGGCGGCGGGACAACCTAGTCCCGGGGTCGTGGAGACGGCCCTATAATCGTCGGACATGACGGTGGCGGGCCAATCTAGTCCCGGGGTCGTGGGGACGACCCTATAGTCGTCGGACATGTCCGCGGCTGGGCAACTTTGGCCAGTGGTCGTGGGGGCGACCCTATAGTCGTCGGACAAGTCGGCGGCGGGCAAACCTAGTCCCGGGGTCGTGGGGACGACCCTATAGTCGTCGCACATGACGGTGCCGGGGCAATCTAGCCCCGTGGTCGTGGGGACGACCCTATAGTCGTCGGACATGTCGGTGACTGGCCAACCTAGTCCCGGGTTCGTGGGGACGACCCTATAGTCGTCGGACATGTCGGCGGCTGGCCAACCTCATCTCGTGGTCGTGGGGACGACCCCATAGTCGTAGGACACGTCGGCGGCGGGCCAACCTAGTCCCGGGGTCGTGGGGACGACCCTATAGTCGTCGGACAAGTCGGCGGCGGGCCAACCTAGACCCGGGGTCGTGGGGACGACCCTATAGTCGTCGGAAATGTCGGCGGCAGGGCAACTTTGGCCCGTGGTTTTGGGGACGACCCTATAGTCGTCGGACATGTCGGCGGCTGGCCAACCTAGTCCTGGGGTGGTAGGGACGACCCTATAGTCGTCGGACTTGTCGGCGGCTGGCCATCTTTGGCCCGGGGCGTGGGGGGGACCCTATAGTCGTCGGACATGTCGGTGACTGGCCAACCTAGTCCCGGGGTCGTGGAGACGACCCTATAGTCGTCGGACAAGTCGGCGGCGGGCCAACCTAGTCCCGGGGTCGTGGGGACGACCCTATAGTCTTTGGACATGTCGGCGGCTGGCCATCTTTGGCCCGGGGCGTGGGGACGACCCTATAGTCGTCGGACATGTCGGTGACTGGCCAACCTAGTCCCGGGGTCGTGGAGACGACCCTATAGTCGTCGGACAAGTCGGCGGCGGGCCAACCTAGACCCGGGGTCGTGGGGACGACCCTATAGTCGTCAGACAAGTCGGCGGCGGGCCAACCTAGTCCCGGGATCGTGGGGACGACCCTATAGTCGTCGGACAAGTCGGCCGCGGGCCAACCTACTCCCGGGGTCGTGGGGACGACCCTATAGTCGTCGCACATGTCGGCGGCAGGGCAACTTTGGCCCGTGGTCTTGGGGACGACCCTATAGTCGTCGGACAAGTCGGCGGCGGGCCAACCTAGACCCGGGGTCGTGGGGACGACCCTATAGTCGTCAGACAAGTCGGCGGCGGGCCAACCTAGTCCCGGGATCGTGGGGACGACCCTATAGTCGTCGGACAAGTCGGCGGCGGGCCAACCTAGACCCGGGGTCGTGGGGACGACCCTATAGTCGTCAGACAAGTCGGCGGCGGGCCAACCTAGTCCCGGGATCGTGGGGACGACCCTATAGTCGTCGGACAAGTCGGCCGCGGGCCAACCTACTCCCGGGGTCGTGGGGACGACCCTATAGTCGTCGGACAAGTCGGCGGCGGGCCAACCTAGACCCGGGGTCGTGGGGACGACCCTATAGTCGTCGGACATGTCGGCGGCAGGGCAACTTTGGCCCGTGGTCTTGGGGACGACTCTATAGTCGTCGGACAAGTCGGCGGCTGGCCAACCTAGACCCGGGGTGGTGGGGACGACCCTATAGTCGTCGGAAATGTCGGCGACAGGGCAACTTTGGCCCGTGGTCTTGGGGACGACCCTATAGTCGTCGGACATGTCGGTGACTGGCCAACCTAGTCCCGGGTTCGTGGGGACGACCCTATAGTCGTCGGACAAGTCGGCGGCGGGCCAACCTACTCCCGGGGTCGTGGGGACGACCCTATAGTCGTCGGACAAGTCGGCGGCGGGCCAACCTAGACCCGGGGTCGTGGGGACGACCCTATAGTCGTCGGACATGTCGGCGGCAGGGCAACTTTGGCCCGTGGTCTTGGGGACGACTCTATAGTCGTCGGACAAGTCGGCGGCTGGCCAACCTAGACCCGGGGTGGTGGGGACGACCCTATAGTCGTCGGAAATGTCGGCGGCAGGGCAACTTTGGCCCGTGGTCTTGGGGACGACCCTATAGTCGTCGGACATGTCGGCGGCTGGCCAACCTAGTCCCGGGGTGGTAGGGACGACCCTATAGTCGTCGGACAAGTCGGCGGCTGGGCAACTTTGGCCAGTGGTCGTGGGGACGACCCTATAGTCGTCGGACAAGTCGGCGGCGGGACAACCTAATTCCCGGGGTCGTGGAGACGGCCCTATAGTCGTCGGACATGACGGTGGCGGGCCAATCTAGTCCCGGGGTCGTGGGGACGACCCTATAGTCGTCGGACATGTCCGCGGCTGGGCAACTTTGGCCAGTGGTCGTGGGGGCGACCCTATAGTCGTCGGACAAGTCGGCGGCGGGCGAACCTAGTCCCGGGGTCGTGGGGACGACCCTATAGTCGTCGGACATGTCGGCGGCGGGCCAACCTAGACCCGGGGTCGTGGGGACGACCCTATAGTCGTCGGACAAGTCGGCGGCAGGGCAACTTTGGCCCGTGGTCTTGGGGACGACCCTATAGTCGTCGGACATGTCGGTGACTGCCCAACCTAGTCCCGGGGTCGTGGGGACGACCCTATAGTCGTCGGACATGTCGGCGGCAGGGCAACTTTGGCCCGTGGTCTTGGGGACGACCCTATAGTCGTCGGACATGTCGGTGACTGGCCAACCTAGTCCCGGGTTCGTGGGGACGACCCTATAGTCGTCGGACAAGTCGGCGGCGGGCCGACCTAGTCCCGGGGTCGTGGGGACGACCCTATAGTCGTCGGACAAGTCGGCGGCCGGCGAACCTAGTCCCGGGGTCGTGGGGACGACCCTATAGTCGTCGGACATGTCGGCGGCGGGCCAACCTAGACCCGGGGTCGTGGGGACGACCCTATAGTCGTCAGACAAGTCGGCGGCGGGCCAACCTAGTCCCGAGTTCGTGGGGACGACCCTATAGTCGTCGGACAAGTCGGCGGCGGGCCAACCTACTCCCGGGGTCGTGGGGACGACCCTATAGTCGTCGCACATGTCGGCGGCAGGGCAACTTTGGCCCGTGGTCTTGGGGACGACCCTATAGTCGTCGGACATGTCGGTGACTGGCCAACCTAGTCCCGGGTTCGTGGGGACGAACCTATAGTCGTCGGACAAGTCGGCGGCGGGCCAACCTACTCCCGGGGTCGTGGGGACGACCCTATAGTCGTCGGACAAGTCGGCGGCGGGCCAACCTAGACCCGGGGTCGTGGGGACGACCCTATAGTCGTCGGACATGTCGGCGGCAGGGCAACTTTGGCCCGTGGTCTTGGGGACGACTCTATAGTCGTCGGACAAGTCGGCGGCTGGCCAACCTAGACCCGGGGTTGTGGGGACGAACCTATAGTCGTCGGAAATGTCGGCGGCAAGGCAACTTTGGCCCGTGGTCTTGGGGACGACCCTATAGTCGTCGGACATGTCGGCGGCTGGCCAACCTAGTCCCGGGGTGGTAGGGACGACCCTATAGTCGTCGGACAAGTCGGCGGCTGGGCAACTTTGGCCAGTGGTCGTGGGGACGACCCTATAGTCGTCGGACAAGTCGGCGGCGGGACAACCTAGTCCCGGGGTCGTGGAGACGGCCCTATAATCGTCGGACATGACGGTGGCGGGCCAATCTAGTCCCGGGGTCGTGGGGACGACCCTATAGTCGTCGGACATGTCCGCGGCTGGGCAACTTTGGCCAGTGGTCGTGGGGGCGACCCTATAGTCGTCGGACAAGTCGGCGGCGGGCAAACCTAGTCCCGGGGTCGTGGGGACGACCCTATAGTCGTCGCACATGACGGTGCCGGGGCAATCTAGCCCCGTGGTCGTGGGGACGACCCTATAGTCGTCGGACATGTCGGTGACTGGCCAACCTAGTCCCGGGTTCGTGGGGACGACCCTATAGTCGTCGGACAAGTCGGCGGCAGGGCAACTTTGGCCCGTGGTCTTGGGGACGACCCTATAGTCGTCGGACATGTCGGTGACTGCCCAACCTAGTCCCGGGTTCGTGGGGACGACCCGATAGTCGTCGGACAAGTCGGCGGCAGGCCGACCTAGTCCCGGGGTCGTGGGGACGACCCTATAGTCGTCGGACAAGTCGGCGGCGGGCCAACCTAGACCCGGGGTCGTGGGGACGACCCTATAGTCGTCGGACATGTCGGCGGCAGGGCAACTTTGGCCCGTGGTCTTGGGGACGACCCTATAGTCGTCGGATATTTCGGTGATCGGCCAACCTAGTCCCGGGGTCGTGGGGACGACCCTATAGTCGTCGGACATGTCGGCGGCTGGGCAACTTTGGACAGTGGTCGTGGGGACGACCCTATAGTCGTCGGACATGTCGGCGGCAGGGCAACTTTGGCCCGTGGTCGTGGGGACGACCCTATAGTCGTCGGACATGTCGGCGGCAGGGCAACTTTGGCCCGTGGTCTTGGGGACGACCCTATAGTCGTCGGACATGTCGGTGACTGGCCAACCTAGTCCCGGGTTCGTGGGGACGACCCTATAGTCGTCGGACAAGTCGGCGGCGGGCCAACCTACTCCCGGGGTCGTGGGGACGACCCTATAGCCGTCGGACAAGTCGGCGGCGGGCCAACCTAGACCCGGGGTCGCGGGTCGACCCTATAGTTGTCGGACATGTCGGCGGCAGGGCAACATTGGCCCGTGGTCTTGGGGACGACCCTATAGTCGTCGGACATGTCGGTGACTGGCCAACCTAGTCCCGGGTTCGTGGGGACGACCCTATAGTCGTCGGACAAGTCGGCGGCGGGCCAACCTACTCCCGGGGTCGTGGGAACGACCCTATAGTCGTCGGACAAGTCGGCGGCCGGCGAACCTAGTCCCGGGGTCGTGGGGACGACCCTATAGTCGTCGGACATGTCGGCGGCGGGCCAATCTTGCCCCGGGGTCGTGGGGACGACCCTATAGTCGTCGGACATGACGGTGGCGGGCCAATCTAGTCCCGGGGTCGTGGGGACGACCCTATAGTCGTCGGACATGTCGGCGGCAGGGCAACTTTGGCCCGTGGTCGTGGGGACGACCCTATAGTCGTCGGACATGTCGGCGGCAGGGCAACTTTGGCCCGTGATCATGGGGACGACCCTATAGTCGTCGGACATGTCGGTGACTGGCCAACCTAGTCCCGGGTTCGTGGGGACGACCCTATAGTGGTCGGACTAGTCGGCGGCGGGCCAACCTACTCCCGGGGTCGTGGGCACGACCCTATAGTCGTCGGACAAGTCGGCGGCGGGCCAACCTAGACCCAGGGTCGTGGGGACGACCCTATAGTCGTCGGACATGTCGGCGGCAGGGCAACTTTGGCCCGTGGTCTTGGGGACGACCCTATAGTCGTCGGATATTTCGGTGACCGGCCAACCTAGTCCCGGGTTCGTGGGGACGACCCTATAGTCGTCGGACAAGTCGGCGGCGGGCCGACCTAGTCCCGGGGTCGTGGGGACGACCCTATAGTTGTAGGACACGTCGGCGGCGGGCCTACCTAGTCCCGGGGTCGAGGGGACGACCGTATAGTCGTCGGACATGACGGTGGCGGGCCAATCTAGTCCCGGGGTCGTGGGGACGACCCTATAGTCTTCGGACATGTCGGCGGCTGGCCATCTTTGGCCCGGGGCGTGGGGACGACCCTATAGTCGTCGGACATGTAGGCGGCTGGCCAACCTCATCTCGTGGTCGTGGGGACGACCCCATAGTATTAGGACACGTCGGCGGCGGGCCAACCTAGTCCCGGGGTCGTGGGGACGACCCTATAGTCGTCGAACATGTCGGCGGCTGGCCAACCTATTCTCGTGGTCGTGGGGACGACCCCATAGTCGTAGGACACGTCGGCGGCGGGCCAATCTTGCCCCGGGGTCGTGGGGACGACCCTATAGTCGTCGGACATGACGGTGGCGGGCCAATCTAGTCCCGGGGTCGTGGGGACGACCCTATAGTCGTCGGACATGTCGGCGGCTGGCCAACCTAGTCCCGGGGTCGTGGGGACGACCCTATAGTCGTCGGACATGTCGGCGGCAGGGCAACTTTGGCCCGGGGCGTGGGGACGACCCTATAGTCGTCGGACATGTCGGTGACTGGCCAACCTAGTCCCGGGGTCGTGGGGACGACCATATAGTCGTCGGACATGTCGGCGGCAGGGCAACTTTGGCCCGTGGTCGTGGGGACGACCCTATAGTCGTCGGACATGTCGGCGGCAGGGCAACTTTGGCCCGTGGTCGTGGGGACGACCCTATAGTCGTCGGACAAGTCGGCGGCCGGCGAACCTAGTCCCGGGGTCGTGGGGACGACCCTATAGTCGTCGGACTTGTCGGCGGCTGGGCAACTTTGGACAGTGGTCGTGGGGACGACCCTATAGTCGTCGGACATGTCGGCGGCAGGGCAACTTTGGCCCGTGGTCGTGGGGACGACCCTATAGTCGTCGGACATGTCGGCGGCAGGGCAACTTTGGCCCGTGGTCTTGGGGACGACCCTATAGTCGTCGGACATGTCGGTGACTGGCCAACCTAGTCCCGGGTTCGTGGGGACGAACCTATAGTCGTCGGACAAGTCGGCGGCGGGCCAACCTACTCCCGGGGTCGTGGGGACGACCCTATAGTCGTCGGACAAGTCGGCGGCGGGCCAACCTAGACCCGGGGTCGTGGGGACGACCCTATAGTCGTCGGACATGTCGGCGGCAGGGCAACTTTGGCCCGTGGTCTTGGGGACGACTCTATAGTCGTCGGACAAGTCGGCGGCTGGCCAACCTAGACCCGGGGTTGTGGGGACGAACCTATAGTCGTCGGAAATGTCGGCGGCAGGGCAACTTTGGCCCGTGGTCTTGGGGACGACCCTATAGTCGTCGGACATGTCGGCGGCTGGCCAACCTAGTCCCGGGGTGGTAGGGACGACCCTATAGTCGTCGGACAAGTCGGCGGCTGGGCAACTTTGGCCAGTGGTCGTGGGGACGACCCTATAGTCGTCGGACAATTCGGCGGCGGGACAACCTAGTCCCGGGGTCGTGGAGACGGCCCTATAGTCGTCGGACATGACGGTGGCGGGCCAATCTAGTCCCGGGGTCGTGGGGACGACCCTATAGTCGTCGGACATGTCCGCGGCTGGGCAACTTTGGCCAGTGGTCGTGGGGGCGACCCTATAGTCGTCGGACAAGTCGGCGGCGGGCAAACCTAGTCCCGGGGTCGTGGGGACGACCCTATAGTCGTCGCACATGACGGTGCCGGGGCAATCTAGCCCCGTGGTCGTGGGGACGACCCTATAGTCGTCGGACATGTCGGTGACTGGCCAACCTAGTCCCGGGTTCGTGGGGACGACCCTATAGTCGTAGGACACGTGGGCGGCGGGCCTACCTAGTCCCGGGGTCGAGGGGACGACCGTATAGTCGTCGGACATGACGGTGGCGGGCCAATCTAGTCCCGGGGTCGTGGGGACGACCCTATAGTCTTCGGACATGTCGGCGGCTGGCCATCTTTGGCCCGGGGCGTGGGGACGACCCTATAGTCGTCGGACATGTAGGCGGCTGGCCAACCTCATCTCGTGGTCGTGGGGACGACCCCATAGTATTAGGACACGTCGGCGGCGGGCCAACCTAGTCCCGGGGTCGTGGGGACGACCCTATAGTCGTCGAACATGTCGGCGGCTGGCCAACCTATTCTCGTGGTCGTGGGGACGACCCCATAGTCGTAGGACACGTCGGCGGCGGGCCAATCTTGCCCCGGGGTCGTGGGGACGACCCTATAGTCGTCGGACATGTCGGCGGCAGGGCAACTTTGGCCCGGGGCGTGGGGACGACCCTATAGTCGTCGGACATGTCGGTGACTGGCCAACCTAGTCCCGGGGTCGTGGGGACGACCCTATAGTCGTCGGACATGTCGGCGGCAGGGCAACTTTGGCCCGTGGTCGTGGGGACGACCCTATAGTCGTCGGACATGTCGGCGGCAGGGCAACTTTGGCCCGTGGTCTTGGGGACGACCCTATAGTCGTCGGACATGTCGGTGACTGGCCAACCTAGTCCCGGGTTCGTGGGGACGACCCTATAGTCGTCGGACAAGTCGGCGGCGGGCCAACCTACTCCCGGGGTCGTGGGGACGACCCTATAGTCGTCGGACAAGTCGGCGGCGGGCCAACCTAGACCCGGGGTCGTGGGGACGACCCTATAGTCGTCGGACATGTCGGCGGCAGGGCAACATTGGCCCGTGGTCTTGGGGACGACCCTATAGTCGTCGGACATGTCGGTGACTGGCCAACCTAGTCCCGGGTTCGTGGGGACGACCCTATAGTCGTCGCACATGACGGTGGCGGGCCAATCTAGTCCCGGGGTCGTGCGGACGACCCTATAGTCGTCGGACATGTCGGCGGCTGGGCAACATTGGCCCGTGGTCGTGGGGACCACCCTATAGTCGTCGGACAAGTCGGCGGCGGGCCAATCAAGTCCCGGGCTCGTGGGGACGACCCTACAGTCGTCGGACAAGTCGGCGGCGGGCCATCCTAGTCCCGGGGTCGTGGGGACGACCCTATAGTCGTCGGACATGACGGTGCTGGGGCAATCTAGCACCGGGGTCGTAGGGACGACCCTATAGTCTTCGGACATGTCGGCGGCTGGGCAACATTGGCCCGTGGTCGTGGGGACCACCCTATAGTCGTCGGACAAGTCGGCGGCGGGCCAAGCTAGTCCCGGGGTCGTGGGGACGACCGTATAGTCGTCGGACATGTCGGCGGCTGGCCAACCTAGTCCCGGGGTCGTGGGGACGACCCTATAGTCGTCGGACAAGTCGGCGGCGGGCCAACCTAGTTCCGGGGTCGTGGGGACGACCCTATAGTCGTCGGACATGTCGGCGGCAGGGCAACTTTGGCCCGTGGTCTTGGGGACGACCCTATAGTCGTCGGACATGTCGGTGACTGGCCAACCTAGTCCCGGGTTCGTGGGGACGACCCTATAGTCGTCGGACAAGTCGGCGTCGGGCCGACCTAGTCCCGGGGTCGTGGGGACGACCCTATAGTCGTCGGACAAGTCGGCGGCCGGCGAACCTAGTCCCGGGGTCGTGGGGACGACCCTATAGTCGTCGGACATGTCGGCGGCGGGCCAACCTAGACCCGGGGTCGTGGGGACGACCCTATAGTCGTCAGACAAGTCGGCGGCGGGCCAACCTAGTCCCGGGTTCGTGGGGACGACCCTATAGTCGTCGGACAAGTCGGCGGCGGGCCAACCTACTCCCGGGGTCGTGGGGACGACCCTATAGTCGTCGCACATGTCGGCGGCAGGGCAACTTTGGCCCGTGGTCTTGGGGACGACCCTATAGTCGTCGGACATGTCGGTGACTGGCCAACCTAGTCCCGGGTTCGTGGGGACGAACCTATAGTCGTCGGACAAGTCGGCGGCGGGCCAACCTACTCCCGGGGTCGTGGGGACGACCCTATAGTCGTCGGACAAGTCGGCGGCGGGCCAACCTAGACCCGGGGTCGTGGGGACGACCCTATAGTCGTCGGACATGTCGGCGGCAGGGCAACTTTGGCCCGTGGTCTTGGGGACGACTCTATAGTCGTCGGACAAGTCGGCGGCTGGCCAACCTAGACCCGGGGTTGTGGGGACGAACCTATAGTCGTCGGAAATGTCGGCGGCAGGGCAACTTTGGCCCGTGGTCTTGGGGACGACCCTATAGTCGTCGGACATGTCGGCGGCTGGCCAACCTAGTCCCGGGGTGGTAGGGACGACCCTATAGTCGTCGGACAAGTCGGCGGCTGGGCAACTTTGGCCAGTGGTCGTGGGGACGACCCTATAGTCGTCGGACAAGTCGGCGGCGGGACAACCTAGTCCCGGGGTCGTGGAGACGGCCCTATAGTCGTCGGACATGACGGTGGCGGGCCAATCTAGTCCCGGGGTCGTGGGGACGACCCTATAGTCGTCGGACATGTCCGCGGCTGGGCAACTTTGGCCAGTGGTCGTGGGGGCGACCCTATAGTCGTCGGACAAGTCGGCGGCGGGCAAACCTAGTCCCGGGGTCGTGGGGACGACCCTATAGTCGTCGCACATGACGGTGCCGGGGCAATCTAGCCCCGTGGTCGTGGGGACGACCCTATAGTCGTCGGACATGTCGGTGACTGGCCAACCTAGTCCCGGGTTCGTGGGGACGACCCTATAGTCGTCGGACAAGTCGGCGGCAGGGCAACTTTGGCCCGTGGTCTTGGGGACGACCCTATAGTCGTCGGACATGTCGGTGACTGCCCAACCTAGTCCCGGGTTCGTGGGGACGACCCGATAGTCGTCGGACAAGTCGGCGGCAGGCCGACCTAGTCCCGGGGTCGTGGGGACGACCCTATAGTCGTCGGACAAGTCGGCGGCGGGCCAACCTAGACCCGGGGTCGTGGGGACGACCCTATAGTCGTCGGACATGTCGGCGGCAGGGCAACTTTGGCCCGTGGTCTTGGGGACGACCCTATAGTCGTCGGACATGTCGGTGACTGGCCAACCTAGTCCCGGGTTCGTGGGGACGACCCTATAGTCGTCGGACATGTCGGCGGCAGGGCAACTTTGGCCCGTGGTCTTGGGGACGACCCTATAGTCGTCGGACATGTCGGTGACTGGCCAACCTAGTCCCGGGTTCGTGGGGACGACCCTATAGTCGTCGGACAAGTCGGCGGCGGGCCAACCTACTCCCGGGGTCGTGGGGACGACCCTATAGCCGTCGGACAAGTCGGCGGCGGGCCAACCTAGACCCGGGGTCGTGGGGACGACCCTATAGTCGTCGGACAAATCGGCGGCCGGCGAACCTAGTCCCGGGGTCGTGGGGACGACCCTATAGTCGTCGGACATGTCGGCGGCTGGGCAACTTTGGACAGTGGTCGTGGGGACGACCCTATAGTCGTCGGACATGTCGGCGGCAGGGCAACTTTGGCCCGTGGTCGTGGGGACGACCCTATAGTCGTCGGACATGTCGGCGGCAGGGCAACTTTGGCCCGTGGTCTTGGGGACGACCCTATAGTCGTCGGACATGTCGGTGACTGGCCAACCTAGTCCCGGGTTCGTGGGGACGACCCTATAGTCGTCGGACAAGTCGGCGGCGGGCCAACCTACTCCCGGGGTCGTGGGGACGACCCTATAGCCGTCGGACAAGTCGGCGGCGGGCCAACCTAGACCCGGGGTCGCGGGTCGACCCTATAGTTGTCGGACATGTCGGCGGCAGGGCAACATTGGCCCGTGGTCTTGGGGACGACCCTATAGTCGTCGGACATGTCGGTGACTGGCCAACCTAGTCCCGGGTTCGTGGGGACGACCCTATAGTCGTCGGACAAGTCGGCGGCGGGCCAACCTACTCCCGGGGTCGTGGGAACGACCCTATAGTCGTCGGACAAGTCGGCGGCCGGCGAACCTAGTCCCGGGGTCGTGGGGACGACCCTATAGTCGTCGGACATGTCGGCGGCTGGGCAACTTTGGACAGTGGTCGTGGGGACGACCCTATAGTCGTCGGACATGTCGGCGGCAGGGCAACTTTGGCCCGTGGTCGTGGGGACGACCCTATAGTCGTCGGACATGTCGGCGGCAGGGCAACTTTGGCCCGTGATCATGGGGACGACCCTATAGTCGTCGGACATGTCGGTGACTGGCCAACCTAGTCCCGGGTTCGTGGGGACGACCCTATAGTGGTCGGACTAGTCGGCGGCGGGCCAACCTACTCCCGGGTTCGTGGGCACGACCCTATAGTCGTCGGACAAGTCGGCGGCGGGCCAACCTAGACCCAGGGTCGTGGGGACGACCCTATAGTCGTCGGACATGTCGGCGGCAGGGCAACTTTGGCCCGTGGTCTTGGGGACGACCCTATAGTCGTCGGATATTTCGGTGACCGGCCAACCTAGTCCCGGGTTCGTGGGGACGACCCTATAGTCGTCGGACAAGTCGGCGGCGGGCCGACCTAGTCCCGGGGTCGTGGGGACGACCCTATAGTCGTAGGACACGTCGGCGGCGGGCCTACCTAGTCCCGGGGTCGAGGGGACGACCGTATAGTCGTCGGACATGACGGTGGCGGGCCAATCTAGTCCCGGGGTCGTGGGGACGACCCTATAGTCTTCGGACATGTCGGCGGCTGGCCATCTTTGGCCCGGGGCGTGGGGACGACCCTATAGTCGTCGGACATGTAGGCGGCTGGCCAACCTCATCTCGTGGTCGTGGGGACGACCCCATAGTATTAGGACACGTCGGCGGCGGGCCAACCTAGTCCCGGGGTCGTGGGGACGACCCTATAGTCGTCGAACATGTCGGCGGCTGGCCAACCTATTCTCGTGGTCGTGGGGACGACCCCATAGTCGTAGGACACGTCGGCGGCGGGCCAATCTTGCCCCGGGGTCGTGGGGACGACCCTATAGCCGTCGGACATGACGGTGGCGGGCCAATCTAGTCCCGGGCTCGTGGGGACGACCCTATAGTCGTCGGACATGTCGGCGGCGGGCCAACCTAGACCCGGGGTCGTGGGGACGACCCTATAGTCGTCGGACATGTCGGCGGCAGGGCAACTTTGGCCCGTGGTCTTGGGGACGACCCTATAGTCGTCGGACATGTCGGTGACTGGCCAACCTAGTCCCGGGTTCGTGGGGACGACCCTATAGTCGTCGGACATGTCGGCGGCAGGGCAACTTTGGCCCGTGGTCTTGGGGACGACCCTATAGTCGTCGGACATGTCGGTGACTGGCCAACCTAGTCCCGGGTTCGTGGGGACGACCCTATAGTCGTCGGACAAGTCGGCGGCGGGCCAACCTACTCCCGGGGTCGTGGGGACGACCCTATAGCCGTCGGACAAGTCGGCGGCGGGCCAACCTAGACCCGGGGTCGTGGGGACGACCCTATAGTCGTCGGACAAATCGGCGGCCGGCGAACCTAGTCCCGGGGTCGTGGGGACGACCCTATAGTCGTCGGACATATCGGCGGCTGGGCAACTTTGGACAGTGGTCGTGGGGACGACCCTATAGTCGTCGGACATGTCGGCGGCAGGGCAACTTTGGCCCGTGGTCGTGGGGACGACCCTATAGTCGTCGGACATGTCGGCGGCAGGGCAACTTTGGCCCGTGGTCTTGGGGACGACCCTATAGTCGTCGGACATGTCGGTGACTGGCCAACCTAGTCCCGGGTTCGTGGGGACGACCCTATAGTCGTCGGACAAGTCGGCGGCGGGCCAACCTACTCCCGGGGTCGTGGGGACGACCCTATAGCCGTCGGACAAGTCGGCGGCGGGCCAACCTAGACCCGGGGTCGCGGGTCGACCCTATAGTTGTCGGACATGTCGGCGGCAGGGCAACATTGGCCCGTGGTCTTGGGGACGACCCTATAGTCGTCGGACATGTCGGTGACTGGCCAACCTAGTCCCGGGTTCGTGGGGACGACCCTATAGTCGTCGGACAAGTCGGCGGCGGGCCAACCTACTCCCGGGGTCGTGGGAACGACCCTATAGTCGTCGGACAAGTCGGCGGCCGGCGAACCTAGTCCCGGGGTCGTGGGGACGACCCTATAGTCGTCGGACATGTCGGCGGCTGGGCAACTTTGGACAGTGGTCGTGGGGACGACCCTATAGTCGTCGGACATGTCGGCGGCAGGGCAACTTTGGCCCGTGGTCGTGGGGACGACCCTATAGTCGTCGGACATGTCGGCGGCAGGGCAACTTTGGCCCGTGATCATGGGGACGACCCTATAGTCGTCGGACATGTCGGTGACTGGCCAACCTAGTCCCGGGTTCGTGGGGACGACCCTATAGTGGTCGGACTAGTCGGCGGCGGGCCAACCTACTCCCGGGTTCGTGGGCACGACCCTATAGTCGTCGGACAAGTCGGCGGCGGGCCAACCTAGACCCAGGGTCGTGGGGACGACCCTATAGTCGTCGGACATGTCGGCGGCAGGGCAACTTTGGCCCGTGGTCGTGGGGACGACCCTATAGTCGTCGGACATGTCGGCGGCAGGGCAACTTTGGCCCGTGGTCGTGGGGACGACCCTATAGTCGTCGGACAAGTCGGCGGCCGGCGAACCTAGTCCCGGGGTCGTGGGGACGACCCTATAGTCGTCGGACTTGTCGGCGGCTGGGCAACTTTGGACAGTGGTCGTGGGGACGACCCTATAGTCGTCGGACATGTCGGCGGCAGGGCAACTTTGGCCCGGGGTCGTGGGGACGACCCTATAGTCTTTGGACATGTCGGCGGCTGGCCATCTTTGGCCCGGGGCGTGGGGACGACCCTATAGTCGTCGGACATGTCGGTGACTGGCCAACCTAGTCCCGGGGTCGTGGAGACGACCCTATAGTCGTCGGACAAGTCGGCGGCGGGCCAACCTAGACCCGGGGTCGTGGGGACGACCCTATAGTCGTCAGACAAGTCGGCGGCGGGCCAACCTACTCCCGGGTTCGTGGGGACGACCCTATAGTCGTCGGACAAGTCGGCGGCGGGCCAACCTACTCCCGGGGTCGTGGGGACGACCCTATATAGCCTTCGGACATGTCGGCGGCTGGCCATCTTTGGCCCGGGGCGTGGGGACGACCCTATAGTCGTCGGACATGTCGGTGACTGGCCAACCTAGTCCCGGGGTCGTGGAGACGACCCTATAGTCGTCGGACAAGTCGGCGGCGGGCCATCCTAGACCCGGGGTCGTGGGGACGACCCTATAGTCGTCGCACATGTCGGCGGCAGGGCAACTTTGGCCCGTGGTCTTGGGGATGACCCTATAGTCGTCGGACATGTCGGTGACTGGCCAACCTAGTCCCGGGTTCGTGGGGACGACCCTATAGTCGTCGGACAAGTCGGCGGCGGGCCAACCTACTCCCGGGGTCGTGGGGACGACCCTATAGTCGTCGGACAAGTCGGCGGCGGGCCAACCTAGACCCGGGGTCGTGGGGGCGACCCTATAGTCGTCGGACATGTCGGCGGCAGGGCAACTTTGGCCCGTGGTCTTGGGGACGACTCTATAGTCGTCGGACAAGTCGGCGGCGGGCCAATCTAGTCCCGGGGTCGTGGGGACGACCCTATAGTCTTCGGACATGTCGGCGGCTGGCCATCTTTGGCCCGGGGCGTGGGGACGACCCTATAGTCGTCGGACATGTAGGCGGCTGGCCAACCTCATCTCGTGGTCGTGGGGACGACCCCATAGTATTAGGACACGTCGGCGGCGGGCCAACCTAGTCCCGGGGTCGTGGGGACGACCCTATAGTCGTCGAACATGTCGGCGGCTGGCCAACCTATTCTCGTGGTCGTGGGGACGACCCCATAGTCGTAGGACACGTCGGCGGCGGGCCAATCTTGCCCCGGGGTCGTGGGGACGACCCTATAGCCGTCGGACATGACGGTGGCGGGCCAATCTAGTCCCGGGCTCGTGGGGACGACCCTATAGTCGTCGGACATGTCGGCGGCGGGCCAACCTAGACCCGGGGTCGTGGGGACGACCCTATAGTCGTCGGACATGTCGGCGGCAGGGCAACTTTGGCCCGTGGTCTTGGGGACGACCCTATAGTCGTCGGACATGTCGGTGACTGGCCAACCTAGTCCCGGGTTCGTGGGGACGACCCTATAGTCGTCGGACATGTCGGCGGCAGGGCAACTTTGGCCCGTGGTCTTGGGGACGACCCTATAGTCGTCGGACATGTCGGTGACTGGCCAACCTAGTCCCGGGTTCGTGGGGACGACCCTATAGTCGTCGGACAAGTCGGCGGCGGGCCAACCTACTCCCGGGGTCGTGGGGACGACCCTATAGCCGTCGGACAAGTCGGCGGCGGGCCAACCTAGACCCGGGGTCGTGGGGACGACCCTATAGTCGTCGGACAAATCGGCGGCCGGCGAACCTAGTCCCGGGGTCGTGGGGACGACCCTATAGTCGTCGGACATATCGGCGGCTGGGCAACTTTGGACAGTGGTCGTGGGGACGACCCTATAGTCGTCGGACATGTCGGCGGCAGGGCAACTTTGGCCCGTGGTCGTGGGGACGACCCTATAGTCGTCGGACATGTCGGCGGCAGGGCAACTTTGGCCCGTGGTCTTGGGGACGACCCTATAGTCGTCGGACATGTCGGTGACTGGCCAACCTAGTCCCGGGTTCGTGGGGACGACCCTATAGTCGTCGGACAAGTCGGCGGCGGGCCAACCTACTCCCGGGGTCGTGGGGACGACCCTATAGCCGTCGGACAAGTCGGCGGCGGGCCAACCTAGACCCGGGGTCGCGGGTCGACCCTATAGTTGTCGGACATGTCGGCGGCAGGGCAACATTGGCCCGTGGTCTTGGGGACGACCCTATAGTCGTCGGACATGTCGGTGACTGGCCAACCTAGTCCCGGGTTCGTGGGGACGACCCTATAGTCGTCGGACAAGTCGGCGGCGGGCCAACCTACTCCCGGGGTCGTGGGAACGACCCTATAGTCGTCGGACAAGTCGGCGGCCGGCGAACCTAGTCCCGGGGTCGTGGGGACGACCCTATAGTCGTCGGACATGTCGGCGGCTGGGCAACTTTGGACAGTGGTCGTGGGGACGACCCTATAGTCGTCGGACATGTCGGCGGCAGGGCAACTTTGGCCCGTGGTCGTGGGGACGACCCTATAGTCGTCGGACATGTCGGCGGCAGGGCAACTTTGGCCCGTGATCATGGGGACGACCCTATAGTCGTCGGACATGTCGGTGACTGGCCAACCTAGTCCCGGGTTCGTGGGGACGACCCTATAGTGGTCGGACTAGTCGGCGGCGGGCCAACCTACTCCCGGGTTCGTGGGCACGACCCTATAGTCGTCGGACAAGTCGGCGGCGGGCCAACCTAGACCCAGGGTCGTGGGGACGACCCTATAGTCGTCGGACATGTCGGCGGCAGGGCAACTTTGGCCCGTGGTCGTGGGGACGACCCTATAGTCGTCGGACATGTCGGCGGCAGGGCAACTTTGGCCCGTGGTCGTGGGGACGACCCTATAGTCGTCGGACAAGTCGGCGGCCGGCGAACCTAGTCCCGGGGTCGTGGGGACGACCCTATAGTCGTCGGACTTGTCGGCGGCTGGGCAACTTTGGACAGTGGTCGTGGGGACGACCCTATAGTCGTCGGACATGTCGGCGGCAGGGCAACTTTGGCCCGGGGTCGTGGGGACGACCCTATAGTCTTTGGACATGTCGGCGGCTGGCCATCTTTGGCCCGGGGCGTGGGGACGACCCTATAGTCGTCGGACATGTCGGTGACTGGCCAACCTAGTCCCGGGGTCGTGGAGACGACCCTATAGTCGTCGGACAAGTCGGCGGCGGGCCAACCTAGACCCGGGGTCGTGGGGACGACCCTATAGTCGTCAGACAAGTCGGCGGCGGGCCAACCTACTCCCGGGTTCGTGGGGACGACCCTATAGTCGTCGGACAAGTCGGCGGCGGGCCAACCTACTCCCGGGGTCGTGGGGACGACCCTATATAGCCTTCGGACATGTCGGCGGCTGGCCATCTTTGGCCCGGGGCGTGGGGACGACCCTATAGTCGTCGGACATGTCGGTGACTGGCCAACCTAGTCCCGGGGTCGTGGAGACGACCCTATAGTCGTCGGACAAGTCGGCGGCGGGCCATCCTAGACCCGGGGTCGTGGGGACGACCCTATAGTCGTCGCACATGTCGGCGGCAGGGCAACTTTGGCCCGTGGTCTTGGGGATGACCCTATAGTCGTCGGACATGTCGGTGACTGGCCAACCTAGTCCCGGGTTCGTGGGGACGACCCTATAGTCGTCGGACAAGTCGGCGGCGGGCCAACCTACTCCCGGGGTCGTGGGGACGACCCTATAGTCGTCGGACAAGTCGGCGGCGGGCCAACCTAGACCCGGGGTCGTGGGGGCGACCCTATAGTCGTCGGACATGTCGGCGGCAGGGCAACTTTGGCCCGTGGTCTTGGGGACGACTCTATAGTCGTCGGACAAGTCGGCGGCTGGCCAACCTAGACCCGGGGTGGTGGGGACGACCCTATAGTCGTCGGACATGTCGGCGGCTGGCCAACCTCATCTCGTGGTCGTGGGGACGACCCCATAGTCGTAGGACACGTCGGCGGCGGGCCAACCTAGTCCCGGGGTCGTGGGGACGACCCCATAGTATTAGGACAAGTCGGCGGCGGGCCAACCTAGACCCGGGGTCGTTGGGACGACCCTATAGTCGTCGGACATGTCGGCGGCTGGGCAACTTTGGCCCGTGGTCGTGGGGACGTCCCTATAGTCGTCGGACAAGTCGGCGGCGGGCCAACCTAGTCGCGGGGTCGTGGGGACGACCCCATAGTATTAGGACAAGTCGGCGGCGGGCCAACCTAGACCCGGGGTCGTTGGGACGACCCTATAGTCGTCGGACATGTCGTCGGCTGGGCAACATTGGCCGTGGTCGTGGGGACGTCCCTATAGTCGTCGGACTTGACGGTGGCGGGCCAATCTAGTCCCGAGGTCGTGGGGACGTCCCTATAGTCGCCGGACATGTCGGCGACAGGCCAACGTATGCCCAGGGTCGTAGGGATGAACCTATAGTCGTCGCACATGACGGTGGCGGGCCAATCTAGTCCCGGGGTAGTGCGGACGACCCTATAGTCGTCGGACATGTCGGCGGTTGGGTAACTTTGGCCCGTGGTCGTGGGGACGACCATATAGTCGTCGGACATGACGGTGGCGGGCCAATCTAGTCCCGGATTCGTGGGGACGACCCTATAGTCGTCGGACATGTCGGCGGTTGACCAACTTTGGCCCGTGGTCGTGGGGACGACCCTATAGTCGTCGGACATGTCGGCGGCTGGGCAACTTTGGCCCGTGGTCGTGGGGACGACCCTATTGTCGTCGGACATGTCGGCGACAGGCCAACGTATGCCCAGGGTCGTAGGGACGAACCTATAGTCGTCGCACATGACGGTGGCGGGCCAATCTAGTCCCGGGGTCGTGCGGACGACCCTATAGTCGTCGGACATGTCGGCGGTTGGGTAACTTTGGCCCGTGGTCGTGGGGACGACCATATAGTCGTCGGACATGACGGTGGCGGGCCAATCTAGTCCCGGGGTGGTAGGGACGACCCTATAGTCGTCGGACATGACGGTGCCGGGGCAATCTAGCCCCGGGGTCGTGGGGACGACCCTATAGTCTTCGGACATGTCGGCGGCTGGGCAACATTGGCCCGTGGTCGTGGGGACCACCCTATAGTCTTCGGACAAGTCGGCGGCGGGCCATGCTAGTCCCGGGGTCGTGGGGACGACCGTATAGTCGTCGGACATGTCGGCGGCTGGCCAACCTAGTCCGGGGGTCATGGGGACGACCCTATAGTCGTCGGACAAGTCGGCGGCGGGCCAACCTAGTCCCGGGGTCGTGTGGACGACCCTATAGTCGTCGGACATGACGGTGCCGGGGGAATCTAGCCCCGGGGTCGTGGGGACGACCCTATAGTCTTCGGACATGTCGGCGGCTGGGCAACATTGGCCCGTGGTCGTGGGGACCACCCTATAGTCGTCGGACAAGTCGGCGGCGGGCCAATCAAGTCCCGGGCTCGTGGGGACGACCCTACAGTCGTCGGACAAGTCGGCGGCGGGCCATCCTAGTCCCGGGGTCGTGGGGACGACCCTATAGCAGTCGGATATGTCGGCGGCTGACCAACATTGGCCCGTGGTCGTGGGGACCACCCTATAGTCGTCGGACATGTCGGCGGCTGGCCAACCTAGTCCCGGGGTCGTGGGGACGACCCTATAGTCGTCGGACAAGTCGGCGGCGGGCCAACCTAGTCCCGGGGTCGTGGGGACGACCCTATAGTCGTCGGACATGACGGTGCTGGGGCAATCTAGCACCGGGGTCGTAGGGACGACCCTATAGTCTTCGGACATGTCGGCGGCTGGGCAACATTGGCCCGTGGTCGTGGGGACCACCCTATAGTCGTCGGACAAGTCGGCGGCGGGCCAAGCTAGTCCCGGGGTCGTGGGGACGACCGTATAGTCGTCGGACATGTCGGCGGCTGGCCAACCTAGTCCCGGGGTCGTGGGGACGACCCTATAGTCGTCGGACAAGTCGGCGGCGGGCCAACCTAGTCCCGGGGTCGTGGGGACGACCCTATAGTCGTCGGACATGACGGTGCCGGGGGAATCTATCCCCGGGGTCGTGGGGACGACCCTATAGTCTTCGGACATGTCGGCGGCTGGGCAACATTGGCCCGTGGTCGTGGGGACCACCCTATAGTCGTCGGACAAGTCGGCGGCGGGCCAATCAAGTCCCGGGCTCGTGGGGACGACCCTATAGTCGTCGGACATGACGGTGGCTGGCCAACCTAGTCCCGGGGTCGTGGGGACGACCCTATAGCAGTCGGACATGTCGGCGGCTGACCAACATTGGCCCGTGGTCGTGGGGACCACCCTATAGTCGTCGGACATGTCGGCGGCTGGCCAACCTAGTCCCGGGGTCGTGGGGACGACCCTATAGTCGTCGGACAAGTCGGCGGCGGGCCAACCTAGTCCCGGGGTCGTGGGGACGACCCTATAGTCGTCGGACATGACGGTGCTGGGGCAATCTAGCCCCGGGGTCGTAGGGACGACCCTATAGTCTTCGGACAAGTCGGCGGCGGGCCAACCTAGTCCCGGGGTCGTGGGGACGACCCTATAGTCGTCGGACATGTCGGTGACTGGCCAACCTAGTCCCGGGTTCGTGGGGACGACCCTATTGTCGTCGGACAAGTCGGCGGCGGGCCAACCTAGTCCCGGGGTCGTGGGGACGACCCTATAGTCGTCGGACATGTCGGTGACTGGCCAACCTAGTCCCGGGGTCGAGGGGACGACCGTATAGTCGTCGGACATGACGGTGGCTGGCCAACCTAGTCCCGGGGTCGTGGGGACGACCCTATAGTCGTAGGACACGTCGGCGGCGGGCCTACCTAGTCCCGGGGTCGAGGGGACGACCGTATAGTCGTCGGACATGACGGTGGCGGGCCAACCTAGTCCCGGGGTCGTGGGGACGACCCTATAGTCGTCGGACATGTCGGCGGCTGGGCAACTTTGGCCAGTGGTCGTGGGGACGACCCTATAGTCGTCGGACATGTCGACGGCGGGCCATCCTAGACCCGGGGTCGTGGGGACGACCCTATAGTCGTCGGACATGTCGGCGGCGGGCCGACCTAGTCCCGGGTTCGTGGGGACGACCCTATAGTCGTCGGACAAGTCGGCGGCGGGCCAACCTAGCCCCGTGGTCGTGGGGACGAACCTATAGTCGTCGGACATGACGGTGGCGGGCCAACCTAGTCCCGGGGTCGAGGGGACCACCCTATAGTCGTCGGACATGTCGGCGGCTGGCCATCTTTGGCCCGGGGCGTGGGGACGACCCTATAGTCGTCGGACATGTCGGTGACTGGCCAACCTAGTCCCGGGGTCGTGGGGACGACCCTATAGTCGTCGGACAAGTCGGCGGCGGGCCAACCTAGACCCGGGGTCGTGGGGACGACCCTATAGTCGTCGGACATGTCGGCGGCAGGGCAACTTTGGCCCGTGGTCTTGGGGACGACTCTATAGTCGTCGGACAAGTCGGCGGCTGGCCAACCTAGACCCGGGGTGGTGGGGACGACCCTATAGTCGTCGGACATGTCGGCGGCTGGCCAACCTCATCTCGTGGTCGTGGGGACGACCCCATAGTCGTAGGACACGTCGGCGGCGGGCCAACCTAGTCCCGGGGTCGTGGGGACGACCCCATAGTATTAGGACAAGTCGGCGGCGGGCCAACCTAGACCCGGGGTCGTTGGGACGACCCTATAGTCGTCGGACATGTCGGCGGCTGGGCAACTTTGGCCCGTGGTCGTGGGGACGTCCCTATAGTCGCCGGACAAGTCGGCGGCGGGCCAACCTAGTCGCGGGGTCCTGGGGACGACCCTATAGTCGTCGGACAAGTCGGCGGCGGGCCAACCTAGTCCCGCGGTCGTGGGGACGACCCTATAGTCGTCGGACATGTCGTCGGCTGGGCAACATTGGCCGTGGTCGTGGGGACGTCCCTATAGTCGTCGGACTTGACGGTGGCGGGCCAATCTAGTCCCGAGGTCGTGGGGACGTCCCTATAGTCGCCGGACATGTCGGCGACAGGCCAACGTATGCCCAGGGTCGTAGGGATGAACCTATAGTCGTCGCACATGACGGTGGCGGGCCAATCTAGTCCCGGGGTCGTGCGGACGACCCTATAGTCGTCGGACATGTCGGCCGTTGGGTAACTTTGGCCCGTGGTCGTGGGGACGACCATATAGTCGTCGGACATGACGGTGGCGGGCCAATCTAGTCCCGGGGTCGTGGGGACGACCCTATAGTCGTCGGACATGTCGGCGGTTGACCAACTTTGGCCCGTGGTCGTGGGGACGACCCTATAGTCGTCGGACATGTCGGCGGCTGGGCAACTTTGGCCCGTGGTCGTGGGGACGACCCTATAGTCGTCGGACATGTCGGCGACAGGCCAACGTATGCCCAGGGTCGTAGGGACGAACCTATAGTCGTCGCACATGACGGTGGCGGGCCAATCTAGTCCCGGGGTCGTGCGGACGACCCTATAGTCGTCGGACATGTCGGCGGTTGGGTGACTTTGGCCCGTGGTCGTGGGGACGACCATATAGTCGTCGGACATGACGGTGGCGGGCCAATCTAGTCCCGGGGTGGTAGGGACGACCCTATAGTCGTCGGACATGACGGTGCCGGGGCAATCTAGCCCCGGGGTCGTGGGGACGACTCTATAGTCTTCGGACATGTCGGCGGCTGGGCAACATTGGCCCGTGGTCGTGGGGACCACCCTATAGTCGTCGGACAAGTCGGCGGCGGGCCATGCTAGTCCCGGGGTCGTGGGGACGACCGTATAGTCGTCGGACATGTCGGCGGCTGGCCAACCTAGTCGGGGGGTCGTGGGGACGACCCTATAGTCGTCGGACAAGTCGGCGGCGGGCCAACCTAGTCCCGGGGTCGTGTGGACGACCCTATAGTCGTCGGACATGACGGTGCCGGGGCAATCTAGCCCCGGGGTCGTGGGGACGACTCTATAGTCTTCGGACATGTCGGCGGCTGGGCAACATTGGCCCGTGGTCGTGGGGACCACCCTATAGTCGTCGGACAAGTCGGCGGCGGGCCAATCAAGTCCCGGGCTCGTGGGGACGACCCTACAGTCGTCGGACAAGTCGGCGGCGGTCCATCCTAGTCCCGGGGTCGTGGGGACGACCCTATAGCAGTCGGACATGTCGGCGGCTGACCAACATTGGCCCGTGGTCGTGGGGACCACCCTATAGTCGTCGGACATGTCGGCGGCTGGCCAACCTAGTCCCGGGGTCGTGGGGACGACCCTATAGTCGTCGGACAAGTCGGCGGCGGGCCAACCTAGTCCCGGGGTCGTGGGGACGACCCTATAGTCGTCGGACATGACGGTGCTGGGGCAATCTAGCACCGGGGTCGTAGGGACGACCCTATAGTCTTCGGACATGTCGGCGGCTGGGCAACATTGGCCCGTGGTCGTGGGGACCACCCTATAGTCGTCGGACAAGTCGGCGGCGGGCCAATCAAGTCCCGGGCTCGTGGGGACGACCCTATAGTCGTCGGACATGACGGTGGCTGGCCAACCTAGTCCCGGGGTCGTGGGGACGACCCTATAGCAGTCGGACATGTCGGCGGCTGACCAACATTGGCCCGTGGTCGTGGGGACCACCCTATAGTCGTCGGACATGTCGGCGGCTGGCCAACCTAGTCCCGGGGTCGTGGGGACGACCCTATAGTCGTCGGACAAGTCGGCGGCGGGCCAACCTAGTCCCGGGGTCGTGGGGACGACCCTATAGTCGTAGGACACGTCGGCGGCGGGCCTACCTAGTCCCGGGGTCGAGGGGACGACCGTATAGTCGTCGGACATGACGGTGGCGGGCCAACCTAGTCCCGGGGTCGTGGGGACGACCCTATAGTCGTCGGACATGTCGGCGGCTGGCCAACTTTGGCCCGGGTCGTGGGGACGACCCTATAGTCGTCGGACATGTCGGCGGCAGGGCAACTTTGGCCAGTGGTCTTGGGGACGACCCTATAGTCGTCGGACATGTCGGCGGCAGGGCAACTTTGGCCCGTGGTCGTGGGGACGACCCTATAGTCGTCGGACAAGTCGGCGGCAGGGCAACTTTGGCCCGTGGTCGTGGGGACGACCCTATAGTCGTCGGACATGTCGGCGGCTGGCCAACTTTGGCCCGGGTCGTGGGGACGACCCTATAGTCGTCGGACATGTCGGCTGCTGGGCAACTTTGGCCAGTGGTCGTGGGGACGACCCTATAGTCGTCGGACATGTCGACGGCGGGCCATCCTAGACCCGGGGTCGTGGGGACGACCCTATAGTCGTCGGACATGTCGGCGGCGGGCCGACCTAGTCCCGGGTTCGTGGGGACGACCCTATAGTCGTCGGACAAGTCGGCGGCGGGCCAACCTAGCCCCGTGGTCGTGGGGACGAACCTATAGTCGTCGGACATGACGGTGGCGGGCCAATCTAGTCCCGGGGTCGAGGGGACCACCCTATAGTCGTCGGACATGTCGGCGGCAGGCCAACCTAGTCCCGGGGTCGTGGGGACGACCCTATAGTCGTCGGACATGTCGGTGACTGGCCAACCTAGTCCCGGGTTCGTGGGGACGACCCTATAGTCGTCGGACATGTCGGCGGCAGGCAAACCTAGTCCCGGGGTCGTGGGGACGACCGTATAGTCGTCGGACATGTCGGCGGCTGGCCAACTTTGGCCCGGGTCGTGGGGACGACCCTATAGTCGTCGGATATGTCGGCGGCTGGGCAACTTTGGCCCGGGGCGTGGGGACGACCCTATAGTCGTCGGACATGTCGGCAGCAGGGCAACTTTGGCCCGTGGTCGTGGGGACGACCCTATAGTCGTCGGACATGTCGGTGGCTGGACAACCTAGTCCCGGGTTCGTGGGGACGATCGTATAGTCGTCGGACATGACGGTGGCGGGCCAATCTAGTCCCGGGGTCGTGGGGACGACCCTATAGTCGTCGGACATGTCGGCGGCTGGGCAACTTTGGCCAGTGGACGTGGGGACGACCCTATAGTCATCGGACATGTCGGTGACTGGCCAACCTAGTCCCGGGTTCGTGGGGACGACCCTATAGTCGTCGGACACGTCGTCGGCGGGCCAACCTAGTCCCGGGGTCGTGGGGACGATCGTATAGTCGTCGGACATGACGGTGGCGGGCCAATCTAGTCCCGGGTCGTGGGGACGACCCTATAGTCGTCGGACAAGTCGGCGGCGGGCCAACCTAGTCCCGGGGTCGTGGGGACGACCCTATAGTCGTCGGACATGTCGGCGGCAGGGCAACTTTGGCCCGTGGTCGTGGGGACGACCCTATAGTCGTCGGACATGTCGGTGACTGGACAACCTAGTCCCGGGTTCGTGGGGACGATCGTATAGTCGTCGGACATGACGGTGGCGGGCCAATCTAGTCCCGGGGTCGTGGGGACGACCCTATAGTCGTCGGACATGTCGGCGGCTGGGCAACTTTGGCCAGTGGTCGTGGGGACGACCCTATAGTCATCGGACATGTCGGTGACTGGCCAACCTAGTCCCGGGTTCGTGGGGACGACCCTATAGTCGTCGGACATGTCGGCGGCAGGCCAACCTAGTCCCGGGGTCGTGGGGACGACCCTAAAGTCGTCGGACATGTCGGCGGCTGGGCAACTTTGGCCAGTGGTCGTGGGGTCGACCCTATTGACGTCGGACATGTCGGTGACTGGCCAACCTAGTCCCGGGTTCGTGGGGACGACCCTATAGTCGTCGGACATGTCGGCGGCAGGCCAACCTAGTCCCGGGGTCGTGGGGACGACCCTATAGTCGTCGGACATGTCGGCGGCTGGCCAACTTTGGCCCGGGTCGTGGGGACGACCCTATAGTCGTCGGATATGTCGGCGGCTGGGCAACTTTGGCCAGTGGTCGTGGGGACGACCCTATAGTCGTCGGACATGTCGGCGGCAGGGCAACGTTGGCCCGTGGTCTTGGGGACGACCCTATAGTCGTCGGATATGTCGGCGGCTGGGCAACTTTGGCCAGTGGTCGTGGGGACGACCCTATAGTATTCTGACATGTCGGTGACTGGCCAACCTAGTCCCGGGTTCGTGGGGACGACCCTATAGTCGTCGGACATGTCGGCGGCAGGCCAACCTAGACCCGGGGTGGTGGGGACGACCCCATAGTCGTAGGACACGTCGTCGGCGGGCCAACCTAGTCCCGGGGTCGTGGGGACGACCGTATAGTCGTCGGACATGACGGTGGCGGGCCAATCTAGTCCCGGGGTCGTGGGGACGACCCTATAGTCGTCGGACATGTCGGCGGCTGGCCAACTTTGGCCCGGGGCGTGGGGACGACCCTATAGTCGTCGGACATGTCGACGGCGGGCCAACCTAGACCCGGGGTCGTGGGGACGACCCTATATTCGTCGGACATGTCGGCGGCGGGCCGACCTAGTCCCGGGGTCGTGGGGAAGACCCTATAGTCGTCGGACAAGTCGGCGGCGGGCCAACCTAGTCCCGTGGTCGTGGGGACGAACCTATAGTCGTCGGACATGACGGTGGCGGGCCAATCTAGTCCCGGGGTCGAGGGGACCACCCTATAGTCGTCGGACATGTCGGCGGCAGGCCAACCTAGTCCCGGGGTCGTGGGGACGACCCTATAGTCGTCGGACATGTCGGTAACTGGGCAAACTAGTCCCGGGTTCGTGGGGACGACACTATAGTCGTCGGACAGGTCGGCGGCAGGCCAACCTAGTCCCGGGGTCGTGGAGACGACCCTATAGTCGTCGGACATGTCGGCGGCTGACCAACCTAGTCCCGGGGTCGTGGGGACGACCCTATAGTCGTCGGACATGTCGGCGGCTGGGCAACTTTGGCCAGTGGTCGTGGGGACGACCCTATAGTCGTCGGACATGTCGGCGGCAGGGCAACTTTGGCCCGTGGTCGTGGGGACGACCCTATTATCGTCGGACATGTCGGCGGCTGGCCAACTTTGGCCCGGGTCGTGGAGACGACCCTATAGTCGTCGGACAAGTCGGCGGCGGGCCTACCTAGTCCCGGGGTCGTGGGGACGACCCTATAGTCGTCGGACATGTCGGCGGCAGGTCAACTTTGGCCCGGGTCGTGGGGACGACCCTATAGTCGTCGGACATGTCGGTGACTGGCCAACCTAGTCCCGGGTTCGTGGGGACGACCCTATAGTCGTCGGACATGTCGTCGGCAGGCCAACCTAGTCCCGGGGTCGTGGGGACGACCCTATAGTCGTCGGACATGTCGGCGGCTGGGCAACTTTGGCCAGTGGTCGTGGGGACGACCCTATAGTCGTCGGACATGTCGGCGGCTGGGCAACTTTGGCCAGTGGTCGTGGGGACGACCATATAGTCGTCGGACATGTCGGCGGCAGGGCAACTTTGGCCCGTGGTCTTGGGGACCACCCTATAGTCGTCGGACATGTCGGTGACTGGCCAACCTAGTCCCGGGATCGTGGGGACGACCCTATAGTCGTCGGATATGTCGGCGGCTGGGCAACTTTTGCCAGTGGTCGTGGGGACGACCCTATAGTCGTCGGACATGTCGACGGCGGTACAACCTAGACCCGGGGTCGTGGGGACGACCCTATTGTCGTCGGACATGTCGGCGGCTGGGCAACTTTGGCCAGTGGTCGTGGGGACGACCCTATAGTCGTCGGACATGTCGGCGGCGGGCCAACCTAGTCCCGGGATCGTGGGGACGACCCTATAGTCGTCGGACATGTCGGCGGCAGGGCAACTTTGGCCCGTGGTCTTGGGGACGACCCTATAGTCGTCGGACATGTCGGTGACTGGCCAACCTAGTCCCGGGATCGTGGGGACGACCCTATAGTCGTCGGATATGTCGGCGGCTGGGCAACTTTTGCCAGTGGTCGTGGGGACGACCCTATAGTCGTCGGACATGTCGACGGCGGGACAACCTAGACCCGGGGTCGTGGGGACGACCCTATAGTCGTCGGACATGTCGGCGGCTGGGCAACTTTGGCCCGGTTCGTGGGGACGACCCTATAGTCGTCGGACAAGTCGGCGGCGGGCCAACCTAGTCCCGGGGTCGTGGGGACGACCCTATAGTCGTCGGACATGTCGGCGGCAGGCCTACCTAGTCCCGGGGTCGTGGGGACGACCCTATAGTCGTCGGACATGTCGGCGGCAGGTCAACTTTGGCCCGGGTCGTGGGGACGACCCTATAGTCGTCGGACATGTCGGTGACTGGCCAACCTAGTCCCGGGTTCGTGGGGACGACCCTATAGTCGTCGGACATGTCGGCGGCAGGCCAACCTAGTCCCGGGGTCGTGGGGACGACCGTATAGTCGTCGGACATGTCGGCGGCTGGCCAACTTTGGCCCGGGTCGTGGGGACGACCCTATAGTCGTCGGATATGTCGGCGGCTGGGCAACTTTGGCCAGTGGTCGTGGGGACGACCCTATAGAGGTCGGACATGTCGGTGACTGGCCAACCTAGTCCCCGGGTCGTGGGGACGACCCTATAGTCGTCGGACATGTCGGCGGCTGGCCAACCTAGTCCCGGGGTCGTGGGGAAGAACCTACAGTCGTCGGACATGTCGGCGGCTGGACAACTTTGGCCCGGGGCGTGGGGACGACCCTATAGTCGTCGGACATGTCGGCAGCAGGGCAACTTTGGCCCGTGGTCGTGGGGACGACCCTATAGTCGTCGGACATGTCGGTGACTTGACAACCTAGTCCAGGGTTCGTGGGGACGATCGTATAGTCGTCGGACATGACGGTGGCGGGCCAATCTAGTCCCGGGGTCGTGGGGACGACCCTATAGTCGTCGGACATGTCGGCGGCTGGGCAACTTTGGCCAGTGGTCGTGGGGACGACCCTATAGTCATCGGACATGTCGGTGACTGGCCAACCTAGTCCCGGGTTCGTGGGGACGACCCTATAGTCGTCGGACACGTCGTCGGCGGGCCAACCTAGTCCCGGGGTCGTGGGGACGATCGTATAGTCGTCGGACATGACGGTGGCGGGCCAATCTAGTCCCGGGTCGTGGGGACGACCCTATAGTCGTCGGACAAGTCGGCGGCGGGCCAACCTAGTCTCGGGGTCGTGGGGACGACCCTATAGTCGTCGGACATGTCGGTGATTGGCCAACCTAGTCCCGGGTTCGTGGGGACGACCCTATAGTCGTCGGACATGTCGGTGACTGGACAACCTAGTCCCGGGGTCGTGGGGACGATCGTATAGTCGTCGGACATGACGGTGGCGGGCCAATCTAGTCCCGGGTCGTGGGGACGACCCTATAGTCGTCGGACAAGTCAGCGGCGGGCAAATCTAGGCCCGGGTTCGTGGGGACGACCCTATAGTCGTCGGACACGTCGTCGGCGGGCCAACCTAGTCCCGGGGTCGTGGGGACGATCGTATAGTCGTCGGACATGTCGGCGGCTGGGCAACTTTGGCCAGTGGTCGTGGGGACGACCCTATAGAGGTCGGACATGTCGGTGACTGGCCAACCTAGTCCCGGGTTCGTGGGGACGATCGTATAGTCGTCGGACATGACGGTGGCGGGCCAATCTAGTCCCGGGGTCGTGGGGACGACCCTATAGTCGTCGGACATGTCGGCGGCTGGGCAACTTTGGCCAGTGGTCGTGGGGACGACCCTATAGTCATCGGACATGTCGGTGATTGGCCAACCTAGTCCCGGGTTCGTGGGGACGACCCTATAGTCGTCGGACATGTCGGCGGCAGGCCAACCTAGTCCCGGGGTCGTGGGGACGACCCTAAAGTCGTCGGACATGTCGGCGGCTGGGCAACTTTGGCCAGTGGTCGTGGGGTCGACCCTATAGACGTCGGACATGTCGGTGACTGGCCAACCTAGTCCCGGGTTCGTGGGGACGACCCTATAGTCGTCGGACATGTCGGCGGCAGGCCAACCTAGTCCCGGGGTCGTGGGGACGACCCTATAGTCGTCGGACATGTCGGCGGCAGGTCAACTTTGGCCCGGGTCGTGGGGACGACCCTATAGTCGTCGGACATGTCGGTGACTGGCCAACCTAGTCCCGGGTTCGTGGGGACGAACCTATAGTCGTCGGACATGTCGGCGGCAGGCCAACCTAGTCCCGGGGTCGTGGGGACGACCCTATAGTCGTCGGACATGTCGGCGGCTGGCCAACTTTGGCCCGGGTCGTGGGGACGACCCTATAGTCGTCGGATATGTCGGCGGCTGGGCAACTTTGGCCAGTGGTCGTGGGGACGACCCTATAGTCGTCGGACATGTCGGCGGCAGGGCAACGTTGGCCCGTGGTCTTGGGGACGACCCTATAGTCGTCGGACATGTCGGCGGCTGGGCAACTTTGGCCAGTGGTCGTGGGGACGACCCTATAGTATTCTGACATGTCGGTGACTGGCCAACCTAGTCCCGGGTTCGTGGGGACGACCCTATAGTCGTCGGACATGTCGGCGGCTGGCCAACTTTGGCCCGGGGCGTGGGGACGACCCAATAGTCGTCGGACATGTCGGCGGCGGGCCAACCTAGTCCCGGGGTCGTGGGGACGACCCTATAGTCGTCGGACATGTCGGCGGCTGGGCAACTTTGGCCCGGGTCGTGGGGACGACCCTATAGTCGTCGGACATGTCGGTGACTGGCCAACCTAGTCCCGGGTTCGTGGGGACGACCCTATAGTCGTCGGACATGTCGGCGGCTGGGCAACTTTGGCCAGTGGTCGTGGGGACGACCCTATAGTCGTCGGACATGTCGGCGGCAGGGCAACTTTGGCCCGTGGTCGTGGGGACGACCCTATAGTCGTCGGACATGTCGGCGGCTGGCCAACCTTGGCCCGGGGCGTGCGGACGACCCTATAGTCGTCGGACATGTCGGTAACAGGCCAACCTAGTCCCGGGTTCGTGGGGACGACACTATAGTCGTCGGACAGGTCGGCGGCAGGCCAACCTAGTCCCGGGTCGTGGGGACGACCCTATAGTCGTCGGACATGTCGGCGGCTGGCCAACTTTGGCCCGGGGCGTGGGGACGACCCTATAGTCGTCGGACATGTCCGTGACTGGCCAACCTAGTCCCGGGTTCGTGGGGACGACCCTATAGTCGTCGGACATGTCGGCGGCTGGGCAACTTTGGCCAGTGGTCGTGGGGACGACCCTATAGACGTCGGACATGTCGGTGACTGGCCAACCTAGTCCCGGGTTCGTGGGGACGACCGTATAGTCGTCGGACATGACGGTGGCGGGCCAATCTAGTCCCGGTGTCGTGGGGACGACCCTATAGTCGTCGGACATGTCGGCGGCAGGGCAACTTTGGCCTATGGTCGTGGGGACGACCCTATAGTCGTCGGACATGTCGGTGACTGGACAACCTAGTCCCGGGTTCGTGGGGACGATCGTATAGTCGTCGGACATGACGGTGGCGGGCCAATCTAGTCCCGGGGTCGTGGGGACGACCCTATAGTCGTCGGACATGTCGGCGGCTGGGCAACTTTGGCCAGTGGTCGTGGGGACGACCCTATAGTCATCGGACATGTCGGTGACTGGCCAACCTAGTCCCGGGTTCGTGGGGACGACCCTATAGTCGTCGGACATGTCGGCGGCAGGCCAACCTAGTCCCGGGGTCGTGGGGACGACCCGAAAGTCGTCGGACATGTCGGCGGCTGGGCAACTTTGGCCAGTGGTCGTGGGGTCGACCCTATAGACGTCGGACATGTCGGTGACTGGCCAACCTAGTCCCGGGTTCGTGGGGACGACCCTATAGTCGTCGGACATGTCGGCGGCAGGCCAACCTAGTCCCGGGGTCGTGGGGACGACCCTATAGTCGTCGGACATGTCGGCGGCAGGTCAACTTTGGCCCGGGTCGTGGGGACGACCCTATAGTCGTCGGACATGTCGGTGACTGGCCAACCTAGTCCCGGGTTCGTGGGGACGACCCTATAGTCGTCGGACATGTCGGCGGCAGGCCAACCTAGTCCCGGGGTCGTGGGGACGACCCTATAGTCGTCGGACATGTCGGCGGCTGGCCAACTTTGGCCCGGGTCGTGGGGACGACCCTATAGTCGTCGGATATGTCGGCGGGTGGGCAACTTTGGCCAGTGGTCGTGGGGACGACCCTATAGTCGTCGGACATGTCGGCGGCAGGGCAACGTTGGCCCGTGGTCTTGGGGACGACCCTATAGTCGTCGGACATGTCGGCGGCTGGGCAACTTTGGCCAGTGGTCGTGGGGACGACCCTATAGTATTCTGACATGTCGGTGACTGGCCAACCTAGTCCCGGGTTCGTGGGGACGACCCTATAGTCGTCGGACATGTCGGCGGCAGGCCAACCTAGACCCGGGGTGGTGGGGACGACCCCATAGTCGTAGGACACGTCGTCGGCGGGCCAACCTAGTCCCGGGGTCGTGGGGACGACCGTATAGTCGTCGGACATGACGGTGGCGGGCCAATCTAGTCCCGGGGTCGTGGGGACGACCCTATTGTCGTCGGACATGTCGGCGGCTGGCCAACTTTGGCCCGGGGCGTGGGGACGACCCTATAGTCGTCGGACATGTCGACGGCGGGCCAACCTAGACCCAGGGTCGTGGGGACGACCCTATAGTCGTCGGATATGTCGGCGGCTGGGCAACTTTGGCCAGTGGTCGTGGGGACGACCCTATAGTCGTCGGACATGTCGACGGCGGGCCAACCTAGACCCGGGGTCGTGGGGACGACCCTATAGTCGTCGGACATGTCTGCGGCTGGGCAACTTTGGCCCGGGTCGTGGGGACGACCCTATAGTCGTCGGACAAGTCGGCGGCGGGCCAACCTAGTCCCGGGGTCGTGGGGACGACCCTATAGTCGTCGGACATGTCGGCGGCTGGGCAACTTTGGCCAGTGGTCGTGGGGACGACCCTATAGTCGTCGGACATGTCGGTAACTGGCCAACCTAGTCCCGGGTTCGTGGGGACGACCATATAGTCGTCGGACATGTCGGCGGCAGGCCAACCTAGTCCCGGGGTCGTGGGGACGATCGTATAGTCGTCGGACATGACGGTGGCGGGCCAATCTAGTCCCGGGTCGTGGGGACGACCCTATAGTCGTCGGACAAGTCGGCGGCGGGCCAACCTAGTCCCGGGGTCGTGGGGACGACCCTATAGTCGTCGGACATGTCGGCGGAAGGGCAACATTGGCCCGTGGTCGTGGGGACGACCCTATAGTCGTCGGACATGTCGGTGACTTGACAACCTAGTCCCGGGTTCGTGGGGACGATCGTATAGTCGTCGGACATGACGGTGGCGGGCCAATCTAGTCCCGGGGTCGTGGGGACGACCCTATAGTCGTCGGACATGTCGGCGGCAGGCCAACCTAGTCCCGGGGTCGTGGGGACGACCCTATAGTCGTCGGACATGTCGGCGGCAGGTCAACTTTGGCCCGGGTCGTGGGGACGACCCTATAGTCGTCGGACATGTCGGTGACTGGCCAACCTAGTCCCGGGTTCGTGGGGTCGACCCTATAGTCGTCGGACATGTCGGCGGCAGGCCAACCTAGTCCCGGGGTCGTGGGGACGACCCTATAGTCGTCGGACATGTCGGCGGCTGGCCAACTTTGGCCCGGTTCGTGGGGACGACCCTATAGTCGTCGGATATGTCGGCGGCTGGGCAACTTTGGCCAGTGGTCGTGGGGACGACCCTATAGTCGTCGGACATGTCGGCGGCAGGGCAACCTAGTCCCGGGGTCGTGGGGACGACCCTATAGTCGTCGGACATGTCGGCGGCTGGCCAACTTTGGCCAGTGGTCGTGGGGACGACCCTATAGTATTCTGACATGTCGGTGACTGGCCAACCTAGTCCCGGGGTCGTGGGGACGACCGTATAGTCGTCGGACATGACGGTGGCGGGCCAATCTAGTCCCGGGGTCGTGGGGACGACCCTATTGTCGTCGGACATGTCGGCGGCTGGCCAACTTTGGCCCGGGGCGTGGGGACGACCCTATAGTCGTCGGACCTGTCGACGGCGGGCCAACCTAGACCCAGGGTCGTGGGGACGACCCTATAGTCGTCGGATATGTCGGCGGCTGGGCAACTTTGGCCAGTGGTCGTGGGGACGACCCTATAGTCGTCGGACATGTCGACGGCGGGCCAACCTAGACCCGGGGTCGTGGGGACGACCCTATAGTCGTCGGACATGTCGGCGGCTGGGCAACTTTGACCAGTGGTCGTGGGGACGACCCAATAGTCGTCGGACATGTCGGTAACTGGCCAACCTAGTCCCGGGTTCGTGGGGACGACCATATAGTCGTCGGACATGTCGGCGGCAGGCCAACCTAGTCCCGGGGTCGTGGGGACGATCGTATAGTCGTCGGACATGACGGTGGCGGGCCAATCTAGTCCCGGGTCGTGGGGACGACCCTATAGTCGTCGGACAAGTCGGCGGCGGGCCAAACTAGTCCCGGGGTCGTGGGGACGACCCTATAGTCGTCGGACAAGTGGGCGGCGGGCCAACCTACTCCCGGGGTCGTGGGGACGACCCTATAGTCGTCGGACAAGTCGGCGGCGGGACAACCTTGACCCGGGGTCGTGGGGACGACCCTATAGTCGTCGGACAAGTCGGCGGCGGGCCGACCTAGTCCCGGGGTCGTGGGGACGACCCTATAGTCGTCGGACATGTCGGCGGCGGGCCAACCTATTCCCGGGGTCGTGGGGACGACCCTATAGTCGTCGGACATGTCGACGGCGGGCCATCCTAGACCCGGGGTCGAGGGGACGACCCTATAGTCGTCGGACATCTCGGCGGCGGGCCGACCTAGTCCCGGGGTCGTGGGGACGACCCTATAGTCGTCGGACAAGTCGGCGGCAGGGCAACTTTGGCCCGTGGTCGTGGGGACGACCCTATAGTCGTCGGACATGTCGGCGGCTGGCCAACCTAGAACCGGGGTGGTTGGGACGACCCTATAGTCGTCGGACAAGTCGACGGCGGGCCAACCTAGTCCCGTGGTCGTGGGGACGAACCTATAGTCGTCGGACATGACGGTGGCGGGCCAATCTAGTCCCGGGGTCGAGGGGACCACCCTATAGTCGTCGGACATGTCGGCGGCAGGCCAACCTAGTCCCGGGGTCGTGGGGACGACCCTATAGTCGTCGGACAAGTCGGCGGCGGGCCAACCTAGTCCCGGGGTCGTGGGGACGACCCTATAGTCGTCGGACATGTCGGCGGCTGGCCAACTTTGGCCCGGGTCGTAGGGACGACCCTATAGTCGTCGGACAAGTCGGCGGCGGGCCGACCTAGTCCCGGGGTCGTGGGGACGACCCTATAGTCGTCGGACATGTCGGCGGCTGGGCAACTTTGGCCAGTGGTCGTGGGGACGACCCTATAGTCTTCGGACATGTCGGCGGCAGGGCAACTTTGGGCCGTGGTCGTGGGGACGACCCTATAGTCGTCGGACAAGTCGGCGGCAGGGCAACTTTGGCCCGTGGTCGTGGGGACGACCCTATAGTCGTCGGACATGTCGGCGGCTGGCCAACCTAGAACCGGGGTGGTGGGGACGACCCTATAGTCGTCGGACAAGTCGACGGCGGGCCAACCTAGTCCCGTGGTCGTGGGGACGAACCTATAGTCGTCGGACATGACGGTGGCGGGCCAATCTAGTCCCGGGGTCGAGGGGACCACCCTATAGTCGTCGGACATGTCGGCGGCAGGCCAACCTAGTCCCGGGGTCGTGGGGACGACCCTATAGTCGTCGGACAAGTCGGCGGCGGGCCAACCTAGTCCCGGGGTCGTGGGGACGACCCTATAGTCGTCGGACATGTCGGCGGCTGGCCAACTTTGGCCCGGGTCGTAGGGACGACCCTATAGTCGTCGGACAAGTCGGCGGCGGGCCGACCTAGTCCCGGGGTCGTGGGGACGACCCTATAGTCGTCGGACATGTCGGCGGCTGGGCAACTTTGGCCAGTGGTCGTGGGGACGACCCTATAGTCTTCGGACATGTCGGCGGCAGGGCAACTTTGGGCCGTGGTCGTGGGGACGACCCTATAGTCGTCGGACAAGTCGGCGGCAGGGCAACTTTGGCCCGTGGTCGTGGGGACGACCCCATAGTCGTCGGACATGTCGGCGGCTGGCCAACTTTGGCCCGGGGCGTGGGGACGACCCTATAGTCGTCGGACATGTCGGTAACTGGCCAACCTAGTCCCGGGTTCGTGGGGACGACACTATAGTCGTCGGACAGGTCGGCGGCAGGCCAACCTAGTCCCGGGGTCGTGGGGACGACCCTATAGTCGTCGGACATGTCGGCGGCTGGCCAACTTTGGCCCGGGTCGTGGGGACGACCCTATAGTCGTCGGACATGTCGGCGGCGGGCCAACCTAGTCCCGGGATCGTGGGGACGACCCTATAGTCGTCGGACAAGTCGGCGGCGGGCCAACCTAGTCCCGTGGTCGTAGGGACGACCATATAGTCGTCGGACATGTCGGCGGCTGGCCAACCTAGTCCCGGGGTCGTGGGGACGACCCTATAGTCGTCGGACAAGTGGGCGGCGGGCCAACCTACTCCCGGGGTCCTGGGGACGACCCTATAGTCGTCGGACAAGTCGGCGGCGGGACAACCTTGACCCGGGGTCGTGGGGACGACCCTATAGTCGTCGGACAAGTCGGCGGCGGGCCGACCTAGTTCCGGGGTCGTGGGGACGACCCTATAGTCGTCGGACATGTCGGCGGCTGGGCAACTTTGGCCAGTGGTCGTGGGGGACGACCCTATAGTCGTCGGACATGTCGGCGGCAGGGCAACTTTGGACAGTGGTGTTGGGGACGACCCTATAGTCGTCGGACATGTCGGCGGCAGGGCAACTTTGGCCCGTGGTCGTGGGGACGACCCTATAGTCGTCGGACATGCCGGCGGCTGGCCAACTTTGGCCCGGGGCGTGGGCACGACCCTATAGTCGTCGGACATGTCGGCGGCGGGCCAACCTATTCCCGGGGTCGTGGGGACGACCCTATAGTCGTCGGACATGTCGACGGCGGGCCATCCTAGACCCGGGGTCGAGGGGACGACCCTATAGACGTCGGACATCTCGGCGGCGGGCCGACCTAGTCCCGGGGTCGTGGGGACGACCCTATAGTCGTCGGACAAGTCGGCGGCAGGGCAACTTTGGCCCGTGGTCGTGGGGACGACCCTATAGTCGTCGGACATGTCGGCGGCTGGCCAACCTAGAACCGGGGTGGTGGGGACGACCCTATAGTCGTCGGACAAGTCGACGGCGGGCCAACCTAGTCCCGTGGTCGTGGGGACGAACCTATAGTCGTCGGACATGACGGTGGCGGGCCAATCTAGTCCCGGGGTCGAGGGGACCACCCTATAGTCGTCGGACATGTCGGCGGCAGGCCAACCTAGTCCCGGGGTCGTGGGGACGACCCTATAGTCGTCGGACAAGTCGGCGGCGGGCCAACCTAGTCCCGGGGTCGTGGGGACGACCCTATAGTCGTCGGACATGTCGGCGGCTGGCCAACTTTGGCCCGGGTCGTAGGGACGACCCTATAGTCGTCGGACAAGTCGGCGGCGGGCCGACCTAGTCCCGGGGTCGTGGGGACGACCCTATAGTCGTCGGACATGTCGGCGGCTGGGCAACTTTGGCCAGTGGTCGTGGGGACGACCCTATAGTCTTCGGACATGTCGGCGGCAGGGCAACTTTGGGCCGTGGTCGTGGGGACGACCCTATAGTCGTCGGACAAGTCGGCGGCAGGGCAACTTTGGCCCGTGGTCGTGGGGACGACCCTATAGTCGTCGGACATGTCGGCGGCTGGCCAACTTTGGCCCGGGGCGTGGGGACGACCCTATAGTCGTCGGACATGTCGGTAACTGGCCAACCTAGTCCCGGGTTCGTGGGGACGACACTATAGTCGTCGGACAGGTCGGCGGCAGGCCAACCTAGTCCCGGGGTCGTGGGGACGACCCTATAGTCGTCGGACATGTCGGCGGCTGGCCAACTTTGGCCCGGGTCGTGGGGACGACCCTATAGTCGTCGGACATGTCGGCGGCGGGCCAACCTAGTCCCGGGATCGTGGGGACGACCCTATAGTCGTCGGACAAGTCGGCGGCGGGCCAACCTAGTCCCGTGGTCGTAGGGACGACCATATAGTCGTCGGACATGTCGGCGGCTGGCCAACCTAGTCCCGGGGTCGTGGGGACGACCCTATAGTCGTCGGACAAGTGGGCGGCGGGCCAACCTACTCCCGGGGTCCTGGGGACGACCCTATAGTCGTCGGACAAGTCGGCGGCGGGACAACCTTGACCCGGGGTCGTGGGGACGACCCTATAGTCGTCGGACAAGTCGGCGGCGGGCCGACCTAGTTCCGGGGTCGTGGGGACGACCCTATAGTCGTCGGACATGTCGGCGGCTGGGCAACTTTGGCCAGTGGTCGTGGGGGACGACCCTATAGTCGTCGGACATGTCGGCGGCAGGGCAACTTTGGACAGTGGTGTTGGGGACGACCCTATAGTCGTCGGACATGTCGGCGGCAGGGCAACTTTGGCCCGTGGTCGTGGGGACGACCCTATAGTCGTCGGACATGCCGGCGGCTGGCCAACTTTGGCCCGGGGCGTGGGCACGACCCTATAGTCGTCGGACATGTCGACGGCGGGCCATCCTAGACCCGGGGTCGTGGGGACGACCCTATAGTCGTCGGACATGTCGGCGGCTGGGCAACTTTGGCCAGTGGTCGTGGGGACGACCCTATAGTCGTCGGACAAGTCGGCGGCGGGCCAACCTGGTCCCGGGGTCGTGGGGACGACCCTATAGTCGTCGGACATGTCGGCGGCGGGGCAACTTTGGCCAGTGGTCGTGGGGACGACCCTATATTCGTCGGACATGTCGGCGGCAGGGCAACTTTGGCCCGTGGTCGTGGGGACGACCCTATAGTCGTCGGACATGTCGGCGGCTGGCCAACTTTGGCCCGGGGCGTGGGGACGACCCTATAGTCGTCGGACATGTCGGTAACTGGCCAACCTAGTCCCGGGTTCGTGGGGACGACCCTATAGTCGTCGGACATGTCGGCGGCAGGGCAACTTTGGCCAGTGGTCGTGGGGACGACCCTATAGTCGTCGGACATGTCGGTAACTGGCCAACCTAGTCCCGGGTTCGTGGGGACGACACTATAGTCGTCGGACAGGTCGGCGGCAGGCCAACCTAGTCCCGGGGTCGTGGGGACGACCCTATAGTCGTCGGACATGTCGGCGGCTGGCCAACTTTGGCCCGGGTCGTGGGGCGACCCTATAGTCGTCGGACATGTCGGCGGCTGGGCAACTTTGGCCAGTGGTCGTGGGGACGACCCTATAGTCGTCGGACATGTCGGCGGCAGGGCAACTTTGGACAGTGGTGTTGGGGACGACCCTATAGTCGTCGGACATGTCGGCGGCAGGGCAACTTTGGCCCGTGGTCGTGGGGACGACCCTATAGTCGTCGGACATGCCGGCGGCTGGCCAACTTTGGCCCGGGGCGTGGGGACGACCCTATAGTCGTCGGACATGTCGACGGCGGGCCATCCTAGACCCGGGGTCGTGGGGACGACCCTATAGTCGTCGGACATGTCGGCGGCGGGCCGACCTAGTCCCGGGGTCGTGGGGACGACCCTATAGTCGTCGGACAAGTCGGCGGCGGGGCAACTTTGGCCCGTGGTCGTGGGGACGACCCTATAGTCGTCGGACATGTCGGCGGCTGGCCAACCTTGGCCCGGGGCGTGGGGACGACCCTATAGTCGTCGGACATGTCGGCGGCGGGCCAACCTAGTCCCGGGGTCGTGGGGACGACCCTATAGTCGTCGGACATGTCGGCGGCTGGGCAACTTTGGCCAGTGGTCGTGGGGACGACCCTATAGTCGTAGGACACGTCGTCGGCGGGCCAACCTAGTCCCGGGGCCGTGGGGACGACCGTATAGTCGTCGGACATGACGGTGGCGGGCCAATCTAGTCCCGGGGTCGTGGGGACGACCCTATAGTCGTCGGACATGTCGGCGGCTGGCCAACTTTGGCCCGGGGCCTGGGGACAACCCTATAGTCGTCGGACATGTCGACGGCGGGCCAACCTAGACCCGGGGTCGTGGGGACGACCCTATAGTCGTCGGACATGTCGGCGGCGGGCCGACCTAGTCCCGGGGTCGTGGGGACGTCCCTATAGTCGTCGGACATGTCGGCGGCGGGCCAACCTAGTCCCGGGATCGTGGGGACGACCCTATAGTCGTCGGACATGTCGGCGGCTGGCCAACCTAGTCCCGGGGTCGTGGGGACGACCCTATAGTCGCCGGACAAGTGGGCGGCGGGCCAACCTACTCCCGGGGTCGTGGGGACGACCCTATAGTCGTCGGACAAGTCGGCGGCGGGCCAACCTAGTCCCGGGGCCGTGGGGACGACCGTATAGTCGTCGGACATGACGGTGGCGGGCCAATCTAGTCCCGGGGTCGTGGGGACGACCCTATAGTCGTCGGACATGTCGGCGGCGGGCCAACCTAGTCCCGGGGTCGTGGGGACGACCCTATAGTCGTCGGACATATCGGCGGCGGGCCAACCTAGTCCCGGGGTCGTGGGGACGACCCTATAGTCGTCGGACATGTCGGCGGCTGGGCAACTTTGGCCAGTGGTCGTGGGGACGACCCTATAGTCGTCGGACATGTCGGCGGCAGGGCAACTTTGGACAGTGGTGTTGGGGACGACCCTATAGTCGTCGGACATGTCGGCGGCAGGGCAACTTTGGCCCGTGGTCGTGGGGACGACCCTATAGTCGTCGGACATGTCGGCGGCTGGCCAACTTTGGCCCGGGGCGTGGGGACGACCCTATAGTCGTCGGACATGTCGACGGCGGGCCATCCTAGACCCGGGGTCGTGGGGACGACCCTATAGTCGTCGGACATGTCGGCGGCTGGGCAACTTTGGCCAGTGGTCGTGGGGACGACCCTATAGTCGTCGGACATGTCGGCGGCAGGGCAACGTTGGCCCGTGGTCTTGGGGACGACCCTATAGTCGTCGGACATGTCGGCGGCTGGGCAACTTTGGCCAGTGGTCGTGGGGACGACCCTATAGTATTCTGACATGTCGGTGACTGGCCAACCTAGTCCCGGGTTCGTGGGGACGACCCTATAGTCGTCGGACATGTCGGCGGCTGGGCAACTTTGGCCAGTGGTCGTGGGGACGACCCTATAGTCGTCGGACATGTCGGTAACTGGCCAACCTAGTCCCGGGTTCGTGGGGACGACCATATAGTCGTCGGACATGTCGGCGGCAGGCCAACCTAGTCCCGGGGTCGTGGGGACGATCGTATAGTCGTCGGACATGACGGTGGCGGGCCAATCTAGTCCCGGGTCGTGGGGACGACCCTATAGTCGTCGGACAAGTCGGCGGCGGGCCAACCTAGTCCCGGGGTCGTGGGGACGACCCTATAGTCGTCGGACATGTCGGCGGTAGGGCAACTTTGGCCCGTGGTCGTGGGGACGACCCTATAGTCGTCGGACATGTCGGTGACTTGACAACCTAGTCCCGGGTTCGTGGGGACGATCGTATAGTCGTCGGACATGACGGTGGCGGGCCAATCTAGTCCCGGGGTCGTGGGGACGACCCTATAGTCGTCGGACATGTCGGCGGCTGGGCAACTTTGGCCAGTGGCCGTGGGGACGACCCTATAGTCATCGGACATGTCGGTGACTGGCCAACCTAGTCCCGGGTTCGTGGGGACGACCCTATAGTCGTCGAACATGTCGGCGGCAGGCCAACCTAGTCCCGGGGTCGTGGGGACGACCCTAAAGTCGTCGGACATGTCGGCGGCTGGGCAACTTTGGCCAGTGGTCGTGGGGTCGACCCTATAGACGTCGGACATGTCGGTGACTGGCCAACCTAGTCCCGGGTTCGTGGGGACGACCCTATAGTCGTCGGACATGTCGGCGGCAGGCCAACCTAGTCCCGGGGTCGTGGGGACGACCCTATAGTCGTCGGACATGTCGGCGGCAGGTCAACTTTGGCCCGGGTCGTGGGGACGACCCTATAGTCGTCGGACATGTCGGTGACTGGCCAACCTAGTCCCGGGTTCGTGGGGACGACCCTATAGTCGTCGGACATGTCGGCGGCAGGCCAACCTAGTCCCGGGGTCGTGGGGACGACCCTATAGTCGTCGGACATGTCGGCGGCTGGCCAACTTTGGCCCGGGTCCTGGGGACGACCCTATAGTCGTCGGATATGTCGGCGGCTGGGCAACTTTGGCCAGTGGTCGTGGGGACGACCCTATAGTCGTCGGACATGTCGGCGGCAGGGCAACGTTGGCCCGTGGTCTTGGGGACGACCCTATAGTCGTCGGACATGTCGGCGGCTGGGCAACTTTGGCCAGTGGTCGTGGGGACGACCCTATAGTATTCTGACATGTCGGTGACTGGCCAACCTAGTCCCGGGATCGTGGGGACGACCCTATAGTCGTCTGACATGTCGGCGGCAGGCCAACCTAGACCCGGGGTGGTGGGGACGACCCCATAGTCGTAGGACACGTCGTCGGCGGGCCAACCTAGTCCCGGGGTCGTGGGGACGACCGTATAGTCGTCGGACATGACGGTGGCGGGCCAATCTAGTCCCGGGGTCGTGGGGACGACCCTATTGTCGTCGGACATGTCGGCGGCTGGCCAACTTTGGCCCGGGGCGTGGGGACGACCCTATAGTCGTCGGACATGTCGACGGCGGGCCAACCTAGACCCGGGGTCGTGGGGACGACCCTATAGTCGTCGGACATGTCGGCGGCGGGCCGACCTAGTCCCGGGGTCGTGGGGACGACCCTATAGTCGTCGGACAAGTCGGCGGCGGGCCAACCTAGTCCCGTGGTCGTGGGGACGAACCTATAGTCGTCGGACATGACGGTGGCGGGCCAATCTAGTCCCGGGGTCGAGGGGACCACCCTATAGTCGTCGGACATGTCGGCGGCAGGCCAACCTATTCCCTGGGTCGTGGGGACGACCCTATAGTCGTTGGACATGTCGGTAACTGGCCAACCTAGTGCCGGGTTCGTGGGGACGACACTATAGTCGTCGGACAGGTCGGCGGCAGGCCAACCTAGTCCCGGGGTCGTGGGGACGACCCTATAGTCGTCGGACATGTCGGCGGCTGGCCAACCTAGTCCCGGGGTCGTGGGGACGACCCTATAGTCGTCGGACATGTCGGCGGCTGGCCAACCTAGTCCCGGGGTCGTGGGGACGACCCTATAGTCGTCGGACAAGTGGGCGGCGGGCCAACCTACTCCCGGGGTCGTGGGGACGACCCTATAGTCGTCGGACAAGTCGGCGGCGGGACAACCTTGACCCGGGGTCGTGGGGACGACCCTATAGTCGTCGGACAAGTCGGCGGCGGGCCGACCTAGTCCCGGGGTCGTGGGGACGACCCTATAGTCGTCGGACATGTCGGCGGCGGGCCAACCTATTCCCGGGGTCGTGGGGACGACCCTATAGTCGTCGGACATGTCGACGGCGGGCCATCCTAGACCCGGGGTCGTGGGGACGACCCTATAGTCGTCGGACAAGTCGGCGGCGGGCCGACCTAGTCCCGGGGTCGTGGGGACGACCCTATAGTCGTCGGACATGTCGGCGGCTGGGCAACTTTGGCCAGTGGTCGTGGGGACGACCCTATAGTCGTCGGACATGTCGGCGGCAGGGCAACTTTGGCCCGTGGTCGTGGGGACGACACTATAGTCGTCGGACAGGTCGGCGGCAGGCCAACCTAGTCCCGGGGTCGTGGGGACGACCCTATAGTCGTCGGACATGTCGGCGGCTGGCCAACTTTGGCCCGGGTCGTGGGGACGACCCTATAGTCGTCGGACATGTCGGCGGCGGGACAACCTTGACCCGGGGTCGTGGGGACGACCCTATAGTCGTCGGACAAGTCGGCGGCGGGCCGACCTAGTCCCGGGGTCGTGGGGACGACCCTATAGTCGTCGGACAAGTCGGCGGCGGGCCAACCTAGTCCCGGGGTCTTGGGGACGACCCTATAGTCGTCGGACATGTCGGCGGCTGGGCAACTTTGGCCAGTGGTCGTGGGGACGACCCTATAGTCGTCGGACATGTCGGCGGCAGGGCAACTTTGGCCCGTGGTCTTGGGGACGACCCTATAGTCGTCGGACATGTCGACGGCGGGCCATCCTAGACCCGGGGTCGTGGGGACGACCCTATAGTCGTCGGACATGTCGGCGGCTGGGCAACTTTGGCCAGTGGTCGTGGGGACGACCCTATAGTCGTCGGACATGTCGGCGGCAGGGCAACTTTGGACAGTGGTGTTGGGGACGACCCTATAGTCGTCGGACATGTCGGCGGCAGGGCAACTTTGGCCCGTGGTCGTGGGGACGACCCTATAGTCGTCGGACATGTCGGCGGCTGGCCAACTTTGGCCCGGGGCGTGGGGACGACCCTATAGTCGTCGGACATGTCGACGGCGGGCCATCCTAGACCCGGGGTCGTGGGGACGACCCTACAGTCGTCGGACAAGTCGGCGGCGGGCCAACCTAGTCCCGTGGTCGTGGGGACGAACCTATAGTCGTCGGACATGACGGTGGCGGGCCAATCTAGTCCCGGGGTGGTGGGGACGACCCTATAGTCGTCGGACAAGTCGGCGGCGGGCCAACCTAGTCCCGTGGTCGTGGGGACGAACCTATAGTCGTCGGACATGACGGTGGCGGGCCAATCTAGTCCCGGGGTCGAGGGGACCACCCTATAGTCGTCGGACATGTCGGCGGCAGGCCAACCTAGTCCCGGGGTCGTGGGGACGACCCTATAGTCGTCGGACATGTCGGCGGCTGGCCAACTTTGGCCCGGGGCGTGGGGACGACCCTATAGTCGTCGGACATGTCGACGGCGGGCCATCCTAGACCCGGGGTCGTGGGGACGATCCTACAGTCGTCGGACAAGTCGGCGGCGGGCCAACCTAGTCCCGTGGTCGTGGGGACGACCCTATAGTCGTCGGACATGTCGGCGGCTGGCCAACTTTGGCCCGGGTCGTGGGGACGACCCTATAGTCGTCGGACAAGTCGGCGGCGGGCCGACCTAGTCCCGGGGTCGTGGGGACGACCCTATAGTCGTCGGACATGTCGGCGGCTGGGCAACTTTGGCCAGTGGTCGTGGGGACGACCCTATAGTCGTCGGACATGTCGGCGGCAGGGCAACTTTGGCCCGTGGTCGTGGGGACGACCCTATAGTCTTCGGACATGTCGGCGGCTGGTCAACTTTGGCCCGGGGCGTGGGGACGACCCTATAGTCGTCGGACATGTCGGCGGCTGGCCAACCTAGACCCGGGGTGGTGGGGACGACCCTATAGTCGTCGGACAAGTCGGCGGCGGGCCAACCTAGTCCCGTGGTCGTGGGGACGAACCTATAGTCGTCGGACATGACGGTGGCGGGCCAATCAAGTCCCGGGGTCGAGGGGACCACCCTATAGTCGTCGGACATGTCGGCGGCAGGCCAACCTAGTCCCGGGGTCGTGGGGACGACCCTATAGTCGTCGGACATGTCGGCGGCTGGCCAACTTTGGCCCGGGTCGTGGAGACGACCCTATAGTCGTCGGACATGTCGGCGGCTGGCCAACCTAGTCCCGGGGTCGTGGGGACGACCCTATAGTCGTCGGACAAGTGGGCGGCGGGCCAACCTACTCCCGGGGTCGTGGGGACGACCCTATAGTCGTCGGACAAGTGGGCGGCGGGCCAACCTACTCCCGGGGTCGTGGGGACGACCCTATAGTCGTCGGACAAGTCGGCGGCGGGACAACCTTGACCCGGGGTCGTGGGGACGACCCTATAGTCGTCGGACAAGTCGGGGGCGGGCCGACCTAGTCCCGGGGTCGTGGGGACGACCCTATAGTCGTCGGACATGTCGGCGGCTGGGCAACTTTGGCCAGTGGTCGTGGGGACGACCCTATAGTCGTCGGACATGTCGGCGGCAGGGCAACTTTGGCCAGTGGTCGTGGGGACGACCCTATAGTCTTCGGACATGTCGGCGGCAGGGCAACTTTGGGCCGTGGTCGTGGGGACGACCCTATAGTCGTCGGACAAGTCGGCGGCAGGGCAACTTTGGCCCGTGGTCGTGGGGACGACCCTATAGTCGTCGGACATGTCGGCGGCTGGCCAACTTTGGCCCGGGGCGTGGGGACGACCCTATAGTCGTCGGACATGTCGGCGGCTGGCCAACTTTGGCCCGGGTCGTGGGGACGACCCTATAGTCGTCGGACATGTCGGCGGCGGGCCAACCTAGTCCCGGGATCGTGGGGACGACCCTATAGTCGTCGGACAAGTCGGCGGCGGGCCAACCTAGTCCCGTGGTCGTAGGGACGACCATATAGTCGTCGGACATGTCGGCGGCTGGCCAACCTAGTCCCGGGGTCGTGGGGACGACCCTATAGTCGTCGGACAAGTGGGCGGCGGGCCAACCTACTCCCGGGGTCGTGGGGCCGACCCTATAGTCGTCGGACAAGTCGGCGGCGGGACAACCTTGACCCGGGGTCGTGGGGACGACCCTATAGTCGTCGGACAAGTCGGCGGCGGGCCGACCTAGTTCCGGGGTCGTGGGGACGACCCTATAGTCGTCGGACATGTCGGCGGCTGGGCAACTTTGGCCAGTGGTCGTGGGGGACGACCCTATAGTCGTCGGACATGTCGGCGGCAGGGCAACTTTGGACAGTGGTGTTGGGGACGACCCTATAGTCGTCGGACATGTCGGCGGCAGGGCAACTTTGGCCCGTGGTCGTGGGGACGACCCTATAGTCGTCGGACATGCCGGCGGCTGGCCAACTTTGGCCCGGGGCGTGGCCACGACCCTATAGTCGTCGGACATGTCGACGGCGGGCCATCCTAGACCCGGGGTCGTGGGGACGACCCTATAGTCGTCGGACATGTCGGCGGCTGGGCAACTTTGGCCAGTGGTCGTGGGGACGACCCTATAGTCGTCGGACAAGTCGGCGGCGGGCCAACCTGGTCCCGGGGTCGTGGGGACGACCCTATAGTCGTCGGACATGTCGGCGGCGGGGCAACTTTGGCCAGTGGTCGTGGGGACGACCCTATATTCGTCGGACATGTCGGCGGCAGGGCAACTTTGGCCCGTGGTCGTGGGGACGACCCTATAGTCGTCGGACATGTCGGCGGCTGGCCAACTTTGGCCCGGGGCGTGGGGACGACCTTATAGTCGTCGGACATGTCGGTAACTGGCCAACCTAGTCCCGGGTTCGTGGGGACGACCCTATAGTCGTCGGACATGTCGGCGGCAGGGCAACTTTGGCCAGTGGTCGTGGGGACGACCCTATAGTCGTCGGACATGTCGGTAACTGGCCAACCTAGTCCCGGGTTCGTGGGGACGACACTATAGTCGTCGGACAGGTCGGCGGCAGGCCAACCTAGTCCCGGGGTCGTGGGGACGACCCTATAGTCGTCGGACATGTCGGCGGCAGGTCAACTTTGGCCCGGGTCGTGGGGACGACCCTATAGTCGTCGGACATGTCGGTGACTGGCCAACCTAGTCCCGGGTTCGTGGGGACGACCCTATAGTCGTCGGACATGTCGGCGGCAGGCCAACCTAGTCCCGGGGTCGTGGGGACGACCCTATAGTCGTCGGACATGTCGGCGGCTGGCCAACTTTGGCCCGGGTCGTGGGGACGACCCTATAGTCGTCGGATATGTCGGCGGCTGGGCAACTTTGGCCAGTGGTCGTGGGGACGACCCTATAGTCGTCGGACATGTCGGCGGCAGGGCAACGTTGGCCCGTGGTCTTGGGGACGACCCTATAGTCGTCGGACATGTCGGCGGCTGGGCAACTTTGGCCAGTGGTCGTGGGGACGACCCTATAGTCGTACGACACGTCGTCGGCGGGCCAACCTAGTCCCGGGGTCGTGGGGACGACCGTATAGTCGTCGGACATGACGGTGGCGGGCCAATCTAGTCCCGGGGTCGTGGGGACGACCCTATTGTCGTCGGACATGTCGGCGGCTGGCCAACTTTGGCCCGGGGCGTGGGGACGACCCTATAGTCGTCGGACATGTCGACGGCGGGCCAACCTAGACCCGGGGTCGTGGGGACGACCCTATAGTCGTCGGACATGTCGGCGGCGGGCCGACCTAGTCCCGGGGTCGTGGGGACGACCCTATAGTCGTCAGTCAAGTCGGCGGCGGGCCAACCTAGTCCCGTGGTCGTGGGGACGAACCTATAGTCGTCGGACATGACGGTGGCGGGCCAATCTAGTCCCGGGGTCGAGGGGACCACCCTATAGTCGTCGGACATGTCGGCGGCAGGCCAACCTAGTCCCTGGGTCGTGGGGACGACCCTATAGTCGTTGGACATGTCGGTAACTGGCCAACCTAGTCCCGGGTTCGTGGGGACGACACTATAGTCGTCGGACAGGTCGGCGGCAGGCCAACCTAGTCCCGGGGTCGTGGGGACGACCCTATAGTCGTCGGACATGTCGGCGGCTGGCCAACCTAGTCCCGGGGTCGTGGGGACGACCCTATAGTCGTCGGACAAGTGGGCGGCGGGCCAACCTACTCCCGGGGTCGTGGGGACGACCCTATAGTCGTCGGACAAGTCGGCGGCGGGACAACCTTGACCCGGGGTCGTGGGGACGACCCTATAGTCGTCGGACAAGTCGGCGGCGGGCCGACCTAGTCCCGGGGTCGTGGGGACGACCCTATAGTCGTCGGACATGTCGGCGGCGGGCCAACCTATTCCCGGGGTCGTGGGGACGACCCTATAGTCGTCGGACATGTCGACGGTGGGCCATCCTAGACCCGGGGTCGTGGGGACGACCCTATAGTCGTCGGACAAGTGGGCGGCGGGCCAACCTACTCCCGGGGTCGTGGGGACGACCCTATAGTCGTCGGACAAGTCGGCGGCGGGACAACCTTGACCCGGGGTCGTGGGGACGACCCTATAGTCGTCGGACAAGTCGGCGGCGGGCCGACCTAGTCCCGGGGTCGTGGGGACGACCCTATAGTCGTCGGACATGTCGGCGGCGGGCCAACCTATTCCCGGGGTCGTGGGGACGACCCTATAGTCGTCGGACATGTCGACGGTGGGCCATCCTAGACCCGGGGTCGTGGGGACGACCCTATAGTCGTCGGACATCTCGGCGGCGGGCCGACCTAGTCCCGGGGTCGTGGGGACGACCCTATAGTCGTCGGACAAGTCGGCGGCAAGGGCAACTTTGGCCCGTGGTCGTGGGGACGACCCTATAGTCGTCGGACATGTCGGCGGCTGGCCAACCTAGACCCGGGGTGGTGGGGACGACCCTATAGTCGTCGGACATGTCGGCGGCGGGACAACCTTGACCCGGGGTCGTGGGGACGACCCTATAGTCGTCGGACATGTCGGCGGCTGGCCAACTTTGGCCCGGGTCGTGGGGACGACCCTATAGTCGTCGGACATGTCGGCGGCGGGACAACCTTGACCCGGGGTCGTGGGGACGACCCTATAGTCGTCGGACAAGTCGGCGGCGGGCCGACCTAGTCCCGGGGTCGTGGGGACGACCCTATAGTCGTCGGACAAGTCGGCGGCGGGCCAACCTAGTCCCGGGGTCGTGGGGACGACCCTATAGTCGTCGGACATGTCGGCGGCTGGGCAACTTTGGCCAGTGGTCGTGGGGACGACCCTATAGTCGTCGGACATGTCGGCGGCAGGGCAACTTTGGCCCGTGGTCGTGGGGACGACCCTATAGTCGTCGGACATGTCGACGGCGGGCCATCCTAGACCCGGGGTCGTGGGGACGACCCTATAGTCGTCGGACATGTCGGCGGCTGGGCAACTTTGGCCAGTGGTCGTGGGGACGACCCTATAGTCGTCGGACATGTCGGCGGCAGGGCAACTTTGGCCCCTGGTCGTGGGGACGACCCTATAGTCTTCGGACATGTCGGCGGCTGGCCAACTTTGGCCCGGGGCGTGGGGACGACCCTATAGTCGTCGGACATGTCGGCGGCTGGCCAACCTAGACCCGGGGTGGTGGGGACGACCCTATAGTCGTCGGACAAGTCGGCGGCGGGCCAACCTAGTCCCGTGGTCGTGGGGACGAACCTATAGTCGTCGGACATGACGGTGGCGGGCCAATCTAGTCCCGGGGTCGAGGGGACCACCCTATAGTCGTCGGACATGTCGGCGGCAGGCCAACCTAGTCCCGGGGTCGTGGGGACGACCCTATAGTCGTCGGACATGTCGGCGGCTGGCCAACTTTGGCCCGGGTCGTGGAGACGACCCTATAGTCGTCGGACAAGTCGGCGGCGGGCCAACCTAGTCCCGGGGTCGTGGGGACGACCCTATAGTCGTCGGACATGTCGGCGGCTGGCCAACTTTGGCCCGGGTCGTGGGGACGACCCTATAGTCGTCGGACAAGTCGGCGGCGGGCCGACCTAGTCCCGGGGTCGTGGGGACGACCGTATAGTCGTCGGACATGACGGTGGCGGGCCAATCTAGTCCCGGGGTCGTGGGGACGACCCTATAGTCGTCGGACATGTCGGCGGCTGGCCAACTTTGGCCCGGGGCGTGGGGACGACCCTATAGTCGTCGGACATGTCGGCGGCGGGCCAACCAAGACCCGGGGCGTGGGGACGACCCTATAGTCGTCGGACATGTCGGTAACTGGCCAACCTAGTCCCGGGTTCGTGGGGACGACACTATAGTCGTCGGACAAGTCGGCGGCGGGCCAACCTAGTCCCGTGGTCGTGGGGACGACCGTATAGTCGTCGGACATGTCGGCGGCTGGCCAACCTAGTCCCGGAGTCGTGGGGACGACCCTATAGTCGTCGGACAAGTGGGCGGCGGGCCAACCTACTCCCGGGGTCGTGGGGACGACCCTATAGTCGTCGGACATGTCGGCGGCTGGCCAACCTTGGCCCGGGGCGTGCGGACGACCCTATAGTCGTCGGACATGTCGGTAACTGGCCAACCTAGTCCCGGGTTCGTGGGGACGACACTATAGTCGTCGGACAGGTCGGCGGCAGGCCAACCTAGTCCCGGGGTCGTGGGGACGACCCTATAGTCGTCGGACATGTCCGCGGCTGGCCAACTTTGGCCCGGGTCGTGGGGACGACCCTATAGTCGTCGGACATGTCGGCGGCGGGCCAACCTAGTCCCGGGATCGTGGGGACGACCCTATAGTCGTCGGACAAGTCGGCGGCGGGCCAACCTAGTCCCGTGGTCGTGGGGACGACCATATAGTCGTCGGACAAGTGGGCGGCGGGCCAACCTACTCCCGGGGTCGTGGGGACGACCCTATAGTCGTCGGACAAGTCGGCGGCGGGACAACCTTGACCCGGGGTCGTGGGGACGACCCTATAGTCGTCGGACAAGTCGGCGGCGGGCCGACCTAGTCCCGGGGTCGTGGGGACGACCCTATAGTCGTCGGACATGTCGGCGGCGGGCCAACCTAGTCCCGGGGTCGTGGGGACGACCCTATAGTCGTCGGACATGTCGGCGGCTGGGCAACTTTGGCCAGTGGTCGTGGGGACGACCCTATAGTCGTCGGACATGTCGGCGGCAGGGCAACTTTGGACAGTGGTCGTGGGGACGACTCCATAGTCGGACATGTCGGCGGCAGGGCAACTTTGGCCCGTGGTCGTGGGGACGACCCTATAGTCGTCGGACAAGTCGGCGGCGGGCCAACCTAGTCCCGGGGTCGTGGGGACGACCCTATAGTCGTCGGACATGTCGGCGGCTGGGCCACTTTGGCCAGTGGTCGTGGGGACGACCCTATAGTCGTCGGACATGTCGGCGGCGGGCCAACCTAGTCCCGGGATCGTGGGGACGACCCTATAGTCGTCGGACATGTCGGCGGCAGGGCAACTTTGGCCCGTGGTCGTGGGGACGACCCTATAGTCGTCGGACAAGTCGGCGGCGGGCCAACCTAGTCCCGGGGTCGTGGGGACGACCCTATAGTCGTCGGACATGTCGGCGGCTGGGCAACTTTGGCCAGTGGTCGTGGGGACGACCCTATAGTCGTCGGACATGTCGGCGGCGGGCCAACCTAGTCCCGGGATCGTGGGGACGACCCTATAGTCGTCGGACATGTCAGCGGCAGGGCAACTTTGGCCCGTGGTCTTGGGGACGACCCTATAGTCGTCGGACATGTCGGTGACTGGCCAACCTAGTCCCGGGATCGTGGGGACGACCCTATAGTCGTCGGATATGTCGGCGGCTGGGCAACTTTTGCCAGTGGTCGTGGGGACGACCCTATAGTCGTCGGACATGTCGACGGCGGGACAACCTAGACCCGGGGTCGTGGGGACGACCCTATAGTCGTCGGACATGTCGGCGGCTGGGCAACTTTGGCCCGGTTCGTGGGGACGACCCTATAGTCGTCGGACAAGTCGGCGGCGGGCCAACCTAGTCCCGGGGTCGTGGGGACGACCCTATAGTCGTCGGACATGTCGGCGGCAGGCCAACCTAGTCCCGGGGTCGTGGGGACGACCCTATAGTCGTCGGACATGTCGGCGGCAGGTCAACTTTGGCCCGGGTCGTGGGGACGACCCTATAGTCGTCGGACATGTCGGTGACTGGCCAACCTAGTCCCGGGTTCGTGGGGACGACCCTATAGTCGTCGGACATGTCGGCGGCAGGCAAACCTAGTCCCGGGGTCGTGGTGACGACCGTATAGTCGTCGGACATGTCGGCGGCTGGCCAACTTTGGCCCGGGTCGTGGGGACGACCCTATAGTCGTCGGATATGTCGGCGGCTGGGCAACTTTGGCCCGGGGCGTGGGGACGACCCTATAGTCGTCGGACATGTCGGCAGCAGGGCAACTTTGGCCCGTGGTCGTGGGGACGACCCTATAGTCGTCGGACATGTCGGTGGCTGGACAACCTAGTCCCGGGTTCGTGGGGACGATCGTATAGTCGTCGGACATGACGGTGGCGGGCCAATCTAGTCCCGGGGTCGTGGGGACGACCCTATAGTCGTCGGACATGTCGGCGGCTGGGCAACTTTGGCCAGTGGACGTGGGGACGACCCTATAGTCATCGGACATGTCGGTGACTGGCCAACCTAGTCCCGGGTTCGTGGGGACGACCCTATAGTCGTCGGACACGTCGTCGGCGGGCCAACCTAGTCCCGGGGTCGTGGGGACGATCGTATAGTCGTCGGACATGACGGTGGCGGGCCAATCTAGTCCCGGGTCGTGGGGACGACCCTATAGTCGTCGGACAAGTCGGCGGCGGGCCAACCTAGTCCCGGGGTCGTGGGGACGACCCTATAGTCGTCGGACATGTCGGCGGCAGGGCAACTTTGGCCCGTGGTCGTGGGGACGACCCTATAGTCGTCGGACATGTCGGTGACTGGACAACCTAGTCCCGGGTTCGTGGGGACGATCGTATAGTCGTCGGACATGACGGTGGCGGGCCAATCTAGTCCCGGGGTCGTGGGGACGACCCTATAGTCGTCGGACATGTCGGCGGCTGGGCAACTTTGGCCAGTGGTCGTGGGGACGACCCTATAGTCATCGGACATGTCGGTGACTGGCCAACCTAGTCCCGGGTTCGTGGGGACGACCCTATAGTCGTCGGACATGTCGGCGGCAGGCCAACCTAGTCCCGGGGTCGTGGGGACGACCCTAAAGTCGTCGGACATGTCGGCGGCTGGGCAACTTTGGCCAGTGGTCGTGGGGTCGACCCTATTGACGTCGGACATGTCGGTGACTGGCCAACCTAGTCCCGGGTTCGTGGGGACGACCCTATAGTCGTCGGACATGTCGGCGGCAGGCCAACCTAGTCCCGGGGTCGTGGGGACGACCCTATAGTCGTCGGACATGTCGGCGGCAGGTCAACTTTGGCCCGGGTCGTGGGGACGACCCTATAGTCGTCGGACATGTCGGTGACTGGCCAACCTAGTCCCGGGTTCGTGGGGACGAACCTATAGTCGTCGGACATGTCGGCGGCAGGCCAACCTAGTCCCGGGGTCGTGGGGACGACCCTATAGTCGTCGGACATGTCGGCGGCTGGCCAACTTTGGCCCGGGTCGTGGGGACGACCCTATAGTCGTCGGATATGTCGGCGGCTGGGCAACTTTGGCCAGTGGTCGTGGGGACGACCCTATAGTCGTCGGACATGTCGGCGGCAGGGCAACGTTGGCCCGTGGTCTTGGGGACGACCCTATAGTCGTCGGACATGTCGGCGGCAGGGCAACTTTGGCCCGTGGTCGTGGGGACGACCCTATAGTCGTCGGACATGCCGGCGGCTGGCCAACTTTGGCCCGGGGCGTGGGGACGACCCTATAGTCGTCGGACATGTCGACGGCGGGCCATCCTAGACCCGGGGTCGTGGGGACGACCCTATAGTCGTCGGACATGTCGGCGGCGGGCCGACCTAGTCCCGGGGTCGTGGGGACGACCCTATAGTCGTCGGACAAGTCGGCGGCGGGGCAACTTTGGCCCGTGGTCGTGGGGACGACCCTATAGTCGTCGGACATGTCGGCGGCTGGCCAACCTTGGCCCGGGGCGTGGGGACGACCCTATAGTCGTAGGACACGTCGTCGGCGGGCCAACCTAGTCCCGGGGCCGTGGGGACGACCGTATAGTCGTCGGACATGACGGTGGCGGGCCAATCTAGTCCCGGGGTCGTGGGGACGACCCTATAGTCGTCGGACATGTCGGCGGCTGGCCAACTTTGGCCCGGGGCCTGGGGACAACCCTATAGTCGTCGGACATGTCGACGGCGGGCCAACCTAGACCCGGGGTCGTGGGGACGACCCTATAGTCGTCGGACATGTCGGCGGCGGGCCGACCTAGTCCCGGGGTCGTGGGGACGTCCCTATAGTCGTCGGACATGTCGGCGGCGGGCCAACCTAGTCCCGGGATCGTGGGGACGACCCTATAGTCGTCGGACATGTCGGCGGCTGGCCAACCTAGTCCCGGGGTCGTGGGGACGACCCTATAGTCGCCGGACAAGTGGGCGGCGGGCCAACCTACTCCCGGGGTCGTGGGGACGACCCTATAGTCGTCGGACAAGTCGGCGGCGGGCCAACCTAGTCCCGGGGCCGTGGGGACGACCGTATAGTCGTCGGACATGACGGTGGCGGGCCAATCTAGTCCCGGGGTCGTGGGGACGACCCTATAGTCGTCGGACATGTCGGCGGCGGGCCAACCTAGTCCCGGGGTCGTGGGGACGACCCTATAGTCGTCGGACATATCGGCGGCGGGCCAACCTAGTCCCGGGGTCGTGGGGACGACCCTATAGTCGTCAGACATGTCGGCGGCTGGGCAACTTTGGCCAGTGGTCGTGGGGACGACCCTATAGTCGTCGGACATGTCGGCGGCAGGGCAACTTTGGACAGTGGTGTTGGGGACGACCCTATAGTCGTCGGACATGTCGGCGGCAGGGCAACTTTGGCCCGTGGTCGTGGGGACGACCCTATAGTCGTCGGACATGTCGGCGGCTGGCCAACTTTGGCCCGGGGCGTGGGGACGACCCTATAGTCGTCGGACATGTCGACGGCGGGCCATCCTAGACCCGGGGTCGTGGGGACGACCCTATAGTCGTCGGACATGTCGGCGGCTGGGCAACTTTGGCCAGTGGTCGTGGGGACGACCCTATAGTCGTAGGACACGTCGTCGGCGGGCCAACCTAGTCCCGGGGCCGTGGGGACGACCGTATAGTCGTCGGACATGACGGTGGCGGGCCAATCTAGTCCCGGGGTCGTGGGGACGACCCTATAGTCGTCGGACATGTCGGCGGCTGGCCAACTTTGGCCCGGGGCCTGGGGACAACCCTATAGTCGTCGGACATGTCGACGGCGGGCCAACCTTGACCCGGGGTCGTGGGGACGACCCTATAGTCGTCGGACATGTCGGCGGCGGGCCAACCTAGTCCCGGGGTCGTGGGGACGACCCTATAGTCGTCGGACATGTCGGCGGCTGGGCAACTTTGGCCAGTGGTCGTGGGGACGACCCTATAGTCGTCGGACATGTCGGCGGCAGGGCAACTTTGGACAGTGGTGTTGGGGACGACCCTATAGTCGTCGGACATGTCGGCGGCAGGGCAACTTTGGCCCGTGGTCGTGGGGACGACCCTATAGTCGTCGGACATGTCGGCGGCTGGCCAACTTTGGCCCGGGGCGTGGGGACGACCCTATAGTCGTCGGACATGTCGGCGGCGGGCCATCCTAGACCCGGGGTCGTGGGGACGACCCTATAGTCGTCGGACATGTCGGCGGCGGGCCGACCTAGTCCCGGGATCGTGGGGACGACCCTAATGTCGTCGGACAAGTCGGCGGCGGGCCAACCTAGTCCCGTGGTCGTGGGGACGAACCTATAGTCGTCGGACATGACGGTGGCGGGCCAATCTAGTCCCGGGGTCGAGGGGACCACCCTATAGTCGTCGGACATGTCGGCGGCAGGCCAACCTAGTCCCGGGGTCGTGGGGACGACCCTATAGTCGTCGGACATGTCGGCGGCTTGCCAACTTTGGCCCGGGTCGTGGGGACGACCCTATAGTCGTCGGACAAGTCGGCGGCGAGCCAACCTAGTCCCGGGGTCGTGGGGACGACCCTATAGTCGTCGGACATGCCGGCGGCTGGCCAACTTTGGCCCGGGTCGTGGGGACGACCCTATAGTCGTCGGACAAGTCGGCGGCGGGCCGACCTAGTCCCGGGGTCGTGGGGACGACCCTATAGTCGTCGGACATGTCGGCGGCTGGGCAACTTTGGCCAGTGGTCGTGGGGACGACCCTATAGTCGTCGGACATGTCGGCGGCAGGGCAACTTTGGCCCGTGGTCGTGGGGACGACCCTATAGTCTTCGGACATGTCGGCGGCTGGCCAACCTAGACCCGGGGTGGTGGGGACGACCCTATAGTCGTCGGACATGTCGGCGGCTGGCCAACTTTGGCCCGGTTCGTGGGGACGACCCTATAGTCGTCGGATATGTCGGCGGCTGGGCAACTTTGGCCAGTGGTCGTGGGGACGACACTATAGTCGTCGGACATGTCGGCGGCAGGGCAACGTTGGCCCGTGGTCTTGGGGACGACCCTATAGTCGTCGGACATGTCGGCGGCTGGGCAACTTTGGCCAGTGGTCGTGGGGACGACCCTATAGTATTCTGACATGTCGGTGACTGGCCAACCTAGTCCCGGGTTCGTGGGGACGACCCTATAGTCGTCGGACATGTCGGCGGCTGGGCAACTTTGGCCAGTGGTCGTGGGGACGACCCTATAGTCGTCGGACATGTCGGTAACTGGCCAACCTAGTCCCGGGTTCGTGGGGACGACCATATAGTCGTCGGACATGTCGGCGGCAGGCCAACCTAGTCCCGGGGTCGTGGGGACGATCGTATAGTCGTCGGACATGACGGTGGCGGGCCAATCTAGTCCCGGGTCGTGGGGACGACCCTATAGTCGTCGGACAAGTCGGCGGCGGGCCAACCTAGTCCCGGGGTCGTGGGGACGACCCTATAGTCGTCGGACATGTCGGCGGTAGGGCAACTTTGGCCCGTGGTCGTGGGGACGACCCTATAGTCGTCGGACATGTCGGTGACTTGACAACCTAGTCCCGGGTTCGTGGGGACGATCGTATAGTCGTCGGACATGACGGTGGCGGGCCAATCTAGTCCCGGGGTCGTGGGGACGACCCTATAGTCGTCGGACATGTCGGCGGCTGGGCAACTTTGGCCAGTGGCCGTGGGGACGACCCTATAGTCATCGGACATGTCGGTGACTGGCCAACCTAGTCCCGGGTTCGTGGGGACGACCCTATAGTCGTCGAACATGTCGGCGGCAGGCCAACCTAGTCCCGGGGTCGTGGGGACGACCCTAAAGTCGTCGGACATGTCGGCGGCTGGGCAACTTTGGCCAGTGGTCGTGGGGTCGACCCTATAGACGTCGGACATGTCGGTGACTGGCCAACCTAGTCCCGGGTTCGTGGGGACGACCCTATAGTCGTCGGACATGTCGGCGGCAGGCCAACCTAGTCCCGGGGTCGTGGGGACGACCCTATAGTCGTCGGACATGTCGGCGGCAGGTCAACTTTGGCCCGGGTCGTGGGGACGACCCTATAGTCGTCGGACATGTCGGTGACTGGCCAACCTAGTCCCGGGTTCGTGGGGACGACCCTATAGTCGTCGGACATGTCGGCGGCAGGCCAACCTAGTCCCGGGGTCGTGGGGACGACCCTATAGTCGTCGGACATGTCGGCGGCTGGCCAACTTTGTCCCGGGTCCTGGGGACGACCCTATAGTCGTCGGATATGTCGGCGGCTGGGCAACTTTGGCCAGTGGTCGTGGGGACGACCCTATAGTCGTCGGACATGTCGGCGGCAGGGCAACGTTGGCCCGTGGTCTTGGGGACGACCCTATAGTCGTCGGACATGTCGGCGGCTGGGCAACTTTGGCCAGTGGTCGTGGGGACGACCCTATAGTATTCTGACATGTCGGTGACTGGCCAACCTAGTCCCGGGATCGTGGGGACGACCCTATAGTCGTCTGACATGTCGGCGGCAGGCCAACCTAGACCCGGGGTGGTGGGGACGACCCCATAGTCGTAGGACACGTCGTCGGCGGGCCAACCTAGTCCCGGGGTCGTGGGGACGACCGTATAGTCGTCGGACATGACGGTGGCGGGCCAATCTAGTCCCGGGGTCGTGGGGACGACCCTATTGTCGTCGGACATGTCGGCGGCTGGCCAACTTTGGCCCGGGGCGTGGGGACGACCCTATAGTCGTCGGACATGTCGACGGCGGGCCAACCTAGACCCGGGGTCGTGGGGACGACCCTATAGTCGTCGGACATGTCGGCGGCGGGCCGACCTAGTCCCGGGGTCGTGGGGACGACCCTATAGTCGTCGGACAAGTCGGCGGCGGGCCAACCTAGTCCCGTGGTCGTGGGGACGAACCTATAGTCGTCGGACATGACGGTGGCGGGCCAATCTAGTCCCGGGGTCGAGGGGACCACCCTATAGTCGTCGGACAAGTCGGCGGCGGGCCAACCTAGTCCCGTGGTCGTGGGGACGAACCTATAGTCGTCGGACATGTCGACGGCGGGCCAACCTAGTCCCGTGGTCGTGGGGACGAACCTATAGTCGTCGGACATGACGGTGGCGGGCCAATCTAGTCCCGGGGTCGAGGGGACCACCCTATAGTCGTCGGACATGTCGGCGGCAGGCCAACCTAGTCCCGGGGTCGTGGGGACGACCCTATAGTCGTCGGACAAGTCGGCGGCAGGGCAACTTTGGCCCGTGGTCGTGGGGACGACCCTATAGTCGTCGGACATGTCGGCGGCTGGCCCACCTAGACCCGGGGTGGTGGGGACGACCCTATAGTCGTCGGACAAGTCGACGGCGGGCCAACCTAGTCCCGTGGTCGTGGGGACGAACCTATAGTCGTCGGACATGACGGTGGCGGGCCAATCTAGTCCCGGGGTCGAGGGGACCACCCTATAGTCGTCGGACATGTCGGCGGCAGGCCAACCTAGTCCCGGGGTCGTGGGGACGACCCTATAGTCGTCGGACATGTCGGCGGCTGGCCAACCTAGTCCCGGGGTCGTGGGGACGACCCTATAGTCGTCGGACAAGTGGGCGGCGGGCCAACCTACTCCCGGGGTCGTGGGGACGACCCTATAGTCGTCGGACAAGTCGGCGGCGGGACAACCTTGACCCGGGGTCGTGGGGACGACCCTATAGTCGTCGGACAAGTCGGCGGCGGGCCGACCTAGTCCCGGGGTCGTGGGGACGACCCTATAGTCGTCGGACATGTCGGCGGCGGGCCAACCTATTCCCGGGGTCGTGGGGACGACCCTATAGTCGTCGGACATGTCGACGGCGGGCCATCCTAGACCCGGGGTCGTGGGGACGACCCTATAGTCGTCGGACAAGTCGGCGGCGGGCCGACCTAGTCCCGGGGTCGTGGGGACGACCCTATAGTCGTCGGACATGTCGGCGGCTGGGCAACTTTGGCCAGTGGTCGTGGGGACGACCCTATAGTCGTCGGACATGTCGGCGGCAGGGCAACTTTGGCCCGTGGTCGTGGGGACGACACTATAGTCGTCGGACAGGTCGGCGGCAGGCCAACCTAGTCCCGGGGTCGTGGGGACGACCCTATAGTCGTCGGACATGTCGGCGGCTGGCCAACTTTGGCCCGGGTCGTGGGGACGACCCTATAGTCGTCGGACATGTCGGCGGCGGGACAACCTTGACCCGGGGTCGTGGGGACGACCCTATAGTCGTCGGACAAGTCGGCGGCGGGCCGACCTAGTCCCGGGGTCGTGGGGACGACCCTATAGTCGTCGGACAAGTCGGCGGCGGGCCAACCTAGTCCCGGGGTCGTGGGGACGACCCTATAGTCGTCGGACATGTCGGCGGCTGGGCAACTTTGGCCAGTGGTCGTGGGGACGACCCTATAGTCGTCGGACATGTCGGCGGCAGGGCAACTTTGGCCCGTGGTCGTGGGGACGACCCTATAGTCGTCGGACATGTCGACGGCGGGCCATCCTAGACCCGGGGTCGTGGGGACGACCCTATAGTCGTCGGACATGTCGGCGGCTGGGCAACTTTGGCCAGTGGTCGTGGGGACGACCCTATAGTCGTCGGACATGTCGGCGGCAGGGCAACTTTGGACAGTGGTGTTGGGGACGACCCTATAGTCGTCGGACATGTCGGCGGCAGGGCAACTTTGGCCCGTGGTCGTGGGGACGACCCTATAGTCGTCGGACATGTCGGCGGCTGGCCAACTTTGGCCCGGGGCGTGGGGACGACCCTATAGTCGTCGGACATGTCGACGGCGGGCCATCCTAGACCCGGGGTCGTGGGGACGACCCTACAGTCGTCGGACAAGTCGGCGGCGGGCCAACCTAGTCCCGTGGTCGTGGGGACGAACCTATAGTCGTCGGACATGACGGTGGCGGGCCAATCTAGTCCCGGGGTGGTGGGGACGACCCTATAGTCGTCGGACAAGTCGGCGGCGGGCCAACCTAGTCCCGTGGTCGTGGGGACGAACCTATAGTCGTCGGACATGACGGTGGCGGGCCAATCTAGTCCCGGGGTCGAGGGGACCACCCTATAGTCGTCGGACATGTCGGCGGCAGGCCAACCTAGTCCCGGGGTCGTGGGGACGACCCTATAGTCGTCGGACATGTCGGCGGCTGGCCAACTTTGGCCCGGGGCGTGGGGACGACCCTATAGTCGTCGGACATGTCGACGGCGGGCCATCCTAGACCCGGGGTCGTGGGGACGATCCTACAGTCGTCGGACAAGTCGGCGGCGGGCCAACCTAGTCCCGTGGTCGTGGGGACGACCCTATAGTCGTCGGACATGTCGGCGGCTGGCCAACTTTGGCCCGGGTCGTGGGGACGACCCTATAGTCGTCGGACAAGTCGGCGGCGGGCCGACCTAGTCCCGGGGTCGTGGGGACGACCCTATAGTCGTCGGACATGTCGGCGGCTGGGCAACTTTGGCCAGTGGTCGTGGGGACGACCCTATAGTCGTCGGACATGTCGGCGGCAGGGCAACTTTGGCCCGTGGTCGTGGGGACGACCCTATAGTCTTCGGACATGTCGGCGGCTGGCCAACTTTGGCCCGGGGCGTGGGGACGACCCTATAGTCGTCGGACATGTCGGCGGCTGGCCAACCTAGACCCGGGGTGGTGGGGACGACCCTATAGTCGTCGGACAAGTCGGCGGCGGGCCAACCTAGTCCCGTGGTCGTGGGGACGAACCTATAGTCGTCGGACATGACGGTGGCGGGCCAATCAAGTCCCGGGGTCGAGGGGACCACCCTATAGTCGTCGGACATGTCGGCGGCAGGCCAACCTAGTCCCGGGGTCGTGGGGACGACCCTATAGTCGTCGGACATGTCGGCGGCTGGCCAACTTTGGCCCGGGTCGTGGAGACGACCCTATAGTCGTCGGACATGTCGGCGGCTGGCCAACCTAGTCCCGGGGTCGTGGGGACGACCCTATAGTCGTCGGACAAGTGGGCGGCGGGCCAACCTACTCCCGGGGTCGTGGGGACGACCCTATAGTCGTCGGACAAGTGGGCGGCGGGCCAACCTACTCCCGGGGTCGTGGGGACGACCCTATAGTCGTCGGACAAGTCGGCGGCGGGACAACCTTGACCCGGGGTCGTGGGGACGACCCTATAGTCGTCGGACAAGTCGGGGGCGGGCCGACCTAGTCCCGGGGTCGTGGGGACGACCCTATAGTCGTCGGACATGTCGGCGGCTGGGCAACTTTGGCCAGTGGTCGTGGGGACGACCCTATAGTCGTCGGACATGTCGGCGGCAGGGCAACTTTGGCCAGTGGTCGTGGGGACGACCCTATAGTCTTCGGACATGTCGGCGGCAGGGCAACTTTGGGCCGTGGTCGTGGGGACGACCCTATAGTCGTCGGACAAGTCGGCGGCAGGGCAACTTTGGCCCGTGGTCGTGGGGACGACCCTATAGTCGTCGGACATGTCGGCGGCTGGCCAACTTTGGCCCGGGGCGTGGGGACGACCCTATAGTCGTCGGACATGTCGGCGGCTGGCCAACTTTGGCCCGGGTCGTGGGGACGACCCTATAGTCGTCGGACATGTCGGCGGCGGGCCAACCTAGTCCCGGGATCGTGGGGACGACCCTATAGTCGTCGGACAAGTCGGCGGCGGGCCAACCTAGTCCCGTGGTCGTAGGGACGACCATATAGTCGTCGGACATGTCGGCGGCTGGCCAACCTAGTCCCGGGGTCGTGGGGACGACCCTATAGTCGTCGGACAAGTGGGCGGCGGGCCAACCTACTCCCGGGGTCGTGGGGCCGACCCTATAGTCGTCGGACAAGTCGGCGGCGGGACAACCTTGACCCGGGGTCGTGGGGACGACCCTATAGTCGTCGGACAAGTCGGCGGCGGGCCGACCTAGTTCCGGGGTCGTGGGGACGACCCTATAGTCGTCGGACATGTCGGCGGCTGGGCAACTTTGGCCAGTGGTCGTGGGGGACGACCCTATAGTCGTCGGACATGTCGGCGGCAGGGCAACTTTGGACAGTGGTGTTGGGGACGACCCTATAGTCGTCGGACATGTCGGCGGCAGGGCAACTTTGGCCCGTGGTCGTGGGGACGACCCTATAGTCGTCGGACATGCCGGCGGCTGGCCAACTTTGGCCCGGGGCGTGGCCACGACCCTATAGTCGTCGGACATGTCGACGGCGGGCCATCCTAGACCCGGGGTCGTGGGGACGACCCTATAGTCGTCGGACATGTCGGCGGCTGGGCAACTTTGGCCAGTGGTCGTGGGGACGACCCTATAGTCGTCGGACAAGTCGGCGGCGGGCCAACCTGGTCCCGGGGTCGTGGGGACGACCCTATAGTCGTCGGACATGTCGGCGGCGGGGCAACTTTGGCCAGTGGTCGTGGGGACGACCCTATATTCGTCGGACATGTCGGCGGCAGGGCAACTTTGGCCCGTGGTCGTGGGGACGACCCTATAGTCGTCGGACATGTCGGCGGCTGGCCAACTTTGGCCCGGGGCGTGGGGACGACCTTATAGTCGTCGGACATGTCGGTAACTGGCCAACCTAGTCCCGGGTTCGTGGGGACGACCCTATAGTCGTCGGACATGTCGGCGGCAGGGCAACTTTGGCCAGTGGTCGTGGGGACGACCCTATAGTCGTCGGACATGTCGGTAACTGGCCAACCTAGTCCCGGGTTCGTGGGGACGACACTATAGTCGTCGGACAGGTCGGCGGCAGGCCAACCTAGTCCCGGGGTCGTGGGGAAGACCCTATAGTCGTCGGACATGTCGGCGGCAGGTCAACTTTGGCCCGGGTCGTGGGGACGACCCTATAGTCGTCGGACATGTCGGTGACTGGCCAACCTAGTCCCGGGTTCGTGGGGACGACCCTATAGTCGTCGGACATGTCGGCGGCAGGCCAACCTAGTCCCGGGGTCGTGGGGACGACCCTATAGTCGTCGGACATGTCGGCGGCTGGCCAACTTTGGCCCGGGTCGTGGGGACGACCCTATAGTCGTCGGATATGTCGGCGGCTGGGCAACTTTGGCCAGTGGTCGTGGGGACGACCCTATAGTCGTCGGACATGTCGGCGGCAGGGCAACGTTGGCCCGTGGTCTTGGGGACGACCCTATAGTCGTCGGACATGTCGGCGGCTGGGCAACTTTGGCCAGTGGTCGTGGGGACGACCCTATAGTATTCTGACATGTCGGTGACTGGCCAACCTAGTCCCGGGATCGTGGGGACGACCCTATAGTCGTCTGACATGTCGGCGGCAGGCCAACCTAGACCCGGGGTGGTGGGGACGACCCCATAGTCGTAGGACACGTCGTCGGCGGGCCAACCTAGTCCCGGGGTCGTGGGGACGACCGTATAGTCGTCGGACATGACGGTGGCGGGCCAATCTAGTCCCGGGGTCGTGGGGACGACCCTATTGTCGTCGGACATGTCGGCGGCTGGCCAACTTTGGCCCGGGGCGTGGGGACGACCCTATAGTCGTCGGACATGTCGACGGCGGGCCAACCTAGACCCGGGGTCGTGGGGACGACCCTATAGTCGTCGGACATGTCGGCGGCGGGCCGACCTAGTCCCGGGGTCGTGGGGACGACCCTATAGTCGTCAGTCAAGTCGGCGGCGGGCCAACCTAGTCCCGTGGTCGTGGGGACGAACCTATAGTCGTCGGACATGACGGTGGCGGGCCAATCTAGTCCCGGGGTCGAGGGGACCACCCTATAGTCGTCGGACATGTCGGCGGCAGGCCAACCTAGTCCCTGGGTCGTGGGGACGACCCTATAGTCGTTGGACATGTCGGTAACTGGCCAACCTAGTCCCGGGTTCGTGGGGACGACACTATAGTCGTCGGACAGGTCGGCGGCAGGCCAACCTAGTCCCGGGGTCGTGGGGACGACCCTATAGTCGTCGGACATGTCGGCGGCTGGCCAACCTAGTCCCGGGGTCGTGGGGACGACCCTATAGTCGTCGGACAAGTCGGCGGCGGGACAACCTTGACCCGGGGTCGTGGGGACGACCCTATAGTCGTCGGACAAGTCGGCGGCGGGCCGACCTAGTCCCGGGGTCGTGGGGACGACCCTATAGTCGTCGGACATGTCGGCGGCGGGCCAACCTATTCCCGGGGTCGTGGGGACGACCCTATAGTCGTCGGACATGTCGACGGTGGGCCATCCTAGACCCGGGGTCGTGGGGACGACCCTATAGTCGTCGGACATCTCGGCGGCGGGCCGACCTAGTCCCGGGGTCGTGGGGACGACCCTATAGTCGTCGGACAAGTCGGCGGCAAGGGCAACTTTGGCCCGTGGTCGTGGGGACGACCCTATAGTCGTCGGACATGTCGGCGGCTGGCCAACCTAGACCCGGGGTGGTGGGGACGACCCTATAGTCGTCGGACAAGTCGACGGCGGGCCAACCTAGTCCCGTGGTCGTGGGGACGAACCTATAGTCGTCGGACATGACGGTGGCGGGCCAATCTAGTCCCGGGGTCGAGGGGACCACCCTATAGTCGTCGGACATGTCGGCGGCAGGCCAACCTAGTCCCGGGGTCGTGGGGACGACCCTATAGTCGTCGGACATGTCGGCGGCTGGCCAACCTAGTCCCGGGGTCGTGGGGACGACCCTATAGTCGTCGGACAAGTGGGCGGCGGGCCAACCTACTCCCGGGGTCGTGGGGACGACCCTATAGTCGTCGGACAAGTCGGCGGCGGGACAACCTAGTCCCGGGGTCGTGGGGACGACCCTATAGTCGTCGGACATGTCGACGGTGGGCCATCCTAGACCCGGGGTCGTGGGGACGACCCTATAGTCGTCGGACATCTCGGCGGCGGGCCGACCTAGTCCCGGGGTCGTGGGGACGACCCTATAGTCGTCGGACAAGTCGGCGGCAAGGGCAACTTTGGCCCGTGGTCGTGGGGACGACCCTATAGTCGTCGGACATGTCGGCGGCTGGCCAACCTAGACCCGGGGTGGTGGGGACGACCCTATAGTCGTCGGACAAGTCGGCGGCGGGCCGACCTAGTCCCGGGGTCGTGGGGACGACCCTATAGTGGTCGGACATGTCGGCGGCGGGCCAACCTATTCCCGGGGTCGTGGGGACGACCCTATAGTCGTCGGACATGTCGACGGCGGGCCATCCTAGACCCGGGGTCGTGGGGACGACCCTATAGTCGTCGGACAAGTCGGCGGCGGGCCGACCTAGTCCCGGGGTCGTGGGGACGACCCTATAGTCGTCGGACATGTCGGCGGCTGGGCAACTTTGGCCAGTGGTCGTGGGGACGACCCTATAGTCGTCGGACATGTCGGCGGCAGGGCAACTTTGGCCCGTGGTCGTGGGGACGACACTATAGTCGTCGGACAGGTCGGCGGCAGGCCAACCTAGTCCCGGGGTCGTGGGGACGACCCTATAGTCGTCGGACATGTCGGCGGCTGGCCAACTTTGGCCCGGGTCGTGGGGACGACCCTATAGTCGTCGGACATGTCGGCGGCGGGACAACCTTGACCCGGGGTCGTGGGGACGACCCTATAGTCGTCGGACAAGTCGGCGGCGGGCCGACCTAGTCCCGGGGTCGTGGGGACGACCCTATAGTCGTCGGACAAGTCGGCGGCGGGCCAACCTAGTCCCGGGGTCGTGGGGACGACCCTATAGTCGTCGGACATGTCGGCGGCTGGGCAACTTTGGCCAGTGGTCGTGGGGACGACCCTATAGTCGTCGGACATGTCGGCGGCAGGCCAACCTAGACCCGGGGTGGTGGGGACGACCCCATAGTCGTAGGACACGTCGTCGGCGGGCCAACCTAGTCCCGGGGTCGTGGGGACGACCGTATAGTCGTCGGACATGACGGTGGCGGGCCAATCTAGTCCCGGGGTCGTGGGGACGACCCTATTGTCGTCGGACATGTCGGCGGCTGGCCAACTTTGGCCCGGGGCGTGGGGACGACCCTATAGTCGTCGGACATGTCGACGGCGGGCCAACCTAGACCCGGGGTCGTGGGGACGACCCTATAGTCGTCGGACATGTCGGCGGCGGGCCGACCTAGTCCCGGGGTCGTGGGGACGACCCTATAGTCGTCAGTCAAGTCGGCGGCGGGCCAACCTAGTCCCGTGGTCGTGGGGACGAACCTATAGTCGTCGGACATGACGGTGGCGGGCCAATCTAGTCCCGGGGTCGAGGGGACCACCCTATAGTCGTCGGACATGTCGGCGGCAGGCCAACCTAGTCCCTGGGTCGTGGGGACGACCCTATAGTCGTTGGACATGTCGGTAACTGGCCAACCTAGTCCCGGGTTCGTGGGGACGACACTATAGTCGTCGGACAGGTCGGCGGCAGGCCAACCTAGTCCCGGGGTCGTGGGGACGACCCTATAGTCGTCGGACATGTCGGCGGCTGGCCAACCTAGTCCCGGGGTCGTGGGGACGACCCTATAGTCGTCGGACAAGTGGGCGGCGGGCCAACCTACTCCCGGGGTCGTGGGGACGACCCTATAGTCGTCGGACAAGTCGGCGGCGGGACAACCTTGACCCGGGGTCGTGGGGACGACCCTATAGTCGTCGGACAAGTCGGCGGCGGGCCGACCTAGTCCCGGGGTCGTGGGGACGACCCTATAGTCGTCGGACATGTCGGCGGCGGGCCAACCTATTCCCGGGGTCGTGGGGACGACCCTATAGTCGTCGGACATGTCGACGGTGGGCCATCCTAGACCCGGGGTCGTGGGGACGACCCTATAGTCGTCGGACATCTCGGCGGCGGGCCGACCTAGTCCCGGGGTCGTGGGGACGACCCTATAGTCGTCGGACAAGTCGGCGGCAAGGGCAACTTTGGCCCGTGGTCGTGGGGACGACCCTATAGTCGTCGGACATGTCGGCGGCTGGCCAACCTAGACCCGGGGTGGTGGGGACGACCCTATAGTCGTCGGACAAGTCGACGGCGGGCCAACCTAGTCCCGTGGTCGTGGGGACGAACCTATAGTCGTCGGACATGACGGTGGCGGGCCAATCTAGTCCCGGGGTCGAGGGGACCACCCTATAGTCGTCGGACATGTCGGCGGCAGGCCAACCTAGTCCCGGGGTCGTGGGGACGACCCTATAGTCGTCGGACATGTCGGCGGCTGGCCAACCTAGTCCCGGGGTCGTGGGGACGACCCTATAGTCGTCGGACAAGTGGGCGGCGGGCCAACCTACTCCCGGGGTCGTGGGGACGACCCTATAGTCGTCGGACAAGTCGGCGGCGGGACAACCTTGACCCGGGGTCGTGGGGACGACCCTATAGTCGTCGGACAAGTCGGCGGCGGGCCGACCTAGTCCCGGGGTCGTGGGGACGACCCTATAGTGGTCGGACATGTCGGCGGCGGGCCAACCTATTCCCGGGGTCGTGGGGACGACCCTATAGTCGTCGGACATGTCGACGGCGGGCCATCCTAGACCCGGGGTCGTGGGGACGACCCTATAGTCGTCGGACAAGTCGGCGGCGGGCCGACCTAGTCCCGGGGTCGTGGGGACGACCCTATAGTCGTCGGACATGTCGGCGGCTGGGCAACTTTGGCCAGTGGTCGTGGGGACGACCCTATAGTCGTCGGACATGTCGGCGGCAGGGCAACTTTGGCCCGTGGTCGTGGGGACGACACTATAGTCGTCGGACAGGTCGGCGGCAGGCCAACCTAGTCCCGGGGTCGTGGGGACGACCCTATAGTCGTCGGACATGTCGGCGGCTGGCCAACTTTGGCCCGGGTCGTGGGGACGACCCTATAGTCGTCGGACATGTCGGCGGCGGGACAACCTTGACCCGGGGTCGTGGGGACGACCCTATAGTCGTCGGACAAGTCGGCGGCGGGCCGACCTAGTCCCGGGGTCGTGGGGACGACCCTATAGTCGTCGGACAAGTCGGCGGCGGGCCAACCTAGTCCCGGGGTCGTGGGGACGACCCTATAGTCGTCGGACATGTCGGCGGCTGGGCAACTTTGGCCAGTGGTCGTGGGGACGACCCTATAGTCGTCGGACATGTCGGCGGCAGGGCAACTTTGGCCCGTGGTCGTGGGGACGACCCTATAGTCGTCGGACATGTCGACGGCGGGCCATCCTAGACCCGGGGTCGTGGGGACGACCCTATAGTCGTCGGACATGTCGGCGGCTGGGCAACTTTGGCCAGTGGTCGTGGGGACGACCCTATAGTCGTCGGACATGTCGGCGGCAGGGCAACTTTGGCCCGTGGTCGTGGGGACGACCCTATAGTCTTCGGACATGTCGGCGGCTGGCCAACTTTGGCCCGGGGCGTGGGGACGACCCTATAGTCGTCGGACATGTCGGCGGCTGGCCAACCTAGACCCGGGGTGGTGGGGACGACCCTATAGTCGTCGGACAAGTCGGCGGCGGGCCAACCTAGTCCCGTGGTCGTGGGGACGAACCTATAGTCGTCGGACATGACGGTGGCGGGCCAATCTAGTCCCGGGGTCGAGGGGACCACCCTATAGTCGTCGGACATGTCGGCGGCAGGCCAACCTAGTCCCGGGGTCGTGGGGACGACCCTATAGTCGTCGGACATGTCGGCGGCTGGCCAACTTTGGCCCGGGTCGTGGAGACGACCCTATAGTCGTCGGACAAGTCGGCGGCGGGCCAACCTAGTCCCGGGGTCGTGGGGACGACCCTATAGTCGTCGGACATGTCGGCGGCTGGCCAACTTTGGCCCGGGTCGTGGGGACGACCCTATAGTCGTCGGACAAGTCGGCGGCGGGCCGACCTAGTCCCGGGGTCGTGGGGACGACCGTATAGTCGTCGGACATGACGGTGGCGGGCCAATCTAGTCCCGGGGTCGTGGGGACGACCCTATAGTCGTCGGACATGTCGGCGGCTGGCCAACTTTGGCCCGGGGCGTGGGGACGACCCTATAGTCGTCGGACATGTCGGCGGCGGGCCAACCAAGACCCGGGGTCGTGGGGACGACCCTATAGTCGTCGGACATGTCGGCGGCCGGGCAACATTGGCCCGGGGTGGTGGGGACGACCCCATAGTCGTAGTACACGTCGTCGGCGGGTCAACCTAGTCCCGGGGTCGTGGGGACGACCGTATAGTCGTCGGACATGACGGTGGCTGGCCAACTTTGGCCCGGGTCGTGGGGACGACCCTATAGTCGTCGGACAAGTCGGCCGCGGGCCGACCTAGTCCCGGGGCGTGGGGACGACCCTATAGTCGTCGGACATGTCGGTAACTGGCCAACCTAGTCCCGGGTTCGTGGGGACGACACTATAGTCGTCGGACAAGTCGGCGGCGGGCCAACCTAGTCCCGTGGTCGTGGGGACGACCGTATAGTCGTCGGACATGTCGGCGGCTGGCCAACCTAGTCCCGGAGTCGTGGGGACGACCCTATAGTCGTCGGACAAGTGGGCGGCGGGCCAACCTACTCCCGGGGTCGTGGGGACGACCCTATAGTCGTCGGACATGTCGGCGGCTGGCCAACCTTGGCCCGGGGCGTGCGGACGACCCTATAGTCGTCGGACATGTCGGTAACTGGCCAACCTAGTCCCGGGTTCGTGGGGACGACACTATAGTCGTCGGACAGGTCGGCGGCAGGCCAACCTAGTCCCGGGGTCGTGGGGACGACCCTATAGTCGTCGGACATGTCCGCGGCTGGCCAACTTTGGCCCGGGTCGTGGGGACGACCCTATAGTCGTCGGACATGTCGGCGGCGGGCCAACCTAGTCCCGGGATCGTGGGGACGACCCTATAGTCGTCGGACAAGTCGGCGGCGGGCCAACCTAGTCCCGTGGTCGTGGGGACGACCATATAGTCGTCGGACAAGTGGGCGGCGGGCCAACCTACTCCCGGGGTCGTGTGGACGACCCTATAGTCGTCGGACAAGTCGGCGGCGGGACAACCTTGACCCGGGGTCGTGGGGACGACCCTATAGTCGTCGGACAAGTCGGCGGCGGGCCGACCTAGTCCCGGGGTCGTGGGGACGACCCTATAGTCGTCGGACATGTCGGCGGCGGGCCAACCTAGTCCCGGGGTCGTGGGGACGACCCTATAGTCGTCGGACATGTCGGCGGCTGGGCAACTTTGGCCAGTGGTCGTGGGGACGACCCTATAGTCGTCGGACATGTCGGCGGCAGGGCAACTTTGGACAGTGGTCGTGGGGACGACTCCATAGTCGGACATGTCGGCGGCAGGGCAACTTTGGCCCGTGGTCGTGGGGACGACCCTATAGTCGTCGGACAAGTCGGCGGCGGGCCAACCTAGTCCCGGGGTCGTGGGGACGACCCTATAGTCGTCGGACATGTCGGCGGCTGGGCAACTTTGGCCAGTGGTCGTGGGGACGACCCTATAGTCGTCGGACATGTCGGCGGCGGGCCAACCTAGTCCCGGGATCGTGGGGACGACCCTATAGTCGTCGGACATGTCGGCGGCAGGGCAACTTTGGCCCGTGGTCGTGGGGACGACCCTATAGTCGTCGGACAAGTCGGCGGCGGGCCAACCTAGTCCCGGGGTCGTGGGGACGACCCTATAGTCGTCGGACATGTCGGCGGCTGGGCAACTTTGGCCAGTGGTCGTGGGGACGACCCTATAGTCGTCGGACATGTCGGCGGCGGGCCAACCTAGTCCCGGGATCGTGGGGACGACCCTATAGTCGTCGGACATGTCAGCGGCAGGGCAACTTTGGCCCGTGGTCTTGGGGACGACCCTATAGTCGTCGGACATGTCGGTGACTGGCCAACCTAGTCCCGGGATCGTGGGGACGACCCTATAGTCGTCGGATATGTCGGCGGCTGGGCAACTTTTGCCAGTGGTCGTGGGGACGACCCTATAGTCGTCGGACATGTCGACGGCGGGACAACCTAGACCCGGGGTCGTGGGGACGACCCTATAGTCGTCGGACATGTCGGCGGCTGGGCAACTTTGGCCCGGTTCGTGGGGACGACCCTATAGTCGTCGGACAAGTCGGCGGCGGGCCAACCTAGTCCCGGGGTCGTGGGGACGACCCTATAGTCGTCGGACATGTCGGCGGCAGGCCAACGTAGTCCCGGGGTCGTGGGGACGACCCTATAGTCGTCGGACATGTCGGCGGCAGGTCAACTTTGGCCCGGGTCGTGGGGACGACCCTATAGTCGTCGGACATGTCGGTGACTGGCCAACCTAGTCCCGGGTTCGTGGGGACGACCCTATAGTCGTCGGACATGTCGGCGGCAGGCAAACCTAGTCCCGGGGTCGTGGGGACGACCGTATAGTCGTCGGACATGTCGGCGGCTGGCCAACTTTGGCCCGGGTCGTGGGGACGACCCTATAGTCGTCGGATATGTCGGCGGCTGGGCAAATTGGCCCGGGGCGTGGGGACGACCCTATAGTCGTCGGACATGTCGGCAGCAGGGCAACTTTGGCCCGTGGTCGTGGGGACGACCCTATAGTCGTCGGACATGTCGGTGGCTGGACAACCTAGTCCCGGGTTCGTGGGGACGATCGTATAGTCGTCGGACATGACGGTGGCGGGCCAATCTAGTCCCGGGGTCGTGGGGACGACCCTATAGTCGTCGGACATGTCGGCGGCTGGGCAACTTTGGCCAGTGGACGTGGGGACGACCCTATAGTCATCGGACATGTCGGTGACTGGCCAACCTAGTCCCGGGTTCGTGGGGACGACCCTATAGTCGTCGGACACGTCGTCGGCGGGCCAACCTAGTCCCGGGGTCGTGGGGACGATCGTATAGTCGTCGGACATGACGGTGGCGGGCCAATCTAGTCCCGGGTCGTGGGGACGACCCTATAGTCGTCGGACAAGTCGGCGGCGGGCCAACCTAGTCCCGGGGTCGTGGGGACGACCCTATAGTCGTCGGACATGTCGGCGGCTGGCCAACTTTGGCCCGGGTCGTGGGGACGACCCTATAGTCGTCGGACATGTCGGCGGCTGGGCAACTTTGGCCAGTGGTCGTGGGGACGACCCTATAGTCATCGGACATGTCGGTGACTGGCCAACCTAGTCCCGGGTTCGTGGGGACGACCCTATAGTCGTCGGACATGTCGGCGGCAGGCCAACCTAGTCCCGGGGTCGTGGGGACGACCCTAAAGTCGTCGGACATGTCGGCGGCTGGGCAACTTTGGCCAGTGGTCGTGGGGTCGACCCTATTGACGTCGGACATGTCGGTGACTGGCCAACCTAGTCCCGGGTTCGTGGGGACGACCCTATAGTCGTCGGACATGTCGGCGGCAGGCCAACCTAGTCCCGGGGTCGTGGGGACGACCCTATAGTCGTCGGACATGTCGGCGGCAGGTCAACTTTGGCCCGGGTCGTGGGGACGACCCTATAGTCGTCGGACATGTCGGTGACTGGCCAACCTAGTCCCGGGTTCGTGGGGACGAACCTATAGTCGTCGGACATGTCGGCGGCAGGCCAACCTAGTCCCGGGGTCGTGGGGACGACCCTATAGTCGTCGGACATGTCGGCGGCTGGCCAACTTTGGCCCGTGGTCTTGGGGACGACCCTATAGTCGTCGGATATGTCGGCGGCTGGGCAACTTTGGCCAGTGGTCGTGGGGACGACCCAATAGTATTCTGACATGTCGGTGACTGGCCAACCTAGTCCCGGGTTCGTGGGGACGACCCTATAGTCGTCGGACATGTCGGCGGCTGGGCAACTTTGGCCAGTGGTCGTGGGGACGACCCTATAGTCGTCGGACATGTCGGCGGCAGGGCAACTTTGGCCCGTGGTCGTGGGGACGACCCTATTATCGTCGGACATGTCGGCGGCTGGCCAACTTTGGCCCGGGGCGTGGGGACGACCCTATAGTCGTCGGACATGTCGGTAACTGGCCAACCTAGTCCCGGGTTCGTGGGGACGACACTATAGTCGTCGGACAGGTCGGCGGCAGGCCAACCTAGTCCCGGGTTCGTGGGGACGACCCTATTGTCGTCGGACATGTCGGCGGCTGGCCAACTTTGGCCCGGGTCGTGGAGACGACCCTATAGTCGTCGGACAAGTCGGCGGCGGGCCAACCTAGTCCCGGGGTCGTGGGGACGACCCTATAGTCGTCGGACATGTCGGCGGCAGGTCAACTTTGGCCCGGGTCGTGGGGACGACCCTATAGTCGTCGGACATGTCGGTGACTGGCCAACCTAGTCCCGGGTTCGTGGGGACGACCCTATAGTCGTCGGACATGTCGTCGGCAGGCCAACCTAGTCCCGGGGTCGTGGGGACGACCCTATAGTCGTCGGACATGTCGGCGGCTGGGCAACTTTGGCCAGTGGTCGTGGGGACGACCCTATAGTCGTCGGACATGTCGGCGGCTGGGCAACTTTGGCCAGTGGTCGTGGGGACGACCATATAGTCGTCGGACATGTCGGCGGCAGGGCAACTTTGGCCCGTGGTCTTGGGGACCACCCTATAGTCGTCGGACATGTCGGTGACTGGCCAACCTAGTCCCGGGTTCGTGGGGACGACCCTATAGTCGTCGGACATGTCGGCGGCAGGCCAACCTAGTCCCGGGGTCGTGGGGACGACCCTAAAGTCGTCGGACATGTCGGCGGCTGGGCAACTTTGGCCAGTGGTCGTGGGGTCGACCCTATTGACGTCGGACATGTCGGTGACTGGCCAACCTAGTCCCGGGTTCGTGGGGACGACCCTATAGTCGTCGGACATGTCGGTGACTGGCCAACCTAGTCCCGGGATCGTGGGGACGACCCTATAGTCGTCGGATATGTCGGCGGCTGGGCAACTTTTGCCAGTGGTCGTGGGGACGACCCTATAGTCGTCGGACATGTCGACGGCGGTACAACCTAGACCCGGGGTCGTGGGGACGACCCTATTGTCGTCGGACATGTCGGCGGCTGGGCAACTTTGGCCAGTGGTCGTGGGGACGACCCTATAGTCGTCGGACATGTCGGCGGCGGGCCAACCTAGTCCCGGGATCGTGGGGACGACCCTATAGTCGTCGGACATGTCGGCGGCAGGGCAACTTTGGCCCGTGGTCTTGGGGACGACCCTATAGTCGTCGGACATGTCGGTGACTGGCCAACCTAGTCCCGGGATCGTGGGGACGACCCTATAGTCGTCGGATATGTCGGCGGCTGGGCAACTTTTGCCAGTGGTCGTGGGGACGACCCTATAGTCGTCGGACATGTCGACGGCGGGACAACCTAGACCCGGGGTCGTGGGGACGACCCTATAGTCGTCGGACATGTCGGCGGCTGGGCAACTTTGGCCCGGATCGTGGGGACGACCCTATAGTCGTCGGACAAGTCGGCGGCGGGCCAACCTAGTCCCGGGGTCGTGGGGACGACCCTATAGTCGTCGGACATGTCGGCGGCAGGCCTACCTAGTCCCGGGGTCGTGGGGACGACCCTATTGTCGTCGGACATGTCGGCGGCAGGTCAACTTTGGCCCGGGTCGTGGGGACGACCCTATAGTCGTCGGACATGTCGGTGACTGGCCAACCTAGTCCCGGGTTCGTGGGGACGACCCTATAGTCGTCGGACATGTCGGCGGCAGGCCAACCTAGTCCCGGGGTCGTGGGGACGACCGTATAGTCGTCGGACATGTCGGCGGTTGGCCAACTTTGGCCCGGGTCGTGGGGACGACCCTATAGTCGTCGGATATGTCGGCGGCTGGGCAACTTTGGCCAGTGGTCGTGGGGACGACCCTATAGAGGTCGGACATGTCGGTGACTGGCCAACCTAGTCCCCGGGTCGTGGGGACGACCCTATAGTCGTCGGACATGTCGGCGGCTGGCCAACCTAGTCCCGGGGTCGTGGGGAAGAACCTACAGTCGTCGGACATGTCGGCGGCTGGACAACTTTGGCCCGGGGCGTGGGGACGACCCTATAGTCGTCGGACATGTCGGCAGCAGGGCAACTTTGGCCCGTGGTCGTGGGGACGACCCTATAGTCGTCGGACATGTCGGTGACTGGACAACCTAGTCCAGGGTTCGTGGGGACGATCGTATAGTCGTCGGACATGACGGTGGCGGGCCAATCTAGTCCCGGGGTCGTGGGGACGACCCTATAGTCGTCGGACATGTCGGCGGCTGGGCAACTTTGGCCAGTGGTCGTGGGGACGACCCTATAGTCATCGGACATGTCGGTGACTGGCCAACCTAGTCCCGGGTTCGTGGGGACGACCCTATAGTCGTCGGACACGTCGTCGGCGGGCCAACCTAGTCCCGGGGTCGTGGGGACGATCGTATAGTCGTCGGACATGACGGTGGCGGGCCAATCTAGTCCCGGGTCGTGGGGACGACCCTATAGTCGTCGGACAAGTCGGCGGCGGGCCAACCTAGTCTCGGGGTCGTGGGGACGACCCTATAGTCGTCGGACATGTCGGTGATTGGCCAACCTAGTCCCGGGTTCGTGGGGACGACCCTATAGTCGTCGGACATGTCGGTGACTGGACAACCTAGTCCCGGGGTCGTGGGGACGATCGTATAGTCGTCGGACATGACGGTGGCGGGCCAATCTAGTCCCGGGTCGTGGGGACGACCCTATAGTCGTCGGACAAGTCAGCGGCGGGCAAATCTAGTCCCGGGTTCGTGGGGACGACCCTATAGTCGTCGGACACGTCGTCGGCGGGCCAACCTAGTCCCGGGGTCGTGGGGACGATCGTATAGTCGTCGGACATGTCGGCGGCTGGGCAACTTTGGCCAGTGGTCGTGGGGACGACCCTATAGAGGTCGGACATGTCGGTGACTGGCCAACCTAGTCCCGGGTTCGTGGGGACGATCGTATAGTCGTCGGACATGACGGTGGCGGGCCAATCTAGTCCCGGGGTCGTGGGGACGACCCTATAGTCGTCGGACATGTCGGCGGCTGGGCAACTTTGGCCAGTGGTCGTGGGGACGACCCTATAGTCATCGGACATGTCGGTGATTGGCCAACCTAGTCCCGGGTTCGTGGGGACGACCCTATAGTCGTCGGACATGTCGGCGGCTGGCCAACCTAGTCCCGGGGTCGTGGGGACGACCCTAAAGTCGTCGGACATGTCGGCGGCTGGGCAACTTTGGCCAGTGGTCGTGGGGTCGACCCTATAGACGTCGGACATGTCGGTGACTGGCCAACCTAGTCCCGGGTTCGTGGGGACGACCCTATAGTCGTCGGACATGTCGGCGGCAGGCCAACCTAGTCCCGGGGTCGTGGGGACGACCCTATAGTCGTCGGACATGTCGGCGGCAGGTCAACTTTGGCCCGGGTCGTGGGGACGACCCTATAGTCGTCGGACATGTCGGTGACTGGCCAACCTAGTCCCGGGTTCGTGGGGACGAACCTATAGTCGTCGGACATGTCGGCGGCAGGCCAACCTAGTCCCGGGGTCGTGGGGACGACCCTATAGTCGTCGGACATGTCGGCGGCTGGCCAACTTTGGCCCGGGTCGTGGGGACGACCCTATAGTCGTCGGATATGTCGGCGGCTGGGCAACTTTGGCCAGTGGTCGTGGGGACGACCCTATAGTCGTCGGACATGTCGGCGGCAGGGCAACGTTGGCCCGTGGTCTTGGGGACGACCCTATAGTCGTCGGACATGTCGGCGGCTGGGCAACTTTGGCCAGTGGTCGTGGGGACGACCCTATAGTATTCTGACATGTCGGTGACTGGCCAACCTAGTCCCGGGTTCGTGGGGACGACCCTATAGTCGTCGGACATGTCGGCGGCTGGCCAACTTTGGCCCGGGGCGTGGGGACGACCCAATAGTCGTCGGACATGTCGGCGGCGGGCCAACCTAGTCCCGGGGTCGTGGGGACGACCCTATAGTCGTCGGACATGTCGGCGGCTGGGCAACTTTGGCCCGGGTCGTGGGGACGACCCTATAGTCGTCGGACATGTCGGTGACTGGCCAACCTAGTCCCGGGTTCGTGGGGACGACCCTATAGTCGTCGGACATGTCGGCGGCTGGGCAACTTTGGCCAGTGGTCGTGGGGACGACCCTATAGTCGTCGGACATGTCGGCGGCAGGGCAACTTTGGCCCGTGGTCGTGGGGACGACCCTATAGTCGTCGGACATGTCGGCGGCTGGCCAACCTTGGCCCGGGGCGTGCGGACGACCCTATAGTCGTCGGACATGTCGGTAACAGGCCAACCTAGTCCCGGGTTCGTGGGGACGACACTATAGTCGTCGGACAGGTCGGCGGCAGGCCAACCTAGTCCCGGGTCGTGGGGACGACCCTATAGTCGTCGGACATGTCGGCGGCTGGCCAACTTTGGCCCGGGGCGTGGGGACGACCCTATAGTCGTCGGACATGTCCGTGACTGGCCAACCTAGTCCCGGGTTCGTGGGGACGACCCTATAGTCGTCGGACATGTCGGCGGCTGGGCAACTTTGGCCAGTGGTCGTGGGGACGACCCTATAGACGTCGGACATGTCGGTGACTGGCCAACCTAGTCCCGGGTTCGTGGGGACGACCGTATAGTCGTCGGACATGACGGTGGCGGGCCAATCTAGTCCCGGTGTCGTGGGGACGACCCTATAGTCGTCGGACATGTCGGCGGCAGGGCAACTTTGGCCTATGGTCGTGGGGACGACCCTATAGTCGTCGGACATGTCGGTGACTGGACAACCTAGTCCCGGGTTCGTGGGGACGATCGTATAGTCGTCGGACATGACGGTGGCGGGCCAATCTAGTCCCGGGGTCGTGGGGACGACCCTATAGTCGTCGGACATGTCGGCGGCTGGGCAACTTTGGCCAGTGGTCGTGGGGACGACCCTATAGTCATCGGACATGTCGGTGACTGGCCAACCTAGTCCCGGGTTCGTGGGGACGACCCTATAGTCGTCGGACATGTCGGCGGCAGGCCAACCTAGTCCCGGGGTCGTGGGGACGACCCGAAAGTCGTCGGACATGTCGGCGGCTGGGCAACTTTGGCCAGTGGTCGTGGGGTCGACCCTATAGACGTCGGACATGTCGGTGACTGGCCAACCTAGTCCCGGGTTCGTGGGGACGACCCTATAGTCGTCGGACATGTCGGCGGCAGGCCAACCTAGTCCCGGGGTCGTGGGGACGACCCTATAGTCGTCGGACATGTCGGCGGCAGGTCAACTTTGGCCCGGGTCGTGGGGACGACCCTATAGTCGTCGGACATGTCGGTGACTGGCCAACCTAGTCCCGGGTTCGTGGGGACGACCCTATAGTCGTCGGACATGTCGGCGGCAGGCCAACCTAGTCCCGGGGTCGTGGGGACGACCCTATAGTCGTCGGACATGTCGGCGGCTGGCCAACTTTGGCCCGGGTCGTGGGGACGACCCTATAGTCGTCGGATATGTCGGCGGGTGGGCAACTTTGGCCAGTGGTCGTGGGGACGACCCTATAGTCGTCGGACATGTCGGCGGCAGGGCAACGTTGGCCCGTGGTCTTGGGGACGACCCTATAGTCGTCGGACATGTCGGCGGCTGGGCAACTTTGGCCAGTGGTCGTGGGGACGACCCTATAGTATTCTGACATGTCGGTGACTGGCCAACCTAGTCCCGGGTTCGTGGGGACGACCCTATAGTCGTCGGACATGTCGGCGGCAGGCCAACCTAGACCCGGGGTGGTGGGGACGACCCCATAGTCGTAGGACACGTCGTCGGCGGGCCAACCTAGTCCCGGGGTCGTGGGGACGACCGTATAGTCGTCGGACATGACGGTGGCGGGCCAATCTAGTCCCGGGGTCGTGGGGACGACCCTATTGTCGTCGGACATGTCGGCGGCTGGCCAACTTTGGCCCGGGGCGTGGGGACGACCCTATAGTCGTCGGACATGCCGACGGCGGGCCAACCTAGACCCAGGGTCGTGGGGACGACCCTATAGTCGTCGGATATGTCGGCGGCTGGGCAACTTTGGCCAGTGGTCGTGGGGACGACCCTATAGTCGTCGGACATGTCGACGGCGGGCCAACCTAGACCCGGGGTCGTGGGGACGACCCTATAGTCGTCGGACATGTCTGCGGCTGGGCAACTTTGGCCCGGGTCGTGGGGAGGACCCTATAGTCGTCGGACAAGTCGGCGGCGGGCCAACCTAGTCCCGGGGTCGTGGGGACGACCCTATAGTCGTCGGACATGTCGGCGGCTGGGCAACTTTGGCCAGTGGTCGTGGGGACGACCCTATAGTCGTCGGACATGTCGGTAACTGGCCAACCTAGTCCCGGGTTCGTGGGGACGACCATATAGTCGTCGGACATGTCGGCGGCAGGCCAACCTAGTCCCGGGGTCGTGGGGACGATCGTATAGTCGTCGGACATGACGGTGGCGGGCCAATCTAGTCCCGGGTCGTGGGGACGACCCTATAGTCGTCGGACAAGTCGGCGGCGGGCCAACCTAGTCCCGGGGTCGTGGGGACGACCCTATAGTCGTCGGACATGTCGGCGGAAGGGCAACATTGGCCCGTGGTCGTGGGGACGACCCTATAGTCGTCGGACATGTCGGTGACTTGACAACCTAGTCCCGGGTTCGTGGGGACGATCGTATAGTCGTCGGACATGACGGTGGCGGGCCAATCTAGTCCCGGGGTCGTGGGGACGACCCTATAGTCGTCGGACATGTCGGCGGCAGGCCAACCTAGTCCCGGGGTCGTGGGGACGACCCTATAGTCGTCGGACATGTCGGCGGCAGGTCAACTTTGGCCCGGGTCGTGGGGACGACCCTATAGTCGTCGGACATGTCGGTGACTGGCCAACCTAGTCCCGGGTTCGTGGGGTCGACCCTATAGTCGTCGGACATGTCGGCGGCAGGCCAACCTAGTCCCGGGGTCGTGGGGACGACCCTATAGTCGTCGGACATGTCGGCGGCTGGCCAACTTTGGCCCGGTTCGTGGGGACGACCCTATAGTCGTCGGATATGTCGGCGGCTGGGCAACTTTGGCCAGTGGTCGTGGGGACGACCCTATAGTCGTCGGACATGTCGGCGGCAGGGCAACCTAGTCCCGGGGTCGTGGGGACGACCCTATAGTCGTCGGACATGTCGGCGGCTGGCCAACTTTGGCCAGTGGTCGTGGGGACGACCCTATAGTATTCTGACATGTCGGTGACTGGCCAACCTAGTCCCGGGTTCGTGGGGACGACCCTATAGTCGTCGGACATGTCGGCGGCAGGCCAACCTAGACCCGGGGTGGTGGGGACGACCCCATAGTCTTAGGACACGTTGTCGGCGGGCCAACCTAGTCCCGGGGTCGTGGGGACGACCGTATAGTCGTCGGACATGACGGTGGCGGGCCAATCTAGTCCCGGGGTCGTGGGGACGACCCTATTGTCGTCGGACATGTCGGCGGCTGGCCAACTTTGGCCCGGGGCGTGGGGACGACCCTATAGTCGTCGGACCTGTCGACGGCGGGCCAACCTAGACCCAGGGTCGTGGGGACGACCCTATAGTCGTCGGATATGTCGGCGGCTGGGCAACTTTGGCCAGTGGTCGTGGGGACGACCCTATAGTCGTCGGACATGTCGACGGCGGGCCAACCTAGACCCGGGGTCGTGGGGACGACCCTATAGTCGTCGGACATGTCTGCGGCTGGGCAACTTTGGCCCGGGTCGTGGGGACGACCCTATAGTCGTCGGACAAGTCGGCGGCGGGCCAACCTAGTCCCGGGGTCGTGGGGACGACCCTATAGTCGTCGGACATGTCGGCGGCTGGGCAACTTTGACCAGTGGTCGTGGGGACGACCCTATAGTCGTCGGACATGTCGGTAACTGGCCAACCTAGTCCCGGGTTCGTGGGGACGACCATATAGTCGTCGGACATGTCGGCGGCAGGCCAACCTAGTCCCGGGGTCGTGGGGACGATCGTATAGTCGTCGGACATGACGGTGGCGGGCCAATCTAGTCCCGGGTCGTGGGGACGACCCTATAGTCGTCGGACAAGTCGGCGGCGGGCCAAACTAGTCCCGGGGTCGTGGGGACGACCCTATAGTCGTCGGACAAGTGGGCGGCGGGCCAACCTACTCCCGGGGTCGTGGGGACGACCCTATAGTCGTCGGACAAGTCGGCGGCGGGACAACCTTGACCCGGGGTCGTGGGGACGACCCTATAGTCGTCGGACAAGTCGGCGGCGGGCCGACCTAGTCCCGGGGTCGTGGGGACGACCCTATAGTCGTCGGACATGTCGGCGGCGGGCCAACCTATTCCCGGGGTCGTGGGGACGACCCTATAGTCGTCGGACATGTCGACGGCGGGCCATCCTAGACCCGGGGTCGAGGGGACGACCCTATAGTCGTCGGACATCTCGGCGGCGTGCCGACCTAGTCCCGGGGTCGTGGGGACGACCCTATAGTCGTCGGACAAGTCGGCGGCAGGGCAACTTTGGCCCGTGGTCGTGGGGACGACCCTATAGTCGTCGGACATGTCGGCGGCTGGCCAACCTAGAACCGGGGTGGTGGGGACGACCCTATAGTCGTCGGACAAGTCGACGGCGGGCCAACCTAGTCCCGTGGTCGTGGGGACGAACCTATAGTCGTCGGACATGACGGTGGCGGGCCAATCTAGTCCCGGGGTCGAGGGGACCACCCTATAGTCGTCGGACATGTCGGCGGCAGGCCAACCTAGTCCCGGGGTCGTGGGGACGACCCTATAGTCGTCGGACAAGTCGGCGGCGGGCCAACCTAGTCCCGGGGTCGTGGGGACGACCCTATAGTCGTCGGACATGTCGGCGGCTGGCCAACTTTGGCCCGGGTCGTAGGGACGACCCTATAGTCGTCGGACAAGTCGGCGGCGGGCCGACCTAGTCCCGGGGTCGTGGGGACGACCCTATAGTCGTCGGACATGTCGGCGGCTGGGCAACTTTGGCCAGTGGTCGTGGGGACGACCCTATAGTCTTCGGACATGTCGGCGGCAGGGCAACTTTGGGCCGTGGTCGTGGGGACGACCCTATAGTCGTCGGACAAGTCGGCGGCAGGGCAACTTTGGCCCGTGGTCGTGGGGACGACCCTATAGTCGTCGGACATGTCGGCGGCTGGCCAACTTTGGCCCGGGGCGTGGGGACGACCCTATAGTCGTCGGACATGTCGGTAACTGGCCAACCTAGTCCCGGGTTCGTGGGGACGACACTATAGTCGTCGGACAGGTCGGCGGCAGGCCAACCTAGTCCCGGGGTCGTGGGGACGACCCTATAGTCGTCGGACATGTCGGCGGCTGGCCAACTTTGGCCCGGGTCGTGGGGACGACCCTATAGTCGTCGGACATGTCGGCGGCGGGCCAACCTAGTCCCGGGATCGTGGGGACGACCCTATAGTCGTCGGACAAGTCGGCGGCGGGCCAACCTAGTCCCGTGGTCGTAGGGACGACCATATAGTCGTCGGACATGTCGGCGGCTGGCCAACCTAGTCCCGGGGTCGTGGGGACGACCCTATAGTCGTCGGACAAGTGGGCGGCGGGCCAACCTACTCCCGGGGTCCTGGGGACGACCCTATAGTCGTCGGACAAGTCGGCGGCGGGACAACCTTGACCCGGGGTCGTGGGGACGACCCTATAGTCGTCGGACAAGTCGGCGGCGGGCCGACCTAGTTCCGGGGTCGTGGGGACGACCCTATAGTCGTCGGACATGTCGGCGGCTGGGCAACTTTGGCCAGTGGTCGTGGGGGACGACCCTATAGTCGTCGGACATGTCGGCGGCAGGGCAACTTTGGACAGTGGTGTTGGGGACGACCCTATAGTCGTCGGACATGTCGGCGGCAGGGCAACTTTGGCCCGTGGTCGTGGGGACGACCCTATAGTCGTCGGACATGCCGGCGGCTGGCCAACTTTGGCCCGGGGCGTGGGCACGACCCTATAGTCGTCGGACATGTCGACGGCGGGCCATCCTAGACCCGGGGTCGTGGGGACGACCCTATAGTCGTCGGACATGTCGGCGGCTGGGCAACTTTGGCCAGTGGTCGTGGGGACGACCCTATAGTCGTCGGACAAGTCGGCGGCGGGCCAACCTGGTCCCGGGGTCGTGGGGACGACCCTATAGTCGTCGGACATGTCGGCGGCGGGGCAACTTTGGCCAGTGGTCGTGGGGACGACCCTATATTCGTCGGACATGTCGGCGGCAGGGCAACTTTGGCCCGTGGTCGTGGGGACGACCCTATAGTCGTCGGACATGTCGGCGGCTGGCCAACTTTGGCCCGGGGCGTGGGGACGACCCTATAGTCGTCGGACATGTCGGTAACTGGCCAACCTAGTCCCGGGTTCGTGGGGACGACCCTATAGTCGTCGGACATGTCGGCGGCAGGGCAACTTTGGCCAGTGGTCGTGGGGACGACCCTATAGTCGTCGGACATGTCGGTAACTGGCCAACCTAGTCCCGGGTTCGTGGGGACGACACTATAGTCGTCGGACAGGTCGGCGGCAGGCCAACCTAGTCCCGGGGTCGTGGGGACGACCCTATAGTCGTCGGACATGTCGGCGGCTGGCCAACTTTGGCCCGGGTCGTGGGGCGACCCTATAGTCGTCGGACATGTCGGCGGCTGGGCAACTTTGGCCAGTGGTCGTGGGGACGACCCTATAGTCGTCGGACATGTCGGCGGCAGGGCAACTTTGGACAGTGGTGTTGGGGACGACCCTATAGTCGTCGGACATGTCGGCGGCAGGGCAACTTTGGCCCGTGGTCGTGGGGACGACCCTATAGTCGTCGGACATGCCGGCGGCTGGCCAACTTTGGCCCGGGGCGTGGGGACGACCCTATAGTCGTCGGACATGTCGACGGCAGGCCATCCTAGACCCGGGGTCGTGGGGACGACCCTATAGTCGTCGGACATGTCGGCGGCGGGCCGACCTAGTCCCGGGGTCGTGGGGACGACCCTATAGTCGTCGGACAAGTCGGCGGCGGGGCAACTTTGGCCCGTGGTCGTGGGGACGACCCTATAGTCGTCGGACATGTCGGCGGCTGGCCAACCTTGGCCCGGGGTCGTGGGGACGACCCTATAGTCGTCGGACATGTCGGCGGCGGGGCAACTTTGGCCAGTGGTCGTGGGGACGACCCTATATTCGTCGGACATGTCGGCGGCAGGGCAACTTTGGCCCGTGGTCGTGGGGACGACCCTATAGTCGTCGGACATGTCGGCGGCTGGCCAACTTTGGCCCGGGGCGTGGGGACGACCCTATAGTCGTCGGACATGTCGGTAACTGGCCAACCTAGTCCCGGGTTCGTGGGGACGACCCTATAGTCGTCGGACATGTCGGCGGCAGGGCAACTTTGGCCAGTGGTCGTGGGGACGACCCTATAGTCGTCGGACATGTCGGTAACTGGCCAACCTAGTCCCGGGTTCGTGGGGACGACACTATAGTCGTCGGACAGGTCGGCGGCAGGCCAACCTAGTCCCGGGGTCGTGGGGACGACCCTATAGTCGTCGGACATGTCGGCGGCTGGCCAACTTTGGCCCGGGTCGTGGGGCGACCCTATAGTCGTCGGACATGTCGGCGGCTGGGCAACTTTGGCCAGTGGTCGTGGGGACGACCCTATAGTCGTCGGACATGTCGGCGGCAGGGCAACTTTGGACAGTGGTGTTGGGGACGACCCTATAGTCGTCGGACATGTCGGCGGCAGGGCAACTTTGGCCCGTGGTCGTGGGGACGACCCTATAGTCGTCGGACATGCCGGCGGCTGGCCAACTTTGGCCCGGGGCGTGGGGACGACCCTATAGTCGTCGGACATGTCGACGGCAGGCCATCCTAGACCCGGGGTCGTGGGGACGACCCTATAGTCGTCGGACATGTCGGCGGCGGGCCGACCTAGTCCCGGGGTCGTGGGGACGACCCTATAGTCGTCGGACAAGTCGGCGGCGGGGCAACTTTGGCCCGTGGTCGTGGGGACGACCCTATAGTCGTCGGACATGTCGGCGGCTGGCCAACCTTGGCCCGGGGCGTGGGGACGACCCTATAGTCGTCGGACATGTCGGCGGCGGGCCAACCTAGTCCCGGGGTCGTGGGGACGACCCTATAGTCGTCGGACATGTCGGCGGCTGGGCAACTTTGGCCAGTGGTCGTGGGGACGACCCTATAGTCGTAGGACACGTCGTCGGCGGGCCAACCTAGTCCCGGGGCCGTGGGGACGACCGTATAGTCGTCGGACATGACGGTGGCGGGCCAATCTAGTCCCGGGGTCGTGGGGACGACCCTATAGTCGTCGGACATGTCGGCGGCTGGCCAACTTTGGCCCGGGGCCTGGGGACAACCCTATAGTCTTCGGACATGTCGACGGCGGGCCAACCTAGACCCGGGGTCGTGGGGACGACCCTATAGTCGTCGGACATGTCGGCGGCGGGCCGACCTAGTCCCGGGGTCGTGGGGACGTCCCTATAGTCGTCGGACATGTCGGCGGCGGGCCAACCTAGTCCCGGGATCGTGGGGACGACCCTATAGTCGTCGGACATGTCGGCGGCTGGCCAACCTAGTCCAGTGGTCGTGGGGACGACCCTATAGTCTTCGGACATGTCGGCGGCAGGGCAACTTTGGGCCGTGGTCGTGGGGACGACCCTATAGTCGTCGGACAAGTCGGCGGCAGGGCAACTTTGGCCCGTGGTCGTGGGGACGACCCTATAGTCGTCGGACATGTCGGCGGCTGGCCAACTTTGGCCCGGGGCGTGGGGACGACCCTATAGTCGTCGGACATGTCGGTAACTGGCCAACCTAGTCCCGGGTTCGTGGGGACGACACTATAGTCGTCGGACAGGTCGGCGGCAGGCCAACCTAGTCCCGGGGTCGTGGGGACGACCCTATAGTCGTCGGACATGTCGGCGGCTGGCCAACTTTGGCCCGTGGTCGTGGGGACGACCCTATAGTCGTCGGACATGTCGGCGGCTGGCCAACCTAGAACCGGGGTGGTGGGGACGACCCTATAGTCGTCGGACAAGTCGACGGCGGGCCAACCTAGTCCCGTGGTCGTGGGGACGAACCTATAGTCGTCGGACATGACGGTGGCGGGCCAATCTAGTCCCGGGGTCGAGGGGACCACCCTATAGTCGTCGGACATGTCGGCGGCAGGCCAACCTAGTCCCGGGGTCGTGGGGACGACCCTATAGTCGTCGGACAAGTCGGCGGCGGGCCAACCTAGTCCCGGGGTCGTGGGGACGACCCTATAGTCGTCGGACATGTCGGCGGCTGGCCAACTTTGGCCCGGGTCGTAGGGACGACCCTATAGTCGTCGGACAAGTCGGCGGCGGGCCGACCTAGTCCCGGGGTCGTGGGGACGACCCTATAGTCGTCGGACATGTCGGCGGCTGGGCAACTTTGGCCAGTGGTCGTGGGGACGACCCTATAGTCTTCGGACATGTCGGCGGCAGGGCAACTTTGGGCCGTGGTCGTGGGGACGACCCTATAGTCGTCGGACAAGTCGGCGGCAGGGCAACTTTGGCCCGTGGTCGTGGGGACGACCCTATAGTCGTCGGACATGTCGGCGGCTGGCCAACTTTGGCCCGGGGCGTGGGGACGACCCTATAGTCGTCGGACATGTCGGTAACTGGCCAACCTAGTCCCGGGTTCGTGGGGACGACACTATAGTCGTCGGACAGGTCGGCGGCAGGCCAACCTAGTCCCGGGGTCGTGGGGACGACCCTATAGTCGTCGGACATGTCGGCGGCTGGCCAACTTTGGCCCGGGTCGTGGGGACGACCCTATAGTCGTCGGACATGTCGGCGGCGGGCCAACCTAGTCCCGGGATCGTGGGGACGACCCTATAGTCGTCGGACAAGTCGGCGGCGGGCCAACCTAGTCCCGTGGTCGTAGGGACGACCATATAGTCGTCGGACATGTCGGCGGCTGGCCAACCTAGTCCCGGGGTCGTGGGGACGACCCTATAGTCGTCGGACAAGTGGGCGGCGGGCCAACCTACTCCCGGGGTCCTGGGGACGACCCTATAGTCGTCGGACAAGTCGGCGGCGGGACAACCTTGACCCGGGGTCGTGGGGACGACCCTATAGTCGTCGGACAAGTCGGCGGCGGGCCGACCTAGTTCCGGGGTCGTGGGGACGACCCTATAGTCGTCGGACATGTCGGCGGCTGGGCAACTTTGGCCAGTGGTCGTGGGGGACGACCCTATAGTCGTCGGACATGTCGGCGGCAGGGCAACTTTGGACAGTGGTGTTGGGGACGACCCTATAGTCGTCGGACATGTCGGCGGCAGGGCAACTTTGGCCCGTGGTCGTGGGGACGACCCTATAGTCGTCGGACATGCCGGCGGCTGGCCAACTTTGGCCCGGGGCGTGGGCACGACCCTATAGTCGTCGGACATGTCGACGGCGGGCCATCCTAGACCCGGGGTCGTGGGGACGACCCTATAGTCGTCGGACATGTCGGCGGCTGGGCAACTTTGGCCAGTGGTCGTGGGGACGACCCTATATTCGTCGGACAAGTCGGCGGCGGGCCAACCTGGTCCCGGGGTCGTGGGGACGACCCTATAGTCGTCGGACATGTCGGCGGCGGGGCAACTTTGGCCAGTGGTCGTGGGGACGACCCTATATTCGTCGGACATGTCGGCGGCAGGGCAACTTTGGCCCGTGGTCGTGGGGACGACCCTATAGTCGTCGGACATGTCGGCGGCTGGCCAACTTTGGCCCGGGGCGTGGGGACGACCCTATAGTCGTCGGACATGTCGGTAACTGGCCAACCTAGTCCCGGGTTCGTGGGGACGACCCTATAGTCGTCGGACATGTCGGCGGCAGGGCAACTTTGGCCAGTGGTCGTGGGGACGACCCTATAGTCGTCGGACATGTCGGTAACTGGCCAACCTAGTCCCGGGTTCGTGGGGACGACACTATAGTCGTCGGACAGGTCGGCGGCAGGCCAACCTAGTCCCGGGGTCGTGGGGACGACCCTATAGTCGTCGGACATGTCGGCGGCTGGCCAACTTTGGCCCGGGTCGTGGGGCGACCCTATAGTCGTCGGACATGTCGGCGGCTGGGCAACTTTGGCCAGTGGTCGTGGGGACGACCCTATAGTCGTCGGACATGTCGGCGGCAGGGCAACTTTGGACAGTGGTGTTGGGGACGACCCTATAGTCGTCGGACATGTCGGCGGCAGGGCAACTTTGGCCCGTGGTCGTGGGGACGACCCTATAGTCGTCGGACATGCCGGCGGCTGGCCAACTTTGGCCCGGGGCGTGGGGACGACCCTATAGTCGTCGGACATGTCGACGGCAGGCCATCCTAGACCCGGGGTCGTGGGGACGACCCTATAGTCGTCGGACATGTCGGCGGCGGGCCGACCTAGTCCCGGGGTCGTGGGGACGACCCTATAGTCGTCGGACAAGTCGGCGGCGGGGCAACTTTGGCCCGTGGTCGTGGGGACGACCCTATAGTCGTCGGACATGTCGGCGGCTGGCCAACCTTGGCCCGGGGTCGTGGGGACGACCCTATAGTCGTCGGACATGTCGGCGGCGGGGCAACTTTGGCCAGTGGTCGTGGGGACGACCCTATATTCGTCGGACATGTCGGCGGCAGGGCAGCTTTGGCCCGTGGTCGTGGGGACGACCCTATAGTCGTCGGACATGTCGGCGGCTGGCCAACTTTGGCCCGGGGCGTGGGGACGACCCTATAGTCGTCGGACATGTCGGTAACTGGCCAACCTAGTCCCGGGTTCGTGGGGACGACCCTATAGTCGTCGGACATGTCGGCGGCAGGGCAACTTTGGCCAGTGGTCGTGGGGACGACCCTATAGTCGTCGGACATGTCGGTAACTGGCCAACCTAGTCCCGGGTTCGTGGGGACGACACTATAGTCGTCGGACAGGTCGGCGGCAGGCCAACCTAGTCCCGGGGTCGTGGGGACGACCCTATAGTCGTCGGACATGTCGGCGGCTGGCCAACTTTGGCCCGGGTCGTGGGGCGACCCTATAGTCGTCGGACATGTCGGCGGCTGGGCAACTTTGGCCAGTGGTCGTGGGGACGACCCTATAGTCGTCGGACATGTCGGCGGCAGGGCAACTTTGGACAGTGGTGTTGGGGACGACCCTATAGTCGTCGGACATGTCGGCGGCAGGGCAACTTTGGCCCGTGGTCGTGGGGACGACCCTATAGTCGTCGGACATGCCGGCGGCTGGCCAACTTTGGCCCGGGGCGTGGGGACGACCCTATAGTCGTCGGACATGTCGACGGCAGGCCATCCTAGACCCGGGGTCGTGGGGACGACCCTATAGTCGTCGGACATGTCGGCGGCGGGCCGACCTAGTCCCGGGGTCGTGGGGACGACCCTATAGTCGTCGGACAAGTCGGCGGCGGGGCAACTTTGGCCCGTGGTCGTGGGGACGACCCTATAGTCGTCGGACATGTCGGCGGCTGGCCAACCTTGGCCCGGGGCGTGGGGACGACCCTATAGTCGTCGGACATGTCGGCGGCGGGCCAACCTAGTCCCGGGGTCGTGGGGACGACCCTATAGTCGTCGGACATGTCGGCGGCTGGGCAACTTTGGCCAGTGGTCGTGGGGACGACCCTATAGTCGTAGGACACGTCGTCGGCGGGCCAACCTAGTCCCGGGGCCGTGGGGACGACCGTATAGTCGTCGGACATGACGGTGGCGGGCCAATCTAGTCCCGGGGTCGTGGGGACGACCCTATAGTCGTCGGACATGTCGGCGGCTGGCCAACTTTGGCCCGGGGCCTGGGGACAACCCTATAGTCTTCGGACATGTCGACGGCGGGCCAACCTAGACCCGGGGTCGTGGGGACGACCCTATAGTCGTCGGACATGTCGGCGGCGGGCCGACCTAGTCCCGGGGTCGTGGGGACGTCCCTATAGTCGTCGGACATGTCGGCGGCGGGCCAACCTAGTCCCGGGATCGTGGGGACGACCCTATAGTCGTCGGACATGTCGGCGGCTGGCCAACCTAGTCCCGGGGTCGTGGGGACGACCCTATAGTCGCCGGACAAGTGGGCGGCGGGCCAACCTACTCCCGGGGTCGTGGGGACGACCCTATAGTCGTCGGACAAGTCGGCGGCGGGCCAACCTAGTCCCGGGGCCGTGGGGACGACCGTATAGTCGTCGGACATGACGGTGGCGGGCCAATCTAGTCCCGGGGTCGTGGGGACGACCCTATAGTCGTCGGACATGTCGGCGGCGGGCCAACCTAGTCCCGGGGTCGTGGGGACGACCCTATAGTCGTCGGACATGTCGGCGGCAGGCCATCCTAGACCCGGGGTCGTGGGGACGACCCTATAGTCGTCGGACATGTCGGCGGCGGGCCGACCTAGTCCCGGGGTCGTGGGGACGACCCTATAGTCGTCGGACAAGTCGGCGGCGGGGCAACTTTGGCCCGTGGTCGTGGGGACGACCCTATAGTCGTCGGACATGTCGGCGGCTGGCCAACCTTGGCCCGGGGTCGTGGGGACGACCCTATAGTCGTCGGACATGTCGGCGGCGGGGCAACTTTGGCCAGTGGTCGTGGGGACGACCCTATATTCGTCGGACATGTCGGCGGCAGGGCAGCTTTGGCCCGTGGTCGTGGGGACGACCCTATAGTCGTCGGACATGCCGGCGGCTGGCCAACTTTGGCCCGGGGCGTGGGGACGACCCTATAGTCGTCGGACATGTCGACGGCAGGCCATCCTAGACCCGGGGTCGTGGGGACGACCCTATAGTCGTCGGACATGTCGGCGGCGGGCCGACCTAGTCCCGGGGTCGTGGGGACGACCCTATAGTCGTCGGACAAGTCGGCGGCGGGGCAACTTTGGCCCGTGGTCGTGGGGACGACCCTATAGTCGTCGGGCATGTCGGCGGCTGGCCAACCTTGGCCCGGGGTCGTGGGGACGACCCTATAGTCGTCGGACATGTCGGCGGCGGGGCAACTTTGGCCAGTGGTCGTGGGGACGACCCTATATTCGTCGGACATGTCGGCGGCAGGGCAGCTTTGGCCCGTGGTCGTGGGGACGACCCTATAGTCGTCGGACATGTCGGCGGCTGGCCAACTTTGGCCCGGGGCGTGGGGACGACCCTATAGTCGTCGGACATGTCGGTAACTGGCCAACCTAGTCCCGGGTTCGTGGGGACGACCCTATAGTCGTCGGACATGTCGGCGGCAGGGCAACTTTGGCCAGTGGTCGTGGGGACGACCCTATAGTCGTCGGACATGTCGGTAACTGGCCAACCTAGTCCCGGGTTCGTGGGGACGACACTATAGTCGTCGGACAGGTCGGCGGCAGGCCAACCTAGTCCCGGGGTCGTGGGGACGACCCTATAGTCGTCGGACATGTCGGCGGCTGGCCAACTTTGGCCCGGGTCGTGGGGCGACCCTATAGTCGTCGGACATGTCGGCGGCTGGGCAACTTTGGCCAGTGGTCGTGGGGACGACCCTATAGTCGTCGGACATGTCGGCGGCAGGGCAACTTTGGACAGTGGTGTTGGGGACGACCCTATAGTCGTCGGACATGTCGGCGGCAGGGCAACTTTGGCCCGTGGTCGTGGGGACGACCCTATAGTCGTCGGACATGCCGGCGGCTGGCCAACTTTGGCCCGGGGCGTGGGGACGACCCTATAGTCGTCGGACATGTCGACGGCAGGCCATCCTAGACCCGGGGTCGTGGGGACGACCCTATAGTCGTCGGACATGTCGGCGGCGGGCCGACCTAGTCCCGGGGTCGTGGGGACGACCCTATAGTCGTCGGACAAGTCGGCGGCGGGGCAACTTTGGCCCGTGGTCGTGGGGACGACCCTATAGTCGTCGGACATGTCGGCGGCTGGCCAACCTTGGCCCGGGGCGTGGGGACGACCCTATAGTCGTCGGACATGTCGGCGGCGGGCCAACCTAGTCCCGGGGTCGTGGGGACGACCCTATAGTCGTCGGACATGTCGGCGGCTGGGCAACTTTGGCCAGTGGTCGTGGGGACGACCCTATAGTCGTAGGACACGTCGTCGGCGGGCCAACCTAGTCCCGGGGCCGTGGGGACGACCGTATAGTCGTCGGACATGACGGTGGCGGGCCAATCTAGTCCCGGGGTCGTGGGGACGACCCTATAGTCGTCGGACATGTCGGCGGCTGGCCAACTTTGGCCCGGGGCCTGGGGACAACCCTATAGTCTTCGGACATGTCGACGGCGGGCCAACCTAGACCCGGGGTCGTGGGGACGACCCTATAGTCGTCGGACATGTCGGCGGCGGGCCGACCTAGTCCCGGGGTCGTGGGGACGTCCCTATAGTCGTCGGACATGTCGGCGGCGGGCCAACCTAGTCCCGGGATCGTGGGGACGACCCTATAGTCGTCGGACATGTCGGCGGCTGGCCAACCTAGTCCCGGGGTCGTGGGGACGACCCTATAGTCGCCGGACAAGTGGGCGGCGGGCCAACCTACTCCCGGGGTCGTGGGGACGACCCTATAGTCGTCGGACAAGTCGGCGGCGGGCCAACCTAGTCCCGGGGCCGTGGGGACGACCGTATAGTCGTCGGACATGACGGTGGCGGGCCAATCTAGTCCCGGGGCCGTGGGGACGACCGTATAGTCGTCGGACATGACGGTGGCGGGCCAATCTAGTCCCGGGGTCGTGGGGACGACCCTATAGTCGTCGGACATGTCGGCGGCTGGCCAACTTTGGCCCGGGGCCTGGGGACAACCCTATAGTCTTCGGACATGTCGACGGCGGGCCAACCTAGACCCGGGGTCGTGGGGACGACCCTATAGTCGTCGGACATGTCGGCGGCGGGCCGACCTAGTCCCGGGGTCGTGGGGACGTCCCTATAGTCGTCGGACATGTCGGCGGCGGGCCAACCTAGTCCCGGGATCGTGGGGACGACCCTATAGTCGTCGGACATGTCGGCGGCTGGCCAACCTAGTCCCGGGGTCGTGGGGACGACCCTATAGTCGCCGGACAAGTGGGCGGCGGGCCAACCTACTCCCGGGGTCGTGGGGACGACCCTATAGTCGTCGGACAAGTCGGCGGCGGGCCAACCTAGTCCCGGGGCCGTGGGGACGACCGTATAGTCGTCGGACATGACGGTGGCGGGCCAATCTAGTCCCGGGGTCGTGGGGACGACCCTATAGTCGTCGGACATGTCGGCGGCGGGCCAACCTAGTCCCGGGGTCGTGGGGACGACCCTATAGTCGTCGGACATGTCGGCGGCAGGCCATCCTAGACCCGGGGTCGTGGGGACGACCCTATAGTCGTCGGACATGTCGGCGGCGGGCCGACCTAGTCCCGGGGTCGTGGGGACGACCCTATAGTCGTCGGACAAGTCGGCGGCGGGGCAACTTTGGCCCGTGGTCGTGGGGACGACCCTATAGTCGTCGGACATGTCGGCGGCTGGCCAACCTTGGCCCGGGGTCGTGGGGACGACCCTATAGTCGTCGGACATGTCGGCGGCGGGGCAACTTTGGCCAGTGGTCGTGGGGACGACCCTATATTCGTCGGACATGTCGGCGGCAGGGCAGCTTTGGCCCGTGGTCGTGGGGACGACCCTATAGTCGTCGGACATGCCGGCGGCTGGCCAACTTTGGCCCGGGGCGTGGGGACGACCCTATAGTCGTCGGACATGTCGACGGCAGGCCATCCTAGACCCGGGGTCGTGGGGACGACCCTATAGTCGTCGGACATGTCGGCGGCGGGCCGACCTAGTCCCGGGGTCGTGGGGACGACCCTATAGTCGTCGGACAAGTCGGCGGCGGGGCAACTTTGGCCCGTGGTCGTGGGGACGACCCTATAGTCGTCGGGCATGTCGGCGGCTGGCCAACCTTGGCCCGGGGTCGTGGGGACGACCCTATAGTCGTCGGACATGTCGGCGGCGGGGCAACTTTGGCCAGTGGTCGTGGGGACGACCCTATATTCGTCGGACATGTCGGCGGCAGGGCAGCTTTGGCCCGTGGTCGTGGGGACGACCCTATAGTCGTCGGACATGTCGGCGGCTGGCCAACTTTGGCCCGGGGCGTGGGGACGACCCTATAGTCGTCGGACATGTCGGTAACTGGCCAACCTAGTCCCGGGTTCGTGGGGACGACCCTATAGTCGTCGGACATGTCGGCGGCAGGGCAACTTTGGCCAGTGGTCGTGGGGACGACCCTATAGTCGTCGGACATGTCGGTAACTGGCCAACCTAGTCCCGGGTTCGTGGGGACGACACTATAGTCGTCGGACAGGTCGGCGGCAGGCCAACCTAGTCCCGGGGTCGTGGGGACGACCCTATAGTCGTCGGACATGTCGGCGGCTGGCCAACTTTGGCCCGGGTCGTGGGGCGACCCTATAGTCGTCGGACATGTCGGCGGCTGGGCAACTTTGGCCAGTGGTCGTGGGGACGACCCTATAGTCGTCGGACATGTCGGCGGCAGGGCAACTTTGGACAGTGGTGTTGGGGACGACCCTATAGTCGTCGGACATGTCGGCGGCAGGGCAACTTTGGCCCGTGGTCGTGGGGACGACCCTATAGTCGTCGGACATGCCGGCGGCTGGCCAACTTTGGCCCGGGGCGTGGGGACGACCCTATAGTCGTCGGACATGTCGACGGCAGGCCATCCTAGACCCGGGGTCGTGGGGACGACCCTATAGTCGTCGGACATGTCGGCGGCGGGCCGACCTAGTCCCGGGGTCGTGGGGACGACCCTATAGTCGTCGGACAAGTCGGCGGCGGGGCAACTTTGGCCCGTGGTCGTGGGGACGACCCTATAGTCGTCGGACATGTCGGCGGCTGGCCAACCTTGGCCCGGGGCGTGGGGACGACCCTATAGTCGTCGGACATGTCGGCGGCGGGCCAACCTAGTCCCGGGGTCGTGGGGACGACCCTATAGTCGTCGGACATGTCGGCGGCTGGGCAACTTTGGCCAGTGGTCGTGGGGACGACCCTATAGTCGTAGGACACGTCGTCGGCGGGCCAACCTAGTCCCGGGGCCGTGGGGACGACCGTATAGTCGTCGGACATGACGGTGGCGGGCCAATCTAGTCCCGGGGTCGTGGGGACGACCCTATAGTCGTCGGACATGTCGGCGGCTGGCCAACTTTGGCCCGGGGCCTGGGGACAACCCTATAGTCTTCGGACATGTCGACGGCGGGCCAACCTAGACCCGGGGTCGTGGGGACGACCCTATAGTCGTCGGACATGTCGGCGGCGGGCCGACCTAGTCCCGGGGTCGTGGGGACGTCCCTATAGTCGTCGGACATGTCGGCGGCGGGCCAACCTAGTCCCGGGATCGTGGGGACGACCCTATAGTCGTCGGACATGTCGGCGGCTGGCCAACCTAGTCCCGGGGTCGTGGGGACGACCCTATAGTCGCCGGACAAGTGGGCGGCGGGCCAACCTACTCCCGGGGTCGTGGGGACGACCCTATAGTCGTCGGACAAGTCGGCGGCGGGCCAACCTAGTCCCGGGGCCGTGGGGACGACCGTATAGTCGTCGGACATGACGGTGGCGGGCCAATCTAGTCCCGGGGTCGTGGGGACGACCCTATAGTCGTCGGACATGTCGGCGGCGGGCCAACCTAGTCCCGGGGTCGTGGGGACGACCCTATAGTCGTCGGACATATCGGCGGCGGGCCAACCTAGTCCCGGGGTCGTGGGGACGACCCTATAGTCGTCGGACATGTCGGCGGCTGGGCAACTTTGGCCAGTGGTCGTGGGGACGACCCTATAGTCGTCGGACATGTCGGCGGCAGGGCAACTTTGGACAGTGGTGTTGGGGACGACCCTATAGTCGTCGGACATGTCGGCGGCAGGGCAACTTTGGCCCGTGGTCGTGGGGACGACCCTATAGTCGTCGGACATGTCGGCGGCTGGCCAACTTTGGCCCGGGGCGTGGGGACGACCCTATAGTCGTCGGACATGTCGACGGCGGGCCATCCTAGACCCGGGGTCGTGGGGACGACCCTATAGTCGTCGGACATGTCGGCGGCTGGGCAACTTTGGCCAGTGGTCGTGGGGACGACCCTATAGTCGTAGGACACGTCGTCGGCGGGCCAACCTAGTCCCGGGGCCGTGGGGACGACCGTATAGTCGTCGGACATGACGGTGGCGGGCCAATCTAGTCCCGGGGTCGTGGGGACGACCCTATAGTCGTCGGACATGTCGGCGGCTGGCCAACTTTGGCCCGGGGCCTGGGGACAACCCTATAGTCGTCGGACATGTCGACGGCGGGCCAACCTTGACCCGGGGTCGTGGGGACGACCCTATAGTCGTCGGACATGTCGGCGGCGGGCCAACCTAGTCCCGGGGTCGTGGGGACGACCCTATAGTCGTCGGACATGTCGGCGGCTGGGCAACTTTGGCCAGTGGTCGTGGGGACGACCCTATAGTCGTCGGACATGTCGGCGGCAGGGCAACTTTGGACAGTGGTGTTGGGGACGACCCTATAGTCGTCGGACATGTCGGCGGCAGGGCAACTTTGGCCCGTGGTCGTGGGGACGACCCTATAGTCGTCGGACATGTCGGCGGCTGGCCAACTTTGGCCCGGGGCGTGGGGACGACCCTATAGTCGTCGGACATGTCGGCGGCGGGCCATCCTAGACCCGGGGTCGTGGGGACGACCCTATAGTCGTCGGACATGTCGGCGGCGGGCCGACCTAGTCCCGGGATCGTGGGGACGACCCTATAGTCGTCGGACAAGTCGGCGGCGGGCCAACCTAGTCCCGTGGTCGTGGGGACGAACCTATAGTCGTCGGACATGACGGTGGCGGGCCAATCTAGTCCCGGGGTCGAGGGGACCACCCTATAGTCGTCGGACATGTCGGCGGCAGGCCAACCTAGTCCCGGGGTCGTGGGGACGACCCTATAGTCGTCGGACATGTCGGCGGCTTGCCAACTTTGGCCCGGGTCGTGGGGACGACCCTATAGTCGTCGGACAAGTCGGCGGCGAGCCAACCTAGTCCCGGGGTCGTGGGGACGACCCTATAGTCGTCGGACATGCCGGCGGCTGGCCAACTTTGGCCCGGGTCGTGGGGACGACCCTATAGTCGTCGGACAAGTCGGCGGCGGGCCGACCTAGTCCCGGGGTCGTGGGGACGACCCTATAGTCGTCGGACATGTCGGCGGCTGGGCAACTTTGGCCAGTGGTCGTGGGGACGACCCTATAGTCGTCGGACATGTCGGCGGCAGGGCAACTTTGGCCCGTGGTCGTGGGGACGACCCTATAGTCGTCGGACATCTCGGCGGCGGGCCGACCTAGTCCCGGGGTCGTGGGGACGACCCTATAGTCGTCGGACAAGTCGGCGGCAGGGCAACTTTGGCCCGTGGTCGTGGGGACGACCCTATAGTCGTCGGACATGTCGGCGGCTGGCCAACCTAGACCCGGGGTGGTGGGGACGACCCTATAGTCGTCGGACAAGTCAACGGCGGGCCAACCTAGTCCCGTGGTCGTGGGGACGACCCTATAGTCGTCAGTCAAGTCGGCGGCGGGCCAACCTAGTCCCGTGGTCGTGGGGACGAACCTATAGTCGTCGGAAATGACGGTGGCGGGCCAATCTAGTCCCGGGGTCGAGGGGACCACCCTATAGTCGTCGGACATGTCGGCGGCAGGCCAACCTAGTCCCTGGGTCGTGGGGACGACCCTATAGTCGTTGGACATGTCGGTAACTGGCCAACCTAGTCCCGGGTTCGTGGGGACGACACTATAGTCGTCGGACAGGTCGGCGGCAGGCCAACCTAGTCCCGGGGTCGTGGGGACGACCCTATAGTCGTCGGACATGTCGGCGGCTGGCCAACCTAGTCCCGGGGTCGTGGGGACGACCCTATAGTCGTCGGACAAGTGGGCGGCGGGCCAACCTACTCCCGGGGTCGTGGGGACGACCCTATAGTCGTCGGACAAGTCGGCGGCGGGACAACCTTGACCCGGGGTCGTGGGGACGACCCTATAGTCGTCGGACAAGTCGGCGGCGGGCCGACCTAGTCCCGGGGTCGTGGGGACGACCCTATAGTCGTCGGACATGTCGGCGGCGGGCCAACCTATTCCCGGGGTCGTGGGGACGACCCTATAGTCGTCGGACATGTCGACGGTGGGCCATCCTAGACCCGGGGTCGTGGGGACGACCCTATAGTCGTCGGACATCTCGGCGGCGGGCCGACCTAGTCCCGGGGTGGTGGGGACGACCCTATAGTCGTCGGACAAGTCGACGGCGGGCCAACCTAGTCCCGTGGTCGTGGGGACGAACCTATAGTCGTCGGACATGACGGTGGCGGGCCAATCTAGTCCCGGGGTCGAGGGGACCACCCTATAGTCGTCGGACATGTCGGCGGCAGGCCAACCTAGTCCCGGGGTCGTGGGGACGACCCTATAGTCGTCGGACAAGTCGACGGCGGGCCAACCTAGTCCCGTGGTCGTGGGGACGAACCTATAGTCGTCGGACATGACGGTGGCGGGCCAATCTAGTCCCGGGGTCGAGGGGACCACCCTATAGTCGTCGGACATGTCGGCGGCAGGCCAACCTAGTCCCGTGGTCGTGGGGACGAACCTATAGTCGTCGGACATGTCGGCGGCTGGGCAACTTTGGCCAGTGGTCGTGGGGGACGACCCTATAGTCGTCGGACATGTCGGCGGCAGGGCAACTTTGGACAGTGGTGTTGGGGACGACCCTATAGTCGTCGGACAAGTCGGCGGCAAGGGCAACTTTGGCCCGTGGTCGTGGGGACGACCCTATAGTCGTCGGACATGTCGGCGGCTGGCCAACCTAGACCCGGGGTGGTGGGGACGACCCTATAGTCGTCGGACAAGTCGACGGCGGGCCAACCTAGTCCCGTGGTCGTGGGGACGAACCTATAGTCGTCGGACATGACGGTGGCGGGCCAATCTAGTCCCGGGGTCGAGGGGACCACCCTATAGTCGTCGGACATGTCGGCGGCAGGCCAACCTAGTCCCGGGGTCGTGGGGACGACCCTATAGTCGTCGGACATGTCGGCGGCTGGCCAACCTAGTCCCGGGGTCGTGGGGACGACCCTATAGTCGTCGGACAAGTGGGCGGCGGGCCAACCTACTCCCGGGGTCGTGGGGACGACCCTATAGTCGTCGGACAAGTCGGCGGCGGGACAACCTTGACCCGGGGTCGTGGGGACGACCCTATAGTCGTCGGACAAGTCGGCGGCGGGCCGACCTAGTCCCGGGGTCGTGGGGACGACCCTATAGTGGTCGGACATGTCGGCGGCGGGCCAACCTATTCCCGGGGTCGTGGGGACGACCCTATAGTCGTCGGACATGTCGACGGCGGGCCATCCTAGACCCGGGGTCGTGGGGACGACCCTATAGTCGTCGGACAAGTCGGCGGCGGGCCGACCTAGTCCCGGGGTCGTGGGGACGACCCTATAGTCGTCGGACATGTCGGCGGCTGGGCAACTTTGGCCAGTGGTCGTGGGGACGACCCTATAGTCGTCGGACATGTCGGCGGCAGGGCAACTTTGGCCCGTGGTCGTGGGGACGACACTATAGTCGTCGGACAGGTCGGCGGCAGGCCAACCTAGTCCCGGGGTCGTGGGGACGACCCTATAGTCGTCGGACATGTCGGCGGCTGGCCAACTTTGGCCCGGGTCGTGGGGACGACCCTATAGTCGTCGGACATGTCGGCGGCGGGACAACCTTGACCCGGGGTCGTGGGGACGACCCTATAGTCGTCGGACAAGTCGGCGGCGGGCCGACCTAGTCCCGGGGTCGTGGGGACGACCCTATAGTCGTCGGACAAGTCGGCGGCGGGCCAACCTAGTCCCGGGGTCGTGGGGACGACCCTATAGTCGTCGGACATGTCGGCGGCTGGGCAACTTTGGCCAGTGGTCGTGGGGACGACCCTATAGTCGTCGGACATGTCGGCGGCAGGCCAACCTAGACCCGGGGTGGTGGGGACGACCCCATAGTCGTAGGACACGTCGTCGGCGGGCCAACCTAGTCCCGGGGTCGTGGGGACGACCGTATAGTCGTCGGACAAGACGGTGGCGGGCCAATCTAGTCCCGGGGTCGTGGGGACGACCCTATTGTCGTCGGACATGTCGGCGGCTGGCCAACTTTGGCCCGGGGCGTGGGGACGACCCTATAGTCGTCGGACATGTCGACGGCGGGCCAACCTAGACCCGGGGTCGTGGGGACGACCCTATAGTCGTCGGACATGTCGGCGGCTGGGCAACTTTGGCCAGTGGTCGTGGGGACGACCCTATAGTCTTCGGACATGTCGGCGGCAGGGCAACTTTGGGCCGTGGTCGTGGGGACGACCCTATAGTCGTCGGACAAGTCGGCGGCAGGGCAACTTTGGCCCGTGGTCGTGGGGACGACCCTATAGTCGTCGGACATGTCGGCGGCTGGCCAACTTTGGCCCGGGGCGTGGGGACGACCCTATAGTCGTCGGACATGTCGGTAACTGGCCAACCTAGTCCCGGGTTCGTGGGGACGACACTATAGTCGTCGGACATGTCGGCGGCAGGCCAACCTAGTCCCGGGGTCGTGGGGACGACCCTATAGTCGTCGGACATGTCGGCGGCTGGGCAACTTTGGCCAGTGGTCGTGGGGACGACCCTATAGTCGTCGGACATGTCGGCGGCAGGGCAACTTTGGACAGTGGTGTTGGGGACGACCCTATAGTCGTCGGACATGTCGGCGGCAGGGCAACTTTGGCCCGTGGTCGTGGGGACGACCCTATAGTCGTCGGACATGTCGGCGGCTGGCCAACTTTGGCCCGGGGCGTGGGGACGACCCTATAGTCGTCGGACATGTCGGCGGCGGGCCATCCTAGACCCGGGGTCGTGGGGACGACCCTATAGTCGTCGGACATGTCGGCGGCGGGCCGACCTAGTCCCGGGATCGTGGGGACGACCCTATAGTCGTCGGACAAGTCGGCGGCGGGCCAACCTAGTCCCGTGGTCGTGGGGACGAACCTATAGTCGTCGGACATGACGGTGGCGGGCCAATCTAGTCCCGGGGTCGAGGGGACCACCCTATAGTCGTCGGACATGTCGGCGGCAGGCCAACCTAGTCCCGGGGTCGTGGGGACGACCCTATAGTCGTCGGACATGTCGGCGGCTTGCCAACTTTGGCCCGGGTCGTGGGGACGACCCTATAGTCGTCGGACAAGTCGGCGGCGAGCCAACTTAGTCCCGGGGTCGTGGGGACGACCCTATAGTCGTCGGACATGCCGGCGGCTGGCCAACTTTGGCCCGGGTCGTGGGGACGACCCTATAGTCGTCGGACAAGTCGGCGGCGGGCCGACCTAGTCCCGGGGTCGTGGGGACGACCCTATAGTCGTCGGACATGTCGGCGGCTGGGCAACTTTGGCCAGTGGTCGTGGGGACGACCCTATAGTCGTCGGACATGTCGGCGGCAGGGCAACTTTGGCCCGTGGTCGTGGGGACGACCCTATAGTCGTCGGACATCTCGGCGGCGGGCCGACCTAGTCCCGGGGTCGTGGGGACGACCCTATAGTCGTCGGACAAGTCGGCGGCAGGGCAACTTTGGCCCGTGGTCGTGGGGACGACCCTATAGTCGTCGGACATGTCGGCGGCTGGCCAACCTAGACCCGGGGTGGTGGGGACGACCCTATAGTCGTCGGACAAGTCAACGGCGGGCCAACCTAGTCCCGTGGTCGTGGGGACGAACCTATAGTCGTCGGACATGACGGTGGCGGGCCAATCTAGTCCCGGGGTCGAGGGGACCACCCTATAGTCGTCGGACATGTCGGCGGCAGGCCAACCTAGTCCCGGGGTCGTGGGGACGACCCTATAGTCGTCGGACATGTCGGCGGCTGGCCAACCTAGTCCCGGGGTCGTGGGGACGACCCTATAGTCGTCGGACAAGTGGGCGGCGGGCCAACCTACTCCCGGGGTCGTGGGGACGACCCTATAGTCGTCGGACAAGTCGGCGGCGGGACAACCTTGACCCGGGGTCGTGGGGACGACCCTATAGTCGTCGGACAAGTCGGCGGCGGGCCGACCTAGTCCCGGGGTCGTGGGGACGACCCTATAGTCGTCGGACATGTCGGCGGCGGGCCAACCTATTCCCGGGGTCGTGGGGACGACCCTATAGTCGTCGGACAAGTCGGCGGCGGGCCAACCTGGTCCCGGGGTCGTGGGGACGACCCTATAGTCGTCGGACATGTCGGCGGCGGGGCAACTTTGGCCAGTGGTCGTGGGGACGACCCTATATTCGTCGGACATGTCGGCGGCAGGGCAACTTTGGCCCGTGGTCGTGGGGACGACCCTATAGTCGTCGGACATGTCGGCGGCTGGCCAACTTTGGCCCGGGGCGTGGGGACGACCTTATAGTCGTCGGACATGTCGGTAACTGGCCAACCTAGTCCCGGGTTCGTGGGGACGACCCTATAGTCGTCGGACATGTCGGCGGCAGGGCAACTTTGGCCAGTGGTCGTGGGGACGACCCTATAGTCGTCGGACATGTCGGTAACTGGCCAACTTAGTCCCGGGTTCGTGGGGACGACACTATAGTCGTCGGACAGGTCGGCGGCAGGCCAACCTAGTCCCGGGGTCGTGGGGACGACCCTATAGTCGTCGGACATGTCGGCGGCAGGTCAACTTTGGCCCGGGTCGTGGGGACGACCCTATAGTCGTCGGACATGTCGGTGACTGGCCAACCTAGTCCCGGGTTCGTGGGGACGACCCTATAGTCGTCGGACATGTCGGCGGCAGGCCAACCTAGTCCCGGGGTCGTGGGGACGACCCTATAGTCGTCGGACATGTCGGCGGCTGGCCAACTTTGGCCCGGGTCGTGGGGACGACCCTATAGTCGTCGGATATGTCGGCGGCTGGGCAACTTTGGCCAGTGGTCGTGGGGACGACCCTATAGTCGTCGGACATGTCGGCGGCAGGGCAACGTTGGCCCGTGGTCTTGGGGACGACCCTATAGTCGTCGGACATGTCGGCGGCTGGGCAACTTTGGCCAGTGGTCGTGGGGACGACCCTATAGTATTCTGACATGTCGGTGACTGGCCAACCTAGTCCCGGGATCGTGGGGACGACCCTATAGTCGTCTGACATGTCGGCGGCAGGCCAACCTAGACCCGGGGTGGTGGGGACGACCCCATAGTCGTAGGACACGTCGTCGGCGGGCCAACCTAGTCCCGGGGTCGTGGGGACGACCGTATAGTCGTCGGACATGACGGTGGCGGGCCAATCTAGTCCCGGGGTCGTGGGGACGACCCTATTGTCGTCGGACATGTCGGCGGCTGGCCAACTTTGGCCCGGGGCGTGGGGACGACCCTATAGTCGTCGGACATGTCGACGGCGGGCCAACCTAGACCCGGGGTCGTGGGGACGACCCTATAGTCGTCGGACATGTCGGCGGCGGGCCGACCTAGTCCCGGGGTCGTGGGGACGACCCTATAGTCGTCAGTCAAGTCGGCGGCGGGCCAACCTAGTCCCGTGGTCGTGGGGACGAACCTATAGTCGTCGGAAATGACGGTGGCGGGCCAATCTAGTCCCGGGGTCGAGGGGACCACCCTATAGTCGTCGGACATGTCGGCGGCAGGCCAACCTAGTCCCTGGGTCGTGGGGACGACCCTATAGTCGTTGGACATGTCGGTAACTGGCCAACCTAGTCCCGGGTTCGTGGGGACGACACTATAGTCGTCGGACAGGTCGGCGGCAGGCCAACCTAGTCCCGGGGTCGTGGGGACGACCCTATAGTCGTCGGACATGTCGGCGGCTGGCCAACCTAGTCCCGGGGTCGTGGGGACGACCCTATAGTCGTCGGACAAGTGGGCGGCGGGCCAACCTACTCCCGGGGTCGTGGGGACGACCCTATAGTCGTCGGACAAGTCGGCGGCGGGACAACCTTGACCCGGGGTCGTGGGGACGACCCTATAGTCGTCGGACAAGTCGGCGGCGGGCCGACCTAGTCCCGGGGTCGTGGGGACGACCCTATAGTCGTCGGACATGTCGGCGGCGGGCCAACCTATTCCCGGGGTCGTGGGGACGACCCTATAGTCGTCGGACATGTCGACGGTGGGCCATCCTAGACCCGGGGTCGTGGGGACGACCCTATAGTCGTCGGACATCTCGGCGGCGGGCCGACCTAGTCCCGGGGTGGTGGGGACGACCCTATAGTCGTCGGACAAGTCGACGGCGGGCCAACCTAGTCCCGTGGTCGTGGGGACGAACCTATAGTCGTCGGACATGACGGTGGCGGGCCAATCTAGTCCCGGGGTCGAGGGGACCACCCTATAGTCGTCGGACATGTCGGCGGCAGGCCAACCTAGTCCCGGGGTCGTGGGGACGACCCTATAGTCGTCGGACAAGTCGACGGCGGGCCAACCTAGTCCCGTGGTCGTGGGGACGAACCTATAGTCGTCGGACATGACGGTGGCGGGCCAATCTAGTCCCGGGGTCGAGGGGACCACCCTATAGTCGTCGGACATGTCGGCGGCAGGCCAACCTAGTCCCGTGGTCGTGGGGACGAACCTATAGTCGTCGGACATGTCGGCGGCTGGGCAACTTTTGCCAGTGGTCGTGGGGGACGACCCTATAGTCGTCGGACATGTCGGCGGCAGGGCAACTTTGGACAGTGGTGTTGGGGACGACCCTATAGTCGTCGGACAAGTCGGCGGCAAGGGCAACTTTGGCCCGTGGTCGTGGGGACGACCCTATAGTCGTCGGACATGTCGGCGGCTGGCCAACCTAGACCCGGGGTGGTGGGGACGACCCTATAGTCGTCGGACAAGTCGACGGCGGGCCAACCTAGTCCCGTGGTCGTGGGGACGAACCTATAGTCGTCGGACATGACGGTGGCGGGCCAATCTAGTCCCGGGGTCGAGGGGACCACCCTATAGTCGTCGGACATGTCGGCGGCAGGCCAACCTAGTCCCGGGGTCGTGGGGACGACCCTATAGTCGTCGGACATGTCGGCGGCTGGCCAACCTAGTCCCGGGGTCGTGGGGACGACCCTATAGTCGTCGGACAAGTGGGCGGCGGGCCAACCTACTCCCGGGGTCGTGGGGACGACCCTATAGTCGTCGGACAAGTCGGCGGCGGGACAACCTTGACCCGGGGTCGTGGGGACGACCCTATAGTCGTCGGACAAGTCGGCGGCGGGCCGACCTAGTCCCGGGGTCGTGGGGACGACCCTATAGTGGTCGGACATGTCGGCGGCGGGCCAACCTATTCCCGGGGTCGTGGGGACGACCCTATAGTCGTCGGACATGTCGACGGCGGGCCATCCTAGACCCGGGGTCGTGGGGACGACCCTATAGTCGTCGGACAAGTCGGCGGCGGGCCGACCTAGTCCCGGGGTCGTGGGGACGACCCTATAGTCGTCGGACATGTCGGCGGCTGGGCAACTTTGGCCAGTGGTCGTGGGGACGACCCTATAGTCGTCGGACATGTCGGCGGCAGGGCAACTTTGGCCCGTGGTCGTGGGGACGACACTATAGTCGTCGGACAGGTCGGCGGCAGGCCAACCTAGTCCCGGGGTCGTGGGGACGACCCTATAGTCGTCGGACATGTCGGCGGCTGGCCAACTTTGGCCCGGGTCGTGGGGACGACCCTATAGTCGTCGGACATGTCGGCGGCGGGACAACCTTGACCCGGGGTCGTGGGGACGACCCTATAGTCGTCGGACAAGTCGGCGGCGGGCCGACCTAGTCCCGGGGTCGTGGGGACGACCCTATAGTCGTCGGACAAGTCGGCGGCGGGCCAACCTAGTCCCGGGGTCGTGGGGACGACCCTATAGTCGTCGGACATGTCGGCGGCTGGGCAACTTTGGCCAGTGGTCGTGGGGACGACCCTATAGTCGTCGGACATGTCGGCGGCAGGCCAACCTAGACCCGGGGTGGTGGGGACGACCCCATAGTCGTAGGACACGTCGTCGGCGGGCCAACCTAGTCCCGGGGTCGTGGGGACGACCGTATAGTCGTCGGACATGACGGTGGCGGGCCAATCTAGTCCCGGGGTCGTGGGGACGACCCTATTGTCGTCGGACATGTCGGCGGCTGGCCAACTTTGGCCCGGGGCGTGGGGACGACCCTATAGTCGTCGGACATGTCGACGGCGGGCCAACCTAGACCCGGGGTCGTGGGGACGACCCTATAGTCGTCGGACATGTCGGCGGCGGGCCGACCTAGTCCCGGGGTCGTGGGGACGACCCTATAGTCGTCAGTCAAGTCGGCGGCGGGCCAACCTAGTCCCGTGGTCGTGGGGACGAACCTATAGTCGTCGGACATGACGGTGGCGGGCCAATCTAGTCCCGGGGTCGAGGGGACCACCCTATAGTCGTCGGACATGTCGGCGGCAGGCCAACCTAGTCCCTGGGTCGTGGGGACGACCCTATAGTCGTTGGACATGTCGGTAACTGGCCAACCTAGTCCCGGGTTCGTGGGGACGACACTATAGTCGTCGGACAGGTCGGCGGCAGGCCAACCTAGTCCCGGGGTCGTGGGGACGACCCTATAGTCGTCGGACATGTCGGCGGCGGGACAACCTTGACCCGGGGTCGTGGGGACGACCCTATAGTCGTCGGACAAGTCGGCGGCGGGCCGACCTAGTCCCGGGGTCGTGGGGACGACCCTATAGTCGTCGGACAAGTCGGCGGCGGGCCAACCTAGTCCCGGGGTCGTGGGGACGACCCTATAGTCGTCGGACATGTCGGCGGCTGGGCAACTTTGGCCAGTGGTCGTGGGGACGACCCTATAGTCGTCGGACATGTCGGCGGCAGGCCAACCTAGACCCGGGGTGGTGGGGACGACCCCATAGTCGTAGGACACGTCGTCGGCGGGCCAACCTAGTCCCGGGGTCGTGGGGACGACCGTATAGTCGTCGGACATGACGGTGGCGGGCCAATCTAGTCCCGGGGTCGTGGGGACGACCCTATTGTCGTCGGACATGTCGGCGGCTGGCCAACTTTGGCCCGGGGCGTGGGGACGACCCTATAGTCGTCGGACATGTCGACGGCGGGCCAACCTAGACCCGGGGTCGTGGGGACGACCCTATAGTCGTTGGACATGTCGGTAACTGGCCAACCTAGTCCCGGGTTCGTGGGGACGACACTATAGTCGTCGGACAGGTCGGCGGCAGGCCAACCTAGTCCCGGGGTCGTGGGGACGACCCTATAGTCGTCGGACATGTCGGCGGCTGGCCAACCTAGTCCCGGGGTCGTGGGGACGACCCTATAGTCGTCGGACAAGTGGGCGGCGGGCCAACCTACTCCCGGGGTCGTGGGGACGACCCTATAGTCGTCGGACAAGTCGGCGGCGGGACAACCTTGACCCGGGGTCGTGGGGACGACCCTATAGTCGTCGGACAAGTCGGCGGCGGGCCGACCTAGTCCCGGGGTCGTGGGGACGACCCTATAGTCGTCGGACATGTCGGCGGCGGGCCAACCTATTCCCGGGGTCGTGGGGACGACCCTATAGTCGTCGGACATGTCGACGGTGGGCCATCCTAGACCCGGGGTCGTGGGGACGACCCTATAGTCGTCGGACATCTCGGCGGCGGGCCGACCTAGTCCCGGGGTCGTGGGGACGACCCTATAGTCGTCGGACAAGTCGGCGGCAAGGGCAACTTTGGCCCGTGGTCGTGGGGACGACCCTATAGTCGTCGGACATGTCGGCGGCTGGCCAACCTAGACCCGGGGTGGTGGGGACGACCCTATAGTCGTCGGACAAGTCGACGGCGGGCCAACCTAGTCCCGTGGTCGTGGGGACGAACCTATAGTCGTCGGACATGTCGGCGGCAGGGCAACTTTGGCCCGTGGTCGTGGGGACGACACTATAGTCGTCGGACATGTCGGCGGCAGGCCAACCTAGTCCCGGGGTCTTGGGGACGACCCTATAGTCGTCGGACATGTCGGCGGCTGGCCAACTTTGGCCCGGGTCGTGGGGACGACCCTATAGTCGTCGGACATGTCGGCGGCGGGACAACCTTGACCCGGGGTCGTGGGGACGACCCTATAGTCGTCGGACAAGTCGGCGGCGGGCCGACCTAGTCCCGGGGTCGTGGGGACGACCCTATAGTCGTCGGACAAGTCGGCGGCGGGCCAACCTAGTCCCGGGGTCGTGGGGACGACCCTATAGTCGTCGGACATGTCGGCGGCTGGGCAACTTTGGCCAGTGGTCGTGGGGACGACCCTATAGTCGTCGGACATGTCGGCGGCAGGGCAACTTTGGCCCGTGGTCGTGGGGACGACCCTATAGTCGTCGGACATGTCGACGGCGGGCCATCCTAGACCCGGGGTCGTGGGGACGACCCTATAGTCGTCGGACATGTCGGCGGCTGGGCAACTTTGGCCAGTGGTCGTGGGGACGACCCTATAGTCGTCGGACATGTCGGCGGCAGGGCAACGTTGGCCCGTGGTCGTGGGGACGACCCTATAGTCTTCGGACATGTCGGCGGCTGGCCAACTTTGGCCCGGGGCGTGGGGACGACCCTATAGTCGTCGGACATGTCGGCGGCTGGCCAACCTAGACCCGGGGTGGTGGGGACGACCCTATAGTCGTCGGACAAGTCGGCGGCGGGCCAACCTAGTCCCGTGGTCGTGGGGACGAACCTATAGTCGTCGGACATGACGGTGGCGGGCCAATCTAGTCCCGGGGTCGAGGGGACCACCCTATAGTCGTCGGACATGTCGGCGGCAGGCCAACCTAGTCCCGGGGTCGTGGGGACGACCCTATAGTCGTCGGACATGTCGGCGGCTGGCCAACTTTGGCCCGGGTCGTGGAGACGACCCTATAGTCGTCGGACAAGTCGGCGGCGGGCCAACCTAGTCCCGGGGTCGTGGGGACGACCCTATAGTCGTCGGACATGTCGGCGGCTGGCCAACTTTGGCCCGGGTCGTGGGGACGACCCTATAGTCGTCGGACAAGTCGGCGGCGGGCCGACCTAGTCCCGGGGTCGTGGGGACTACCGTATAGTCGTCGGACATGACGGTGGCGGGCCAATCTAGTCCCGGGGTCGTGGGGACGACCCTGTAGTCGTCGGACATGTCGGCGGCTGGCCAACTTTGGCCCGGGGCGTGGGGACGACCCTATAGTCGTCGGACATGTCGGCGGCGGGCCAACCAAGACCCGGGGTCGTGGGGACGACCCTATAGTCGTCGGACATGTCGGCGGCCGGGCAACATTGGCCCGGGGTGGTGGGGACGACCCCATAGTCGTAGTACACGTCGTCGGCGGGTCAACCTAGTCCCGGGGTCGTGGGGACGACCGTATAGTCGTCGGACATGACGGTGGCTGGCCAACTTTGGCCCGGGTCGTGGGGACGACCCTATAGTCGTCGGACAAGTCGGCCGCGGGCCGACCTAGTCCCGGGGCGTGGGGACGACCCTATAGTCGTCGGACATGTCGGTAACTGGCCAACCTAGTCCCAGGTTCGTGGGGACGACACTATAGTCGTCGGACAAGTCGGCGGCGGGCCAACCTAGTCCCGTGGCCGTGGGGACGACCGTATAGTCGTCGGACATGTCGGCGGCTGGCCAACCTAGTCCCGGAGTCGTGGGGACGACCCTATAGTCGTCGGACAAGTGGGCGGCGGGCCAACCTACTCCCGGGGTCGTGGGGACGACCCTATAGTCGTCGGACATGTCGGCGGCTGGCCAACCTTGGCCCGGGGCGTGCGGACGACCCTATAGTCGTCGGACATGTCGGTAACTGGCCAACCTAGTCCCGGGTTCGTGGGGACGACACTATAGTCGTCGGACAGGTCGGCGGCAGGCCAACCTAGTCCCGGGGTCGTGGGGACGACCCTATAGTCGTCGGACATGTCCGCGGCTGGCCAACTTTGGCCCGGGTCGTGGGGACGACCCTATAGTCGTCGGACATGTCGGCGGCGGGCCAACCTAGTCCCGGGATCGTGGGGACGACCCTATAGTCGTCGGACAAGTCGGCGGCGGGCCAACCTAGTCCCGTGGTCGTGGGGACGACCATATAGTCGTCGGACAAGTGGGCGGCGGGCCAACCTACTCCCGGGGTCGTGGGGACGACCCTATAGTCGTCGGACAAGTCGGCGGCGGGACAACCTTGACCCGGGGTCGTGGGGACGACCCTATAGTCGTCGGACAAGTCGGCGGCGGGCCGACCTAGTCCCGGGGTCGTGGGGACGACCCTATAGTCGTCGGACATGTCGGCGGCGGGCCAACCTAGTCCCGGGGTCGTGGGGACGACCCTATAGTCGTCGGACATGTCGGCGGCTGGGCAACTTTGGCCAGTGGTCGTGGGGACGACCCTATAGTCGTCGGACATGTCGGCGGCAGGGCAACTTTGGACAGTGGTCGTGGGGACGACTCCATAGTCGGACATGTCGGCGGCAGGGCAACTTTGGCCCGTGGTCGTGGGGACGACCCTATAGTCGTCGGACATGTCGGCGGCTGGGCAACTTTGGCCAGTGGTCGTGGGGACGACCCTATAGTCGTCGGACATGTCGGCTGCAGGGCAACTTTGGCCCGTGGTCGTGGGGACGACCCTATAGTCGTCGGACATGTCGGCGGCTGGCCAACCTTGGCCCGGGGCGTGCGGACGACCCTATAGTCGTCGGACATGTCGGTAACAGGCCAACCTAGTCCCGGGTTCGTGGGGACGACACTATAGTCGTCGGACAGGTCGGCGGCAGGCCAACCTAGTCCCGGGTCGTGGGGACGACCCTATAGTCGTCGGACATGTCGGCGGCTGGCCAACTTTGGCCCGGGTCGTGGGGACGACCCTATAGACGTCGGACATGTCGGCGGCGGGCCAACCTAGTCCCGGGATCGTGGGGACGACCCTATAGTCGTCGGACAAGTCGACGGCGGGCCAACCTAGTCCCGTGGTCGTGGGGACGACCATATAGTCGTCGGACATGTCGGCGGCTGGCCAACCTAGTCCCGGGGTCGTGGGGACGACCCTATAGTCGTCGGACAAGTGGGCGGCGGGCCAACCTACTCCCGGGGTCGTGGGGACGACCCTATAGTCGTCGGACAAGTCGGCGGCGGGACAACCTTGACCCGGGGTCGTGGGGACGACCCTATAGTCGTCGGACAAGTCGGGGGCGGGCCGACCTAGTCCCGGGGTCGTGGGGACGACCCTATAGTCGTCGGACATGTCGGCGGCTGGGCAACTTTGGCCAGTGGTCGTGGGGACGACCCTATAGTCGTCGGACATGTCGGCGGCAGGGCAACTTTGGCCAGTGGTCGTGGGGACGACCCTATAGTCTTCGGACATGTCGGCGGCAGGGCAACTTTGGGCCGTGGTCGTGGGGACGACCCTATAGTCGTCGGACAAGTCGGCGGCAGGGCAACTTTGGCCCGTGGTCGTGGGGACGACCCTATAGTCGTCGGACATGTCGGCGGCTGGCCAACTTTGGCCCGGGGCGTGGGGACGACCCTATAGTCGTCGGACATGTCGGTAACTGGCCAACCTAGTCCCGGGTTCGTGGGGACGACACTATAGTCGTCGGACAGGTCGGCGGCAGGCCAACCTAGTCCCGGGGTCGTGGGGACGACCCTATAGTCGTCGGACATGTCGGCGGCTGGCCAACTTTGGCCCGGGTCGTGGGGACGACCCTATAGTCGTCGGACATGTCGGCGGCGGGCCAACCTAGTCCCGGGATCGTGGGGACGACCCTATAGTCGTCGGACAAGTCGGCGGCGGGCCAACCTAGTCCCGTGGTCGTAGGGACGACCATATAGTCGTCGGACATGTCGGCGGCTGGCCAACCTAGTCCCGGGGTCGTGGGGACGACCCTATAGTCGTCGGACAAGTGGGCGGCGGGCCAACCTACTCCCGGGGTCGTGGGGACGACCCTATAGTCGTCGGACAAGTCGGCGGCGGGACAACCTTGACCCGGGGTCGTGGGGACGACCCTATAGTCGTCGGACAAGTCGGCGGCGGGCCGACCTAGTTCCGGGGTCGTGGGGACGACCCTATAGTCGTCGGACATGTCGGCGGCTGGGCAACTTTGGCCAGTGGTCGTGGGGGACGACCCTATAGTCGTCGGACATGTCGGCGGCAGGGCAACTTTGGACAGTGGTGTTGGGGACGACCCTATAGTCGTCGGACATGTCGGCGGCAGGGCAACTTTGGCCCGTGGTCGTGGGGACGACCCTATAGTCGTCGGACATGCCGGCGGCTGGCCAACTTTGGCCCGGGGCGTGGGCACGACCCTATAGTCGTCGGACATGTCGACGGCGGGCCATCCTAGACCCGGGGTCGTGGGGACGACCCTATAGTCGTCGGACATGTCGGCGGCTGGGCAACTTTGGCCAGTGGTCGTGGGGACGACCCTATAGTCGTCGGACAAGTCGGCGGCGGGCCAACCTGGTCCCGGGGTCGTGGGGACGACCCTATAGTCGTCGGACATGTCGGCGGCGGGGCAACTTTGGCCAGTGGTCGTGGGGACGACCCTATATTCGTCGGACATGTCGGCGGCAGGGCAACTTTGGCCCGTGGTCGTGGGGACGACCCTATAGTCGTCGGACATGTCGGCGGCTGGCCAACTTTGGCCCGGGACGTGGGGACGACCCTATAGTCGTCGGACATGTCGGTAACTGGCCAACCTAGTCCCGGGTTCGTGGGGACGACCCTATAGTCGTCGGACATGTCGGCGGCAGGGCAACTTTGGCCAGTGGTCGTGGGGACGACCCTATAGTCGTCGGACATGTCGGTAACTGGCCAACCTAGTCCCGGGTTCGTGGGGACGACACTATAGTCGTCGGACAGGTCGGCGGCAGGCCAACCTAGTCCCGGGGTCGTGGGGACGACCCTATAGTCGTCGGACATGTCGGCGGCTGGCCAACTTTGGCCCGGGTCGTAGGGACGACCCTATAGTCGTCGGACATGTCGGCGGCTGGGCAACTTTGGCCAGTGGTCGTGGGGACGACCCTATAGTCGTCGGACATGTCGGCGGCAGGGCAACTTTGGACAGTGGTGTTGGGGACGACCCTATAGTCGTCGGACATGTCGGCGGCAGGGCAACTTTGGCCCGTGGTCGTGGGGACGACCCTATAGTCGTCGGACATGCCGGCGGCTGGCCAACTTTGGCCCGGGGCGTGGGGACGACCCTATAGTCGTCGGACATGTCGACGGCGGGCCATCCTAGACCCGGGGTCGTGGGGACGACCCTATAGTCGTCGGACATGTCGGCGGCGGGCCGACCTAGTCCCGGGGTCGTGGGGACGACCCTATAGTCGTCGGACAAGTCGGCGGCGGGGCAACTTTGGCCCGTGGTCGTGGGGACGACCCTATAGTCGTCGGACATGTCGGCGGCCGGGCAACATTGGCCCGGGGTGGTGGGGACGACCCCATAGTCGTAGTACACGTCGTCGGCGGGTCAACCTAGTCCCGGGGTCGTGGGGACGACCGTATAGTCGTCGGACATGACGGTGGCTGGCCAACTTTGGCCCGGGTCGTGGGGACGACCCTATAGTCGTCGGACAAGTCGGCCGCGGGCCGACCTAGTCCCGGGGCGTGGGGACGACCCTATAGTCGTCGGACATGTCGGTAACTGGCCAACCTAGTCCCGGGTTCGTGGGGACGACACTATAGTCGTCGGACAAGTCGGCGGCGGGCCAACCTAGTCCCGTGGTCGTGGGGACGACCGTATAGTCGTCGGACATGTCGGCGGCTGGCCAACCTAGTCCCGGAGTCGTGGGGACGACCCTATAGTCGTCGGACAAGTGGGCGGCGGGCCAACCTACTCCCGGGGTCGTGGGGACGACCCTATAGTCGTCGGACATGTCGGCGGCTGGCCAACCTTGGCCCGGGGCGTGCGGACGACCCTATAGTCGTCGGACATGTCGGTAACTGGCCAACCTAGTCCCGGGTTCGTGGGGACGACACTATAGTCGTCGGACAGGTCGGCGGCAGGCCAACCTAGTCCCGGGGTCGTGGGGACGACCCTATAGTCGTCGGACATGTCCGCGGCTGGCCAACTTTGGCCCGGGTCGTGGGGACGACCCTATAGTCGTCGGACATGTCGGCGGCGGGCCAACCTAGTCCCGGGATCGTGGGGACGACCCTATAGTCGTCGGACAAGTCGGCGGCGGGCCAACCTAGTCCCGTGGTTGTGGGGACGACCATATAGTCGTCGGACAAGTGGGCGGCGGGCCAACCTACTCCCGGGGTCGTGGGGACGACCCTATAGTCGTCGGACAAGTCGGCGGCGGGACAACCTTGACCCGGGGTCGTGGGGACGACCCTATAGTCGTCGGACAAGTCGGCGGCGGGCCGACCTAGTCCCGGGGTCGTGGGGACGACCCTATAGTCGTCGGACATGTCGGCGGCGGGCCAACCTAGTCCCGGGGTCGTGGGGACGACCCTATAGTCGTCGGACATGTCGGCGGCTGGGCAACTTTGGCCAGTGGTCGTGGGGACGACCCTATAGTCGTCGGACATGTCGGCGGCAGGGCAACTTTGGACAGTGGTCGTGGGGACGACTCCATAGTCGGACATGTCGGCGGCAGGGCAACTTTGGCCCGTGGTCGTGGGGACGACCCTATAGTCGTCGGACATGTCGGCGGCTGGGCAACTTTGGCCAGTGGTCGTGGGGACGACCCTATAGTCGTCGGACATGTCGGCTGCAGGGCAACTTTGGCCCGTGGTCGTGGGGACGACCCTATAGTCGTCGGACATGTCGGCGGCTGGCCAACCTTGGCCCGGGGCGTGCGGACGACCCTATAGTCGTCGGACATGTCGGTAACAGGCCAGCCTAGTCCCGGGTTCGTGGGGACGACACTATAGTCGTCGGACAGGTCGGCGGCAGGCCAACCTAGTCCCGGGTCGTGGGGACGACCCTATAGTCGTCGGACATGTCGGCGGCTGGCCAACTTTGGCCCGGGTCGTGGGGACGACCCTATAGACGTCGGACATGTCGGCGGCGGGCCAACCTAGTCCCGGGATCGTGGGGACGACCCTATAGTCGTCGGACAAGTCGACGGCGGGCCAACCTAGTCCCGTGGTCGTGGGGACGACCATATAGTCGTCGGACATGTCGGCGGCTGGCCAACCTAGTCCCGGGGTCGTGGGGACGACCCTATAGTCGTCGGACAAGTGGGCGGCGGGCCAACCTACTCCCGGGGTCGTGGGGACGACCCTATAGTCGTCGGACAAGTCGGCGGCGGGACAACCTTGACCCGGGGTCGTGGGGACGACCCTATAGTCGTCGGACAAGTCGGGGGCGGGCCGACCTAGTCCCGGGGTCGTGGGGACGACCCTATAGTCGTCGGACATGTCGGCGGCTGGGCAACTTTGGCCAGTGGTCGTGGGGACGACCCTATAGTCGTCGGACATGTCGGCGGCAGGGCAACTTTGGCCAGTGGTCGTGGGGACGACCCTATAGTCGTCGGACATGTCGGCGGCTGGCCAACTTTGGCCCGGGGCGTGGGGACGACCCTATAGTCGTCGGACATGTCGGTAACTGGCCAACCTAGTCCCGGGTTCGTGGGGACGACACTATAGTCGTCGGACAGGTCGGCGGCAGGCCAACCTAGTCCCGGGGTCGTGGGGACGACCCTATAGTCGTCGGACATGTCGGCGGCTGGGCAACTTTGGCCAGTGGTCGTGGGGACGACCCTATAGTCGTCGGACAAGTCGGCGGCGGGCCAACCTGGTCCCGGGGTCGTGGGGACGACCCTATAGTCGTCGGACATGTCGGCGGCGGGGCAACTTTGGCCAGTGGTCGTGGGGACGACCCTATATTCGTCGGACATGTCGGCGGCAGGGCAACTTTGGCCCGTGGTCGTGGGGACGACCCTATAGTCGTCGGACATGTCGGCGGCTGGCCAACTTTGGCCCGGGGCGTGGGGACGACCCTATAGTCGTCGGACATGTCGGTAACTGGCCAACCTAGTCCCGGGTTCGTGGGGACGACCCTATAGTCGTCGGACATGTCGGCGGCAGGGCAACTTTGGCCAGTGGTCGTGGGGACGACCCTATAGTCGTCGGACATGTCGGTAACTGGCCAACCTAGTCCCGGGTTCGTGGGGACGACACTATAGTCGTCGGACAGGTCGGCGGCGGGCCAACCTAGTCCCGGGGTCGTGGGGACGACCCTATAGTCGTCGGACATGTCGGCGGCTGGCCAACCTTGGCCCGGGGCGTGGGGACGACCCTATAGTCGTCGGACATGTCGGCGGCGGGCCAACCTAGTCCCGGGGTCGTGGGGACGACCCTATAGTCGTCGGACATGTCGGCGGCTGGGCAACTTTGGCCAGTGGTCGTGGGGACGACCCTATAGTCGTAGGACACGTCGTCGGCGGGCCAACCTAGTCCCGGGGCCGTGGGGACGACCGTATAGTCGTCGGACATGACGGTGGCGGGCCAATCTAGTCCCGGGGTCGTGGGGACGACCCTATAGTCGTCGGACATGTCGGCGGCTGGCCAACTTTGGCCCGGGGCCTGGGGACAACCCTATAGTCGTCGGACATGTCGACGGCGGGCCAACCTAGACCCGGGGTCGTGGGGACGACCCTATAGTCGTCGGACATGTCGGCGGCGGGCCGACCTAGTCCCGGGGTCGTGGGGACGTCCCTATAGTCGTCGGACATGTCGGCGGCGGGCCAACCTAGTCCCGGGATCGTGGGGACGACCCTATAGTCGTCGGACATGTCGGCGGCTGGCCAACCTAGTCCCGGGGTCGTGGGGACGACCCTATAGTCGCCGGACATGTCGGCGGCTGGGCAACTTTGGCCAGTGGTCGTGGGGACGACCCTATAGTCGTCGGACATGTCGGCGGCAGGGCAACTTTGGCCAGTGGTCGTGGGGACGACCCTATAGTCGTCGGACATGTCGGCGGCTGGCCAACTTTGGCCCGGGGCGTGGGGACGACCCTATAGTCGTCGGACATGTCGGTAACTGGCCAACCTAGTCCCGGGTTCGTGGGGACGACACTATAGTCGTCGGACAGGTCGGCGGCAGGCCAACCTAGTCCCGGGGTCGTGGGGACGACCCTATAGTCGTCGGACATGTCGGCGGCTGGGCAACTTTGGCCAGTGGTCGTGGGGACGACCCTATAGTCGTCGGACAAGTCGGCGGCGGGCCAACCTGGTCCCGGGGTCGTGGGGACGACCCTATAGTCGTCGGACATGTCGGCGGCGGGGCAACTTTGGCCAGTGGTCGTGGGGACGACCCTATATTCGTCGGACATGTCGGCGGCAGGGCAACTTTGGCCCGTGGTCGTGGGGACGACCCTATAGTCGTCGGACATGTCGGCGGCTGGCCAACTTTGGCCCGGGGCGTGGGGACGACCCTATAGTCGTCGGACATGTCGGTAACTGGCCAACCTAGTCCCGGGTTCGTGGGGACGACCCTATAGTCGTCGGACATGTCGGCGGCAGGGCAACTTTGGCCAGTGGTCGTGGGGACGACCCTATAGTCGTCGGACATGTCGGTAACTGGCCAACCTAGTCCCGGGTTCGTGGGGACGACACTATAGTCGTCGGACAGGTCGGCGGCGGGCCAACCTAGTCCCGGGGTCGTGGGGACGACCCTATAGTCGTCGGACATGTCGGCGGCTGGCCAACCTTGGCCCGGGGCGTGGGGACGACCCTATAGTCGTCGGACATGTCGGCGGCGGGCCAACCTAGTCCCGGGGTCGTGGGGACGACCCTATAGTCGTCGGACATGTCGGCGGCTGGGCAACTTTGGCCAGTGGTCGTGGGGACGACCCTATAGTCGTAGGACACGTCGTCGGCGGGCCAACCTAGTCCCGGGGCCGTGGGGACGACCGTATAGTCGTCGGACATGACGGTGGCGGGCCAATCTAGTCCCGGGGTCGTGGGGACGACCCTATAGTCGTCGGACATGTCGGCGGCTGGCCAACTTTGGCCCGGGGCCTGGGGACAACCCTATAGTCGTCGGACATGTCGACGGCGGGCCAACCTAGACCCGGGGTCGTGGGGACGACCCTATAGTCGTCGGACATGTCGGCGGCGGGCCGACCTAGTCCCGGGGTCGTGGGGACGTCCCTATAGTCGTCGGACATGTCGGCGGCGGGCCAACCTAGTCCCGGGATCGTGGGGACGACCCTATAGTCGTCGGACATGTCGGCGGCTGGCCAACCTAGTCCCGGGGTCGTGGGGACGACCCTATAGTCGCCGGACAAATGGGCGGCGGGCCAACCTACTCCCGGGGTCGTGGGGACGACCCTATAGTCGTCGGACAAGTCGGCGGCGGGACAACCTTGACCCGGGGTCGTGGGGACGACCCTATAGTCGTCGGACATGTCGGCGGCGGGCCAACCTAGTCCCGGGGTCGTGGGGACGACCCTATAGTCGTCGGACATGTCGGCGGCTGGGCAACTTTGGCCAGTGGTCGTGGGGACGACCCTATAGTCGTCGGACATGTCGGCGGCAGGGCAACTTTGGACAGTGGTGTTGGGGACGACCCTATAGTCGTCGGACATGTCGGCGGCAGGGCAACTTTGGCCCGTGGTCGTGGGGACGACCCTATAGTCGTCGGACATGTCGGCGGCTGGCCAACTTTGGCCCGGGGCGTGGGGACGACCCTATAGTCGTCGGACATGTCGACGGCGGGCCATCCTAGACCCGGGGTCGTGGGGACGACCCTATAGTCGTCGGACAAGTCGGCGGCGGGCCAACCTAGTCCCGTGGTCGTGGGGACGAACCTATAGTCGTCGGACATGACGGTGGCGGGCCAATCTAGTCCCGGGGTCGAGGGGACAACCCTATAGTCGTCGGACATGTCGGCGGCAGGCCAACCTAGTCCCGGGGTCGTGGGGACGACCCTATAGTCGTCGGACATGTCGGCGGCTTGCCAACTTTGGCCCGGGTCGTGGGGACGACCCTATAGTCGTCGGACAAGTCGGCGGCGGGCCAACCTAGTCCCGGGGTCGTGGGGACGACCCTATAGTCGTCGGACAAGTCGGCGGCGGGCCAACCTAGTCCCGTGGTCGTAGGGAAGACCATATAGTCGTCGGACATGTCGGCGGCTGGCCAACCTAGTCCCGGGGTCGTGGGGACGACCCTATAGTCGTCGGACAAGTGGGCGGCGGGCCAACCTACTCCCGGGGTCGTGGGGACGACCCTATAGTCGTCGGACAAGTCGGCGGCGGGACAACCTTGACCCGGGGTCGTGGGGACGACCCTATAGTCGTCGGACAAGTCGGCGGCGGGCCGACCTAGTTCCGGGGTCGTGGGGACGACCCTATAGTCGTCGGACATGTCGTCGGCTGGGCAACTTTGGCCAGTGGTCGTGGGGGACGACCCTATAGTCGTCGGACATGTCGGCGGCAGGGCAACTTTGGACAGTGGTGTTGGGGACGACCCTATAGTCGTCGGACATGTCGGCGGCAGGGCAACTTTGGCCCGTGGTCGTGGGGACGACCCTATAGTCGTCGGACATGCCGGCGGCTGGCCAACTTTGGCCCGGGGCGTGGGCACGACCCTATAGTCGTCGGACATGTCGACGGCGGGCCATCCTAGACCCGGGGTCGTGGGGACGACCCTATAGTCGTCGGACATGTCGGCGGCTGGGCAACTTTGGCCAGTGGTCGTGGGGACGACCCTATAGTCGTCGGACAAGTCGGCGGCGGGCCAACCTGGTCCCGGGGTCGTGGGGACGACCCTATAGTCGTCGGACATGTCGGCGGCGGGGCAACTTTGGCCAGTGGTCGTGGGGACGACCCTATATTCGTCGGACATGTCGGCGGCAGGGCAACTTTGGCCCGTGGTCGTGGGGACGACCCTATAGTCGTCGGACATGTCGGCGGCTGGCCAACTTTGGCCCGGGGCGTGGGGACGACCCTATAGTCGTCGGACATGTCGGTAACTGGCCAACCTAGTCCCGGGTTCGTGGGGACGACCCTATAGTCGTCGGACATGTCGGCGGCAGGGCAACTTTGGCCAGTGGTCGTGGGGACGACCCTATAGTCGTCGGACATGTCGGTAACTGGCCAACCTAGTCCCGGGTTCGTGGGGACGACACTATAGTCGTCGGACAGGTCGGCGGCAGGCCAACCTAGTCCCGGGGTCGTGGGGACGACCCTATAGTCGTCGGACATGTCGGCGGCTGGCCAACTTTGGCCCGGGTCGTGGGGACGACCCTATAGTCGTCGGACATGTCGGCGGCTGGGCAACTTTGGCCAGTGGTCGTGGGGACGACCCTATAGTCGTCGGACATGTCGGCGGCAGGGCAACTTTGGACAGTGGTGTTGGGGACGACCCTATAGTCGTCGGACATGTCGGCGGCAGGGCAACTTTGGCCCGTGGTCGTGGGGACGACCCTATAGTCGTCGGACATGCCGGCGGCTGGCCAACTTTGGCCCGGGGCGTGGGGACGACCCTATAGTCGTCGGACATGTCGACGGCGGGCCATCCTAGACCCGGGGTCGTGGGGACGACCCTATAGTCGTCGGACATGTCGGCGGCGGGCCGACCTAGTCCCGGGGTCGTGGGGACGACCCTATAGTCGTCGGACAAGTCGGCGGCGGGCCAACCTAGTCCCGTGGTCGTGGGGACGAACCTATAGTCGTCGGACATGACGGTGGCGGGCCAATCTAGTCCCGGGGTCGAGGGGACCACCCTATAGTCGTCGGACATGTCGGCGGCAGGCCAACCTAGTCCCGGGGTCGTGGGGACGACCCTATAGTCGTCGGACATGTCGGCGGCTTGCCAACTTTGGCCCGGGTCGTGGGGACGACCCTATAGTCGTCGGACAAGTGGGCGGCGGGCCAACCTACTCCCGGGGTCGTGGGGACGACCCTATAGTCGTCGGACAAGTCGGCGGCGGGACAACCTTGACCCGGGGTCGTGGGGACGACCCTATAGTCGTCGGACATGTCGGCGGCTGGGCAACTTTGGCCAGTGGTCGTGGGGACGACCCTATAGTCGTCGGACATGTCGGCGGCAGGGCAACTTTGGACAGTGGTGTTGGGGACGACCCTATAGTCGTCGGACATGTCGGCGGCAGGGCAACTTTGGCCCGTGGTCGTGGGGACGACCCTATAGTCGTCGGACATGTCGGCGGCAGGGCAACTTTGGACAGTGGTGTTGGGGACGACCCTATAGTCGTCGGACATGTCGGCGGCAGGGCAACTTTGGCCCGTGGTCGTGGGGACGACCCTATAGTCGTCGGACATGTCGGCGGCTGGCCAACTTTGGCCCGGGGCGTGGGGACGACCCTATAGTCGTCGGACATGTCGACGGCGGGCCATCCTAGACCCGGGGTCGTGGGGACGACCCTATAGTCGTCGGACATGTCGGCGGCGGGCCGACCTAGTCCCGGGGTCGTGGGGACGACCCTATAGTCGTCGGACAAGTCGGCGGCGGGCCAACCTAGTCCCGTGGTCGTGGGGACGAACCTATAGTCGTCGGACATGACGGTGGCGGGCCAATCTAGTCCCGGGGTCGAGGGGACCACCCTATAGTCGTCGGACATGTCGGCGGCAGGCCAACCTAGTCCCGGGGTCGTGGGGACGACCCTATAGTCGTCGGACATGTCGGCGGCTTGCCAACTTTGGCCCGGGTCGTGGGGACGACCCTATAGTCGTCGGACAAGTCGGCGGCGGGCCAACCTAGTCCCGGGGTCGTGGGGACGACCCTATAGTCGTCGGACATGTCGGCGGCTGGCCAACTTTGGCCCGGGTCGTGGGGACGACCCTATAGTCGTCGGACAAGTCGGCGGCGGGCCGACCTAGTCCCGGGGTCGTGGGGACGACCCTATAGTCGTCGGACATGTCGGCGGCTGGGCAACTTTGGCCAGTGGTCGTGGGGACGACCCTATAGTCGTCGGACATGTCGGCGGCAGGGCAACTTTGGCCCGTGGTCGTGGGGACGACCCTATAGTCTTCGGACATGTCGGCGGCTGGCCAACCTAGACCCGGGGTGGTGGGGACGACCCTATAGTCGTCGGACAAGTCGGCGGCGGGCCAACCTAGTCCCGTGGTCGTGGGGACGAACCTATAGTCGTCGGACATGACGGTGGCGGGCCAATCTAGTCCCGGGGTCGAGGGGACGACCCTATAGTCGTCGGACATGTCGGCGGCTGGCCAACCTAGTCCCGTGGTCGTGGGGACGAACCTATAGTCGTCGGACATGACGGTGGCGGGCCAACCTAGTCCCGGGGTCGAGGGGACCACCCTATAGTCGTCGGACATGTCGGCGGCAGGCCAACCTAGTCCCGGGGTCGTGGGGACGACCCTATAGTCGTCGGACATATCGGCGGCTGGCCAACTTTGGCCCGGGTCGTGGGGACGACCCTATAGTCGTCGGACAAGTCGGCGGCGGGCCAACCTAGTCCCGGGGTCGTGGGGACGACCCTATAGTCGTCGGACATGTCGGCGGCTGGCCAACTTTAGCCCGGGTCGTGGGGACGACCCTATAGTCGTCGGACAAGTCGACGGCGGGCCAACCTAGACCCGGGGTCGTGGGGACGACCCTATAGTCGTCGGACATGTCGGCGGCGGGCCGACTAAGTCCCGGGGTCGTGGGGACGACCCTATAGTCGTCGGACATATCGGCGGCTGGCCAACTTTGGCCCGGGTCGTGGGGACGACCCTATAGTCGTCGGACAAGTCGGCGGCGGGCCAACCTAGTCCCGGGGTCGTGGGGACGACCCTATAGTCGTCGGACATGTCGGCGGCTGGCCAACTTTAGCCCGGGTCGTGGGGACGACCCTATAGTCGTCGGACAAGTCGGCGGCGGGCCGACCTAGTCCCGGGGTCGTGGGGACGACCCTATAGTCGTCGGACATGTCGGCGGCTGGGCAACTTTGCCAGTGGTCGTGGGGACGACCCTATAGTCGTCGGACATGTCGGCGGCAGGGCAACTTTGGCCCGTGGTCGTGGGGACGATCCTATAGTCGTCGGGCATGTCGGCGGCTGGCCAACCTAGACCCGGGGTGGTGGGGACGACCCTATAGTCGTCGGACATGTCGGCGGCTGGCCAACTCAGTCTCGTGGTCGTGGGGACGACCCCATAGTCGTAGGACACGTCGGCGGCGGGCCAACCTAGTCCCGGGGTCGTGGGGACGACCGTATAGTCGTCGGACATGACGGTGGCGGGCCAATCTAGTCCCGGGGTCGTGGAGACGACCCTATAGTCGTCGGACATGTCGGCGGCTGGCCAACTTTGGCCCGGGGCGTGGGGACGACCCTATAGTCGTCGGACATGTCGGCGGCGGGCCAACCAAGACCCGGGGTCGTGGGGACGACCCTATAGTCGTCGGACATGTCGGCGGCAGAGCAACTTTGGCCCGTGGTCTTGGGGACGACCCTATAGTCGTCGGACATGTCGGTATCTGGCCAACCTAGTCCCGGGGTCGTGGGGACGACCGTATAGTCGTCGGACATGACGGTGGCGGGCCAATCTAGTCCCGGGGTCGTGGAGACGACCCTATAGTCGTCGGACATGTCGGCGGCTGGCCAACTTTGGCCCGGGGCGTGGGGACGACCCTATAGTCGTCGGACAAGTCGGCGGCGGTCCAACCTAGTCCCGTGGTCGTGGGGACGAACCTATAGTCGTCGGACATGACGGTGGCGGGCCAATCTAGTCCCGGGGTCGAGGGGACGACCCTATAGTCGTCGGACATGTCGGCGGCTGGCCAACCTAGTCCCGTGGTCGTGGGGACGAACCTATAGTCGTCGGACATGACGGTGGCGGGCCAACCTAGTCCCGGGGTCGAGGGGACCACCCTATAGTCGTCGGACATGTCGGCGGCAGGCCAACCTAGTCCCGGGGTCGTGGGGACGACCCTATAGTCGTCGGACATATCGGCGGCTGGCCAACTTTGGCCCGGGTCGTGGGGACGACCCTATAGTCGTCGGACAAGTCGGCGGCGGGCCAACCTAGTCCCGGGGTCGTGGGGACGACCCTATAGTCGTCGGACATGTCGGCGGCTGACCAACTTTAGCCCGGGTCGTGGGGACGACCCTATAGTCGTCGGACAAGTCGACGGCGGGCCAACCTAGACCCGGGGTCGTGGGGACGACCCTATAGTCGTCGGACATGTCGGCGGCTGGCCAACTTTAGCCCGGGTCGTGGGGACGACCCTATAGTCGTCGGACAAGTCGGCGGCGGGCCGACCTAGTCCCGGGGTCGTGGGGACGACCCTATAGTCGTCGGACATGTCGGCGGCTGGGCAACTTTGCCAGTGGTCGTGGGGACGACCCTATAGTCGTCGGACATGTCGGCGGCAGGGCAACTTTGGCCCGTGGTCGTGGGGACGATCCTATAGTCGTCGGGCATGTCGGCGGCTGGCCAACCTAGACCCGGGGTGGTGGGGACGACCCTATAGTCGTCGGACATGTCGGCGGCTGGCCAACTCAGTCTCGTGGTCGTGGGGACGACCCCATAGTCGTAGGACACGTCGGCGGCGGGCCAACCTAGTCCCGGGGTCGTGGGGACGACCGTATAGTCGTCGGACATGACGGTGGCGGGCCAATCTAGTCCCGGGGTCGTGGAGACGACCCTATAGTCGTCGGACATGTCGGCGGCTGGCCAACTTTGGCCCGGGGCGTGGGGACGACCCTATAGTCGTCGGACATGTCGGCGGCGGGCCAACCAAGACCCGGGGTCGTGGGGACGACCCTATAGTCGTCGGACATGTCGGCGGCAGAGCAACTTTGGCCCGTGGTCTTGGGGACGACCCTATAGTCGTCGGACATGTCGGTATCTGGCCAACCTAGTCCCGGGGTCGTGGGGACGACCGTATAGTCGTCGGACATGACGGTGGCGGGCCAATCTAGTCCCGGGGTCGTGGAGACGACCCTATAGTCGTCGGACATGTCGGCGGCTGGCCAACTTTGGCCCGGGGCGTGGGGACGACCCTATAGTCGTCGGACAAGTCGGCGGCGGTCCAACCTAGTCCCGTGGTCGTGGGGACGAACCTATAGTCGTCGGACATGACGGTGGCGGGCCAATCTAGTCCCGGGGTCGAGGGGACGACCCTATAGTCGTCGGACATGTCGGCGGCTGGCCAACCTAGTCCCGTGGTCGTGGGGACGAACCTATAGTCGTCGGACATGACGGTGGCGGGCCAACCTAGTCCCGGGGTCGAGGGGACCACCCTATAGTCGTCGGACATGTCGGCGGCAGGCCAACCTAGTCCCGGGGTCGTGGGGACGACCCTATAGTCGTCGGACATATCGGTGGCTGGCCAACTTTGGCCCGGGTCGTGGGGACGACCCTATAGTCGTCGGACAAGTCGGCGGCGGGCCAACCTAGTCCCGGGGTCGTGGGGACGACCCTATAGTCGTCGGACATGTCGGCGGCTGACCAACTTTAGCCCGGGTCGTGGGGACGACCCTATAGTCGTCGGACAAGTCGACGGCGGGCCAACCTAGACCCGGGGTCGTGGGGACGACCCTATAGTCGTCGGACATGTCGGCGGCTGGCCAACTTTAGCCCGGGTCGTGGGGACGACCCTATAGTCGTCGGACAAGTCGGCGGCGGGCCGACCTAGTCCCGGGGTCGTGGGGACGACCCTATAGTCGTCGGACATGTCGGCGGCTGGGCAACTTTGGCCAGTGGTCGTGGGGACGACCCTATAGTCGTCGGACATGTCGGCGGCAGGGCAACTTTGGCCCGTGGTCGTGGGGACGATCCTATAGTCGTCGGGCATGTCGGCGGCTGGCCAACCTAGACCCGGGGTGGTGGGGACGACCCTATAGTCGTCGGACATGTCAGCGGCTGGCCAACTCAGTCTCGTGGTCGTGGGGACGACCCCATAGTCGTAGGACACGTCGGCGGCGGGCCAACCTAGTCCCGGGGTCGTGGGGACGACCGTATAGTCGTCGGACATGACGGTGGCGGGCCAATCTAGTCCCGGGGTCGTGGAGACGACCCTATAGTCGTCGGACATGTCGGCGGCTGGCCAACTTTGGCCCGGGGCGTGGGGACGACCCTATAGTCGTCGGACATGTCGGCGGCGGGCCAACCAAGACCCGGGGTCGTGGGGACGACCCTATAGTCGTCGGACATGTCGGCGGCAGAGCAACTTTGGCCCGTGGTCTTGGGGACGACCCTATAGTCGTCGGACATGTCGGTATCTGGCCAACCTAGTCCCGGTTTCGTGGGGACGACCCTATAGTCGTCGGACATGTCGGCGGCAGGGCAAGTTTGGCCCGTGGCCGTGGGGACGACCCTATAGTCGTCGGACATGTCGGCGGCTGGCCAACCTAGACCCGGGGTGGTGGGGACGACCCCATAGTCGTAGGACACGTCGTCGGCGGGCCAACCTAGTCCCGGGGTCGTGGGGACGACCGTATAGTCGTCGGACATGACGGTGGCGGGCCAATCTAGTCCCGGGGTCGTGGGGACGACCCTATAGTCGTCGGACATGTCGACGGCGGGCCAACATAGACCCGGGGTCGTGGTGACGACCCTATAGTCGTCGGACATGTCGGCGGCAGGCCGACCTAGTCCCGGGGTAGAGGGGACGACCCTATAGTCGTCGGACATGTCGGCGGCTGGGCAACTTTGGCCAGTGGTCGTGGGGACGACCATATAGTCGTCGGACATGTCGGCGGCAGGGCAACTTTGGCCCGTGGTCGTGGGGGCGACCCTATAGTCGTCGGACATGTCGGCGGCTGGCCAACTTTGGCCCGGGGCGTGGGGACGACCCTATAGTCATCGGACAAGTCGGCGGCGGGCCGACCTAGTCCCGGGGTCGTGGGGACGACCGTATAGTCGTCGGACATGACGGTGGCGGGCCAATCTAGTCCCGTGGTCGTGGGGACGACCCTACAGTCGTCGGACATGTCGGCGGCTGGCCAACTTTGGCGCGGGGCGTGGGGACGACCCTATAGTCGTCGGACATGTCGGCGGCGGGCCAACCAAGACCCGGGGTCGTGGGGACGACCCTATAGTCGTCGGACATGTCGGCGGCTGGCCAACTTTGGCCCGGGGCGTGGGGACGACCCTATAGTCGTCGGACATGTCGGCGGCGGGCCAACCAAGACCCGGGGTCGTGGGGACGACCCTATAGTCGTAGGACACGTCGTCGGCGGGCCAACCTAGTCCCGGGGTCGTGGGGACGACCCTATAGTCGTCGGACATGTCGGCGGCTGGGCAACTTTGGCCAGTGGTCGTGGGGACGACCCTATAGTCGTCGGACATGTCGGCGGCAGGGCAACTTTGGACAGTGGTGTTGGGGACGACCCTATAGTCGTCGGACATGTCGGCGGCAGGGCAACTTTGGCCCGTGGTCGTGGGGACGACCCTATAGTCGTCGGACATGTCGGCGGCTGGCCAACTTTGGCCCGGGGCGTGGGGACGACCCTATAGTCGTCGGACATGTCGGCGGCGGGCCGACCTAGTCCCGGGGTCGTGGGGACGACCCTATAGTCGTCGGACAAGTCGGCGGCGGGCCAACCTAGTCCCGTGGTCGTGGGGACGAACCTATAGTCGTCGGACATGACGGTGGCGGGCCAATCTAGTCCCGGGGTCGAGGGGACGACCCTATAGTCGTCGGACATGTCGGCGGCTGGCCAACTTTGGCCCGGGTCGTGGGGACGACCCTATAGTCGTCGGACATGTCGGCGGCTGGCCAACTTTGGCCCGGGTCGTGGAGACGACCCTATAGTCGTCGGACAAGTCGGCGGCGGGCCAACCTAGTCCCGGGGTCGTGGGGACGACCCTATAGTCGTCGGACATGTCGGCGGCTGGCCAACTTTGGCCCGGGTCGTGGGGACGACCCTATAGTCATCGGACAAGTCGGCGGCGGGCCGACCTAGTCCCGGGGTCGTGGGGACGACCGTATTGTCGTCGGACATGACGGTGGCGGGCCAATCTAGTCCCGTGGTCGTGGGGACGACCCTACAGTCGTCGGACATGTCGGCGGCTGGCCAACTTTGGCCCGGGGCGTGGGGACGACCCTATAGTCGTCGGACATGTCGGCGGCGGGCCAACCAAGACCCGGGGTCGTGGGGACGACCCTATAGCCGTCGGACATGTCGGCGGCTGGCCAACTTTGGCCCGGGGCGTGGGGACGACCCTATAGTCGTCGGACATGTCGGCGGCGGGCCAACCAAGACCCGGGGTCGTGGGGACGACCCTATAGTCGTAGGACACGTCGTCGGCGGGCCAACCTAGTCCCGGGGTCGTGGGGACGAACCTATAGTCGTCGGACAAGTCTGGGGCGGGCCGACCTAGTCCCGGGGTCGTGGGGACGATCATATAGTCGTCGGACATGTCGGCGGCTGGGCAACTTTGGCCAGTGGTCGTGGGGACGACCCTATAGTCGTCGGACATGTCGGCGGCAGGGCAACCTTGGCCAGTGGTCGTGGGGACGACCCTATAGTCGTCGGACATGTCGGCGGCAGGGCAACTTTGGCCCGTGGTCGTGGGGACGACCCTATAGTCGTCGGACAAGTCGGCGGCAGGGCAACTTTGGCCCGTGGTCGTGGGGACGACCCTATAGTCGTCGGACATGTCGGCGGCTGGCCAACTTTGGCCCGGGGCGTGGGGACGACCCTATAGTCGTCAGACATGTCGGCGGCGGGCCCACCTAGTCCCGGGGTCGAGGGGACCACCCCATAGTCGTCGGACATGTCGGCGGCAGGCCAACCTAGTCCCGGGGTCGTGGGGACGACCATATAGTCGTCGGACATATCGGCGGCTGGCCAACTTTGGCCCGGGTCGTGGGGACGACCCTATAGTCGTCGGACATATCGGAGGCTGGCCAACTTTGGCCCGGGTCGTGGGGACGACCCTATAGTCGTCGGACAAGTCGGCGGCGGGCCAACCTAGTCCCGGGGTCGTGGGGACGACCCTATTGTCGTCGGACAAGTCGGCGGCTGGGCAACTTTGGCCAGTGGTCGTGGGGACGACCATATAGTCGTCGGACATGTCGGCGGCAGGGCAACCTAGTCCCGGGGTCGTGGGGACGACCCTATAGTCGTCGGACAAGTGGGCGGCGGGCCAACCTACTCCCGGGGTTGTGGGGACGACCCTATAGTCGTCGGACAAGTCGGCGGCGGGACAACCTTGACCCGGGGTTGTGGGGACGACCCTATAGTCGTCGGACAAGTCTGGGGCGGGCCGACCTAGTCCCGGGGTCGTGGGGACGACCCTATAGTCGTCGGACATGTCGGCGGCAGGGCAACTTTGGCCAGTGGTCGTGGGGACGACCCTATAGTCGTCGGACATGTCGGCGGCTGGGCAACTTTGGCCAGTGGTCGTGGGGACGACCCTATAGTCGTCGGACAAGTCGGCGGCGGGACAACCTTGACCCGGGGTTGTGGGGACGACCCTATAGTCGTCGGACAAGTCTGGGGCGGGCCGACCTAGTCCCGGGGTCGTGGGGACGACCCTATAGTCGTCGGACATGTCGGCGGCAGGGCAACTTTGGCCAGTGGTCGTGGGGACGACCCTATAGTCGTCGGACATGTCGGCGGCTGGGCAACTTTAGCCAGTGGTCGTGGGGACGACCCTATAGTCGTCGGACATGTCGGCGGCAGGGCAACCTTGGCCAGTGGTCGTGGGGACGACCCTATAGTCGTCGGACATGTCGGAGGCAGGGCAACTTTGGCCCGTGGTCGTGGGGACGACCCTATAGTCGTCGGACAAGTCGGCGGCAGGGCAACTTTGGCCCGTGGTCGTGGGGACGACCCTATAGTCGTCGGACATGTCGGCGGCTGGCCAACTTTGGCCCGGGGCGTGGGGACGACCCTATAGTCGTCAGACATGTCGGCGGCGGGCCCACCTAGTCCCGGGGTCGAGGGGACCACCCCATAGTCGTCGGACATGTCGGCGGCGGGCCAACCTAGTCCCGGGGTCGTGGGGACGACCCTATAGTCGTCGGACATGTCGGCGGCTGGGCAACTTTGGCCCGGGGCGTGGGGACGACCCTATAGTCGTCAGACATGTCGGCGGCGGGCCCACCTAGTCCCGGGGTCGAGGGGACCACCCCATAGTCGTCGGACATGTCGGCGGCAGGCCAACCTAGTCCCGGGGTCGTGGGGACGAACCTATAGTCGTCGGACAAGTCTGGGGCGGGCCGACCTAGTCCCGGGGTCGTGGGGACGACCATATAGTCGTCGGACATGTCGGCGGCTGGGCAACTTTGGCCAGTGGTCGTGGGGACGACCCTATAGTCGTCGGACATGTCGGCGGCAGGGCAACCTTGGCCAGTGGTCGTGGGGACGACCCTATAGTCGTCGGACATGTCGGCGGCAGGGCAACTTTGGCCCGTGGTCGTGGGGACGACCCTATAGTCGTCGGACAAGTCGGCGGCAGGGCAACTTTGGCCCGTGGTCGTGGGGACGACCCTATAGTCGTCGGACATGTCGGCGGCTGGCCAACTTTGGCCCGGGGCGTGGGGACGACCCTATAGTCGTCAGACATGTCGGCGGCGGGCCCACCTAGTCCCGGGGTCGAGGGGACCACCCCATAGTCGTCGGACATGTCGGCGGCAGGCCAACCTAGTCCCGGGGTCGTGGGGACGACCCTATAGTCGTCGGACATATCGGCGGCTGGCCAACTTTGGCCCGGGTCGTGGGGACGACCCTATAGTCGTCGGACATATCGGAGGCTGGCCAACTTTGGCCCGGGTCGTGGGGACGACCCTATAGTCGTCGGACAAGTCGGCGGCGGGCCAACCTAGTCCCGGGGTCGTGGGGACGACCCTATTGTCGTCGGACAAGTCGGCGGCTGGGCAACTTTGGCCAGTGGTCGTGGGGACGACCATATAGTCGTCGGACATGTCGGCGGCAGGGCAACCTAGTCCCGGGGTCGTGGGGACGACCCTATAGTCGTCGGACAAGTGGGCGGCGGGCCAACCTACTCCCGGGGTTGTGGGGACGACCCTATAGTCGTCGGACAAGTCGGCGGCGGGACAACCTTGACCCGGGGTTGTGGGGACGACCCTATAGTCGTCGGACAAGTCTGGGGCGGGCCGACCTAGTCCCGGGGTCGTGGGGACGACCCTATAGTCGTCGGACATGTCGGCGGCAGGGCAACTTTGGCCAGTGGTCGTGGGGACGACCCTATAGTCGTCGGACATGTCGGCGGCTGGGCAACTTTGGCCAGTGGTCGTGGGGACGACCCTATAGTCGTCGGACAAGTCGGCGGCGGGACAACCTTGACCCGGGGTTGTGGGGACGACCCTATAGTCGTCGGACAAGTCTGGGGCGGGCCGACCTAGTCCCGGGGTCGTGGGGACGACCCTATAGTCGTCGGACATGTCGGCGGCAGGGCAACTTTGGCCAGTGGTCGTGGGGACGACCCTATAGTCGTCGGACATGTCGGCGGCTGGGCAACTTTGGCCAGTGGTCGTGGGGACGACCCTATAGTCGTCGGACATGTCGGCGGCAGGGCAACCTTGGCCAGTGGTCGTGGGGACGACCCTATAGTCGTCGGACATGTCGGAGGCAGGGCAACTTTGGCCCGTGGTCGTGGGGACGACCCTATAGTCGTCGGACAAGTCGGCGGCAGGGCAACTTTGGCCCGTGGTCGTGGGGACGACCCTATAGTCGTCGGACATGTCGGCGGCTGGCCAACTTTGGCCCGGGGCGTGGGGACGACCCTATAGTCGTCAGACATGTCGGCGGCGGGCCCACCTAGTCCCGGGGTCGAGGGGACCACCCCATAGTCGTCGGACATGTCGGCGGCGGGCCAACCTAGTCCCGGGGTCGTGGGGACGACCCTATAGTCGTCGGACATGTCGGCGGCTGGGCAACTTTGGCCAGTGGTCGTGGGGACGACCATATAGTCGTCGGACATGTCGGCGGCAGGGCAACCTAGTCCCGGGGTCGTGGGGACGACCCTATAGTCGTCGGACATGTCGGCGGCAGGGCAACCTAGTCCCGGGGTCGTGGGGACGACCCTATAGTCGTCGGACAAGTGGGCGGCGGGCCAACCTACTCCCGGGGTCGTGGGGACGACCCTATAGTCGTCGGACAAGTCGGCGGCGGGACAACCTTGACCCGGGGTCGTGGGGACGACCCTATAGTCGTCGGACAAGTCTGGGGCGGGCCGACCTAGTCCCGGGGTCGTGGGGACGACCCTATAGTCGTCGGACATGTCGGCGGCTGGGCAACTTTGGCCAGTGGTCGTGGGGACGACCCTATAGTCGTCGGACATGTCGGCGGCTGGCCAACCTAGACCCGGGGTGGTGGGGACGACCCAATAGTCGTCGGACATGTCGGCGGCTGGCCAACTCAGTCTCGTGGTCGTGGGGACGACCCCATAGTCGTAGGACACGTCGGCGGCGGGCCAACCTAGTCCCGGGGTCGTGGGGACGACCGTATAGTCGTCGGTCATGACGGTGGCGGGCCAATCTAGTCCCGGGTTCGTGGAGACGACCCTATAGTCGTCGGACATGTCGGCGGCTGGCCAACTTTGGCCCGGGGCGTGGGGACGACCCTATAGTCGTCGGACATGTCGGCGGCGGGCCAACCAAGACCCGGGGTCGTGGGGACGACCCTATAGTCGTCGGACATGTCGGCGGCAGGGTAGCTTTGGCCCGTGGTCTTGGGGACGACCCTATAGTCGTCGGACATGTCGGTATCTGGCCAACCTAGTCCCGGGTTCGTGGGGACGACCCTATAGTCGTCGGACATGTCGGCGGCAGGGCAAGTTTGGCCCGTGGTCGTGGGGACGACCCTATAGTCGTCGGACATGTCGGAGGCGGGCCAACCTAGTCCCGGGGTCGTGGGGACGACCCTATAGTCGTCGGACATGTCGGCGGCTGGGCAACTTTGGCCAGTGGTCTTGGGGACGACCCTATAGTCGTCGGACATGTCGGTATCTGGCCAACCTAGTCCCGGGTTCGTGGGGACGACCCTATAGTCGTCGGACAAGTCGGCGGCGGGACAACCTTGACCCGGGGTCGTGGGGACGACCCTATAGTCGTCGGACATGTCGGCGGCTGGGCAACTTTGGCCAGTGGTCGTGGGGGACGACCCTATAGTCGTCGGACATGTCGGCGGCAGGGCAACTTTGGCCAGTGGTCGTGGGGACGACCCTATAGTCGTCGGACATGTCGGCGGCAGGGCAACTTTGGCCCGTGGTCGTGGGGACGACCCTATAGTCGTCGGACAAGTCGGCGGCATGGCAACTTTGGCCCGTGGTCGTGGCGACGACCCTATAGTCGTCTGACATGTCGGCGGCTGGGCAACTTTGGCCAGTGGTCGTGGGGACGACCCTATAGTCGTAGGACACGTCGTCGGCGGGCCAACCTAGTCCCGGGGTCGTGGGGACGACCGTATAGTCGTCGGACATGACGGTGGCGGGCCAATCTAGTCCCGGGGTCGTGGGGACGACCCTATAGTCGTCGGACATGTCGGCGGCTGGCCAACTTTGGCCCGTGGCCTGGGGACGACCCTATATTCGTCGGACATGTCGACGGCGGGCCAACCTAGACCCGGGGTCGTGGGGACGACCCTATAGTCGTCGGACATGTCGGCGGCGGGACAACCTTGACCCGGGGTCGTGGGGACGACCCTATAGTCGTCGGACAAGTCTGGGGCGGGCCGACCTAGTCCCGGGGTCGTGGGGACGACCCTATAGTCGTCGGACATGTCGGCGGCTGGGCAACTTTGGCCAGTGGTCGTGGGGACGACCCTATAGTCGTCGGACATGTCGGCGGCTGGCCAACCTAGACCCGGGGTGGTGGGGACGACCCAATAGTCGTCGGACATGTCGGCGGCTGGCCAACTCAGTCTCGTGGTCGTGGGGACGACCCCATAGTCGTAGGACACGTCGGCGGCGGGCCAACCTAGTCCCGGGGTCGTGGGGACGACCGTATAGTCGTCGGTCATGACGGTGGCGGGCCAATCTAGTCCCGGGGTCGTGGAGACGACCCTATAGTCGTCGGACATGTCGGCGGCTGGCCAACTTTGGCCCGGGGCGTGGGGACGACCCTATAGTCGTCGGACATGTCGGCGGCGGGCCAACCAAGACCCGGGGTCGTGGGGACGACCCTATAGTCGTCGGACATGTCGGCGGCAGGGTAGCTTTGGCCCGTGGTCTTGGGGACGACCCTATAGTCGTCGGACATGTCGGTATCTGGCCAACCTAGTCCCGGGTTCGTGGGGACGACCCTATAGTCGTCGGACATGTCGGCGGCAGGGCAAGTTTGGCCCGTGGTCGTGGGGACGACCCTATAGTCGTCGGACATGTCGGAGGCGGGCCAACCTAGTCCCGGGGTCGTGGGGACCACCCTATAGTCGTCGGACATGTCGGCGGCTGGGCAACTTTGGCCAGTGGTCTTGGGGACGACCCTATAGTCGTCGGACATGTCGGTATCTGGCCAACCTAGTCCCGGGTTCGTGGGGACGACCCTATAGTCGTCGGACAAGTCGGCGGCGGGACAACCTTGACCCGGGGTCGTGGGGACGACCCTATAGTCGTCGGACATGTCGGCGGCTGGGCAACTTTGGCCAGTGGTCGTGGGGGACGACCCTATAGTCGTCGGACATGTCGGCGGCAGGGCAACTTTGGCCAGTGGTCGTGGGGACGACCCTATAGTCGTCGGACATGTCGGCGGCAGGGCAACTTTGGCCCGTGGTCGTGGGGACGACCCTATAGTCGTCGGACAAGTCGGCGGCAGGGCAACTTTGGCCCGTGGTCGTGGGGACGACCCTATAGTCGTCGGACATGTCGGCGGCTGGCCAACTTTGGCCCGGGGCGTGGGGACGACCCTATAGTCGTCGGACATGTCGGAGGCGGGCCAACCTAGTCCCGGGGTCGTGGGGACGACGCTATAGTCGTCGGACATGTCGGCGGCTGGGCAACTTTGGCCAGTGGTCTTGGGGACGACCCTATAGTCGTCGGACATGTCAGCGGCTGGCCAACTTTGGCCCGGGTCGTGGGGACGACCCTATAGTCGTCGGACAAGTCGGCGGCGGGCCGACCTAGTCCCGGGGTCGTGGGGACGACCCTATAGTCGTCGGACAAGTCGGCGGCGGGACAACCTTGACCCGGGGTCGTGGGGACGACCCTATAGTCGTCGGACAAGTCTGGGGCGGGCCAACCTAGTCCCGGGGTCGTGGCGACGACCCTATAGTCGTCTGACATGTCGGCGGCTGGGCAACTTTGGCCAGTGGTCGTGGGGACGACCCTATAGTCGTAGGACACGTCGTCGGCGGGCCAACCTAGTCCCGGGGTCGTGGGGACGACCGTATAGTCGTCGGACATGACGGTGGCGGGCCAATCTAGTCCCGGGGTCGTGGGGACGACCCTATAGTCGTCGGACATGTCGGCGGCTGGCCAACTTTGGCCCGTGGCCTGGGGACGACCCTATATTCGTCGGACATGTCGACGGCGGGCCAACCTAGACCCGGGGTCGTGGGGACGACCCTATAGTCGTCGGACATGTCGGCGGCGGGCCGACCTAGTCCCGGGGTCGTGGGGACGACCCTATAGTCGTCGGACAAGTCGGCGGCGGGCCAACCTAGTCCCGTGGTCGTGGGGACGAACCTATAGTCGTCGGACATGACGGTGGCGGGCCAACCTAGTCCCGGGGTCGAGGGGGACCACCCTATAGTCGTCGGACATGTCGGCGGCAGGCCAACCTAGTCCCGGGGTCGTGGGGACGACCCTATAGTCGTCGGACATATCGGCGGCTGGCCAACTTTGGCCCGGGTCGTGGGGACGACCCTATAGTCGTCGGACAAGTCGGCGGCGGGCCAACCTAGTCCCGGGGTCGTGGGGACGACCCTATAGTCGTCGGACATGTCGGCGGCTGGCCAACTTTGGCCCGGGTCGTGGGGACGACCCTATAGTCGTCGGACAAGTCGGCGGCGGGCCGACCTAGTCCCGGGGTCGTGGGGACGACCCTATAGTCGTCGGACATGTCGGCGGCTGGGCAACTTAGGCCAGTGGTCGTGGGGACGACCCTATAGTCGTCGGACATGTCGGCGGCAGGGCAACTTTGGCCCGTGGTCGTGGGGACGACCCTATAGTCGTCGGACATGTCGGCGGCTGGGCAACTTTGGCCAGTGGTCGTGGGGACGACCCTATAGTCGTCGGACATGTCGGCGGCTGGCCAACTTTGGCCCGGGTCGTGGGGACGACCCTATAGTCGTCGGAAATGTCGGCGGCTGGCCAACCTAGACCCGGGGTGGTGGGGACGACCCTATAGTCGTCGGACATGTCGGCGGCTGGCCAACTCATTCTCGTGGTCGTGGGGACGACCCCATAGTCGTAGGACACGTCGGCGGCGGGCCAACCTAGTCCCGGGGTCGTGGGGACGACCGAATAGTCGTCGGACATGACGGTGGCGGGCCAATCTAGTCCCGGGGTCGTGGAGACGACCCTATAGTCGTCGGACATGTCGGCGGCTGGCCAACTTTGGCCCGGGGCGTGGGGACGACCCTATAGTCGTCGGACATGTCGGCGGCGGGCCAACCAAGACCCGGGTTCGTGGGGACGACCCTATAGTCGTCGGACATGTCGGCGGCAGGGCAACATTGGCCCGTGGTCTTGGGGTCGACCCTATAGTCGTCGGACATGTCGGTATCTGGCCAAACTAGTCCCGGGTTCGTGGGGACGACCCTATAGTCGTCGGACATGTCGGCGGCAGGGCAAGTTTGGCCCGTGGTCGTGGGGACGACCCTATAGTCGTCGGACATGTCGGCGGCTGGCCAACCTAGACCCGGGGTGGTGGGGACGACCCCATAGTCGTAGGACACGTCGTCGGCGGGCCAACCTAGTCCCTGGGTCGTGGGGACGACCGTATAGTCGTCGGACATGTCGACGGCGGGCCAACATAGACCCGGGGTCGTGGTGACGACCCTATAGTCGTCGGACATGTCGGCGGCAGGCCGACCTAGTCCCGGGGTAGAGGGGACGACCCTATAGTCGTCGGACATGTCGGCGGCTGGGCAACTTTGGCCAGTGGTCGTGGGGACGACCATATAGTCGTCGGACATGTCGGCGGCAGGGCAACTTTGGCCCGTGGTGGTGGGGACGACCCTATAGTCGTCGGACATGTCGGCGGCTGGCCAGCTTTGGCCCGGGGCGTGGGGACGACCCTATAGTCGTCGGACATGTCGGCGGCAGGGCAACTTTGGCCCGTGGTCTTGGGGACGACCCTATAGTCGTCGGACATGTCGGTATCTGGCCAACCTAGTCCCGGGTTCGTGGGGACGACCCTATAGTTGTCGGACATGTCGGCGGCAGGGCAAGTTTGGCCCGTGGTCGTGGGGACGACCCTATAGTCGTCGGACATGTCGGCGGCTGGCCAACCTAGCCCCGGGGTGGTGGGGACGACCCCATAGTCGTAGGACACGTCGTCGGCGGGCCAATCTAGTCCCGGGGTCGTGGGGACGAACCTATAGTCGTCGGACATGACGGTGGCGGGCCAATCTAGTCCCGGGGTAGAGGGGACGACCCTATAGTCGTCGGACATGTCGGCGGCTGGGCAACTTTGGCCAGTGGTCGTGGGGACGACCATATAGTCGTCGGACATGTCGGCGGCAGGGCAACTTTGGCCCGTGGTCGTGGGGACGACCCTATAGTCGTCGGACATGTCGGCGGCTGGCCAACTTTGGCCCGGGGCGTGGGGACGACCCTATAGTCGTCGGACATGTCGGCGGCAGGCCAACCTAGTCCCGGGGTCGTGGGGACGACCCTATAGTCGTCGGACATGTCGGCGGCTGGCCAACTCTGGCCTGGGGTCGTGGGGACGACCCTATAGTCGTCGGACATGTCGGCGGCTGGGCAACTTTGGCCAGTGGTCGTGGGGACGACCCAATAGTCTTCGGACATGTCGGCGGCAGGGCAACATTGGCCCGTGGTCTTGGGGACGACCCTATAGTCGTCGGATATGTCGGTGACTGGACAACCTAGTCCCGGGTTCGTGGGGAAGACCCTATAGTCGTCGGACATGTCGGCGGCAGGCCAACCTAGTCCCGGGGTCGTGGGGACGACCCTATAGTCGTCGGACATGTCGGCGGCTGGCCAACTCTGGCCCGGGGTCGTGGGGACGACCCTATAGTCGTCGGACATGTCGGCGGCTGGGCAACTTTGGCCAGTGGTCGTGGGGACGACCCTATAGTCGTCGGACATGTCGGCGGCAGGGCAACATTGGCCCGTGGTCTTGGGGACGACCCTATAGTCGTCGGACATGTCGGTGACTGGACAACCTAGTCCCAGGTTCGTGGGGAAGACCCTATAGTCGTCGGACATGTCGGCGGCTGGGCAACTTTGGCCAGTGGTCGTGGGGACGACCCTATAGTCGTCGGACAAGTCGGCGGCGGGCCGACCTAGTCCCGGGGTCGTCGGGACGACCCTATAGTCGTCGGACATGTCGGCGGCTGGGCAACTTTGGCCAGTGGTCGTGGGGACGACCCTATAGTCGTCGGACATGTCGGCGGCAGGGCAACTTTGGCCCGTGGTCGTGGGGACGACCCTATAGTCGTCGGAAATGTCGGCGGCTGGCCAACCTAGACCCGGGGTGGTGGGGACGACCCTATAGTCGTCGGACATGTCGGCGGCTGGCCAACTCATTCTCGTGGTCGTGGGGACGACCCCATAGTCGTAGGACACGTCGGCGGGGGGCCAACCTAGTCCCGGGGTCGTGGGGACGACCGTATAGTCGTCGGACATGACGGTGGCGGGCCAATCTAGTCCCGGGGTCGTGGAGACGACCCTATAGTCGTCGGACATGTCGGCGGCTGGCCAACTTTGGCCCGGGGCGTGGGGACGACCCTATAGTCGTCGGACATGTCGGCGGCGGGCCAACCAAGACCCGGGTTCGTGGGGACGACCCTATAGTCGTCGGACATGTCGGCGGCTGGGCAACTTTGGCCAGTGGTCGTGGGGACGACCCTATAGTCGTCGGACATGTCGGCGGCAGGGCAACATTGGCCCGTGGTCTTGGGGACGACCCTATAGTCGTCGGACATGTCGGTGACTGGACAACCTAGTCCCAGGTTCGTGGGGAAGACCCTATAGTCGTCGGACATGTCGGCGGCTGGGCAACTTTGGCCAGTGGTCGTGGGGACGACCCTATAGACGTCGGACATGTCGGCGGCAGGGCAACATTGGCCCGTGGTCTTGGGGACGACCCTATAGTCGTCGGATATGTCGGTGACTGGACAACCTAGTCCCGGGTTCGTGGGGAAGACCCTATAGTCGTCGGACATGTCGGCGGCAGGCCAACCTAGTCCCGGGGTCGTGGGGACGACCCTATAGTCGTCGGACATGTCGGCGGCTGGCCAACTCTGGCCCGGGGTCGTGGGGACGACCCTATAGTCGTCGGACATGTCGGCGGCTGGGCAACTTTGGCCAGTGGTCGTGGGGACGACCCTATAGTCGTCGGACATGTCGGCGGCAGGGCAACATTGGCCCGTGGTCTTGGGGACGACCCTACAGTCGTCGGACATGTCGGCGGCTGGCCAACCTAGACCCGGGGTGGTGGGGACGACCCCATAGTCGTAGGACACGTCGTCGGCGGGCCAATCTAGTCCCGGGGTCGTGGGGACGAACCTATAGTCGTCGGACATGACGGTGGCGGGCCAATCTAGTCCCGGGGTAGAGGGGACGACCCTATAGTCGTCGGACATGTCGGCGGCTGGGCAACTTTGGCCAGTGGTCATGGGGACGACCATATAGTCGTCGGACATGTCGGCGGCAGGGCAACTTTGGCCCGTGGTCGTGGGGACGACCCTACAGTCGTCGGACATGTCGGCGGCTGGCCAACTTTGGCCCGGGGCGTGGGGACGACCCTATAGTCGTCGGACATGTCGGCGGCGGGCCAACCTAGTCCCGGGGTCGTGGGGACGACCCTATAGTCGTCGGACATGTCGGCGGCTGGGCAACTTTGGCCAGTGGTCGTGGGGACGACCCTACAGTCGTCGGACATGTCGGCGGCTGGCCAACCTAGACCCGGGGTGGTGGGGACGACCCCATAGTCGTAGGACACGTCGTCGGCGGGCCAATCTAGTCCCGGGGTCGTGGGGACGAACCTATAGTCGTCGGACATGACGGTGGCGGGCCAATCTAGTCCCGGGGTAGAGGGGACGACCCTATAGTCGTCGGACATGTCGGCGGCTGGGCAACTTTGGCCAGTGGTCATGGGGACGACCATATAGTCGTCGGACATGTCGGCGGCAGGGCAACTTTGGCCCGTGGTCGTGGGGACGACCCTACAGTCGTCGGACATGTCGGCGGCTGGCCAACTTTGGCCCGGGGCGTGGGGACGACCCTATAGTCGTCGGACATGTCGGCGGCGGGCCAACCAAGACCCGGGGTCGTGGGGACGACCCTATAGTCGTAGGACACGTCGGCGGCGGGCCCACCTAGTCCCGGGGTCGAGGGGACCACCCCATAGTCGTCGGACATGTCGGCGGCAGGCCAACCTAGTCCCGGGGTCGTGGGGGACGACCATATAGTCGTCGGACATATCGGCGGCTGGCCAACTTTGGCCCGGGTCGTGGGGACGACCCTATAGTCGTCGGACATATCGGAGGCTGGCCAACTTTGGCCCGGGTCGTGGGGACGACCCTATAGTCGTCGGACAAGTCGGCGGCGGGCCAACCTAGTCCCGGGGTCGTGGGGACGACCCTATTGTCGTCGGACAAGTCGGCGGCTGGGCAACTTTGGCCAGTGGTCGTGGGGACGACCATATAGTCGTCGGACATGTCGGCGGCAGGGCAACCTAGTCCCGGGGTCGTGGGGACGACCCTATAGTCGTCGGACAAGTGGGCGGCGGGCCAACCTACTCCCGGGGTTGTGGGGACGACCCTATAGTCGTCGGACAAGTCGGCGGCGGGACAACCTTGACCCGGGGTTGTGGGGACGACCCTATAGTCGTCGGACAAGTCTGGGGCGGGCCGACCTAGTCCCGGGGTCGTGGGGACGACCCTATAGTCGTCGGACATGTCGGCGGCAGGGCAACTTTGGCCAGTGGTCGTGGGGACGACCCTATAGTCGTCGGACATGTCGGCGGCTGGGCAACTTTGGCCAGTGGTCGTGGGGACGACCCTATAGTCGTCGGACAAGTCGGCGGCGGGACAACCTTGACCCGGGGTTGTGGGGACGACCCTATAGTCGTCGGACAAGTCTGGGGCGGGCCGACCTAGTCCCGGGGTCGTGGGGACGACCCTATAGTCGTCGGACATGTCGGCGGCAGGGCAACTTTGGCCAGTGGTCGTGGGGACGACCCTATAGTCGTCGGACATGTCGGCGGCTGGGCAACTTTGGCCAGTGGTCGTGGGGACGACCCTATAGTCGTCGGACATGTCGGCGGCAGGGCAACCTTGGCCAGTGGTCGTGGGGACGACCCTATAGTCGTCGGACATGTCGGAGGCAGGGCAACTTTGGCCCGTGGTCGTGGGGACGACCCTATAGTCGTCGGACAAGTCGGCGGCAGGGCAACTTTGGCCCGTGGTCGTGGGGACGACCCTATAGTCGTCGGACATGTCGGCGGCTGGCCAACTTTGGCCCGGGGCGTGGGGACGACCCTATAGTCGTCAGACATGTCGGCGGCGGGCCCACCTAGTCCCGGGGTCGAGGGGACCACCCCATAGTCGTCGGACATGTCGGCGGCGGGCCAACCTAGTCCCGGGGTCGTGGGGACGACCCTATAGTCGTCGGACATGTCGGCGGCTGGGCAACTTTGGCCCGGGGCGTGGGGACGACCCTATAGTCGTCAGACATGTCGGCGGCGGGCCCACCTAGTCCCGGGGTCGAGGGGACCACCCCATAGTCGTCGGACATGTCGGCGGCAGGCCAACCTAGTCCCGGGGTCGTGGGGACGAACCTATAGTCGTCGGACAAGTCTGGGGCGGGCCGACCTAGTCCCGGGGTCGTGGGGACGACCATATAGTCGTCGGACATGTCGGCGGCTGGGCAACTTTGGCCAGTGGTCGTGGGGACGACCCTATAGTCGTCGGACATGTCGGCGGCAGGGCAACCTTGGCCAGTGGTCGTGGGGACGACCCTATAGTCGTCGGACATGTCGGCGGCAGGGCAACTTTGGCCCGTGGTCGTGGGGACGACCCTATAGTCGTCGGACAAGTCGGCGGCAGGGCAACTTTGGCCCGTGGTCGTGGGGACGACCCTATAGTCGTCGGACATGTCGGCGGCTGGCCAACTTTGGCCCGGGGCGTGGGGACGACCCTATAGTCGTCAGACATGTCGGCGGCGGGCCCACCTAGTCCCGGGGTCGAGGGGACCACCCCATAGTCGTCGGACATGTCGGCGGCAGGCCAACCTAGTCCCGGGGTCGTGGGGACGACCCTATAGTCGTCGGACATATCGGCGGCTGGCCAACTTTGGCCCGGGTCGTGGGGACGACCCTATAGTCGTCGGACATATCGGAGGCTGGCCAACTTTGGCCCGGGTCGTGGGGACGACCCTATAGTCGTCGGACAAGTCGGCGGCGGGCCAACCTAGTCCCGGGGTCGTGGGGACGACCCTATTGTCGTCGGACAAGTCGGCGGCTGGGCATCTTTGGCCAGTGGTCGTGGGGACGACCATATAGTCGTCGGACATGTCGGCGGCAGGGCCAACCTACTCCCGGGGTTGTGGGGACGACCCTATAGTCGTCGGACAAGTCGGCGGCGGGACAACCTTGACCCGGGGTTGTGGGGACGACCCTATAGTCGTCGGACAAGTCTGGGGCGGGCCGACCTAGTCCCGGGGTCGTGGGCACGACCCTATAGACGTCGGACATGTCGGCGGCAGGGCAACTTTGGCCAGTGGTCGTGGGGACGACCCTATAGTCGTCGGACATGTCGGCGGCTGGGCAACTTTGGCCAGTGGTCGTGGGGACGACCCTATAGTCGTCGGACAAGTCGGCGGCGGGACAACCTTGACCCGGGGTTGTGGGGACGACCCTATAGTCGTCGGACAAGTCTGGGGCGGGCCGACCTAGTCCCGGGGTCGTGGGGACGACCCTATAGTCGTCGGACATGTCGGCGGCAGGGCAACTTTGGCCAGTGGTCGTGGGGACGACCCTATAGTCGTCGGACATGTCGGCGGCTGGGCAACTTTGGCCAGTGGTCGTGGGGACGACCCTATAGTCGTCGGACATGTCGGCGGCAGGGCAACCTTGGCCAGTGGTCGTGGGGACGACCCTATAGTCGTCGGACATGTCGGAGGCAGGGCAACTTTGGCCAGTGGTCGTGGGGACGACCCTATAGTCGTCGGACAAGTCGGCGGCAGGGCAACTTTGGCCCGTGGTCGTGGGGACGACCCTATAGTCGTCGGACATGTCGGCGGCTGGCCAACTTTGGCCCGGGGCGTGGGGACGACCCTATAGTCGTCAGACATGTCGGCGGCGGGCCCACCTAGTCCCGGGGTCGAGGGGACCACCCCATAGTCGTCGGACATGTCGGCGGCGGGCCAACCTAGTCCCGGGGTCGTGGGGACGACCCTATAGTCGTCGGACATGTCGGCGGCTGGGCAACTTTGGCCAGTGGTCGTGGGGACGACCATATAGTCGTCGGACATGTCGGCGGCAGGGCAACCTAGTCCCGGGGTCGTGGGGACGACCCTATAGTCGTCGGACATGTCGGCGGCAGGGCAACCTAGTCCCGGGGTCGTGGGGACGACCCTATAGTCGTCGGACAAGTGGGCGGCGGGCCAACCTACTCCCGGGGTCGTGGGGACGACCCTATAGTCGTCGGACAAGTCGGCGGCGGGACAACCTTGACCCGGGGTCGTGGGGACGACCCTATAGTCGTCGGACAAGTCTGGGGCGGGCCGACCTAGTCCCGGGGTCGTGGGGACGACCCTATAGTCGTCGGACATGTCGGCGGCTGGGCAACTTTGGCCAGTGGTCGTGGGGACGACCCTATAGTCGTCGGACATGTCGGCGGCTGGCCAACCTAGACCCGGGGTGGTGGGGACGACCCAATAGTCGTCGGACATGTCGGCGGCTGGCCAACTCAGTCTCGTGGTCGTGGGGACGACCCCATAGTCGTAGGACACGTCGGCGGCGGGCCAACCTAGTCCCGGGGTCGTGGGGACGACCGTATAGTCGTCGGTCATGACGGTGGCGGGCCAATCTAGTCCCGGGGTCGTGGAGACGACCCTATAGTCGTCGGACATGTCGGCGGCTGGCCAACTTTGGCCCGGGGCGTGGGGACGACCCTATAGTCGTCGGACATGTCGGCGGCGGGCCAACCAAGACCCGGGGTCGTGGGGACGACCCTATAGTCGTCGGACATGTCGGCGGCAGGGTAGCTTTGGCCCGTGGTCTTGGGGACGACCCTATAGTCGTCGGACATGTCGGTATCTGGCCAACCTAGTCCCGGGTTCGTGGGGACGACCCTATAGTCGTCGGACATGTCGGCGGCAGGGCAAGTTTGGCCCGTGGTCGTGGGGACGACCCTATAGTCGTCGGACATGTCGGAGGCGGGCCAACCTAGTCCCGGGGTCGTGGGGACGACCCTATAGTCGTCGGACATGTCGGCGGCTGGGCAACTTTGGCCAGTGGTCTTGGGGACGACCCTATAGTCGTCGGACATGTCGGTATCTGGCCAACCTAGTCCCGGGTTCGTGGGGACGACCCTATAGTCGTCGGACAAGTCGGCGGCGGGACAACCTTGACCCGGGGTCGTGGGGACGACCCTATAGTCGTCGGACATGTCGGCGGCTGGGCAACTTTGGCCAGTGGTCGTGGGGGACGACCCTATAGTCGTCGGACATGTCGGCGGCAGGGCAACTTTGGCCAGTGGTCGTGGGGACGACCCTATAGTCGTCGGACATGTCGGCGGCAGGGCAACTTTGGCCCGTGGTCGTGGGGACGACCCTATAGTCGTCGGACAAGTCGGCGGCAGGGCAACTTTGGCCCGTGGTCGTGGGGACGACCCTATAGTCGTCGGACATGTCGGCGGCTGGCCAACTTTGGCCCGGGGCGTGGGGACGACCCTATAGTCGTCGGACATGTCGGAGGCGGGCCAACCTAGTCCCGGGGTCGTGGGGACGACGCTATAGTCGTCGGACATGTCGGCGGCTGGGCAACTTTGGCCAGTGGTCTTGGGGACGACCCTATAGTCGTCGGACATGTCAGCGGCTGGCCAACTTTGGCCCGGGTCGTGGGGACGACCCTATAGTCGTCGGACAAGTCGGCGGCGGGCCGACCTAGTCCCGGGGTCGTGGGGACGACCCTATAGTCGTCGGACAAGTCGGCGGCGGGACAACCTTGACCCGGGGTCGTGGGGACGACCCTATAGTCGTCGGACAAGTCTGGGGCGGGCCAACCTAGTCCCGGGGTCGTGGCGACGACCCTATAGTCGTCTGACATGTCGGCGGCTGGGCAACTTTGGCCAGTGGTCGTGGGGACGACCCTATAGTCGTAGGACACGTCGTCGGCGGGCCAACCTAGTCCCGGGGTCGTGGGGACGACCGTATAGTCGTCGGACATGACGGTGGCGGGCCAATCTAGTCCCGGGGTCGTGGGGACGACCCTATAGTCGTCGGACATGTCGGCGGCTGGCCAACTTTGGCCCGTGGCCTGGGGACGACCCTATATTCGTCGGACATGTCGACGGCGGGCCAACCTAGACCCGGGGTCGTGGGGACGACCCTATAGTCGTCGGACATGTCGGCGGCGGGCCGACCTAGTCCCGGGGTCGTGGGGACGACCCTATAGTCGTCGGACAAGTCGGCGGCGGGCCAACCTAGTCCCGTGGTCGTGGGGACGAACCTATAGTCGTCGGACATGACGGTGGCGGGCCAACCTAGTCCCGGGGTCGAGGGGACCACCCTATAGTCGTCGGACATGTCGGCGGCAGGCCAACCTAGTCCCGGGGTCGTGGGGACGACCCTATAGTCGTCGGACATATCGGCGGCTGGCCAACTTTGGCCCGGGTCGTGGGGACGACCCTATAGTCGTCGGACAAGTCGGCGGCGGGCCAACCTAGTCCCGGGGTCGTGGGGACGACCCTATAGTCGTCGGACATGTCGGCGGCTGGCCAACTTTGGCCCGGGTCGTGGGGACGACCCTATAGACGTCGGACAAGTCGGCGGCGGGCCGAAACAAGTCCCGGGGTCGTGGGGACGACCCTATAGTCGTCGGACATGTCGGCGGCTGGGCAACTTAGGCCAGTGGTCGTGGGGACGACCCTATAGTCGTCGGACATGTCGGCGGCAGGGCAACTTTGGCCCGTGGTCGTGGGGACGACCCTATAGTCGTCGGACATGTCGGCGGCTGGGCAACTTTGGCCAGTGGTCGTGGGGACGACCCTATAGTCGTCGGACATGTCGGCGGCTGGCCAACTTTGGCCCGGGTCGTGGGGACGACCCTATAGTCGTCGGAAATGTCGGCGGCTGGCCAACCTAGACCCGGGGTGGTGGGGACGACCCTATAGTCGTCGGACATGTCGGCGGCTGGCCAACTCATTCTCGTGGTCGTGGGGACGACCCCATAGTCGTAGGACACGTCGGCGGCGGGCCAACCTAGTCCCGGGGTCGTGGGGACGACCGAATAGTCGTCGGACATGACGGTGGCGGGCCAATCTAGTCCCGGGGTCGTGGAGACGACCCTATAGTCGTCGGACATGTCGGCGGCTGGCCAACTTTGGCCCGGGGCGTGGGGACGACCCTATAGTCGTCGGACATGTCGGCGGCGGGCCAACCAAGACCCGGGTTCGTGGGGACGACCCTATAGTCGTCGGACATGTCGGCGGCAGGGCAACATTGGCCCGTGGTCTTGGGGTCGACCCTATAGTCGTCGGACATGTCGGTATCTGGCCAAACTAGTCCCGGGTTCGTGGGGACGACCCTATAGTCGTCGGACATGTCGGCGGCAGGGCAAGTTTGGCCCGTGGTCGTGGGGACGACCCTATAGTCGTCGGACATGTCGGCGGCTGGCCAACCTAGACCCGGGGTGGTGGGGACGACCCCATAGTCGTAGGACACGTCGTCGGCGGGCCAACCTAGTCCCTGGGTCGTGGGGACGACCGTATAGTCGTCGGACATGTCGACGGCGGGCCAACATAGACCCGGGGTCGTGGTGACGACCCTATAGTCGTCGGACATGTCGGCGGCAGGCCGACCTAGTCCCGGGGTAGAGGGGACGACCCTATAGTCGTCGGACATGTCGGCGGCTGGGCAACTTTGGCCAGTGGTCGTGGGGACGACCATATAGTCGTCGGACATGTCGGCGGCAGGGCAACTTTGGCCCGTGGTGGTGGGGACGACCCTATAGTCGTCGGACATGTCGGCGGCTGGCCAGCTTTGGCCCGGGGCGTGGGGACGACCCTATAGTCGTCGGACATGTCGGCGGCAGGGCAACTTTGGCCCGTGGTCTTGGGGACGACCCTATAGTCGTCGGACATGTCGGTATCTGGCCAACCTAGTCCCGGGTTCGTGGGGACGACCCTATAGTTGTCGGACATGTCGGCGGCAGGGCAAGTTTGGCCCGTGGTCGTGGGGACGACCCTATAGTCGTCGGACATGTCGGCGGCTGGCCAACCTAGCCCCGGGGTGGTGGGGACGACCCCATAGTCGTAGGACACGTCGTCGGCGGGCCAATCTAGTCCCGGGGTCGTGGGGACGAACCTATAGTCGTCGGACATGACGGTGGCGGGCCAATCTAGTCCCGGGGTAGAGGGGACGACCCTATAGTCGTCGGACATGTCGGCGGCTGGGCAACTTTGGCCAGTGGTCGTGGGGACGACCATATAGTCGTCGGACATGTCGGCGGCAGGGCAACTTTGGCCCGTGGTCGTGGGGACGACCCTATAGTCGTCGGACATGTCGGCGGCTGGCCAACTTTGGCCCGGGGCGTGGGGACGACCCTATAGTCGTCGGACATGTCGGCGGCAGGCCAACCTAGTCCCGGGGTCGTGGGGACGACCCTATAGTCGTCGGACATGTCGGCGGCTGGCCAACTCTGGCCTGGGGTCGTGGGGACGACCCTATAGTCGTCGGACATGTCGGCGGCTGGGCAACTTTGGCCAGTGGTCGTGGGGACGACCCAATAGTCTTCGGACATGTCGGCGGCAGGGCAACATTGGCCCGTGGTCTTGGGGACGACCCTATAGTCGTCGGATATGTCGGTGACTGGACAACCTAGTCCCGGGTTCGTGGGGAAGACCCTATAGTCGTCGGACATGTCGGCGGCAGGCCAACCTAGTCCCGGGGTCGTGGGGACGACCCTATAGTCGTCGGACATGTCGGCGGCTGGCCAACTCTGGCCCGGGGTCGTGGGGACGACCCTATAGTCGTCGGACATGTCGGCGGCTGGGCAACTTTGGCCAGTGGTCGTGGGGACGACCCTATAGTCGTCGGACATGTCGGCGGCAGGGCAACATTGGCCCGTGGTCTTGGGGACGACCCTATAGTCGTCGGACATGTCGGTGACTGGACAACCTAGTCCCAGGTTCGTGGGGAAGACCCTATAGTCGTCGGACATGTCGGCGGCTGGGCAACTTTGGCCAGTGGTCGTGGGGACGACCCTATAGACGTCGGACATGTCGGCGGCAGGGCAATATTGGCCCGTGGTCTTGGGGACGACCCTATAGTCGTCGGATATGTCGGTGACTGGACAACCTAGTCCCGGGTTCGTGGGGAAGACCCTATAGTCGTCGGACATGTCGGCGGCAGGCCAACCTAGTCCCGGGGTCGTGGGGACGACCCTATAGTCGTCGGACATGTCGGCGGCTGGCCAACTCTGGCCCGGGGTCGTGGGGACGACCCTATAGTCGTCGGACATGTCGGCGGCTGGGCAACTTTGGCCAGTGGTCGTGGGGACGACCCTATAGTCGTCGGACATGTCGGCGGCAGGGCAACATTGGCCCGTGGTCTTGGGGACGACCCTACAGTCGTCGGACATGTCGGCGGCTGGCCAACCTAGACCCGGGGTGGTGGGGACGACCCCATAGTCGTAGGACACGTCGTCGGCGGGCCAATCTAGTCCCGGGGTCGTGGGGACGAACCTATAGTCGTCGGACATGACGGTGGCGGGCCAATCTAGTCCCGGGGTAGAGGGGACGACCCTATAGTCGTCGGACATGTCGGCGGCTGGGCAACTTTGGCCAGTGGTCATGGGGACGACCATATAGTCGTCGGACATGTCGGCGGCAGGGCAACTTTGGCCCGTGGTCGTGGGGACGACCCTACAGTCGTCGGACATGTCGGCGGCTGGCCAACTTTGGCCCGGGGCGTGGGGACGACCCTATAGTCGTCGGACATGTCGGCGGCGGGCCAACCTAGTCCCGGGGTCGTGGGGACGACCCTATAGTCGTCGGACATGTCGGCGGCTGGGCAACTTTGGCCAGTGGTCGTGGGGACGACCCTATAGTCGTCTAACATGTCGGTGACTGGCCAACCTAGTCCCGGGTTCGTGGGGACGACCCTATAGTCGTCGGACATGTCGGCGGCAGGCCAACCTAGTCCCGGGGTCGTGGGGACGACCCCATAGTCGTAGGACACGTCGTCGGCGGGCCAACCTAGTCCCGGGGTCGTGGGGACGACCGTATAGTCGTCGGACATGACGGTGGCGGGCCAATCTAGTCCCGGGGTCGTGGGGACGACCCTATAGTCGTCGGACATGTCGACGGCGGGCCAACATAGACCTGGGGTCGTGGTGACGACCCTATAGTCGTCGGACATGTCGGCGGCAGGCCGACCTAGTCCCGGGGTAGAGGGGACGACCCTATAGTCGTCGGACATGTCGGCGGCTGGGCAACTTTGGCCAGTGGTCGTGGGGACGACCATATAGTCGTCGGACATGTCGGCGCAGGGCAACATTGGCCCGTGGTCTTGGGGACGACCCTATAGTCGTCGGACATGTCGGTGACTGGACAACCTAGTCCCGGGTTCGTGGGGAAGACCCTATAGTCGTCGGATATGTCGGCGGCTGGGCAACTTTGGCCAGTGGTCGTGGGGACGACCCTATAGAGGTCGGACATGTCGGTGACTGGCCAACTTTGGCCCGGGTCGTGGGGACGACCCTATAGTCGTCGGACATGTCGGCGGCGGGCCGACCTAGTCCCGGGGTCGTGGGGACGACCCTATAGTCGTCGGACATGTCGGCGGCTGGGCAACTTTGGCCAGTGGTCGTGGGGACGACCCTATAGTCGTCGGACATGTCGGCGGCAGGGCAACTTTGGCCCGTGGTCGTGGGGACGACCCTATAGTCGTCGGACATGTCGGCGGCTGGGCAACTTTGGCCAGTGGTCGTGGGGACGACCCTATAGTCGTCGGACATGTCGGCGGCTGGCCAACTTTGGCCCGGGTCGTGGGGACGACCCTATAGTCGTCGGACAAGTCGGCGGCGGGCCGACCTAGTCCCGGGGTCGTCGGGACGACCCTATAGTCGTCGGACATGTCGGCGGCTGGGCAACTTTGGCCAGTGGTCGTGGGGACGACCCTATAGTCGTCGGACATGTCGGCGGCAGGGCAACTTTGGCCCGTGGTCGTGGGGACGACCCTATAGTCGTCGGAAATGTCGGCGGCTGGCCAACCTAGACCCGGGGTGGTGGGGACGACCCTATAGTCGTCGGACATGTCGGCGGCTGGCCAACTCATTCTCGTGGTCGTGGGGACGACCCCATAGTCGTAGGACACGTCGGCGGGGGGCCAACCTAGTCCCGGGGTCGTGGGGACGACCGTATAGTCGTCGGACATGACGGTGGCGGGCCAATCTAGTCCCGGGGTCGTGGAGACGACCCTATAGTCGTCGGACATGTCGGCGGCTGGCCAACTTTGGCCCGGGGCGTGGGGACGACCCTATAGTCGTCGGACATGTCGGCGGCGGGCCAACCAAGACCCGGGTTCGTGGGGACGACCCTATAGTCGTCGGACATGTCGGCGGCAGGGCAACTTTGGCCCGTGGTCCTGGGGACGACCCTATAGTCGTCGGACATGTCGGTATCTGGCCAAACTAGTCCCGGGTTCGTGGGGACGACCCTATAGTCGTCGGACATGTCGGCGGCTGGCCACCCTAGACCCGGGGTGGTGGGGACGACCCCATAGTCGTAGGACACGTCGTCGGCGGGCCAATCTAGTCCCGGGGTCGTGGGGACGAACCTATAGTCGTCGGACATGACGGTGGCGGGCCAATCTAGTCCCGGGGTAGAGGGGACGACCCTATAGTCGTCGGACATGTCGGCGGCTGGGCAACTTTGGCCAGTGGTCGTGGGGACGACCATATAGTCGTCGGACATGTCGGCGGCAGGGCAACTTTGGCCCGTGGTCGTGGGGACGACCCTATAGTCGTCGGACATGTCGGCGGCAGGGCAACATTGGCCCGTGGTCTTGGGGACGACCCTATAGTCGTCGGATATGTCGGTGACTGGACAACCTACTCCCGGGTTCGTGGGGAAGACCCTATAGTCGTCGGACATGTCGGCGGCAGGCCAACCTAGTCCCGGGGTCGTGGGGACGACCCAATAGTCGTCGGACATGTCGGCGGCTGGCCAACTCTGGCCCGGGGTCGTGGGGACGGCCCTATAGTCGTCGGACATGTCGGCGGCTGGGCAACTTTGGCCAGTGGTCGTGGGGACGACCCTATAGTCGTCGGACATGTCGGCGGCAGGGCAACATTGGCCCGTGGTCTTGGGGACGACCCTATAGTCGTCGGACATGTCGGTGACTGGACAACCTAGTCTCGGGTTCGTGGGGAAGACCCTATAGTCGTCGGACATGTCGGCGGCTGGGCAACTTTGGCCAGTGGTCGTGGGGACGACCCTATAGACGTCGGACATGTCGGTGACTGGCCAACCTAGTCCCGGGTTCGTGGGGACGACCCTATAGTCGTCGGACATGTCGGCGGCGGGCCAACCTAGTCCCGGGGTCGTGGGGACGACCCTATAGTCGTCGGACATGTCGGCGGCTGGGCAACTTTGGCCAGTGGTCGTGGGGACGACCCTATAGTCGTCTAACATGTCGGTGACTGGCCAACCTAGTCCCGGGTTCGTGGGGACGACCCTATAGTTGTCGGACATGTCGGCGGCAGGCCAACCTAGTCCCGGGGTCGTGGGGACGACCCCATAGTCGTAGGACACGTCGTCGGCGGGCCAACCTAGTCCCGGGGTCGTGGGGACGACCGTATAGTCGTCGGACATGACGGTGGCGGGCCAATCTAGTCCCGGGGTCGTTGGGACGACCCTATAGTCGTCGGACATGTCGACGGCGGGCCAACATAGACCCGGGTTCGTGGTGACGACCCTATAGTCGTCGGACATGTCGGCGGCAGGCCGACCTAGTCCCGGGGTAGAGGGGACGACCCTATAGTCGTCGGACATGTCGGCGGCTGGGCAACTTTGGCCAGTGGTCGTGGGGACGACCATATAGTCGTCGGACATGTCGGCGCAGGGCAACATTGGCCCGTGGACTTGGGGACGACCCTATAGTCGTCGGACATGTCGGTGACTGGACAACCTAGTCCCGGGTTCGTGGGGACGACCCTATAGTCGTCGGACATGTCGGCGGCTGGCCAACTTTGGCCCGGGGCGTGGGGACGACCCTATAGTCGTCGGACATGTCGGCGGCGGGCCAACCTAGTCCCGGGGTCGTGGGGACGACCCTATAGTCGTCGGACATGTCGGCGGCAGGGCAACTTTGGCCCGTGGTCGTGGGGACGACCCTATAGTCGTCGGATATATCGGCGGCTGGCCAACCTAGACCCGGGGTGGTGGGGACGACCCTATAGTCGTCGGACATGTCGGCGGCTGGCCAACCTAGTCTCGTGGTCGTGGGGACGACCGTATAGTCGTCGGACATGACGGTGGCGGGCCAATCTTGTCCCGGGGTTGTGGGGACGACCCTATAGTCGTCGGACATGTCGGCGGCTGGCCAACATTGGCCCGGGGCGTGGGGACGACCCTATAGTCGTCGCACATGTCGGTGACTGGCCAACCTAGTCCCGGGTTCGTGGGGACGACCCTATAGTCGTCGGACATGTCGGCGGCTGGGCAACATTGGCCAGTGGTCGTGGGGACGACCCTATAGACGTCGGACATGTCGGTGACTGGCCAACCTAGTCCCGGGTTCGTGGGGACGACCCTATAGTCGTCGGACATGTCGGCGGCTGGCCAACTTTGGCCCGGGGCGTGGGGACGACCCTATAGTCGTCGGACATGTCGGCGGCGGGCCAACCCAGTCCCGGGGTCGTGGGGACGACCCTATAGTCGTCGGACATGTCGGCGGCTGGCCAACTTTGGCCCGGGGCGTGGGGACGACCCTATAGTCGTCGGACATGTCGGCGGCGGGCCAACCTAGTCCCGGGGTCGTGGGGACGACCCTATAGTCGTCGGACATGTCGGCGGCTGGGCAACTTTGGCCCGGGTCGTGGGGACGACCCTATAGTCGTCGGACAAGTCGGCGGCGGGCCAACCTAGTCCCGAGGTCGTGGGGACGACCCTATAGTCGTCGGACATGTCGGCGGCTGGGCAACTTTGGCCAGTGGTCGTGGGGACGACCCTATAGTCGTCGGACATGTCGGTAACTGGCCAACCTAGTCCCGGGTTCGTGGGGTCGACCATATAGTCGTCGGACATGTCGGCGGCTGGCCAACCTAGACCCGGGGTGGTGGGGACGACCCTATAGTCGTCGGACATGTCGGCGGCTGGCCAACCTAGTCTCGTGGTCGTGGGGACGACCCCATAGTCGTAGGACACGTCGTCGGCGGGCCAACCTAGTCCCGGGGTCGTGGGGACGATCGTATAGTCGTCGGACATGACGGTGGCGGGCCAATCTAGTCCCGGGTCGTGGGGACGACCCTATAGTCGTCGGACAAGTCGGCGGCGGGCCAACCTAGTCCCGGGGTCGTGGGGACGACCCTATAGTCGTCGGACATGTCGGTGACTGGCCAACCTAGTCCCGGGTTCGTGGGGACGACCCTATAGTCGTCGGACATGTCGGCGGCAGGCCAACCTAGTCCCGGGGTCGTGGGGACGACCCTATAGTCGTCGGACATGTCGGCGGCAGGTCAACTTTGGCCCGGGTCGTGGGGACGACCCTATAGTCGTCGGACATGTCGGTGACTGGCCAACCTAGTCCCGGGTTCGTGGGGACGACCCTATAGTCGTCGGACATGTCGGCGGCAGGCCAACCTAGTCCCGGGGTCGTGGGGACGACCCTATAGTCGTCGGACATGTCGGCGGCTGGCCAACTTTGGCCCGGGTCGTGGGGACGACCCTATAGTCGTCGGATATGTCGGCGGCTGGGCAACTTTGGCCAGTGGTCGTGGGGACGACCCTATAGTCGTCGGACATGTCGGCGGCGGGGCAACTTTGGCCAGTGGTCGTGGGGACGACCCTATTGTCGTCGGACATGTTGGTGACTTGCCAACCTAGTCACGGGTTCGTGGGGACGACCCTATAGTCGTCGGACCTGTCGGCGGCAGGCCAACCTAGTCCCGGGGTCGTGGGGACGACCGTATAGTCGTCGGACAAGTCGGCGGCGGGCCAACCTAGTCCCGGGGTCGTGGGGACGACCCTATAGTCGTCGGACATGTCGGCGGCGGGGCAACTTTGGCCAGTGGTCGTGGGGACGACCCTATTGTCGTCGGACATGTTGGTGACTTGCCAACCTAGTCACGGGTTCGTGGGGACGACCCTATAGTCGTCGGACCTGTCGGCGGCAGGCCAACCTAGTCCCGGGGTCGTGGGGACGACCGTATAGTCGTCGGACATGACGGTGGCGGGCCAATCTTGTCCCGGGGTCGTGGGGACGACCCTATAGTCGTCGGACATGTCGGCGGCAGGGCAACTTTGGCCCGTGGTCGTGGAGACGACCCTATAGTCGTCGGACATGTCGGTGACTGTCCAACCTAGTCCCGGGTTCGTGGGGACGACCCTATAGTCGTCGGACCTGTCGGCGGCAGGCCAACCTAGTCCCGGGGTCGTGGGGACGACCGTATTGTCGTCGGACATGTCGGTGACTGGCCAACCTAGTCCCGGGTTCGTGGGGACGACCCTATAGTCGTCGGACATGTCGGCGGCAGGCCAACCTAGTCCCGGGGTCGTGGGGACGACCCTATAGTCGTCGGACATGTCGGCGGCTGGCCAACTTTGGCCCGGTGCGTGGGGACGACACTATAGTCGTCGGACATGTCGACGGCGGGGCAACCTAGACCCGGGGTCGTGGGGACGACCCTATAGTCGTCGGACATGTCGGCGGCTGGCCATCCTAGTCCCGTGTTCGTGTGGACGACCCTATAGTCGGCGGACATGTCGGCGGCGGGCCAACCTAGTCCCGTGGTCGTGGGGACGACCCTATAGTCGACGGACATGTCGGCGGCTGGCCAACTTTGGCCCGTGGTCGTGGGGACGACCCTACAGTCGTCGGACATGTCGGCGGCAGTGCAACTTTGGCCCGTGGTCGTGGGGACGACCCTATAGTCGTCGGACATGTCGGCGGCAGGCCAACCTAGTCCCGGGGTCGTGGGGACGACCCTATAGTCGTCGGACATGTCGGCGGCTGGCCAACTTTGGCCCGGTGCGTGGGGACGACACTATAGTCGTCGGACATGTCGACGGCGGGGCAACCGAGTCCCGTGGTCGTGTGGACGACCCTATAGTCGGCGGACATGTCGGCGGCTGGCCAATCTAGTCCCGGGTTCGTGGGGACGACCCTATAGTCGTCGGACCTGTCGGCGGCAGGCCAACCTAGTCCCGGGGTCGTGGGGACGACCGTATTGTCGTCGGACATGTCGGTGACTGGCCAACCTAGTCCCGGGGTCGTGGGGACGACCGTATTGTCGTCGGACAAGTTGGCGGCGGGCCAACCTAGTCCCGAGGTCGTGGGGACGACCCTATATTCGTCGGAATAGCTGGCGGCGGGCCAACGTAGGCCCAGGGTCGTAGGGACGACCCTATAGTCGTCGGAAAAGTCGGCGGCGGGCCAACCTAGTCCCGGGGTCGTGGGGACTACCATATAGTCGTCGGACATGACGGTGGCGGGGCAATCTAGGCCCAGGGCAGTGGGGACGACCCTATAGTCGTCGGACTAGTCGGCGGCGGGCCAACGTAGGCCCGGGGTCGTGGGGACGACCCTATAGTCGTCGGACATGTCGGCGCCTGACCAACTTTGGCCCGTGGTCGTGTGGACGACCCTATAGTCGGCGGACATGACGGTGCCGGGGCAATCTAACCCCGGGGTCGTGGGGACGACCCTATAGTCGACGGACATGTCGGCGGCTGGCCAACTTTGGCCCGTGGTCGTGGGGACGACCCTACAGTCGTCGGACATGTCGGCGGCAGTGCAACTTTGGCCCGTGGTCGTGGGGACGACCCTATAGTCGTCGGACATGTCGGCGGCAGGCCAACCTAGTCCCGGGGTCGTGGGGACGACCCTATAGTCGTCGGACATGTCGGCGGCTGGCCAACTTTGGCCCGGTGCGTGGGGACGACACTATAGTCGTCGGACATGTCGACGGCGGGGCAACCGAGTCCCGTGGTCGTGTGGACGACCCTATAGTCGGCGGACATGTCGGTGACTGGCCAACCTAGTCCCGGGTTCGTGGGGACGACCCTATAGTCGGCGGACATGTCGGCGGCTGGCCAATCTAGTCCCGGGGTCGTGGGGACGACCCTATAGTCGTCGGACATGTCGGCGCCTGACCAACTTTGGCCCGTGGTCGTGTGGACGACCCTATAGTCGGCGGACATGACGGTGGCGGGGCAATCTAGCCCCGGCGTCGTGGGGACGTCCCTATAGTCGTCGGACATGTCGGCGGCTGGCCATCCTAGTTCCGCGTTGTGAGGGACGACCCTATAACCGTCGGACAAGTTGGCGGCGGCCAACCTAGTCCCGGGGTCGTGGGGACGAACCTATAGTCGTCGGACATGACGGTTGCGGACCAATCTAGTCCCGGGGTCGTGGGGACGACCCTATAGTCGTCGGACATGTCGGCGGCTGGCCAACCTAGGCCCGGGGTCGTGGGGACGCCCCTATAGTCGTCGGACAAGTCGGTGGCGGGCCAATCTAGTCGCGGGGTCGTGGGGACGACCCTATAGTCGTCGGACATGTCGGCGGCTGGCCAACCTAGTTCCGGGGTGTGAGGGACGACCCTATAGTCGTCGGACAAGTTGGCGGCGGGCCAACCTAGTCCCGAGGTCGTGGGGACGACCCTATATTCGTCGGAATAGCTGGCGGCGGGCCAACGTAGGCCCAGGGTCGTAGGGACGACCCTATAGTCGTCGGAAAAGTCGGCGGCGGGCCAACCTAGTCCCGGGGTCGTGGGGACTACCATATAGTCGTCGGACATGACGGTGGCGGGGCAATCTAGGCCCAGGGCAGTGTGGACGACCCTATAGTCGTCGGACTAGTCGGCGGCGGGCCAACGTAGGACCGGGGTCGTGGGGACGACCCTATAGTCGTCGGACATGTCGGCGCCTGACCAACTTTGGCCCGTGGTCGTGTGGACGACCCTATAGTCGGCGGACATGACGGTGCCGGGGCAATCTAACCCCGGGGTCGTGGGGACGTCCCTATAGTCGTCGGACATGTCGGCGGCTGGCCAACCTAGTTCCGGGGTGGGAGGGACGACCCTATAGTCGTAGGACAAGTTGGCGGCGGGCCAACCTAGTCCCGGGGTCGTGGGACCGACCCTATAGTCGTCGGACATGACGGTGGCGGGCCAATCTAGTCCCGGGGTCGTGTGGACGACCCTATAGTCGTCGGACATGTCGGCGGCGGGGCATCCTAGTCCCGGGGTCGTGGAGACGAACCTATAGTCGTCGGACATGACGGTGGCGGGTCAATCTAGTCCGGGGGTCGTGGGGACGACCCTATAGTCATCGGACATGTCGGCGGCTGGCCAATCTAGTCCCGGGGTCGTGGGGACGACCCTATAGTCGTCGGACATGTCGGCGCCTGACCAACTTTGGCCCGCGGTCGTGTGGACGACCCTATAGTCGGCGGACATGATGGTGGCGGGCCAATCTAGTCCCAGGGCCGTGGGGACGACCCTATAGTCGTCGGACTAGTCGGCGGCGGGCCAACGTAGGCCCGGGGTCGTGGGGACGACCCTATAGTCGTCGGACATGTCGGCGCCTGACCAACTTTGGCCCGTGGTCGTGTGGACGACCCAATAGTCGGCGGACATGATGGTGGCGGGCCAATCTAGTCCCGGGGTCGTGGGGACGAACCTACAGTCGTCGGACATGACTGTGGCGGGCGAATCTTGTCCCGGGGTCGTGGGGACGGCCCTATAGTCGTCGGACATGTCGGCGGCTGGGCAACTATGGCCCGTGTTCGTGGGGACGTCCCTATAGTCGTCGGACAAGTCGGCGGCGGGCCAACCTAGTCCCGGGGTCGTGGGGACCACCCTATAGTCGTCGGACATGATGGTGGCGGGCCAATCTAGTCCCGGGGTCGTGGGGACGACCCTATAGTCGTCGGACATGATGGTGGCGGGCCAATCTAGTCCCGGGGTCGTGGGGACGACCCTATAGTCGTCGGACATGTCGGCGGCTGGCCAACCTAGTCCCCGGGTCGTGGGGACGCCCCTATAGTCGTCGGACAAGTCGGTGGCGGGCCAATCTAGTCGCGGGGTCGTGGGGACGACTCTATAGTCGTCGGACATGTCCGCGGCTGGGCAACTTTGGCCAGTGGTCGTGGGGACGACCCTATAGTCGTCGGACAAGTCGGCGGCGGGCCAACCTAGTCCCGGGGTCGTGGGGCGACCCTATAGTCGTCGGACTAGTCGGCGGCGGGCCAACGTAGGCCCGGGATCGTGGGGACGACCCTATAGTCGTCGGACATGTCGGCGCCTGACCAACTTTGGCCCGTGGTCGTGTGGACGACCCTATAGTCGGCGGACATGACGGTGGCGGGGCAATCAAGCCCCGGGGTCGTGGGGACGTCCCTATAGTCGTCGGACATGTCGGCGGCTGGCCAACCTAGTTCCGGGGTGGGAGGGACGACCCTATAGTCGTAGGACAATTTGGCGGCGGGCCAACCTAGTCCCGGGGTCGTGGGGACGACCCTATAGTCGTCGGACATGACGGTGGCGGGCCAATCTAGTCCCGGGGTCGTGGGGACGACCCTATAGTCGTCGGACAAGTCGGCGGCGGGGCAACCTAGTCCCGGGGTCGTGGAGACGAACCTATAGTCGTCGGACATGACGGTGGCGGGTCAATCTAGTCCGGGGGTCTTGGGGACGACCCTATAGTCGTCGGACAAGTCGGCGGCGGGGCAACCTAGTCCCGGGGTCGTGGAGACGAACCTATAGTCGTCGGACATGACGGTGGCGGGTCAATCTAGTCCGGGGGTCGTGGAGACGACCCTATAGTCGTCGGATATGATGGTGGCGGGCCAACCTAGTCCCGGGGTCGTGGGGACGACCCTATAGTCGTCGGACATGACGGTGGCGGGCCAATCTAGTCCCGGGGTCGTGGGGACGACCCTATAGTCGTCGGACAAGTCGGCGGCGGGGCAACCTAGTCCCGGGGTCGTGGAGACGAACCTATAGTCGTCGGACATGACGGTGGCGGGTCAATCTAGTCCGGGGGTCGTGGGGACGACCCTATAGTCGTCGGACAAGTCGGCGGCGGGCCAACCTAGTCCCGGGGTCGTGGGGACGACCCTATAGTCGTCGGACGTGATGGTGGCGGGCCAACCTAGACCCGGGGTCGTGGGGACGACCCTATAGTCGTCGGACATGTCGGCGGCTGGCCAGCTTTGGCCCGGGGTCGTGGGGACGACCCTATAGTCGTCGGACATGTCGGCGGCTGGCCAACCTATTCCCGGGGTCGTGGGGACGACCCTATAGTCGTCGGATAAGTCGGCGGCGGGCCATCCTCGTCCCGGGGTCGTGGGGACGACCCTATAGTCGTCGGACATGATGGTGGCGGGCCAATCTAGTCCCGGGGTCGTGGGGACGACCCTATAGTCGTCGGACATGTCGGCGCTTGACCAACTTTGGCCCGTGGTCGTGTGGACGACCCTATAGTCGGCGGACATGACGGTGGCGGGGCAATCTAGCCCCGGCGTCGTGGGGACGACCCTATAGACGTCGGACATGTCGGCGCCTGACCCACTTTGACCCGGGGTCGTGGGGACGACCCTATAGTCGTTGCACAAGTCGGTGGCGGGCCAATCTAGTCGCGGGGTCGTGGGGACGACCCTATAGTCGTCGGATTTGTCGGCGGCTGGCCAACCTAGTTCCGGGGTGGGAGGGACGACCCTATAGTCGTCGGACAAGTTGGCGGCGGGCCAACCTAGTCCCGGGGTCGTGGGGACGACCCTATAGTCGTCGGACATGACGGTGGCGGGCCAATCTAGTCCCAGGGCCGTGGGGACGACCGTATAGTCGTCGGACATGTCGGCGGGTGGGCAACTTTGGCCAGTGGTCGTGGGGACGACCCTATAGTCGTCGGACAAGTCGGCGGCGGGCCAACCTAGTCCCGGGGTCGTGGGGACGACGCTGTAGTCGTCGGACATGACGGTGGCTGGCCAACCTAGTCCCGGGGTCGTGGGGACGACCCTATAGTCGTCGGATAAGTCGGCGGCGGGCCGTCCTCGTCCCGGGGTCGTGGGGACGACCCTATAGTCGTCGGACATGATGGTGGCGGGCCAATCTAGTCCCGGGGTCGTGGGGACGACCCTATAGTCGTCGGACATGTCGACGCCTGACCAACTTTGGCCCGTGGTCGTGTGGACGACCCTATAGTCGGCGGACATGACGGTGGCGGGGCAATCTAGCCCCGGGGTCGTGGGGACGTCCCTATAGTCGTCGGACATGACGGTGGCGGGCCAATCTATTCCCAAGTTCGTGGGGACGACCCTATAGTCGTCGGATATGTCGGCGGCGGGCCAACGTAGGCCCGGGGTCGTGGGGACGACCCTATAGTCGTCGGACAAGTCGGCGGCGGGCCATACTAGTCCCGGGGTCGTGGGGACGACCCTATAGTCGTCGGACATGTCGGCGGCTGGCCAACCTAGGCCCGGGGTCGTGGGGACGCCCCTATAGTCGTCGGACAAGTCGGTGGCGGGCCAATCTAGTCGCGGGGTCGTGGGGACGACCCTATAGTCGTCGGACATGTCGGCGGCTGGCCAACCTAGTTCCGGGGTGTGAGGGACGACCCTATAGTCGTCGGACAAGTTGGCGGCGGGCCAACCTAGTCCCGAGGTCGTGGGGACGACCCTATATTCGTCGGAATAGCTGGCGGCGGGCCAACGTAGGCCCAGGGTCGTAGGGACGACCCTATAGTCGTCGGAAAAGTCGGCGGCGGGCCAACCTAGTCCCGGGGTCGTGGGGACTACCATATAGTCGTCGGACATGACGGTGGCGGGGCAATCTAGGCCCAGGGCAGTGTGGACGACCCTATAGTCGTCGGACTAGTCGGCGGCGGGCCAACGTAGGACCGGGGTCGTGGGGACGACCCTATAGTCGTCGGACATGTCGGCGCCTGACCAACTTTGGCCCGTGGTCGTGTGGACGACCCTATAGTCGGCGGACATGACGGTGCCGGGGCAATCTAACCCCGGGGTCGTGGGGACGTCCCTATAGTCGTCGGACATGTCGGCGGCTGGCCAACCTAGTTCCGGGGTGGGAGGGACGACCCTATAGTCGTAGGACAAGTTGGCGGCGGGCCAACCTAGTCCCGGGGTCGTGGGACCGACCCTATAGTCGTCGGACATGACGGTGGCGGGCCAATCTAGTCCCGGGGTCGTGTGGACGACCCTATAGTCGTCGGACATGTCGGCGGCGGGGCATCCTAGTCCCGGGGTCGTGGAGACGAACCTATAGTCGTCGGACATGACGGTGGCGGGTCAATCTAGTCCGGGGGTCGTGGGGACGACCCTATAGTCATCGGACATGTCGGCGGCTGGCCAATCTAGTCCCGGGGTCGTGGGGACGACCCTATAGTCGTCGGACATGTCGGCGCCTGACCAACTTTGGCCCGCGGTCGTGTGGACGACCCTATAGTCGGCGGACATGATGGTGGCGGGCCAATCTAGTCCCAGGGCCGTGGGGACGACCCTATAGTCGTCGGACTAGTCGGCGGCGGGCCAACGTAGGCCCGGGGTCGTGGGGACGACCCTATAGTCGTCGGACATGTCGGCGCCTGACCAACTTTGGCCCGTGGTCGTGTGGACGACCCAATAGTCGGCGGACATGATGGTGGCGGGCCAATCTAGTCCCGGGGTCGTGGGGACGAACCTACAGTCGTCGGACATGACTGTGGCGGGCGAATCTTGTCCCGGGGTCGTGGGGACGGCCCTATAGTCGTCGGACATGTCGGCGGCTGGGCAACTATGGCCCGTGTTCGTGGGGACGTCCCTATAGTCGTCGGACAAGTCGGCGGCGGGCCAACCTAGTCCCGGGGTCGTGGGGACCACCCTATAGTCGTCGGACATGATGGTGGCGGGCCAATCTAGTCCCGGGGTCGTGGGGACGACCCTATAGTCGTCGGACATGATGGTGGCGGGCCAATCTAGTCCCGGGGTCGTGGGGACGACCCTATAGTCGTCGGACATGTCGGCGGCTGGCCAACCTAGTCCCCGGGTCGTGGGGACGCCCCTATAGTCGTCGGACAAGTCGGTGGCGGGCCAATCTAGTCGCGGGGTCGTGGGGACGACTCTATAGTCGTCGGACATGTCCGCGGCTGGGCAACTTTGGCCAGTGGTCGTGGGGACGACCCTATAGTCGTCGGACAAGTCGGCGGCGGGCCAACCTAGTCCCGGGGTCGTGGGGCGACCCTATAGTCGTCGGACTAGTCGGCGGCGGGCCAACGTAGGCCCGGGATCGTGGGGACGACCCTATAGTCGTCGGACATGTCGGCGCCTGACCAACTTTGGCCCGTGGTCGTGTGGACGACCCTATAGTCGGCGGACATGACGGTGGCGGGGCAATCAAGCCCCGGGGTCGTGGGGACGTCCCTATAGTCGTCGGACATGTCGGCGGCTGGCCAACCTAGTTCCGGGGTGGGAGGGACGACCCTATAGTCGTAGGACAATTTGGCGGCGGGCCAACCTAGTCCCGGGGTCGTGGGGACGACCCTATAGTCGTCGGACATGACGGTGGCGGGCCAATCTAGTCCCGGGGTCGTGGGGACGACCCTATAGTCGTCGGACAAGTCGGCGGCGGGGCAACCTAGTCCCGGGGTCGTGGAGACGAACCTATAGTCGTCGGACATGACGGTGGCGGGTCAATCTAGTCCGGGGGTCTTGGGGACGACCCTATAGTCGTCGGACAAGTCGGCGGCGGGGCAACCTAGTCCCGGGGTCGTGGAGACGAACCTATAGTGGTCGGACATGACGGTGGCGGGTCAATCTAGTCCGGGGGTCGTGGAGACGACCCTATAGTCGTCGGATATGATGGTGGCGGGCCAACCTAGTCCCGGGGTCGTGGGGACGACCCTATAGTCGTCGGACATGACGGTGGCGGGCCAATCTAGTCCCGGGGTCGTGGGGACGACCCTATAGTCGTCGGACAAGTCGGCGGCGGGGCAACCTAGTCCCGGGGTCGTGGAGACGAACCTATAGTCGTCGGACATGACGGTGGCGGGTCAATCTAGTCCGGGGGTCGTGGGGACGACCCTATAGTCGTCGGACAAGTCGGCGGCGGGCCAACCTAGTCCCGGGGTCGTGGGGACGACCCTATAGTCGTCGGACGTGATGGTGGCGGGCCAACCTAGACCCGGGGTCGTGGGGACGACCCTATAGTCGTCGGACATGTCGGCGGCTGGCCAGCTTTGGCCCGGGGTCGTGGGGACGACCCTATAGTCGTCGGACATGTCGGCGGCTGGCCAACCTATTCCCGGGGTCGTGGGGACGACCCTATAGTCGTCGGATAAGTCGGCGGCGGGCCATCCTCGTCCCGGGGTCGTGGGGACGACCCTATAGTCGTCGGACATGATGGTGGCGGGCCAATCTAGTCCCGGGGTCGTGGGGACGACCCTATAGTCGTCGGACATGTCGGCGCTTGACCAACTTTGGCCCGTGGTCGTGTGGACGACCCTATAGTCGGCGGACATGACGGTGGCGGGGCAATCTAGCCCCGGCGTCGTGGGGACGACCCTATAGACGTCGGACATGTCGGCGCCTGACCCACTTTGACCCGGGGTCGTGGGGACGACCCTATAGTCGTTGCACAAGTCGGTGGCGGGCCAATCTAGTCGCGGGGTCGTGGGGACGACCCTATAGTCGTCGGATTTGTCGGCGGCTGGCCAACCTAGTTCCGGGGTGGGAGGGACGACCCTATAGTCGTCGGACAAGTTGGCGGCGGGCCAACCTAGTCCCGGGGTCGTGGGGACGACCCTATAGTCGTCGGACATGACGGTGGCGGGCCAATCTAGTCCCAGGGCCGTGGGGACGACCGTATAGTCGTCGGACATGTCGGCGGGTGGGCAACTTTGGCCAGTGGTCGTGGGGACGACCCTATAGTCGTCGGACAAGTCGGCGGCGGGCCAACCTAGTCCCGGGGTCGTGGGGACGACGCTGTAGTCGTCGGACATGACGGTGGCTGGCCAACCTAGTCCCGGGGTCGTGGGGACGACCCTATAGTCGTCGGATAAGTCGGCGGCGGGCCGTCCTCGTCCCGGGGTCGTGGGGACGACCCTATAGTCGTCGGACATGATGGTGGCGGGCCAATCTAGTCCCGGGGTCGTGGGGACGACCCTATAGTCGTCGGACATGTCGACGCCTGACCAACTTTGGCCCGTGGTCGTGTGGACGACCCTATAGTCGGCGGACATGACGGTGGCGGGGCAATCTAGCCCCGGGGTCGTGGGGACGTCCCTATAGTCGTCGGACATGACGGTGGCGGGCCAATCTATTCCCAAGTTCGTGGGGACGACCCTATAGTCGTCGGATATGTCGGCGGCGGGCCAACGTAGGCCCGGGGTCGTGGGGACGACCCTATAGTCGTCGGACAAGTCGGCGGCGGGCCATACTAGTCCCGGGGTCGTGGGGACGACCCTATAGTCGTCGGATATGTCGGCGGCGGGCCAAACTAGTCCCGGGGTCGTGGGGACGACCCTATAGTCGTCAGACAAGTCGGCGGCGGTCCATCCTAGTCCCGGGGTCGTGGGGACGACCCTATAGTCGTCGGACAAGTCGGCGGCGGGGCAACCTAGTCCCGGGGTCGTGGAGACGAACCTATAGTCGTCGGACATGACGGTGGCGGGTCAATCTAGTCCGGGGGTCGTGGGGACGACCCTATAGTCGTCGGACCTGTCGGCGGCTGTCCAATCTAGTCCCGGGGTCGTGGGGACGACCCTATAGTCGTCGGACATGTCGGCGCCTGACCAACTTTGGCCCGCGGTCGTGTGGACGACCCTATAGTCGTCGGACATGTCGACGCCTGACCAACTTTGGCCCGTGGTCGTGTGGACGACCCTATAGTCGGCGGACATGACGGTGGCGGGGCAATCTAGCCCCGGGGTCGTGGGGACGTCCCTATAGTCGTCGGACATGACGGTGGCGGGCCAATCTATTCCCAAGTTCGTGGGGACGACCCTATAGTCGTCGGATATGTCGGCGGCGGGCCAACGTTGGCCCGGGGTCGTGGGGACGACCCTATAGTCGTCGGACAAGTCGGCGGCGGGCCATACGAGTCCCGGGGTCGTGGGGACGACCCTATAGTCGTCGGACATGTCGGCGGCAGGTCAACTTTGGCCCGGGTCGTGGGGACGACCCTATAGTCGTCGGACATGTCGGTGACTGGCCAACCTTGTCCCGGGTTCGTGGGGACGACCCTATAGACGTCGGACATGTCGGCGGCAGGCCAACCTAGTCCCGGGGTCGTGGGGACGACCCTATAGTCGTCGGACATGTCGGCGGCTGGCCAACTTTGGCCCGGGTCGTGGGGACGACCCTATAGTCGTCGGATATGTCGGCGGCTGGGCAACTTTGGCCAGTGGTCGTGGGGACGACCCTATAGTCGTCGGACATGTCGGCGGCGGGGCAACTTTGGCCAGTGGTCGTGGGGACGACCCTATTGTCGTCGGACATGTTGGTGACTTGCCAACCTAGTCACGGGTTCGTGGGGACGACCCTATAGTCGTCGGACCTGTCGGCGGCAGGCCAACCTAGTCCCGGGGTCGTGGGGACGACCGTATAGTCGTCGGACAAGTCGGCGGCGGGCCAACCTAGTCCCGGGGTCGTGGGGACGACCCTATAGTCGTCGGACATGTCGGCGGCGGGGCAACTTTGGCCAGTGGTCGTGGGGACGACCCTATTGTCGTCGGACATGTTGGTGACTTGCCAACCTAGTCACGGGTTCGTGGGGACGACCCTATAGTCGTCGGACCTGTCGGCGGCAGGCCAACCTAGTCCCGGGGTCGTGGGGACGACCGTATAGTCGTCGGACATGACGGTGGCGGGCCAATCTTGTCCCGGGGTCGTGGGGACGACCCTATAGTCGTCGGACATGTCGGCGGCAGGGCAACTTTGGCCCGTGGTCGTGGAGACGACCCTATAGTCGTCGGACATGTCGGTGACTGTCCAACCTAGTCCCGGGTTCGTGGGGACGACCCTATAGTCGTCGGACCTGTCGGCGGCAGGCCAACCTAGTCCCGGGGTCGTGGGGACGACCGTATTGTCGTCGGACATGTCGGTGACTGGCCAACCTAGTCCCGGGTTCGTGGGGACGACCCTATAGTCGTCGGACATGTCGGCGGCAGGCCAACCTAGTCCCGGGGTCGTGGGGACGACCCTATAGTCGTCGGACATGTCGGCGGCTGGCCAACTTTGGCCCGGTGCGTGGGGACGACACTATAGTCGTCGGACATGTCGACGGCGGGGCAACCTAGACCCGGGGTCGTGGGGACGACCCTATAGTCGTCGGACATGTCGGCGGCTGGCCATCCTAGTCCCGGGGTCGTGGGGACGACCCTATAGTCGTCGGACATGTCGGGGGCTGGCCAACTTTGGCCCGGTGCGTGGGGACGACACTATAGTCGTCGGACATGTCGACGGCGGGGCAACCTAGACCCGGGGTCGTGGGGACGACCCTATAGTCGTCGGACATGTCGGCGGCTGGCCATCCTAGTCCCGTGTTCGTGTGGACGACCCTATAGTCGGCGGACATGTCGGCGGCAGTGCAACTTTGGCCCGTGGTCGTGGGGACGACCCTATAGTCGTCGGACATGTCGGTGACTGGCCAACCTAGTCCCGGGTTCGTGGGGACGACCCTATAGTCGTCGGACCTGTCGGCGGCAGGCCAACCTAGTCCCGGGGTCGTGGGGACGACCGTATTGTCGTCGGACATGTCGGTGACTGGCCAACCTAGTCCCGGGTTCGTGGGGACGACCCTATAGTCGTCGGACATGTCGGCGGCAGGCCAACCTAGTCCCGGGGTCGTGGGGACGACCCTATAGTCGTCGGACATGTCGGCGGCTGGCCAACTTTGGCCCGGTGCGTGGGGACGACACTATAGTCGTCGGACATGTCGACGGCGGGGCAACCTAGACCCGGGGTCGTGGGGACGACCCTATAGTCGTCGGACATGTCGGCGGCTGGCCATCCTAGTCCCGTGGTCGTGTGGACGACCCTATAGTCGGCGGACATGTCGGCGGCTGGCCAATCTAGTCCCGGGGTCGTGGGGACGACCCTATAGTCGTCGGACATGTCGGCGCCTGACCAACTTTGGCCCGTGGTCGTGTGGACGACCCTATAGTCGGCGGACATGTCGGCGGCTGCCCAATCTAGTCCCGGGGTCGTGGGGACGACCCTATAGTCGTCGGACATGTCGGCGCCTGACCAACTTTGGCCCGTGGTCGTGTGGACGACCCTATAGTCGGCGGACATGACGGTGGCGGGGCAATCTAGCGCCGGGGTCGTGGGGACGTCCCTATAGTCGTCGGACATGTCGGCGGCTGGCCAACCTAGTTCCGGGGTGGGAGGGACGACCCTATAGTCGTAGGACAAGTTGGCGGCGGGCCAACCTAGTCCCGGGGTCGTGGGGACGACCCTATAGTCGTCGGACATGACGGTGGCGGGCCAATCTAGTCCCGGGGTCGTGTGGACGACCCTATAGTCGTCGGACATGTCGGCGGCGGGGCAACCTAGTCCCGGGGTCGTGGAGACGAACCTATAGTCGTCGGACATGACGGTGGCGGGTCAATCTAGTCCGGGGGTCGTGGGGACGACCCTATAGTCGTCGGACATGTCGGCGGCTGGCCAATCTAGTCCCGGGGTCGTGGGGACGACCCTATAGTCGTCGGACATGTCGGCGCCTGACCAACTTTGGCCCGCGGTCGTGTGGACGACCCTATAGTCGGCGGACATGATGGTGGCGGGCCAATCTAGTCCCAGGGCCGTGGGGACGACCCTATAGTCGTCGGACTAGTCGGCGGCGGGCCAACGTAGGCCCGGGGTCGTGGGGACGACCCTATAGTCGTCGGACATGTCGGCGCCTGACCAACTTTGGCCCGTGGTCGTGTGGACGACCCTATAGTCGGCGGACATGATGGTGGCGGGCCAATCTAGTCCCGGGGTCGTGGGGACGAACCTACAGTCGTCGGACATGACTGTGGCGGGCGAATCTTGTCCCGGGGTCGTGGGGACGGCCCTATAGTCGTCGGACATGTCGGCGGCTGGGCAACTATGGCCCGTGTTCGTGGGGACGTCCCTATAGTCGTCGGACAAGTCGGCGGCGGGCCAACCTAGTCCCGGGGTCGTGGGGACCACCCTATAGTCGTCGGACATGATGGTGGCGGGCCAATCTAGTCCCGGGGTCGTGGGGACGACCCTATAGTCGTCGGACATGATGGTGGCGGGCCAATCTAGTCCCGGGGTCGTGGGGACGACCCTATAGTCGTCGGACATGACGGTGGCGGGCCAATCTAGTCCCGGGGTCGTGGGGACGACCCTATAGTCGTCGGACAAGTCGGCGGCGGGGCAACCTAGTCCCGGGGTCGTGGAGACGAACCTATAGTCGTCGGACATGACGGTGGCGGGTCAATCTAGTCCGGGGGTCGTGGGGACGACCCTATAGTCGTCGGACAAGTCGGCGGCGGGCCAACCTAGTCCCGGGGTCGTGGGGACGACCCTATAGTCGTCGGACGTGATGGTGGCGGGCCAACCTAGACCCGGGGTCGTGGGGACGACCCTATAGTCGTCGGACATGTCGGCGGCTGGCCAGCTTTGGCCCGGGGTCGTGGGGACGACCCTATAGTCGTCGGACATGTCGGCGGCTGGCCAACCTATTCCCGGGGTCGTGGGGACGACCCTATAGTCGTCGGATAAGTCGGCGGCGGGCCATCCTCGTCCCGGGGTCGTGGGGACGACCCTATAGTCGTCGGACATGATGGTGGCGGGCCAATCTAGTCCCGGGGTCGTGGGGACGACCCTATAGTCGTCGGACATGTCGGCGCTTGACCAACTTTGGCCCGTGGTCGTGTGGACGACCCTATAGTCGGCGGACATTACGGTGGCGGGGCAATCTAGCCCCGGCGTCGTGGGGACGACCCTATAGACGTCGGACATGTCGGCGCCTGAACCACTTTGACCCGGGGTCGTGGGGACGACCCTATAGTCGTTGCACAAGTCGGTGGCGGGCCAATCTAGTCGCGGGGTCGTGGGGACGACCCTATAGTCGTCGGATTTGTCGGCGGCTGGCCAACCTAGTTCCGGGGTGGGAGGGACGACCCTATAGTCGTCGGACAAGTTGGCGGCGGGCCAACCTAGTCCCGGGGTCGTGGGGACGACCCTATAGTCGTCGGACATGACGGTGGCGGGCCAATCTAGTCCCAGGGCCGTGGGGACGACCGTATAGTCGTCGGACATGTCGGCGGGTGGGCAACTTTGGCCAGTGGTCGTGGGGACGACCCTATAGTCGTCGGACAAGTCGGCGGCGGGCCAACCTAGTCCCGGGGTCGTGGGGACGACGCTGTAGTCGTCGGACATGACGGTGGCTGGCCAACCTAGTCCCGGGGTCGTGGGGACGACCCTATAGTCGTCGGATAAGTCGGCGGCGGGCCGTCCTCGTCCCGGGGTCGTGGGGACGACCCTATAGTCGTCGGACATGATGGTGGCGGGCCAATCTAGTCCCGGGGTCGTGGGGACGACCCTATAGTCGTCGGACATGTCGACGCCTGACCAACTTTGGCCCGTGGTCGTGTGGACGACCCTATAGTCGGCGGACATGACGGTGGCGGGGCAATCTAGCCCCGGGGTCGTGGGGACGTCCCTATAGTCGTCGGACATGACGGTGGCGGGCCAATCTATTCCCAAGTTCGTGGGGACGACCCTATAGTCGTCGGATATGTCGGCGGCGGGCCAACGTAGGCCCGGGGTCGTGGGGACGACCCTATAGTCGTCGGACAAGTCGGCGGCGGGCCATACTAGTCCCGGGGTCGTGGGGACGACCCTATAGTCGTCGGATATGTCGGCGGCGGGCCAAACTAGTCCCGGGGTCGTGGGGACGACCCTATAGTCGTCAGACAAGTCGGCGGCGGTCCATCCTAGTCCCGGGGTCGTGGGGACGACCCTATAGTCGTCGGACAAGTCGGCGGCGGGGCAACCTAGTCCCGGGGTCGTGGAGACGAACCTATAGTCGTCGGACATGACGGTGGCGGGTCAATCTAGTCCGGGGGTCGTGGGGACGACCCTATAGTCGTCGGACCTGTCGGCGGCTGTCCAATCTAGTCCCGGGGTCGTGGGGACGACCCTATAGTCGTCGGATATGTCGGCGGCGGGCCAACGTTGGCCCGGGGTCGTGGGGACGACCCTATAGTCGTCGGACAAGTCGGCGGCGGGCCATACGAGTCCCGGGGTCGTGGGGACGACCCTATAGTCGTCGGACATGTCGGCGGCTGGCCAACCTAGTCCCGGGGTCGTGGGGACGCCCCTATAGTCGACGGACAAGTCGGTGGCGGGCCAATCTAGTCGCGGGGTCCTGGGGACGACCCTATAGTCGTCGGACATGTCGGCGGCTGGCCAATCTAGTCCCGGGGTCGTGGGGACGACCCTATAGTCGTCGGACATGTCGGCGCCTGACCAACTTTGGCCCGCGGTCGTGTGGACGACCCTATAGTCGGCGGACATGACGGTGGCGGGCCGATCTAGTCCCGGGGTCGTGGGGACGACCCTATAGTCGTCGGACAAGTCGGCGGCGGGGCAACCTAGTTCCGGGGTCGTGGGGACGACCCTACAGTCGTCGGACATGGCGGTGGCGGGCGAATCTAGTCCCGGGGTCGTGGGGACGACCCTATAGTCGTCGGACATGTCGGCGGCTGGGCAACTATGGCCCGAGTTCGTGGGGACGTCCCTATAGTCGTCGGACAAGTCGGCGGCGGGCCAACCTAGTCCCGGGGACGTGGAGACGACCCTATAGTCGTCGGACATGTCGGGCGGCGGGCCAAACTATTCCCGGGGTCGTGGGGACGACCCTATAGTCGTCGGACAAGTCGGCGGCGGGCCATGCTAGTCCCGGGGTCGTGGGGACGACCCTATAGTCGTCGGACATGATGGTGGCGGGCCAATCTAGTCCCGGGGTCGTGGGGACGACCCTATAGTCGTCGGACATGATGGTGGCGGGCCAATCTAGTCCCGGGGTCGTGGGGACGACCCTATAGTCGTCGGACATGTCGGCGGCTGGCCAACCTAGTCCCGGGGTCGTGGGGACGCCCCTATAGTCGACGGACAAGTCGGTGGCGGGCCAATCTAGTCGCGGGGTCCTGGGGACGACCCTATAGTCGTCGGACATGTCGGCGGCTGGCCAATCTAGTCCCGGGGTCGTGGGGACGACCCTATAGTCGTCGGACATGTCGGCGGCGGGGCAACCTAGTCCCGGGGTCGTGCAGACGAACCTATAGTCGTCGGACATGTCGGCGGCTGGGCAACTATGGCCTGGGTTCGTGGGGACGTCCCTATAGTCGTCGGACAAGTCGGCGGCGGGCCAACCTAGTCCCGGGGTCGTGGAGACGACCCTATAGTCGTCGGACATGTCGGGCGGCGGGCCAAACTATTCCCGGGGTCGTGGGGACGACCCTATAGTCGTCGGACAAGTCGGCGGCGGGCCATCCTAGTCCCGGGGTCGTGGGGACGACCCTATAGTCGTCGGACGTGATGGTGGCGGGCCAATCTAGTCCCGGGGTCGTGGGGACGACCCTATAGTCGTCGGACATGTCGGCGGCTGGCCAACCTAGTCCCGGGGTCGTGGGGACGCCCCTATAGTCGACGGACAAGTCGGTGGCGGGCCAATCTAGTCGCGGGGTCCTGGGGACGACCCTATAGTCGTCGGACATGTCGGCGGCTGGCCAATCTAGTCCCGGGGTCGTGGGGACGACCCTATAGTCGGCGGACATGACGGTGGCGGGCCGATCTAGTCCCGGGGTCGTGGGGACGAGCCTATAGTCGTCGGACAAGTCGGCGGCGGGGCAACCTAGTTCCGGGGTCGTGGGGACGACCCTACAGTCGTCGGACATGGCGGTGGCGGGCGAATCTAGTCCCGGGGTCGTGGGGACGACCCTATAGTCGTCGGACATGTCGGCGGCTGGGCAACTATGGCCCGAGTTCGTGGGGACGTCCCTATAGTCGTCGGACAAGTCGGCGGCGGGCCAACCTAGTCCCGGGGACGTGGAGACGACCCTATAGTCGTCGGACATGTCGGGCGGCGGGCCAAACTATTCCCGGGGTCGTGGGGACGACCCTATAGTCGTCGGACAAGTCGGCGGCGGGCCATGCTAGTCCCGGGGTCGTGGGGACGACCCTATAGTCGTCGGACATGATGGTGGCGGGCCAATCTAGTCCCGGGGTCGTGGGGACGACCCTATAGTCGTCGGACATGATGGTGGCGGGCCAATCTAGTCCCGGGGTCGTGGGGACGACCCTATAGTCGTCGGACATGTCGGCGGCTGGCCAACCTAGTCCCGGGGTCGTGGGGACGCCCCTATAGTCGACGGACAAGTCGGTGGCGGGCCAATCTAGTCGCGGGGTCCTGGGGACGACCCTATAGTCGTCGGACATGTCGGCGGCTGGCCAATCTAGTCCCGGGGTCGTGGGGACGACCCTATAGTCGTCGGACATGTCGGCGGCGGGGCAACCTAGTCCCGGGGTCGTGCAGACGAACCTATAGTCGTCGGACATGTCGGCGGCTGGGCAACTATGGCCTGGGTTCGTGGGGACGTCCCTATAGTCGTCGGACAAGTCGGCGGCGGGCCAACCTAGTCCCGGGGTCGTGGAGACGACCCTATAGTCGTCGGACATGTCGGGCGGCGGGCCAAACTATTCCCGGGGTCGTGGGGACGACCCTATAGTCGTCGGACAAGTCGGCGGCGGGCCATCCTAGTCCCGGGGTCGTGGGGACGACCCTATAGTCGTCGGACGTGATGGTGGCGGGCCAACCTAGACCCGGGGTCGTGGGGACGACCCTATAGTCGTCGGACATGTCGGCGGCTGGCCAGCTTTGACCCGGGGTCGTGGGGACGACCCTATTGTCGTCGGACATGTCGGCGGCTGGCCAACCTAGTCCCGGGGTCGTGGGGACGACCCTATAGTCGTCGGATAAGTCGGCGGCGGGCCATCCTCGTCCCGGGGTCGTGGGGACGACCCTATAGTCGTCGGACATGATGGTGGCGGGCCAATCTAGTCCCGGGGTCGTGGGGACGACCCTATAGTCGTCGGACATGTCGGCGCCTGACCAACTTTGGCCCGTGGTCGTGTGGACGACCCTATAGTCGGCGGACATGACGGTGGCGGGGCAATCTAGCCCCGGCGTCGTGGGGACGTCCCTATAGTCGTCGGACATGTCGGCGGCTGGCCAACCTAGTTCCGGGGTGTAAGGGACGACCCTATAGTCGTCGGACAAGTTGGCGGCGGCCAACCTAGTCCCGGGGTCGTGGGGACGACCCTATAGCCGTCGGACATGACGGTGGCGGGCCAATCAAGTCCCGGGGTCGTGGGGACGACCCTATAGTCGTCGGACATGATGGTGGCGGGCCAATCAAGTCCCGAGGTCGTGGGGACGACCCTATAGTCGTCGGACATGCCGGCGGCTGGCCAATCTAGTCCCGGGGTCGTGGGGACGACCCTATAGTCGTCGGATATGTCGGCGGCGGGCCAAACTAGTCCCGGGGTCGTGGGGACGACCCTATAGTCGTCGGACAAGTCGGCGGCGGGCCATCCCAGTCCCGGGGTCGTGGGTACGACCCTATAGTCACCGGACATGTCGGCGGCGGGCGAACTTTGGCCCGTGGTCGTGGGGACGACCCTATAGTCGTCGCACATGGCGCTGGCGGGCCAATCTAGCCCCGGGGTTGTGGGGACGACCCTATAGTCGTCGGACAAGTCGGCGGCGGGCCATCCTAGTCCCGGGGTCGTGGGGACGACCCTATAGTCGTCGGACATGATGGTGGCGGGCCAATCTAGTCCCGTGGTCGTGGGGACGACCCTATAGTCGTCGGACATGTCGGCGGCTGGCCAACCTACTTCCGGGGTGTGAGGGACGACCCTATAGTCGTCGGACAAGCCGGCGGCGGGCCATACTAGTCCCGGGGTCGTGGGGACGACCCTATAGTCGTCGGATATGTCGGCGGCGGGCCAAACTAGTCCCGGGGTCGTGGGGACGACCCTATAGTCGTCGGACAAGTCGGCGGCGGTCCATCCTAGTCCCGGGGTCGTGGGGACGACCCTATAGTCGGCGGACATGACGGTGGCGGGGCAATCTAGCCCCGGCGGCGTGGGGACGTCCCTATAGTCGTCGGACATGTCGGCGGCTGGCCAACCTAGTTCCGGGGTGTGAGGGACGACCCTATAGTCGTCGGACAAGTCGGCGGCGGGCCATCCTAGTCCCGGGGTCGTGGGGACGACCCTATAGTCGTCGGACGTGATGGTGGCGGTTCCAACCTAGACCCGGCGTCGTGGGGACGACCCTATAGTCGTCGGACATGTCGGCGGCTGGCCAGCTTTGACCCGGGGTCGTGGGGACGACCCTATTGTCGTCGGACATGTCGGCGGCTGGCCAACCTAGTCCCGGGGTCGTGGGGACGACCCTATAGTCGTCGGATAAGTCGGCGGCGGGCCATCCTCGTCCCGGGGTCGTGGGGACGACCCTATAGTCGTCGGACATGATGGTGGCGGGCCAATCTAGTCCCGGGGTCGTGGGGACGACCCTATAGTCGTCGGACATGTCGGCGCCTGACCAACTTTGGCCCGTGGTCGTGTGGACGACCCTATAGTCGGCGGACATGACGGTGGCGGGGCAATCTAGCCCCGGCGTCGTGGGGACGTCCCTATAGTCGTCGGACATGTCGGCGGCTGGCCAACCTAGTTCCGGGGTGTGAGGGACGACCCTATAGTCGTCGGACAAGTTGGCGGCGGCCAACCTAGTCCCGGGGTCGTGGGGACGACCCTATAGCCGTCGGACATGACGGTGGCGGGCCAATCAAGTCCCGGGGTCGTGGGGACGACCCTATAGTCGTCGGACATGATGGTGGCGGGCCAATCAAGTCCCGAGGTCGTGGGGACGACCCTATAGTCGTCGGACATGTCGGCGGCTGGCCAATCTAGTCCCGGGGTCGTGGGGACGACCCTATAGTCGTCGGATATGTCGGCGGCGGGCCAAACTAGTCCCGGGGTCCTGGGGACGACCCTATAGTCGTCGGACATGCCGGCGGCTGGCCAACCTAGTTCCGGGGTGTGAGGGACGACCCTATAGTCGTCGGACAAGTTGGCGGCGGCCAACCTAGTCCCGGGGTCGTGGGGACGACCCTATAGCCGTCGGACATGACGGTGGCGGGCCAATCAAGTCCCGGGGTCGTGGGGACGACCCTATAGTCGTCGGACATGATGGTGGCGGGCCAATCAAGTCCCGAGGTCGTGGGGACGACCCTATAGTCGTCGGACATGACGGTGGCGGGGCAATCTAGCCCCGGCGTCGTGGGGACGTCCCTATAGTCGTCGGACATGTCGGCGGCTGGCCAACCTAGTTCCGGGGTGTGAGGGACGACCCTATAGTCGTCGGACAAGTCGGCGGCGGGCCATCCTAGTCCTGGGGTCGTGGGGACGACCCTATAGTCGTCGGACGTGATGGTGGCGGGCCAACCTAGACCCGGCGTCGTGGGGACGACCCTATAGTCGTCGGACATGTCGGCGGCTGGCCAGCTTTGACCCGGGGTCGTGGGGACGACCCTATTGTCGTCGGACATGTCGGCGGCTGGCCAACCTAGTCCCGGGGTCGTGGGGACGACCCTATAGTCGTCGGATAAGTCGGCGGCGGGCCATCCTCGTCCCGGGGTCGTGGGGACGACCCTATAGTCGTCGGACATGATGGTGGCGGGCCAATCTAGTCCCGGGGTCGTGGGGACGACCCTATAGTCGTCGGACATGTCGGCGGCTGGCCAACCTGGTTCCGGGGTGTGAGGGACGACCCTATAGTCGTCGGACATGTCGGCGCCTGACCAACTTTGGCCCGTGGTCGTGTGGACGACCCTATAGTCGGCGGACATGACGGTGGCGGGGCAATCTAGCCCCGGCGTCGTGGGGACGTCCCTATAGTCGTCGGACATGTCGGCGGCTGGCCAACCTAGTTCCGGGGTGTGAGGGACGACCCTATAGTCGTCGGACAAGTTGGCGGCGGCCAACCTAGTCCCGGGGTCGTGGGGACGACCCTATAGCCGTCGGACATGACGGTGGCGGGCCAATCAAGTCCCGGGGTCGTGGGGACGACCCTATAGACGTCGGACATGTCGGCGGCTGGCCAATCTAGCCCCGGCGTCGTGGGGACGTCCCTATAGTCGTCGGACATGTCGGCGGCTGGCCAACCTAGTTCCGGGGTGTGAGGGACGACCCTATAGTCGTCGGACAAGTCGGCGGCGGTCCATCCTAGTCCCGGGGTCGTGGGGACTAGGACGTGATGGTGGCGGGCCAACCTAGACCCGGCGTCGTGGGGACGACCCTATAGTCGTCGGACATGTCGGCGGCTGGCCAGCTTTGACCCGGGGTCGTGGGGACGACCCTATTGTCATCGGACATGTCGGCGGCTGGCCAACCTAGTCCCGGGGTCGTGGGGACGACCCTATAGTCGTCGGATAAGTCGGCGGCGGGCCATCCTCGTCCCGGGGTCGTGGGGACGACCCTATAGTCGTCGGACATGATGGTGGCGGGCCAATCTAGTCCCGGGGTCGTGGGGACGACCCTATAGTCGTCGGACATGTCGGCGCCTGACCAACTTTGGCCCGTGGTCGTGTGGACGACCCTATAGTCGGCGGACATGACGGTGGCGGGGCAATCTAGCCCCGGCGTCGTGGGGACGTCCCTATAGTCGTCGGACATGTCGGCGGCTGGCCAACCTAGTTCCGGGGTGTGAGGGACGACCCTATAGTCGTCGGACAAGTTGGCGGCGGCCAACCTAGTCCCGGGGTCGTGGGGACGACCCTATAGCCGTCGGACATGACGGTGGCGGGCCAATCAAGTCCCGGGGTCGTGGGGACGACCCTATAGTCGTCGGACATGATGGGGGCGGGCCAATCAAGTCCCGAGGTCGTGGGGACGACCCTATAGTCGTCGGACATGTCGGCGGCGGGCCAAACTAGTCCCGGGGTCCTGGGGACGACCCTATAGTCGTCGGACATGCCGGCGGCTGGCCAACCTAGTTCCGGGGTGTGAGGGACGACCCTATTGTCGTCGGACAAGTTGGCGGCGGCCAACCTAGTCCCGGGGTCGTGGGGACGACCCTATAGCCGTCGGACATGACGGTGGCGGGCCAATCAAGTCCCGGGGTCGTGGGGACGACCCTATAGTCGTCGGACATGATGGTGGCGGGCCAATCAAGTCCCGAGGTCGTGGGGACGACCCTATAGTCGTCGGACATGTCGGCGGCTGGCCAATCTAGCCCCGGCGTCGTGGGGACGTCCCTGTAGTCGTCGGACATGTCGGCGGCTGGCCAACCTAGTTCCGGGGTGTGAGGGACGACCCTATAGTCGTCGGACAAGTCGGCGGCGGGCCATCCTAGTCCCGGGGTCGTGGGTACGACCCTATAGTCACCGGACATGTCGGCGGCTGGCGAACGTTGGCCCGTGGTCGTGGGGACGACCCTATAGTCGTCGGACATGGCGGTGGCGGGCCAATCTAGCCCCGGGGTTGTGGGGACGACCCTATAGTCGTCGGACAAGTCGGCGGCGGGCCATCCTAGTCCCGGGGTCGTGGGGACGACCCTATAGTCGTCGGACATGATGGTGGCGGGCCAATCTAGTCCCGGGGTCGTGGGGACGACCCTATAGTCGTCGGACATGTCGGCGCCTGACCAACTTTGGCCCGTGGTCGTGTGGACGACCCTATAGTCGGCGGACATGACGGTGGCGGGGCAATCTAGCCCCGGCGTCGTGGGGACGTCCCTATAGTCGTCGGACATGTCGGCGGCTGGCCAACCTAGTTCCGGGGTGTGAGGGACGACCCTATAGTCGTCGGACAAGTCGGCGGCGGGCCATACTAGTCCCGGGGTCGTGGGGACGACCCTACAGTCGTCGGACATGACGGTGGCGGGCCAATCTAGTCCCGGGGTCGTGGGGACGACCCTATAGTCGTCGGACAAATCGGCGGCGGGGCAACCTAGTCCCGGGGTCGTGGAGACGAACCTATAGTCGTCGGACAAGTCAGCGGCGGGCCATCCTAGTCCCGGGGTCGTGGGGACGACCCTATAGTCGTCGGACATGATGGTGGCGGGCCAATCTAGTCCCGGGGTCGTGGGGACGACCCTACAGTCGTCGGACATGTCGGCGGCTGGCCAACCTAGTCCCGGGGTCGTGGGGACGCCCCTATAGTCGACGGACAAGTCGGTGGCGGGCCAATCTAGTCGCGGGGTCCTGGGGACGACCCTATAGTCGTCGGACATGTCGGCGGCTGGCCAATCTAGTCCCGGGGTGGTGGGGACGACCCTATAGTCGTCGGACATGTCGGCGCCTGACCAACTTTGGCCCGTGGTCGTGTGGACGACCCTATAGTCGGCGGACATGACGGTGGCGGGGCAATCTAGCCCCGGGGTCGTGGGGACGTCCCTATAGTCGTCGGACATGTCGGCGGCTGGCCAACCTAGTTCCGGGGTGGGAGGGACGACCCTATAGTCGTAGGACAAGTTGGTGGGGGGCCAACCTAGTCCCGGGGTCGTGGGGACGACCCTATAGTCGTCGGACATGACGGTGGCGGGCCAATCTAGTCCCGGGGTCGTGGGGACGACCCTATAGTCGTCGGACATGATGGTGGCGGGCCAATCTAGTCCCGGGGTCGTGGGGACGACCCTATAGTCGTCGGACATGTCGGCGGCTGGCCAACCTAGTCCCGGGGTCGTAGGGACGCCCCTATAGTCGACGGACAAGTCGGTGGCGGGCCAATCTAGTCGCGGGGTCCTGGGGACGACCCTATAGTCGTCGGACATGTCGGCGGCTGGCCAATCTAGTCCCGGGGTCGTGGGGACGACCCTATAGTCGTCGGACATGTCGGCGCCTGACCAACTTTGGCCCGCGGTCGTGTGGACGACCCTATAGTCGGCGGACATGACGGTGGCGGGCCAATCTAGTCTCGGGGTCGTGGGGACGACCCTATAGTCGTCGGACAAGTCGGCGGCGGGGCAACCTAGTCCCGGGGTCGTGCAGACGAACCTATAGTCGTCGGACATGACGGTGGCGGGTCAATCTAGTCCGGGGTCGTGGGGACGACCCTATAGTCGTCGGACACATCGGCGGCGGGCCAACCTAGTCCCGGGGTCGTGGGGACGACCCTACAGTCGTCGGACATGACGGTGGCGGGCGAATCTTGTCCCGGGGTCGTGGGGACGACCCTATAGTCGTCGGACATGTCGGCGGCTGGGCAACTATGGCCTGGGTTCGTGGGGACGTCCCTATAGTCGTCGGACAAGTCGGCGGCGGGCCAACCTAGTCCCGGGGTCGTGGAGACGACCCTATAGTCGTCGGACATGTCGGGCGGCGGGCCAAACTATTCCCGGGGTCGTGGGGACGACCCTATAGTCGTCGGACAAGTCGGCGGCGGGCCATCCTAGTCCCGGGGTCGTGGGGACGACCCTATAGTCGTCGGACGTGATGGTGGCGGGCCAACCTAGACCCGGGGTCGTGGGGACGACCCTATAGTCGTCGGACATGTCGGCGGCTGGCCAGCTTTGACCCGTGGTCGTGGGGACGACCCTATTGTCGTCGGACATGTCGGCGGCTGGCCAACCTAGTCCCGGGGTCGTGGGGACGACCCTATAGTCGTCGGATAAGTCGGCGGCGGGCCATCCTCGTCCCGGGGTCGTGGGGACGACCCTATAGTCGTCGGACATGATGGTGGCGGGCCAATCTAGTCCCGGGGTCGTGGGGACGACCCTATAGTCGTCGGACATGTCGGCGCCTGACCAACTTTGGCCCGTGGTCGTGTGGACGACCCTATAGTCGGCGGACATGACGGTGGCGGGGCAATCTAGCCCCGGCGTCGTGGGGACGTCCCTATAGTCGTCGGACATGTCGGCGGCTGGCCAACCTAGTTCCGGGGTGTGAGGGACGACCCTATAGTCGTCGGACAAGTCGGCGGCGGGCCATCCTAGTCCCGGGGTCGTGGGGACGACCCTATAGTCGTCGGACATGATGGTGGCGGGCCAATCTAGTCCCGGGGTCGTGGGGACGACCCTATAGTCGTCGGACATGTCGGCGGCTGGCCAACCTACTTCCGGGGTGTGAGGGACGACCCTATAGTCGTCGGACAAGCCGGCGGCGGGCCATACTAGTCCCGGGGTCGTGGGGACGACCCTATAGTCGTCGGATATGTCGGCGGCGGGCCAAACTAGTCCCGGGGTCGTGGGGACGACCCTATAGTCGTCGGACAAGTCGGCGGCGGTCCATCCTAGTCCGGGGTCGTGGGGACGACCCTATAGTCGGCGGACATGGCGGTGGCGGGGCAATCTAGCCCCGGCGTCGTGGGGACGTCCCTATAGTCGTCGGACATGTCGGCGGCTGGCCAACCTAGTTCCGGGGTGTGAGGGACGACCCTATAGTCGTCGGACAAGTCGGCGGCGGGCCATCCTAGTCCCGGGCTCGTGGGGACGACCCTATAGTCGTCGGACGTGATGGTGGCGGGCCAACCTAGACCCGGCGTTGTGGGGACGACCCTATAGTCGTCGGACATGTCGGCGGCTGGCCAGCTTTGACCCGGGGTCGTGGGGACGACCCTATTGTCGTCGGACATGTCGGCGGCTGGCCAACCTAGTCCCGGGGTCGTGGGGACGTCCCTATAGTCGTCGGACATGTCGGCGGCTGGCCAACCTAGTTCCGGGGTGTGAGGGACGACCCTATAGTCGTCGGACAAGTCGGCGGCGGGCCATCCTAGTCCGGGGTCGTGGGGACGACCCTATAGTCGTCGGACATGATGGTGGCGGGCCAATCTAGTCCCGGGGTCGTGGGGACGACCCTATAGTCGTCGGACATGTCGGCGGCTGGCCAACCTACTTCCGGGGTGTGAGGGACGACCCTATAGTCGTCGGACAAGCCGGCGGCGGGCCATACTAGTCCCGGGGTCGTGGGGACGACCCTATAGTCGTCGGATATGTCGGCGGCGGGCCAAACTAGTCCCGGGGTCGTGGGGACGACCCTATAGTCGTCGGACAAGTCGGCGGCGGTCCATCCTAGTCCGGGGTCGTGGGGACGACCCTATAGTCGGCGGACATGGCGGTGGCGGGGCAATCTAGCCCCGGCGTCGTGGGGACGTCCCTATAGTCGTCGGACATGTCGGCGGCTGGCCAACCTAGTTCCGGGGTGTGAGGGACGACCCTATAGTCGTCGGACAAGTCGGCGGCGGGCCATCCTAGTCCCGGGCTCGTGGGGACGACCCTATAGTCGTCGGACGTGATGGTGGCGGGCCAACCTAGACCCGGCGTTGTGGGGACGACCCTATAGTCGTCGGACATGTCGGCGGCTGGCCAGCTTTGACCCGGGGTCGTGGGGACGACCCTATTGTCGTCGGACATGTCGGCGGCTGGCCAACCTAGTCCCGGGGTCGTGGGGACGACCCTATAGTCGTCGGATAAGTCGGCGGCGGGCCATCCTCGTCCCGGGGTCGTGGGGACGACCCTATAGTCGTCGGACATGATGGTGGCGGGCCAATCTAGTCCCGGGGTCGTGGGGACGACCCTATAGTCGTCGGACATGTCGGCGCCTGACCAACTTTGGCCCGTGGTCGTGTGGACGACCCTATAGTCGGCGGACATGACGGTGGCGGGGCAATCTAGCCCCGGCGTCGTGGGGACGTCCCTATAGTCGTCGGACATGTCGGCGGCTGGCCAACCTAGTTCCGGGGTGTGAGGGACGACCCTATAGTCGTCGGACAAGTTGGCGGCGGCCAACCTAGTCCCGGGGTCGTGGGGACGACCCTATAGCCGTCGGACATGACGGTGGCGGGCCAATCAAGTCCCGGGGTCGTGGGGACGACCCTATAGTCGTCGGACATGATGGGGGCGGGCCAATCAAGTCCCGAGGTCGTGGGGACGACCCTATAGTCGTCGGACATGTCGGCGGCGGGCCAAACTAGTCCCGGGGTCCTGGGGACGACCCTATAGTCGTCGGACATGCCGGCGGCTGGCCAACCTAGTTCCGGGGTGTGAGGGACGACCCTATTGTCGTCGGACAAGTTGGCGGCGGCCAACCTAGTCCCGGGGTCGTGGGGACGACCCTATAGCCGTCGGACATGACGGTGGCGGGCCAATCAAGTCCCGGGGTCGTGGGGACGACCCTATAGTCGTCGGACATGATGGTGGCGGGCCAATCAAGTCCCGAGGTCGTGGGGACGACCCTATAGTCGTCGGACATGTCGGCGGCTGGCCAATCTAGCCCCGGCGTCGTGGGGACGTCCCTGTAGTCGTCGGACATGTCGGCGGCTGGCCAACCTAGTTCCGGGGTGTGAGGGACGACCCTATAGTCGTCGGACAAGTCGGCGGCGGGCCATCCTAGTCCCGGGGTCGTGGGTACGACCCTATAGTCACCGGACATGTCGGCGGCTGGCGAACGTTGGCCCGTGGTCGTGGGGACGACCCTATAGTCGTCGGACATGGCGGTGGCGGGCCAATCTAGCCCCGGGGTTGTGGGGACGACCCTATAGTCGTCGGACATGTCGGCGCCTGACCAACTTTGGCCCGTGGTCGTGTGGACGACCCTATAGTCGGCGGACATGACGGTGGCGGGGCAATCTAGCCCCGGCGTCGTGGGGACGTCCCTATAGTCGTCGGACATGTCGGCGGCTGGCCAACCTAGTTCCGGGGTGTGAGGGACGACCCTATAGTCGTCGGACATGTCGGCGGCTGGCCAACCTGGTTCCGGGGTGTGAGGGACGACCCTATAGTCGTCGGACATGTCGGCGCCTGACCAACTTTGGCCCGTGGTCGTGTGGACGACCCTATAGTCGGCGGACATGACGGTGGCGGGGCAATCTAGCCCCGGCGTCGTGGGGACGTCCCTATAGTCGTCGGACATGTCGGCGGCTGGCCAACCTAGTTCCGGGGTGTGAGGGACGACCCTATAGTCGTCGGACAAGTCGGCGGCGGGCCATACTAGTCCCGGGGTCGTGGGGACGACCCTACAGTCGTCGGACATGACGGTGGCGGGCCAATCTAGTCCCGGGGCCGTGGGGACGACCCTATAGTCGTCGGACAAATCGGCGGCGGGGCAACCTAGTCCCGGGGTCGTGGAGACGAACCTATAGTCGTCGGACAAGTCAGCGGCGGGCCATCCTAGTCCCGGGGTCGTGGGGACGACCCTATAGTCGTCGGACATGATGGTGGCGGGCCAATCTAGTCCCGGGGTCGTGGGGACGACCCTACAGTCGTCGGACATGTCGGCGGCTGGCCAACCTAGTCCCGGGGTCGTGGGGACGCCCCTATAGTCGACGGACAAGTCGGTGGCGGGCCAATCTAGTCGCGGGGTCCTGGGGACGACCCTATAGTCGTCGGACATGTCGGCGGCTGGCCAATCTAGTCCCGGGGTGGTGGGGACGACCCTATAGTCGTCGGACATGTCGGCGCCTGACCAACTTTGGCCCGTGGTCGTGTGGACGACCCTATAGTCGGCGGACATGACGGTGGCGGGGCAATCTAGCCCCGGGGTCGTGGGGACGTCCCTATAGTCGTCGGACATGTCGGCGGCTGGCCAACCTAGTTCCGGGGTGGGAGGGACGACCCTATAGTCGTAGGACAAGTTGGCGGGGGGCCAACCAAGTCCCGGGGTCGTGGGGACGACCCTATAGTCGTCGGACATGACGGTGGCGGGCCAATCTAGTCCCGGGGTCGTGGGGACGACCCTATAGTCGTCGGACATGATGGTGGCGGGCCAATCTAGTCCCGGGGTCGTGGGGACGACCCTATAGTCGTCGGACATGTCGGCGGCTGGCCAACCTAGTCCCGGGGTCGTAGGGACGCCCCTATAGTCGACGGACAAGTCGGTGGCGGGCCAATCTAGTCGCGGGGTCCTGGGGACGACCCTATAGTCGTCGGACATGTCGGCGGCTGGCCAATCTAGTCCCGGGGTCGTGGGGACGACCCTATAGTCGTCGGACATGTCGGCGCCTGACCAACTTTGGCCCGCGGTCGTGTGGACGACCCTATAGTCGGCGGACATGACGGTGGCGGGCCAATCTTGTCTCGGGGTCGTGGGGACGACCCTATAGTCGTCGGACAAGTCGGCGGCGGGGCAACCTAGTCCCGGGGTCGTGCAGACGAACCTATAGTCGTCGGACATGACGGTGGCGGGTCAATCTAGTCCGGGGTCGTGGGGACGACCCTATAGTCGTCGGACACGTCGGCGGCGGGCCAACCTAGTCCCGGGGTCGTGGGGACGACCCTACAGTCGTCGGACATGACGGTGGCGGGCGAATCTTGTCCCGGGGTCGTGGGGACGACCCTATAGTCGTCGGACATGTCGGCGGCTGGGCAACTATGGCCTGGGTTCGTGGGGACGTCCCTATAGTCGTCGGACAAGTCGGCGGCGGGCCAACCTAGTCCCGGGGTCGTGGAGACGACCCTATAGTCGTCGGACATGTCGGGCGGCGGGCCAAACTATTCCCGGGGTCGTGTGGACGACCCTATAGTCGTCGGACAAGTCGGCGGCGGGCCATCCTAGTCCCGGGGTCGTGGGGACGACCCTATAGTCGTCGGACGTGATGGTGGCGGGCCAACCTAGACCCGGGGTCGTGGGGACGACCCTATAGTCGTCGGACATGTCGGCGGCTGGCCAGCTTTGACCCGTGGTCGTGGGGACGACCCTATTGTCGTCGGACATGTCGGCGGCTGGCCAACCTAGTCCCGGGGTCGTGGGGACGACCCAATAGTCGTCGGATAAGTCGGCGGCGGGCCATCCTCGTCCCGGGGTCGTGGGGACGACCCTATAGTCGTCGGACATGATGGTGGCGGGCCAATCTAGTCCCGGGGTCGTGGGGACGACCCTATAGTCGTCGGACATGTCGGCGCCTGACCAACTTTGGCCCGTGGTCGTGTGGACGACCCTATAGTCGGCGGACATGACGGTGGCGGGGCAATCTAGCCCCGGCGTCGTGGGGACGTCCCTATAGTCGTCGGACATGTCGGCGGCTGGCCAACCTAGTTCCGGGGTGTGAGGGACGACCCTATAGTCGTCGGACAAGTCGGCGGCGGGCCATCCTAGTCCCGGGGTCGTGGGGACGACCCTATAGTCGTCGGACATGATGGTGGCGGGCCAATCTAGTCCCGGGGTCGTGGGGACGACCCTATAGTCGTCGGACATGTCGGCGGCTGGCCAACCTACTTCCGGGGTGTGAGGGACGACCCTATAGTCGTCGGACAAGCCGGCGGCGGGCCATACTAGTCCCGGGGTCGTGGGGACGACCCTATAGTCGTCGGATATGTCGGCGGCGGGCCAAACTAGTCCCGGGGTCGTGGGGACGACCCTATAGTCGTCGGACAAGTCGGCGGCGGTCCATCCTAGTCCGGGGTCGTGGGGACGACCCTATAGTCGGCGGACATGGCGGTGGCGGGGCAATCTAGCCCCGGCGTCGTGGGGACGTCCCTATAGTCGTCGGACATGTCGGCGGCTGGCCAACCTAGTTCCGGGGTGTGAGGGACGACCCTATAGTCGTCGGACAAGTCGGCGGCGGGCCATCCTAGTCCCGGGCTCGTGGGGACGACCCTATAGTCGTCGGACGTGATGGTGGCGGGCCAACCTAGACCCGGCGTTGTGGGGACGACCCTATAGTCGTCGGACATGTCGGCGGCTGGCCAGCTTTGACCCGGGGTCGTGGGGACGACCCTATTGTCGTCGGACATGTCGGCGGCTGGCCAACCTAGTCCCGGGGTCGTGGGGACGACCCTATAGTCGTCGGATAAGTCGGCGGCGGGCCATCCTCGTCCCGGGGTCGTGGGGACGACCCTATAGTCGTCGGACATTATGGTGGCGGGCCAATCTAGTCCCGGGGTCGTGGGGACGACCCTATAGTCGTCGGACATGTCGGCGCCTGACCAACTTTGGCCCGTGGTCGTGTGGACGACCCTATAGTCGGCGGACATGACGGTGGCGGGGCAATCTAGCCCCGGCGTCGTGGGGACGTCCCTATAGTCGGCGGACATGACGGTGGCGGGGCAATCTTGCCCCGGCGTCGTGGGGACGTCCCTATAGTCGTCGGACATGTCGGCGGCTGGCCAACCTAGTTCCGGGGCGTGAGGGACGACCCTATAGTCGTCGGACATGACGGTGGCGGGCCAATCTAGTCCCGGGGTCGTGGGGACGACCCTATAGTCGTCGGAATAGCTGGCGGCGGGCCAACGTAGGCCCAGGGTCGTAGGGACGACCCTATAGTCGGCGGAAAAGTCGGCGGCGGGCCAACCTAGTCCCGGGGTCGTGGGGACGACCCTATAGTCGTCGGACATGTCGGCGGCTGTCCAATCTAGTCCCGGGGTCGTGGGGACGACCCTATAGTCGTCGGACATGTCGGCGCCTGACCAACTTTGGCCCGCGGTCGTGTGGACGACCCTATAGTCGGCGGACATGACGGTGGCGGGCCGATCTAGTCCCGGGGTCGTGGGGACGACCCTATAGTCGTCGGACAAGTCGGCGGCGGGGCAACCTAGTTCCGGGGTCGTGGGGACGACCCTACAGTCGTCGGACATGGCGGTGGCGGGCGAATCTAGTCCCGGGGTCGTGGGGACGACCCTATAGTCGTCGGACATGTCGGCGGCTGGGCAACTATGGCCCGAGTTCGTGGGGACGTCCCTATAGTCGTCGGACAAGTCGGCGGCGGGCCAACCTAGTCCCGGGGACGTGGAGACGACCCTATAGTCGTCGGACATGTCGGGCGGCGGGCCAAACTATTCCCGGGGTCGTGGGGACGACCCTATAGTCGTCGGACAAGTCGGCGGTGGGCCATGCTAGTCCCGGGGTCGTGGGGACGACCCTGTAGTCGTCGGACATGATGGTGGCGGGCCAATCTACTCCCGGGGTCGTGGGGACAACCCTATAGTCGTCGGACATGTCGGGCGGCGGGCCAAACTATTCCCGGGGTCGTGGGGACGACCCTATAGTCGTCGGACAAGTCGGCGGCGGGCCATCCTAGTCCCGGGGTCGTGGGGACGACCCTATAGTCGTCGGACGTGATGGTGGCGGGCCAACCTAGACCCGGGGTCGTGGGGACGACCCTATAGTCGTCGGACATGTCGGCGGCTGGCCAGCTTTGACCCGGGGTCGTGGGGACGACCCTATTGTCGTCGGACATGTCGGCGGCTGGCCAACCTAGTCCCGGGGTCGTGGGGACGACCCTATAGTCGTCGGATAAGTCGGCGGCGGGCCATCCTCGTCCCGGGGTCGTGGGGACGACCCTATAGTCGTCGGACATGATGGTGGCGGGCCAATCTAGTCCCGGGGTCGTGGGGACGACCCTATAGTCGTCGGACATGTCGGCGCCTGACCAACTTTGGCCCGTGGTCGTGTGGACGACCCTATAGTCGGCGGACATGACGGTGGCGGGGCAATCTAGCCCCGGCGTCGTGGGGACGTCCCTATAGTCGTCGGACATGTCGGCGGCTGGCCAACCTAGTTCCGGGGTGTGAGGGACGACCCTATAGTCGTCGGACAAGTCGGCGGCGGGCCATCCTAGTCCCGGGGTCGTGGGGACGACCCTATAGTCGTCGGACATGATGGTGGCGGGCCAATCTAGTCCCGGGGTCGTGGGGACGACCCTATAGTCGTCGGACATGTCGGCGGCTGGCCAACCTACTTCCGGGGTGTGAGGGACGACCCTATAGACGTCGGACAAGCCGGCGGCGGGCCATACTAGTCCCGGGGTCGTGGGGACGACCCTATAGTCGTCGGATATGTCGGCGGCGGGCCAAACAAGTCCCGGGGTCGTGGGGACGACCCTATAGTCGTCGGACAAGTCGGCGGCGGTCCATCCTAGTCCCGGGGTCGTGGGGACGACCCTATAGTCGGCGGACATGACGGTGGCGGGGCAATCTAGCCCCGGCGTCGTGGGGACGTCCCTATAGTCGTCGGACATGTCGGCGGCTGGCCAACCTAGTTCCGTGGTGTGAGGGACGACCCTATAGTCGTCGGACAAGTCGGCGGCGGGCCATCCTAGTCCCGGGGTAGTGGGGACGACCCTATAGTCGTCGGACGTGATGGTGGCGGGCCAACCTAGACACGGCGTCGTGGGGACGACCCTATAGTCGTCGGACATGTCGGCGGCTGGCCAGCTTTGACCCGGGGTCGTGGGGACGACCCTATTGTCGTCGGACATGTCGGCGCCTGGCCAACCTAGTCCCGGGGTCGTGGGGACGACCCTATAGTCGTCGGATAAGTCGGCGGCGGGCCATCCTCGTCCCGGGGTCGTGGGGACGACCCTATAGTCGTCGGACATGATGGTGGCGGGCCAATCTAGTCCCGCGGTCGTGGGGACGACCCTATAGTCGTCGGACATGTCGGCGCCTGACCAACTTTGGCCCGTGGTCGTGTGGACGACCCTATAGTCGGCGGACATGACGGTGGCGGGGCAATCTAGCCCCGGCGTCGTGGGGACGTCCCTATAGTCGTCGGACATGTCGGCGGCTGGCCAACCTAGTTCCGGGGTGTGAGGGACGACCCTATAGTCGTCGGACAAGTTGGCGGCGGCCAACCTAGTCCCGGGGTCGTGGGGACGACCCTATAGCCGTCGGACATGACGGTGGCGGGCCAATCAAGTCCCGGGGTCGTGGGGACGACCCTATAGTCGTCGGACATGATGGTGGCGGGCCAATCAAGTCCCGAGGTCGTGGGGACGACCCTATAGTCGTCGGACATGTCGGCGGCTGGCCAATCTAGTCCCGGGGTCGTGGGGACGACCCTATAGTTGTCGGATATGTCGGCGGCGGGCCAAACTAGTCCCGGGGTCCTGGGGACGACCCTATAGTCGTCGGACATGCCGGCGGCTAGCCAACCTAGTTCCGGGGTGTGAGGGACGACCCTATAGTCGTCGGACAAGTTGGCGGCGGCCAACCTAGTCCCGGGGTCGTGGGGACGACCCTATAGCCGTCGGACATGACGGTGGCGGGCCAATCAAGTCCCGGGGTCGTGGGGACGACCCTATAGTCGTCGGACATGATGGTGGCGGGCCAATCTAGTCCCGGGGTCGTGGGGACGACCCTATAGTCGTCGGACATGTCGGCGGCTGGCCAACCTAGTCCCGGGGTCGTAGGGACGCCCCTATAGTCGACGGACAAGTCGGTGGCGGGCCAATCTAGTCGCGGGGTCCTGGGGACGACCCTATAGTCGTCGGACATGTCGGCGGCTGGCCAATCTAGTCCCGGGGTCGTGGGGACGACCCTATAGTCGTCGGACATGTCGGCGCCTGACCAACTTTGGCCCGCGGTCGTGTGGACGACCCTATAGTCGGCGGACATGACGGTGGCGGGCCAATCTAGTCTCGGGGTCGTGGGGACGACCCTATAGTCGTCGGACAAGTCGGCGGCGGGGCAACCTAGTCCCGGGGTCGTGCAGACGAACCTATAGTCGTCGGACATGACGGTGGCGGGTCAATCTAGTCCGGGGTCGTGGGGACGACCCTATAGTCGTCGGACACGTCGGCGGCGGGCCAACCTAGTCCCGGGGTCGTGGGGACGACCCTACAGTCGTCGGACATGACGGTGGCGGGCGAATCTTGTCCCGGGGTCGTGGGGACGACCCTATAGTCGTCGGACATGTCGGCGGCTGGGCAACTATGGCCTGGGTTCGTGGGGACGTCCCTATAGTCGTCGGACAAGTCGGCGGCGGGCCAACCTAGTCCCGGGGTCGTGGAGACGACCCTATAGTCGTCGGACATGTCGGGCGGCGGGCCAAACTATTCCCGGGGTCGTGGGGACGACCCTATAGTCGTCGGACAAGTCGGCGGCGGGCCATCCTAGTCCGGGGGTCGTGGGGACGACCCTATAGTCGTCGGACGTGATGGTGGCGGGCCAACCTAGACCCGGGGTCGTGGGGACGACCCTATAGTCGTCGGACATGTCGGCGGCTGGCCAGCTTTGACCCGGGGTCGTGGGGACGACCCTATTGTCGTCGGACATGTCGGCGGCTGGCCAACCTAGTCCCGGGGTCGTGGGGACGACCCTATAGTCGTCGGATAAGTCGGCGGCGGGCCATCCTCGTCCCGGGGTCGTGGGGACGACCCTATAGTCGTCGGACATGATGGTGGCGGGCCAATCTAGTCCCGGGGTCGTGGGGACGACCCTATAGTCATCGGACATGTCGGCGGCTGGCCAACCTAGTTCCGGGGTGTGAGGGACGACCCTATGGTCGTCGGACATGACGGTGGCGGGGCAACCTAGTCCGGGGGTCGTGGGGACGACCCTATAGTGGTCGGACAAGTCGGCGGCGGGCCAAACTATTCCCGGGGTCTTGGGGACGACCCTTTAGTCGTCGGACAAGTCGGCGGCGGGCCATCCTAGTCCCGGGGTCGTGGGGACGACCCTATAGTCGTCGGACGTGATGGTGGCGGGCCAACCTAGACCCGGGGTCGTGGGGACGAACCTATAGTCGTCGGACATGTCGGCGGCTGGCCAGCTTTGGCCCGGGGTCGTGGGGACGACCCTATAGTCGGCGGACATGACGGTGGTGGGGCAATCTAGCCCCGGGGTCGTGGGGACGTCCCTATAGTCGTCGGACGTGATGGTGGCGGGCCAACCTAGACCCGGGGTCGTGGGGACGACCCTATAGTCGTCGGACATGTCGGCGGCTGGCCAAGCTAGTTCCGGGGTGTGAGGGACGACCCTATAGTCGTCGGACATGTCGGCGCCTGACCAACTTTGGCCCGTGGTCGTGTGGACGACCCTATAGTCGGCGGACATGACGGTGGCGGGGCAATCTAGCCCCGGCGTCGTGGGGACGTCCCTATAGTCGTCGGACATGTCGGCGGCTGGCCAACCTAGTTCCGGGGTGTGAGGGACGACCCTATAGTCGTCGGACAAGTTGGCGGCGGCCAACCTAGTCCCGGGGTCGTGGGGACGACCCTTTAGTCGTCGGATATGTCCGCGGCGGGCCAACGTTGGCCCGGGGTCGTGGGGACGACCCTATAGTCGTCGGACAAGTCGGCGGCGGGCCATATGAGTCCCGGGGTCGTGGGGACGACGCTGTAGTCGTCGGACATGACGGTGGCGGGCCAATCTAGTCCCGGGGTCGTGGGGACGACCCTATAGTCGTCGGACAAGTCGGCGGCGGGGCAACCTAGTCCCGGGGTCGTGGAGACGAACCTATAGTCGTCGGACATGGCGGTGGCGGGTCAATCTAGTCCGGGGGTCGTGGGGACGACCCTATAGTCGTCGGACATGTCGGCGGCTGTCCAATCTAGTCCCGGGGTCGTGGGGACGACCCTATAGTCGTCGGACATGTCGGCGCCTGACCAACTTTGGCCCGCGGTCGTGTGGACGACCCTATAGTCGGCGGACATGACGGTGGCGGGCCGATCTAGTCCCGGGGTCGTGGGGACGACCCTATAGTCGTCGGACAAGTCGGCGGCGGGGCAACCTAGTTCCGGGGTCGTGGGGACGACCCTACAGTCGTCGGACATGGCGGTGGCGGGCGAATCTAGTCCCGGGGTCGTGGGGACGACCCTATAGTCGTCGGACATGTCGGCGGCTGCGCAACTATGGCCCGAGTTCGTGGGGACGTCCCTATAGTCGTCGGACAAGTCGGCGGCGGGCCAACCTAGTCCCGGGGACGTGGAGACGACCCTATAGTCGTCGGACATGTCGGGCGGCGGGCCAAACTATTCCCGGGGTCGTGGGGACGACCCTATAGTCGTCGGACAAGTCGGCGGCGGGTCATGCTAGTCCCGGGGTCGTGGGGACGACCCTATAGTCGTCGGACATGATGGTGGCGGGCCAATCTACTCCCGGGGTCGTGGGGACGACCCTATAGTCGTCGGACATGATGGTGGCGGGCCAATCTGGTCCCGGGGTCGTGGGGACGACCCTATAGTCGTCGGACATGTCGGCGGCTGGCCAACCTAGTCCCGGGGTCGTAGGGACGCCCCTATAGTCGACGGACAAGTCGGTGGCGGGCCAATCTAGTCGCGGGGTCCTGGGGACGACCCTATAGTCGTCGGACATGTCGGCGGCTGGCCAATCTAGTCCCGGGGTCGTGGGGACGACCCTATAGTCGTCGGACATGTCGGCGCCTGACCAACTTTGGCCCGCGGTCGTGTGGACGACCCTATAGTCGGCGGACATGACGGTGGCGGGCCAATCTAGTCTCGGGGTCGTGGGGACGACCCTATAGTCGTCGGACAAGTCGGCGGCGGGGCAACCTAGTCCCGGGGTCGTGCAGACGAACCTATAGTCGTCGGACATGACGGTGGCGGGTCAATCTAGTCCGGGGTCGTGGGGACGACCCTATAGTCGTCGGACAAGTCGGCGGCGGGCCAACCTAGTCCCGGGGTCGTGGGGACGACCCTACAGTCGTCGGACATGACGGTGGCGGGCGAATCTTGTCCCGGGGTCGTGGGGACGACCCTATAGTCGTCGGACATGTCGGCGGCTGGGCAACTATGGCCTGGGTTCGTGGGGACGTCCCTATAGTCGTCGGACATGTCGGCGGCTGGCCAACCTAGTCCCGGGGTCGTGGGGACGACCCTACAGTCGTCGGACATGACGGTGGCGGGCGAATCTTGTCCCGGGGTCGTGGGGACGACCCTATAGTCGTCGGACATGGCGGTGGCGGGCGAATCTAGTCCCGGGGTCGTGGGGACGACCCTATAGTCGTCGGACATGTCGGCGGCTGCGCAACTATTGCCCGAGTTCGTGGGGACGTCCCTATAGTCGTCGGACAAGTCGGCGGCGGGCCAACCTAGTCCCGGGGACGTGGAGACGACCCTATAGTCGTCGGACATGTCGGGCGGCGGGCCAAACTATTCCCGGGGTCGTGGGGACGACCCTATAGTCGTCGGACAAGTCGGCGGCGGGCCAACCTAGTCCCGGGGTCGTGGGGACGACCCTACAGTCGTCGGACATGACGGTGGCGGGCGAATCTTGTCCCGGGGTCGTGGGGACGACCCTATAGTCGTCGGACATGGCGGTGGCGGGCGAATCTAGTCCCGGGGTCGTGGGGACGACCCTATAGTCGTCGGACATGTCGGCGGCTGCGCAACTATTGCCCGAGTTCGTGGGGACGTCCCTATAGTCGTCGGACAAGTCGGCGGCGGGCCAACCTAGTCCCGGGGACGTGGAGACGACCCTATATTCGTCGGACATGTCGGGCGGCGGGCCAAACTATTCCCGGGGTCGTGGGGACGACCCTATAGTCATCGGACAAGTCGGCGGCGGGCCAACCTAGTCCCGGGGTCGTGGGGACGACCCTACAGTCGTCGGACATGACGGTGGCGGGCGAATCTTGTCCCGGGGTCGTGGGGACGACCCTATAGTCGTCGGACATGTCGGCGGCTGGGCAACTATGGCCTGGGTTCGTGGGGACGTCCCTATAGTCGTCGGATAAGTCGGCGGCGGGCCATCCTCGTCCCGGGGTCGTGGAGACGACCCTATTGTCGTCGGACATGTCGGGCGGCTGGCCAACCTAGTCCCGGGGTCGTGGGGACGACCCTACAGTCGTCGGACATGACGGTGGCGGGCGAATCTTGTCCCGGGGTCGTGGGGACGACCCTATAGTCGTCGGACATGTCGGCGGCTGCGCAACTATTGCCCGAGTTCGTGGGGACGTCCCTATAGTCGTCGGACAAGTCGGCGGCGGGCCAACCTAGTCCCGGGGTCGTGGAGACGACCCTATAGTCGTCGGACATGTCGGGCGGCTGGCCAACCTAGTCCCGGGGTCGTGGGGACGACCCTACAGTCGTCGGACATGACGGTGGCGGGCGAATCTTGTCCCGGGGTCGTGGGGACGACCCTATAGTCGTCGGACATGGCGGTGGCGGGCGAATCTAGTCCCGGGGTCGTGGGGACGACCCTATAGTCGTCGGACATGTCGGCGGCTGGCCAGCTTTGACCCGGGGTCGTGGGGACGACCCTATTGTCGTCGGACATGTCGGCGGCTGGCCAACCTAGTCCCGGGGTCGTGGAGACGACCCTATAGTCGTCGGACATGTCGGGCGGCTGGCCAACCTAGTCCCGGGGTCGTGGGGACGACCCTACAGTCGTCGGACATGACGGTGGCGGGCGAATCTTGTCCCGGGGTCGTGGGGACGACCCTATAGTCGTCGGACATGGCGGTGGCGGGCGAATCTAGTCCCGGGGTCGTGGGGACGACCCTATAGTCGTCGGACATGTCGGCGGCTGGCCAGCTTTGACCCGGGGTCGTGGGGACGACCCTATTGTCGTCGGACATGTCGGCGGCTGGCCAACCTAGTCCCGGGGTCGTGGAGACGACCCTATAGTCGTCGGACATGTCGGGCGGCGGGCCAAACTATTCCCGGGGTCGTGGGGACGACCCTACAGTCGTCGGACATGGCGGTGGCGGGCGAATCTAGTCCCGGGGTCGTGGGGACGACCCTATAGTCGTCGGACATGTCGGCGGCTGCGCAACTATGGCCCGAGTTCGTGGGGACGTCCCTATAGTCGTCGGACAAGTCGGCGGCGGGCCAACCTAGTCCCGGGGACGTGGAGACGACCCTATAGTCGTCGGACATGTCGGGCGGCTTGCCAAACTATTCCCGGGGTCGTGGGGACGACCCTATAGTCGTCGGACAAGTCGGCGGCGGGCCAACCTAGTCCCGGGGTCGTGGGGACGACCCTACAGTCGTCGGACATGACGGTGGCGGGCGAATCTTGTCCCGGGGTCGTGGGGACGACCCTATAGTCGTCGGACATGTCGGCGGCTGGGCAACTATGGCCTGGGTTCGTGGGGACGTCCCTATAGTCGTCGGATAAGTCGGCGGCGGGCCATCCTCGTCCCGGGGCCGTGGGGACGACCCTATAGTCGTCGGACATGATGGTGGCGGGCCAATCTAGTCCCGGGGTCGTGGGGACGACCCTATAGTCGTCGGACATGTCGGCGCCTGACCAACTTTGGCCCGTGGTCGTGTGGACGACCCTATAGTCGGCGGACATGACGGTGGCGGGGCAATCTAGCCCCGGCGTCGTGGGGACGTCCCTATAGTCGTCGGACATGTCGGCGGCTGGCCAACCTAGTTCCGGGGTGTGAGGGACGACCCTATAGTCGTCGGACAAGTCGGCGGCGGGCCATCCTAGTCCCGGGGTCGTGGGGACGACCCTATAGTCGTCGGACATGATGGTGGCGGGCCAATCTAGTCCCGGGGTCGTGGGGACGACCCTATAGTCGTCGGACATGTCGGCGGCTGGCCAACCTACTTCCGGGGTGTGAGGGACGACCCTATAGTCGTCGGACAAGCCGGCGGCGGGCCATACTAGTCCCGGGGTCGTGGGGACGACCCTATAGTCGTCGGATATGTCGGCGGCGGGCCAAACTAGTCCCGGGGTCGTGGGGACGACCCTATAGTCGTCGGACAAGTCGGCGGCGGTCCATCCTAGTCCCGGGGTCGTGGGGACGAACCTATAGTCGGCGGACATGACGGTGGCGGGGCAATCTAGCCCCGGCGTCGTGGGGACGTCCCTATAGTCGTCGGACATGTCGGCGGCTGGCCAACCTAGTTCCGGGGTGTGAGGGACGACCCTATAGTCGTCGGACAAGTCGGCGGCGGGCCATCCTAGTCCCGGGGTCGTGGGGACGACCCTATAGTCGTCGGACGTGATGGTGGCGGGCCAACCTAGACCCGGCGTCGTGGGGACGACCCTATAGTCGTCGGACATGTCGGCGGCTGGCCAGCTTTGACCCGGGGTCGTGGGGACGACCCTATTGTCGTCGGACATGTCGGCGGCTGGCCAACCTAGTCCCGGGGTCGTGGGGACGACCCTATAGTCGTCGGATAAGTCGGCGGCGGGCCATCCTCGTCCCGGGGTCGTGGGGACGACCCTATAGTCGTCGGACATGATGGTGGCGGGCCAATCTAGTCCCGGGGTCGTGGGGACGACCCTATAGTCGTCGGACATGTCGGCGCCTGACCAACTTTGGCCCGTGGTCGTGTGGACGACCCTATAGTCGGCGGACATGACGGTGGCGGGGCAATCTAGCCCCGGCGTCGTGGGGACGTCCCTATAATCGTCGGACATGTCGGCGGCTGGCCAACCTAGTTCCGGGGTGTGAGGGACGACCCTATAGTCGTCGGACAAGTTGGCGGCGGCCAACCTAGTCCCGGGGTCGTGGGGACGACCCTATAGCCGTCGGACATGACGGTGGCGGGCCAACCAAGTCCCGGGATCGTGGGGACGACCCTATAGTCGTCGGACATGATGGTGGCGGGCCAATCAAGTCCCGAGGTCGTGGGGACGACCCTATAGTCGTCGGACATGTCGGCGGCTGGCCAATCTAGTCCCGGGGTCGTGGGGACGACCCTATAGTCGTAGGATATGTCGGCGGCGGGCCAAACTAGTCCCGGGGTCCTGGGGACGACCCTATAGTCGTCGGACATGCCGGCGGCTGGCCAACCTAGTTCCGGGGTGTGAGGGACGACCCTATAGTCGTCGGACAAGTTGGCGGCGGCCAACCTAGTCCCGGGGTCGTGGGGACGACCCTATAGCCGTCGGACATGACGGTGGCGGGCCAAACAAGTCCCGGGGTCGTGGGGACGACCCTATAGTCGTCGGACATGATGGTGGCGGGCCAATCAAGTCCCGAGGTCGTGGGGACGACCCTATAGTCGTCGGACATGTCGGCGGCTGGCCAATCTAGCCCCGGCGTCGTGGGGACGTCCCTATAGTCGTCGGACATGTCAGTAGTAAGGTAAAGCGGGTTCCAACTCAGGTCCTCTGAGGGGAGCGCGGGGGCGGGGGGAAGTGACGGCGCGCGGGTAGTGCGGTGGAGGGAAACATGGCCGCGGGGGGATGCGGAGGGAGCGGGGAGTGGAAGACCGCTTGCGCGCGCATGAGCCGCGGAGTGGGGGAAGCCGCAATCGTGGAGGGGATCAGTCCAGGCCGAGCCGCCGCGGAGACCTCTCCACATCGGACCCACCCCTGAAAATTTCCACAGAGGGTCGTCCCCTCCCTCTAAAAAAAATTTCTGGAGCTGGGTCTTGTATGAAAAAATCTTTTTTCAGACTCGATCCAGCCCCAGAAATTTTTTTCCCAAATATTTTTTTTCAAACCATTATAAAGCTGAAATTGTTTAATACTTTATCGGATGACGTCGGACAATGTCGGGGAAGATCGGCTTTTTCCAAACCACGTATTCGGAGGAGGGAAAGAGAGAGCATTACATTAAAATCTAAATTCGGAGGAGAGAAAGAGAGAGAGCACTCGCGCGATCGCGTGTAATTTTAATCCTCTGGAGCAACCGTGAAGGTGACATCATTTGGCAGCGCGAATCATAGAAAGAATTATGTGGCGTCAGCAGAAACATTTTTTTTTCCATACCAATATAGGATGGAAATTTTTCCCCAACACAGAGAAATATAAATTTTTTAATCATCGATATAGCGAACTATTATGCAGCAAACAGAAATATTTTTCCGAACCATTATCTAGCAAACATTCAAAAGCTAACAAGTTTTTAAAGCGTTCTGATTTAACGTCGCAGCGTCTCGCGCGATCGTGTGTAATTTGACACCTCTGGAGCAGCCGTGCGGGATGACGTCATTTGGTAGCGCGAATCATAGAAAGAATTATGCGACGTCAGCAGAATTCGGAAACGTCAAATCTTAGAATTATGTGTCAGCAGAAACTGCGTCGTATGATTTTGCATACTATTTCGTCATAACCGTGAATCAAAGAAAGAATTATGCTGTATCAGCGGAAATTTGAGGGTATAAGTATGTGCTCTAACTGCACAAAGCCTCAAATCGTTGCAACGCGTTGCGCGGAAAAGATATCACATTTACATTCCATTTACGATCATGGAAGAATTCACGCAAGTAGAACGCCTATTGTTGGATCAATCCGAACGATTGATTTCGCGGGAAGAATACATCGCGTGGGAAGAACGGTGCAACGAGTGTATAGAATCGTTGGAAGAACACAGTCGAGTGAAACGTCCTCGATTATCGATTGGGGTTCGACAATCATTGGTTGCTCGAATCGCGCGACTCGAAGGACTAAAATATTCGTTGCGCGGACGTTTCATGCGTGAAGGTGCAGGACATTCCAGCACAGGACTTTTGTGGCGCGAAATAGACACTGCGTTCGAAAGTCGCGTATTAACTGGTGCCGTGCTAAATTCAAATTACATCGAGCCGCGCAATTTCCTCCAAGATGCAGCGACCATTGTGTTGGAGCATGTGCGAGATGCTTTGAGGAAACATCGAAGCCTCAAAGTGAACACGGTGTTCAACGGTGAATTTGTGGCGGGTGACAAGCATGCTTGTAAAAGCATCAATACCCGAAACTGTGAACTCTTCCGCACATCCGATCTGCAGGAGTGGTACCAACGATGCGTTATCGAACCCACCCTGGCATCGTTGGAAGAGTTCCAGGAACGCGACAGCGGATGGACATTGACGAGAATCCTGAATCTAACAGTCAATGTTAACAAGTACAATCCACTGCGCGCGGGGTGTCGCTACAAGTTACCGCAGAAATTGTTGCTAAAAAATGCAACAATTAGTGTACAATCCACAGACAATGCGTGTTTCGCGTGGGCAGTGGTCGCCGCTCTCCATCCTGCCGAACGAAATACCGATCGCCCAAGTTCATACCCAGACTATGCTTCCATGCTAAATCTTCAGGGTATTGAGTTTCCGATGTCTCTGAAACAAATTGGAAAGTTTGAGCGGCAGAACGAAATCTCCATCAACGTGTACAGTTTCGAGGAGCGACTGGAGAAGGACACCGAGAGGATAACTGTTGCAGTCTTTCCGCTGCGTCTCACCAACCAAAAGAGGGATCGACACGTCAACCTGCTCTACACACCGAATCAAGAGCATGGTGATGTAGGGCACTTTGTGCTAATCAAGAACTTGTCCCGGCTGGTGAGCGCACAGTTGAGCAAGAACAAGGCAAAGAAATTCATCTGCGACCGGTACGTATATAAACTTATAAAATGTTGAAATGTCTCGTGAAAAAAAAAAAAAAAAAAAAATTTTTTATGGTTTTGCAGATGCTTGCACTACTTTGGATCCGTCGATAAGTTGGAGACCCATGCAGTGGACTGTGGGAATATGAATAACTGTGCCATTCTACTGCCCAGCGAAGGCAACAATTTCCTCAGTTTCAAGAACCACTGCATGAAGGAGCGACATCCATTCGTGGTGTATGCAGATCTTGAGTGCATCATCGAGAAAACGGAAGACCGCATGATGGGTGATGCGGATTCTAAATTATACGCGTACCAGCAACATAAAGTGCATAGCATTGCATATTATATGCATTGTTCGTACGATACATCGCTATCGATATATCGATGTCGCCGCGACGCGGATTGTATTTCATGGTTCGTCAACGAACTAAAAAATTTTGCAGATTTTGCCAAACCCATTCTAGCCAATAATGCTTCTATGGAAAAGTTGACGAAAGACCAGTGGATAAAATTTCGCAATGCAACAAATTGTCATATTTGTGAAGAGCCATTCGAGGCTGATGATGTACGAGTTCGTGATCATTGTCATATATCCGGGCGGTTTAGAGGACCCGCACATTCGAAATGCAATTTAAAATATAGAAATGCATTTTACATCCCCATAGTTTTTCATAATTTATCCGGTTATGATTCACATTTCATTATCATGGAAATAGCTGCCGCTTTCAAAGGTCACGTTGATGTATTACCAATAACTAAGGAAAAATATATTTCTTTCACAAAAAATGTTGAAGATCCGGCTGAATCAGACTCGCGAAATCATATTAAATTGCGATTCATCGATTCATACAAATTTCTCAATACCAGTCTCGACAAATTAGCATCTTTTCTTAACGCAGATCAATTGAAAATTTTACGATCCCAATTTGAAACATTATCCATTGAAGATTTCAATTTATTAACGCGAAAGGGTGTCTTTCCATATGAATATCTTGATTGCGCGAACAAGCTGCAGGACCCGTGCATACCATCGCGCGAGTCATTCTACAGTTCGTTAACGGGTGAGACTGTATCTGAGAGCGATTACGCGCACGCCGAGAGTGTCTGGCAACGTTTCGGGATTAGAACCTTGGGCGAATACAGCGACTTGTATTTGAAAACAGATGTCTTGTTATTGGCAGATATTTTTGAAAATTTTCGCGAAAGTTGTATCAAGAGTTACGGATTAGATTCAGCGCATTATTATACATTACCTGGTTTCACGTGGGATGCGATGTTAAAACATACCAAAATTACATTCGAATTGCTCACCGACGTCGATATGGTCATGTTTATCGAACGTGGTATACGCGGGGGTTTAAGTCAATGTTCCGGAAGATACGCACATGCCAATAACAAGTACATGCCATCTTACGACGCATCGGAACAGTCATCGTACTTGATGTACTTTGACGTGAACAATTTGTATGGATGGGCAATGTGTCAGCCCCTGCCATACGCTAAATTTCAATGGGTCGAAGATGTTGCAAATTTTGACATGTCTTCGATCGCTGTCGATTCGCCCACAGGATACATTCTCGAGGTAGATCTGGAATATCCGCAACGTCTGCACGACGCTCATGCTGATCTACCATTCTGTCCGACGCGTGCCAAACCACCTGGCAGCAGACAGGATAAATTACTCGCGACATTATACGATAAGCAGCGTTACGTTATCCATTATCGCAACCTGCAGCAGTGCACGCGACACGGTCTTCGTATTACAAAGATACACCGCGTGCTTCAATTCGCTCAATCTCCCTGGCTCCACGATTATATCGAACTAAATACACGGCTCAGAACAGCCGCGACAAACGATTTTGAGAAAAATTTATATAAATTGATGAACAATGCAGTATTTGGTAAAACTATGGAAAACGTGCGAAATCACGTGGATGTAAAACTTTTAACACATTGGGATGGACGTTTTGGTGCAGAGGCAATGATCGCGAAACCGAATTTCCACAGCAGAAGTGTTTTTTCGGAAAATTTAATAGCTGTTGAATTGCGCAAAGTCGAGGTGAAATTCAACAAACCGATATACGTGGGTATGTGCATTCTGGACATATCGAAAATTTGTTTGTATGAATTTCATCACGATTACATGTCTCCCCTGCTAGCTCAAAATTGTAAAATTCTGTATACCGACACTGACAGCCTCATTTATCACATTCAATGCGAAGATATCTACGAGACCATGAAAGGCAATATCGATAGATTCGACACATCTGATTATCCCATTGACAATACATATAATATGCCGCGCCTAAATAAGAAGATTCCAGGGTTGATGAAGGACGAAAATAATGGCGCGATAATGACCGAATTCGTAGGTCTTAGAGCGAAAATGTATGCACTCCGCGTAGATGGTAAAACAGATACGAAAAAGGCAAAAGGCGTCAAGACCAACGTCATAGCCAGAACGATAACTTTCGACGACTACGCGGAGTGTTTGCAAAAGGAGATTGAAATGGTTCGCAGACAATCATGCATACGGTCTAAATTGCACAAAGTGTACACCATTTCAGAATCCAAAATCACTCTAAGTCCACATGATAACAAGCGGTATATCGTACCCGATTCGGTCGATACTCTGCCCTGGGGACATTATAAAATTCCTTTGTAAAAAAAAAATATCATTGTAAATTATTATATTTATTAACTCGTTTTTATAAATAGTGGAATTATTACATAAAAATAAAATTGCACATACAATTATATTTATTAACAAGTCCTTATAAATAGTGGAATTATGTAGAATAAATTGTATACATGTATTTATTTTATCAACACATTATTTTTATTTATTCATGTATTATTATTATTTTACAATACATTATTTTTATTTATCCATGAATTGTGTGATTTATCAAACCCCAGCCACTTGACGTATACCTTATCTCCCTTCCTACGCAACACTTTTTCCACTAAATATACATCAGGATCGGTGACGCGTTGCAGCTCGTGTTCATAGAATACTCCGGCAACTGGTTTTCCACAGGAATCGACGAGCAGATACGTCGCGGGATTAGTTGCCTGTACTTTCGCTATCTTGAACACCTCCGTTGTCCAATTCGGCGTATAGCCTTTATCGAAGATGGTTTTAAATTTGCTCACGCGCACAAACTCGCCCAATTTGAATCTTGCTGGAGCAGCGATCTTTATGTTGCTGTATACGGTGGCTAGCAACTTATCGGCGATCACAGGAGTAACATCGCGAGGACACATTTTGATGGTTCTATGTTTTCGTGCGTTATACTCTGCAAGTAGACGCGGTAGCGCATCGGTCCATTTATAGGTTCCATTGAGCGTAAACAGCTTCCACATATTGTTCTTCAAAGTTCGATTGAAACGTTCCACGACGGAGGCCTTCATCACCGAATACGTCGAATAATGATTAATGTTATGTTTTGTCAAGAGTTTCTGCACATCAGCGTTGTAAAATTCTTTTCCATGATCGGTTTGCAAATTTTTCGGATATCGATCTCTAAATATCTTTGCAAACGCTTTAGTCACCTCAGCGCCACTTTTAGTCTTGAGCGGTAACGCCCATGCATACTTGCTCAGCACATCGATGATGGTGAGTATGTAGTGGTAACCTTGGTTGAATCGCGAGTATGGACGCATTTCTACAACGTCAGCTTGCCACAGATCATCGTATCCATGCACTATGACGCGCCTCCGTGGGAAGTGTCTTCGCGCTGGAGCATGCAATTCCTCAACGAGTTGTTGCTTCTTGCAACCATGGTTTTCTTCTTTACTCTTGGATTTCGATAATGACAGCATGTTTGATCGCAGAGGTGTCTTTGACACGAATGGTGCGATAATTATCGTGCACATGCATTATGTGCTCCCCATTGGTCCCAGGAAATTCTGAATAAGTTGCTGCTCCGTAGCAAAAGCGGTTATAGCCTCTTTAACTTTTCGATTTTCGTTGTCCTGCTGCGGTATAGAATTCAACGCCTGTGATATCTTTTGAACGCTGTTTTGCAACGTCAGCATATCTCTCTGAAGCACGATCAGCTTCCTCTCTACTTCTTCCTGCTGCTCTCTCAAAAGTTTAATGCTCTTTTCCATGTATAGTTTATTAACGACATCGGTGTCAGCCACCGGTTGAGCTACGCGTCGTATCTTGCGTGATTTTGCATCAAAGTCGGCACCAACCACGCAAAGAGCGTTATCCCGCATATAATTTCGAAGCAAACCGTTCCATTTGTAATAGTCCATTGTAGCTGCTCCACTCTTCTCGAGCGATACCCCAAATTTGTTGATCGGCATCTCGATGCATACAGTGCACATCATCGGTGGGCGGTTTAATTTATAATGAGGCCTACCTCGCGGAGTTCCTCGATAATCGATAGAATTTCGTTGTCGTGCGAGTTGTTACCCGCCTGACGCGACGCTTCCAGCAAACGGAATCGGTCCACCAGCTCGTTGGGATCGTCCCAGTGCACGTAATCGATCTTGTTATCGTTTACCACCATGACTCGCGGTGCAGTTAGACCTTTCCCTGTCCTACTAACCGATACACGGGGGAGTAGCGGTGCAATTACATGTTTGTACTTGTATCCCTTGTTGCTCAATATGGGCTTTTTAGCGACATGATCGCGTCTGTGGGCATTCGTCGTCAGCAGTATACTTTTATATTTTTGTTTATCGGCATCTGTGTATGTGGTATCGTCGGGAATTCTCTTGAAAATCAGTTCGTAAAGACCAGGTGTTCCTCCGTATCTTACACCATCGATGAATATATTGTCATCCTTGTCTATATCGAAAGCTTTATCCCCAAGCATCGTTCCACTATCACCAAAGTATACGCCATACACATAGTCCATTGACGTATCCTTATCACTACTTAGGATTGCGCTCATGTATTTTTGCCCCAGCGGACCGAAATGGTTGCGAAACGTTTCTTGTCCCTCGGATGTTTGGAGTTGTTGTCTAACAGATTTTGCCAACGACTCATCGGGACTAGTTTCGAAAACGTCATCATCAATGGTTGAGAGCGATTGTACATCGGGAAATGTATTTGTTGGCGTTGGTGGAACCGGAGAATCGTTTGACGTGACATTCTGCCGTTTCCGTTTCGATTGAACTGGTGTGGAGGTTACGAGTGATTTTTCCAATGATGTGTATGATCGTTTCCTCTTTGTCTTGTGCGATGTGTTCCCATTCGGATAGATTTTTGTTTTAGGCGTTAATGTTTCATTCTCTTCGATGTTTGTGCTCGTCATCGGTAATGCGTCAGCTTCTGTCGCTGTGATATTTTCCGCGATATGTTTTAAGGGTTCGACAACAGGTTTAAAGTATCTCTCCAACGCGATATCTTCCTCCATCTTGCCAGTCTTCAAAGCCTGATGTTTCTTGCGAATGGCTTCGCTGGTTTTTGCAATTTCCTTCGCTATTCTCTCACGATCCTTAATCTCCAGACTATCGATATCAATCATCGTTGTACCGCAGACGTTGCTTTCCCACCGACGTGTCGACGACAATTGACCATCTCACGGTATCGCAAACTCATTAAATCCCTTTCTATAACGTCCATTGGACATCGCGCTATCCTTGTCTATTACCATGAAACCATACTCCCGTTGCCAACAATTACGACACAACGCGCAGAAATCCTCGTAGGACATATCAGTGTTTACGTGATCGTTGTACACATGTTTCAAGTTGGTACCATCCTGTTTAAACAGAATCAATAGATTCGCATTGTCGCGTATAAGATGTTTGGGTATCTTTGCATACGTCTGACAGAGATAGAAGCAGTCAACGTTCGAGTGACGCCCCATTGCAAAGTATTCCCTTATCGTATCTTGCTTGTCACATGCCACGTCATCAAAGATAAAAATAGAATTCGGAAGTGATTCGCTCGGTGGGATGACGTCACTGTTATTCGAAAACGTAAAGTAGCCAATTTCATCTATCGGAGTCAATAAATTCTCCAAATACTGATATTTCGGCTGTTGCAACGACTTGGAATACACATACACGTTCTCGAAGCGGACGCCGTGTGGACTTTCCAACAAGCTCACCAACACGTTTGTCTTTCCACAATTTGATGGACCGCAAATGAGGCATCGGATAGTGTTTGGCAACATGCTACCGTGTCTGCGCATTGTTTTCGGACACATCACTCGCGATTTATCGTCAAAATTTGTCACGAGTATCGTTACAGGTTGCCGTACGAATCGCATCCTCTCCGCGAACTGTGAAAAAATGATTTTGATACGTCGAAGCGGCGACGCGCCCTATTTATAGGTCCGCGCCGAAGCAAAACAGCGCAGTATTCAAAATGCTTCTGATCCTGTCGGATAATTGCGATATTCGAGACCTAACCTCTGAGCAGTTGAAATATATACCAAAGATTATTCTACTGCGAGAGTTTGGCAGACACATTGATCAGTTGTGGGACAGGCTCCCCGAGCATATAAAAGCTGATTCTGAGGTTCAGCAGTATCGCCGGTGTCTTGAACATTATAATCGCCCTTGGCAGCGAACGCATAACGACGGTCCAGCACCATTGATTAAAAACTGTAGCGAATGTCGCCAACGAGAGTAAAGAAAGGTCGTGGTTTGTTAAATCGCATGATAAACGCGCTACCTATCGAATTACACATCCCGGGATACCAGTTTTGCGGTCCAGGAACTCATCTGGCAAAACGATTGGCTAGAGGTGATCAAGGCATCAATCCGTTGGACGCAGCGTGTCGCGAACACGATATTGCGTATTCACGTAGCAACGACCTCGGTGAAAGGCACGCGGCAGATAAGGTACTCGCTGACAAAGCGCGAAAACGCATCGTTGCGCGAGACTCGACTCTAGGTGAAAGAGGTGCTGCTACGGCTGTTTGGGCAGCTATGAAGGCCAAGACGAAAATCGGAATGGGAATGAAAACAAAAACCTGCAAAAGGACTCCAAAGAAAGCACCGAAAAAACGGATTCTTCCAGTAGCAAAACGAGGCGGTATATTACCACTTCTCCCGCTGCTAGGTGTACTCGGATCGTTAGCTGGTGGAGCGGCAGGGATCGCCAAGGCGGTAAACGATAATAAGGCGGCGCAACATCAGCTGCAGGAAATGCAACGTCATAATCGTTCCATGGAAGGTCGTGGACTTTATCTCGCACCGTACAAGCGCGGACAGGGAATATCAAAACGAAAAAAAAAAACGTCGAAAAGAAAATAAAAATGCCTATCGGTGTAACTACCGATGCGCAATTGGAGGAGTTGGCAAAACGTATGCGTATTCCATTCTTTAGGGGTGTTTTCATGCGCAATGCACTACCTGTCGGAGGAGTACATCGAAACGAAAGCGGTATCATAAATTTGGACAATGCCGAGGGACCGGGGACTCATTGGGTGGCGTATGCGAAGAGAGGATGTCGAGCTATATATTTCGACAGCTTCGGGAATCTTCGACCACCTAGGGAATTGGTACAATATCTGGATAAAGATGCTGTGAAAATCGAATACAATCGAACGTCGTATCAAAAGTACAATCAGAGCAATTGTGGACAACTATGTCTACGCTTTCTACAAACGATCGGCACTAAATTTAAGGATTGACTTCCACCGCTCTGATTCAGTACTAGTGGAGCAGTTTCAGCGGAATATGTCGTTAACATTCACTCTAACCGGCAAGAGTAGCACCCTCGCGGTGAGCTACTTTCCACCCATAGATTTGAGCGACGATGATTACGAGCTTGGCCTAACAACCTTTGAAACTTATCATACAATACCGAACATCGACTCGAGCAACGATAAATTCTACTTCGCTGTAAACTATAACATCAACAGCAGCGTCGACACCAGTCATGAATACATTGCGATTCCCCACGGCTCCTACGAACTAGACGCCATTGCCAAGTACCTGAAGCAGCGATTACTCGAACGATATCCTAAAAATCTCGATGACACCGATGACAACAACGATAGCGATGTGTATCCTATAGTGTTGCATCCCAACAACAACACCATGAAAAGTGAACTGTACTGCTCGTTCGCTGTAGATTTTACAAAATCCAACAACATTGGATCGCTACTGGGATTCTCGACGAATCGGATATTAGAACCTGGACGATGGCACGAATCGGACGATCCAATTAATATCATGAACGTGAACATTATTCGCATAGAATGTAGCGTGACCGCTGGCGCGTACAACAATGGGAAGCGTGTACATACGATACATGAATTTTCTCCGAGAGTCCCACCAGGATATAAGATATCGGAAACGCCCGCACAGATCATTTACCTTCCGATCACCGCACGGGTCATTACGGATCTAACGATACGCGTTGTGGATCAAGACGGACGGTTGCTCGATTTTCGAGGTGAAGAGATTACCATCAGACTGCACGTACGACGGCGTCAACGATAATACATGTGGCGCGAATGAAAGAAATGCTTGTGTTGAACGACTTCAGAAACACATTTCTTCCAAGTGAAATTGTTCGCAACAACAACAACAACAACAACAACAACAACAACAACAACAACAACAACAACACCTGCAACAGCTCTGATTACGCTAAAAAGAAGAGACTTAGTGCTGTGAACATTGCATTTTTGAAATCGTTGGGATTCATTGTGCCCATATAAGTTGAAAAAAAAAATGGCTGACATTCTAAGCCTTGGAGTGAAGCCGACGTTTGATAATCGCATCGTCAAGCTCGAGACTCACACGTACAACCCATACGTCAACACAACGTTTGGATATAGTGATGAGATAAGAATACCTATACAGCAGCAGGATTTATATACATTACCGTGTGAAAGTTTCCTCTACGTGGAGGGGAAATTGGTGATAAATAAGCCAAACGAAGCATCAACGACGACGTTGGGAAATAATTGCATGGCGTTCTTATTTGATGAGATTCGATACGAGCTGAATGGTGCGGAGATTGACCGCAACAGAAACGTTGGAATAACTAGCACGCTTAAAAACTATGTATCGCTGACATCTGACGAAGACAAAAATATGGAGAATGCTGGATGGGGCGTGAAACGACACGATGGACTGATAGTGAAAAATCATTTCAATTTTTGCATCTCACTCAAATATTTGTTGGGATTTTGCGAGGACTACAAACGCATGATTATTAATGCACGTCACGAATTGATTTTAATACGATCGCGCAACGATAACAATTCTCTAATAGGATCGCCGATGTTGGAACCTGAAATTGAATTACTTAAAGTGCAATGGCGAATGCCTCATGTGACGCTGAACGATGTTAATAAGCTATCGTTGCTGCATGCTTTGGAAAGTGGACAAAACCTGAGCATTAGTTTTCGCTCGTGGGATCTGTACGAGTATCCTCTCTTACAGAGCACAACCAAGCATTCGTGGGCCGTGAAGGCAGCTGCACAGCTGGAGAAACCGCGATACGTTATCTTTGCTCTACAGACTGCTCGAAAGAATGTGATGACCGAAGATGTTACTAAGTTTAACAATTGCAAATTGACCAATGTAAAACTTTTTCTCAACTCGGATTTTTATCCATATGATGACTTGAACTTGGACTTTGGCAAGAATAAGCATGCCATCTTGTTTCACATGTATACACATTTCCGTAAATCGTATTATGGACATAGTTGTAACGAGGCGTTATTCACTGTGGCTGAATTTTTACAATTTGGTCCTCTCGTGGTGATTGATTGCTCGCGACAAAATGAGTCGATTAAAAATGGTACCGTGGACGTGCGCATAGAATTTGAGTGTAAAGAGAATGTACCTACAAATACTACAGCCTACTGTCTGATTCTGCACGATCGGGTGGTTGAATACAATCCGCTAACAAACGTGGTGCGCAAAATAAATTAAATTGCCATACTATTTGCCCGCCCTCTCCTGTATCAAATTCGTACAACAATTTCATCGTAAAAATCGAGATGCATTACAAGAAAGACTGCATTCTCTCATCTGTCTTGGAAGCGAGCAGACCTCTAAAATTGTATCGACAATGGTTGTACCAACATTTGTTGACCTGCAAGGGTTCATCGTCGACGGAAGATTTGTCGTCAAGGAAGTGGCTGTCCTACGAATGGGAACAATTCTCTCGCACTATATTTTTGGGAGTTCGATGCCGCAATATCTTCTTACAAAATCCGACAAATCAAGCATCCGATGGTTGGTGGCAAAACATCATGGACTACGATGGGACGATGGAGACGTTCCGTACAGTATGGCTAAACAGCTGATTACCAAAGCTGTAGCTGATGCTGTCGACGAAGAAGATGACGCATCCCATATCGTATACGTTAAAGGATTGCAGAAACGCGACTGGCTTGCGGATTTCCTCGATGAAAATACAAGACTGGATGTGGTCATCGAGACGCTGGACATTGACTATGAGGATATTAAATCTCTAAATAAGCTAAATGTAGTTAATACTCTGCGATGTGGCAGACACGCGAAGCATTGTGCAATGCAAAATGTATTTAAAATATTCAACTGGTGGTCTAAACATCAAAGAGAAATTCATAAATAAAATATAATCAATTTTTAATGCATAAATGTTTCTTTTCTTCACCCTCCCCAAACCCAACCTCCTTAATTAATTATTATGTATATGTGGTTCGATACACGTTCAGAGTGGTATCATATACGTTCAATACATGTTCAATACATGTTCAATAGATGTTCCATAGATGTTTAAAGTGGTACCATAGATGTTCGATAGATGTTCAAAGTGGTACGATTCACGTTCAAAGCCGTTCAATACCCGTTCGATTCACGTTCAAAGCCGTTCAATACCCGTTCAATACCCGTTCAAAGCCGTCCAATATCCGTTCAAAGCCGTTCAATACCCGTTCGATTCACGTTCAAAGCCGTTCAGAGTGGTATGGTATAGCGAAATGATCAAATGACATCACCCTGCACGGCTGCTCCAGAGGATTAAAATTACACGCGATCGCGCGGGTGCTCTCTCTCTTTCTCTCCTCCGAATTTAGATTTTAATGTAATGCTCTCTCTTTCCCTCCTCCGAATACGTGGTTTGGAAAAAGCCGATCTTAATTAGTGGATAATACATTTCCGATGTCATCCGATAAAGTATTAAACAATTTCAGCTTTATAATGGTATGAAAAAAAATATTTGGGAAAAAAATTTCTGGGGCTGGATCGAGTCTGAAAAAAGATTTTTTCATACAAGACCCAGCTCCAGAAATTTTTTTTAGAGGGAGGGGACGACCCTCTGTGGAAATTTTCAGGGGTGGGTCCGATGTGGAGAGGTCTCCGCGGCGGCTCGGCCTGGACTGATCCCCTCCACGATTGCGGCTTCCCCCACTCCGCGGCTCATGCGCGCGCAATCGGTCTTCCACTCCCCGCTCCCTCCGCTTCCCCCCGCGCCCATGTTTCCCTCCACCGCACTACCCGCGCGCCGTCACTTCCCCCCGCCCCCGCGCTTACCTCAGAGGACCTGAGTTGGAACCCGCTTTACCTTACTACTCATGTCGGCGGCTGGCCAACCTAGTTCCGGGGTGTGAGGGACGACCCTATAGTCGTCGGACAAGTCGGCGGCGGGCCATCCTAGTCCCGGGGTCGTGGGTACGACCCTATAGTCACCGGACATGTCGGCGGCTGGCGAACTTTGGCCCGTGGTCGTGGGGACGACCCTATAGTCGTCGGACATGGCGGTGGCGGGCCAACCTAGTTCCGGGGTGTGAGGGACGACCCTATAGTCGTCGGACATGACGGTGGCGGGCCAATCTAGTCCCGGGGTCGTGGGGACGACCCTATAGTCGTCGGACATGATGGTGGCGGGCCAATCTAGTCCCGGGGTCGTGGGGACGACCCTATAGTCGTCGGACATGTCGGCGGCTGGCCAACCTAGTTCCGGGGTGTGAGGGACGACCCTATAGTCGTCGGACATGTCGGCGCCTGACCAACTTTGGCCCGTGGTCGTGTGGACGACACTATAGTCGGCGGACATGACGGTGGCGGGGCAATCTAGCCCCGGCGTCGTGGGGACGTCCCTATAGTCGTCGGACATGTCGGCGGCTGGCCAACCTAGTTCCGGGGTGTGAGGGACGACCCTATAGTCGTCGGACAAGTCGGCGGCGGGCCATACTAGTCCCGGGGTCGTGGGGACGACCCTATAGTCGTCGGATATGTTGGCGGCGTGCCAAACTAGTCCCGGGGTCGTGGGGACGACCCTATAGTCGTCGGACAAGTCGGCGGCGGGCCATCCTAGTCCCGTGGTCGTGTGGACGACCCTATAGTCGGCGGACATGTCGGCGGCTGGCCAATCTAGTCCCGGGGTCGTGGGGACGACCCTATAGTCGTCGGACATGACGGTGGCGGGCCAATCTAGTCCCGGGGTCGTGGGGACGACCCTATAGTCGTCGGACAAGTCGGCGGCGGGGCAACCTAGTCCCGGGGTCGTGGGGACGACCCTATAGTCGTCGGACATGATGGTGGCGGGCCAATCTAGTCCCGGGGTCGTGGGGACGACCCTACAGTCGTCGGACATGTCGGCGGCTGGCCAATCTAGTCCCGGGGTCGTGGGGACGACCCTATAGTCGTCGGACATGTCGGCGCCTGACCAACTTTGGCCCGTGGTCGTGTGGACGACCCTATAGTCGGCGGACATGACGGTGGCGGGGCAATCTAGCCCCGGGGTCGTGGGGACGTCCCTATAGTCGTCGGACATGTCGGCGGCTGGCCAACCTAGTTCCGGGGTGGGAGGGACGACCCTATAGTCGTAGGACAAGTTGGCGGCGGGCCAACCTAGTCCCGGGGTCGTGGGGACGACCCTATAGTCGTCGGACATGACGGTGGCGGGCCAATCTAGTCCCGGGGTCGTGGGGACGACCCTATTGTCGTCGGACAAGTCGGCGGCGGGGCAACCTAGTCCCGGGGTCGTGGAGACGAACCTATGGTCGTCGGACATGACGGTGGCGGGTCAATCTAGTCCGGGGGTCGTGGGGACGACCCTATAGTCGTCGGACATGTCGGCGGCTGGCCAATCTAGTCCCGGGGTCGTGGGGACGACCCTATAGTCATCGGACATGTCGGCGCCTGACCAACTTTGGCCCGCGGTCGTGTGGACGACCCTATAGTCGGCGGACATGACGGTGGCGGGCCAATCTAGTCCCGGGGTCGTGGGGACGACCCTATAGTCGTCGGACATCACGGCGGCTGGGCAACTATGGCCCGTGTTCGTGGGGACGTCCCTATAGTCGTCGGACAAGTCGGCGGCGGGCCAACCTAGTCCCGGGGTCGTGGAGACGACCCTATAGTCGTCGGACATGTCGGGCGGCGGGCCAAACTATTCCCGGGGTCGTGGGGACGACCCTATAGTCGTCGGACATGATGGTGGCGGGCCAATCTAGTCCCGGGGTCGTGGGGACGACCCTATAGTCGTCGGACATGTCGGCGCCTGACCAACTTTGGCCCGTGGTCGTGTGGACGACCCTATAGTCGGCGGACATGACGGTGGTGGGGCAATCTAGCCCCGGGGTCGTGGGGACTTCACTATAGTCGTCGGACGTGATGGTGGCGGGCCGACCTAGATCCGGGGTCGTGGGGACGACCCTATAGTCGTCGGACATGTCGGCGGCTGGCCAACCTAGTTCCGGGGTGTGAGGGACGACCCTATAGTCGTCGGACATGTCGGCGCCTGACCAACTTTGGCCCGTGGTCGTGTGGACGACCCTATAGTCGGCGGACATGACGGTGGCGGGGCAATCTAGCCCCGGCGTCGTGGGGACGTCCCTATAGTCGTCGGACATGTCGGCGGCTGGCCAACCTAGTTCCGGGGTGTGAGGGACGACCCTATAGTCGTCGGACAAGTTGGCGGCGGCCAACCTAGTCCCGGGGTCGTGGGGACGACCCTATAGTCGTCGGACATGTCGGCGGCTGGCCAACCTAGTTCCGGGGTGTGAGGGACGACCCTATAGTCGTCGGACATGTCGGCGCCTGACCAACTTTGGCCCGTGGTCGTGTGGACGACACTATAGTCGGCGGACATGACGGTGGCGGGGCAATCTAGCCCCGGCGTCGTGGGGACGTCCCTATAGTCGTCGGACATGTCGGTGGCGGGCCAACCTAGTTCCGGGGTGTGAGGGACGACCCTATAGTCGTCGGACATGTCGGCGGCTGGCCAACCTAGTTCCGGGGTGTGAGGGACGACCCTATAGTCGTCGGACATGTCGGCGCCTGACCAACTTTGGCCCGTGGTCGTGTGGACGACACTATAGTCGGCGGACATGACGGTGGCGGGGCAATCTAGCCCCGGCGTCGTGGGGACGTCCCTATAGTCGTCGGACATGTCGGCGGCTGGCCAACCTAGTTCCGGGGTGTGAGGGACGACCCTATAGTCGTCGGACAAGTTGGCGGCGGCCAACCTAGTCCCGGGGTCGTGGGGACGACCCTATAGTCGTCGGACAAGTCGGCGGCGGGCCATCCTAGTCCCGTGGTCGTGTGGATGACCCTATAGTCGGCGGACATGTCGGCGGCTGGCCAATCTAGTCCCGGGGTCGTGGGGACGACCCTATAATCGTCGGACATGTCGGCGCCTGACCAACTTTGGCACGTTGTCGTGTGGACGACCCTATAGTCGTCGGACAAGTCGGCGGCGGGCCAACCTAGACCCGGGGTCGTGGGGACGACCCTACAGTCGTCGGACATGACGGTGGCGGGCGAATCTAGCCCCGGCGTCGTGGGGACGTCCCTATAGTCGTCGGACAAGTCGGTGGCGGGCCAACCTAGTCCCGGGGTCGTGGGGACATCCCTATAGTCGTCGGACATGTCGGCGACTGGCCAACCTAGTTCCGGGGTGTGAGGGACGACCCTATAGTCGTCGGACAAGTTGGCGGCGGGCCAACCTAGTCCCGAGGTTGTGGGGACGACCCGATATTCGTCGGAATAGCTGGCGGCGGGCCAAGGTAGGCCCAGGGTCGTAGGGACGACCCTATAGTCGGCGGACATGACGGTGGCGGGCCAATCTAGTCCCGGGGTCGTGGGGACGACCCTATAGTCGTCGGACTAGTCGGCGGCGGGGCAACCTAGTCCCGGGGTCGTGGAGACGAACCCAAAAGTCGTCGGACATGACGGTGGCGGGTCAATCTAATCCGGGGGTCGTGGGGACGACCCTATAGTCGTCGGACATGACGGTGGCGGGCCAATCTATTCCCAGGGTCGTGGGGACGACCCTATAGTCGTCGGACAAGTCGGCGGCGGGCCAACCTAGACCCGGGGTCGTGGGGACGACCCTACAGTCGTCGGACATGACGGTGGCGGGCGAATCTAGTCCCGGGGTCGTGGGGACGACCCTATAGTCGTCGGACATGTCGGCGGCTGGGCAACTATGGCCCGTGTTCGTGGGGACGTCCCTATAGTCGTCGGACAAGTCGGCGGCGGGCCAACCTAGTCCCGGGGTCGTGGAGACGACCCTATAGTCGTCGGACATGTCGGGCGGCGGGCCAAACTATTCCCGGGGTCGTGGGGACGACCCTATAGTCGTCGGACAAGTCGGTGGCGGGCCATCCTAGTCCCGGGGTCGTGGGGACGACCCTATAGTCGTCGGACGTGATGGTGGCGGGCCAACCTAGACCCGGGGTCGTGGGGACGAACCTATAGTCGTCGGACATGACGGCGGCTGGCCAGCTTTGGCCCGGGGTCGTGGGGACGACCCTATAGTCGTCGGACATGTCGGCGGCTGGCCAACCTAGTCCCGGGGTCGTGGGGACGACCCTATAGTCGTCGGATAAGTCGGCGGCGGGCCATCCTCGTCCCGGGGTCGTGGGGACGACCCTATAGTCGTCGGAAATGATGGTGGCGGGCCAATCTAGTCCCGGGGTCGTGGGGACGACCCTATAGTCGTCGGACATGTCGGCGCCTGACCAACTTTGGCCCGTGGTCGTGTGGACGACCCTATAGTCGGCGAACATGACGGTGGTGGGGCAATCTAGCCCCGGGGTCGTGGGGGCGTCCCTATAGTCGTCGGACGTGATGGTGGCGGGCCAACCTAGACCAGGGTTCGTGGGGACGACCCTATAGTCGTCGGACATGTCGGCGGCTGGCCAGCTTTGGCCCGGGGTCGTGGGGACGACCCTATAGTCGTCGGACATGTCGGCGGCTGGCCAATCTAGTCCCGGGGTCGTGGGGACGACCCTATAGTCGTCGGATAAGTCGGCGGCGGGCCGTCCTCGTCCCGGGGTCGTGGGGACGACCCTATAGTCGTCGGACATGATGGTGGCGGGCCAATCTAGTCCCGGGGTCGTGGGGACGACCCTATAGTCGTCGGACATGTCGGCGCCTGACCAACTTTGGCCCGTGGTCGTGTGGACGACCCTATAGTCGGCGGACATCACGGTGGCGGGGCAATCTAGCCCCGGGGTCGTGGGGACGTCCCTACAGTCGTCGGACATGACGGTGGCGGGCCAATCTATTCCCAGGGTCGTGGGGACGACCCTATACTCGTCGGACATGATGGTGGCGGGCCATTCTAGTCCCGGGGTCGTGGGGACGACCCTATAGTCGTCGGACATGTCGGCGGCTGGCCAATCTAGTCCCGGGGTCGTGGGGACGACCCTATAGTCGTCGGACATGTCGGCGCCTGACCAACTTTGGCCCGCGGTCGTGTGGACGACCCTATAGTCGGCGGACATGACGGTGGCGGGCCAATCTAGTCCCGGGGTCGTGGGGACGACCCTATAGTCGTCGGACAAGTCGGCGGCAGGGCAACCTAGTCCCGGGGTCGTGGAGACGAACCTATAATCGTCGGACATGACGGTGGCGGGTCAATCTAGTCCGGGGGTCGTGGGGACGACCCTATAGTCGTCGGACAAGTCGGCGGCGGGCCAACCTAGTCCCGGGGTCGTGGGGACGACCCTACAGTCGTCGGACATGACGGTGGCGGGCGAATCTTGTCCCGGGGTCGTGGGGACGACCCTATAGTCGTCGGACATGTCGGCGGCTGGGCAACTATGGCCCGTGTTCGTGGGGACGTCCCTATAGTCGTCGGACAAGTCGGCGGCGGGCCAACCTAGTCCCGGGGTCGTGGAGACGACCCTATAGTCGTGGGACATGTCGGGCGGCGGGTCAAACTATTCCCGGGGTCGTGGGGACGACCCTATAGTCGTCGGACAAGTCGGCGGCGGGCCATCCTAGCCCCGGGGTCGTGGGGACGACCCTATAGTCGTCGGACGTGATGGTGGCGGGCCAATCTAGTCCCGGGGTTGTGGGGACGACCCTATAGTCGTCGGACATGTCGGCGCCTGACCAACTTTGGCCCGTGGTCGTGTGGACGACCCTATAGTCGGCGGACATGACGGTGGCGGGGCAATCTAGCCCCGGCGCCGTGGGGACGTCCCTATAGTCGTCGGACATGTCGGCGGCTGGCCAACCTAGTTCCGGGGTGTGAGGGACGACCCTATAGTCGTCGGACAAGTTGGCGGCGGCCAACCTAGTCCCGGGGTCGTGGGGACGACCCTATAGCCGTCGGACATGACGGTGGCGGGCCAATCAAGTCCCGGGGTCGTGGGGACGACCCTATAGTCGTCGGACATGATGGTGGCGGGCCAATCAAGTCCCGAGGTCGTGGGGACGACCATATAGTCGTCGGACATGTCGGCGGCTGGCCAATCTAGTCCCGGGGTCGTGGGGACGACCCTATAGTCGTCGGCTATGTCGGCGGCGGGCCAAACTAGTCCCGGGGTCCTGGGGACGACCCTATAGTCGTCGGACATGCCGGCGGCTGGCCAACCTAGTCCCGGGGTCGTGGGGATGACCCTATAGTCGTCGGACAAGTCGGCGGCGGGCCATCCTAGTCCCGGGGTCGTGGGTACGACCCTATAGTCGCCGGACATGTCGGCGGCTGGCGAACTTTGGCCCGTGGTCGTGGGGACGACCCAATAGTCGTCGGACATGGCGGTGGCGGGCCAATCTAGCCCCGGGGTTGTGGGGACGACCCAATAGTCGTCGGCTATGTCGGCGGCGGGCCAAACTAGTCCCGGGGTCCTGGGGACGACCCTATAGTCGTCGGACATGCCGGCGGCTGGCCAACCTAGTCCCGGGGTCGTGGGGATGACCCTATAGTCGTCGGACAAGTCGGCGGCGGGCCATCCTAGTTCCGGGGTCGTGGGGACGATCCTATAGTCGTCGGACATGATGGTGGCGGGCCAATCTAGTCGCGGGGTCGTGGGGACGACCCTATAGTCGTCGGACATGATGGTGGCGGGCCAATCAAGTCCCGAGGTCGTGGGGACGACCCTATAGTCGTCGGACATGTCGGCGGCTGGCCAATCTAGTCCCGGGGTCGTGGGGACGACCCTATAGTCGTCGGATATGTTGGCGGCGGGCCAAACTAGTCCCGGGGTCCTGGGGACGACCCTATAGTCGTCGGACATGCCGGCGGCTGGCCAACCTAGTCCCGGGGTCGTGGGGACGACCCTATAGTCGTCGGACAAGTCGGCGGCGGGCCATCCTAGTCCCGGGGTCGTGGGTACGACCCTATAGTCGCCGGACATGTCGGCGGCTGGCGAACTTTGGCCCGTGGTCGTGGGGACGACCCAATAGTCGTCGGACATGTCGGCGGCTGGCCAACCTAGTTCCGGGGTGTGAGGGACGACCCTATAGTCGTCGGACATGTGGGCGCCTGACTAACTTTGGCCCGTGGTCGTGTGGACGACCCTATAGTCGGCGGACATGTCGGCGGCTGGCCAATCTAGCCCCGGGGTTGTGGGGACGACCCTATAGTCGTCGGACAAGTCGGCGGCGGGCCATCCTAGTCCCGGGGTCGTGGGGACGACCCTATAGTCGTCGGACATGTCGGCGGCTGGCCAATCTAGCCCCGGGGTTGTGGGGACGACCCTATAGTCGTCGGACAAGTCGGCGGCGGGCCATCCTAGTCCCGGGGTCGTGGGGACGACCCTATAGTCGTCGGACATGATGGTGGCGGGCCAATCTAGTCGCGGGGTCGTGGGGACGACCCTATAGTCGTCGGACATGTCGGCGGCTGGCCAACCTAGTTCCGGGGTGTGAGGGACGACCCTATAGTCGTCGGACATGTGGGCGCCTGACTAACTTTGGCCCGTGGTCGTGTGGACGACCCTATAGTCGGCGGACATGACGGTGGCGGGGCAATCTAGCCCCGGCGTCGTGGGGACGTCCCTATAGTCGTCGGACATGTCGGCGGCTGGCCAACCTAGTTCCGGGGTGTGAGGGACGACCCTATAGCCGTCGGACAAGTTGGCGGCGGCCAACCTAGTCCCGGGGTCGTGGGGACGACCCTATAGCCGTCAGACATGACGGTGGCGGGCCAATCAAGTCCCGGGGTCGTGGGGACGACCCTATAGTCGTCGGACATGATGGTGGCGGGCCAATCAAGTCCCGAGGTCGTGGGGACGACCCTATAGTCTTCGGACATGTCGGCGGCTGGCCAATCTAGTCCCGGGGTCGTGGGGACGACCCTATAGTCGTCGGATATGTCGGCGGCGGGCCAAACTAGTCCCGGGGTCCTGGGGACGACCCTATGGTCGTCGGACATGCCGGCGGCTGGCCATCCTAGTCCCGGGGTCGTGGGGACGACCCTATAGTCGTCGGACAAGTCGGCGGCGGGCCATCCTAGTCCCGGGGTCGTGGGTACGACCCTATAGTCGCCGGACATGTCGGCGGCTGGCGAACTTTGGCCCGTGGTCGTGGGGACGACCCTATAGTCGTCGGACATGGCGGTGGCGGGCCAATCTAGCCCCGGGGTTGTGGGGACGACCCTATAGTCGTCGGACAAGTCGGCGGCGGGCCATCCTAGTCCCGGGGTCGTGGGGACGACCCTATAGTCGTCGGACATGATGGTGGCGGGCCAATCTAGTCCCGGGGTCGTGGGGACGACCCTATAGTCGTCAGACATGTCGGCGGCTGGCCAACCTAGTTCCGGGGTGTGAGGGACGAACCTATAGTCGTCGGACAAGTTGGCGGCGGGCCAACCTAGTCCCGGGGTGGGAGAGACGACCCTATAATCGTAGGACAAGTTGGCGGCGGGCCAACCTAGTCCCGGGGTCGTGGGGACGACCATATAGTCGTCGGACATGACGGTGGCGGGCCAATCTAGTCCCGGGGTCGTGGGGACGACCCTATAGTCGTCGGACAAGTCGGCGGCGGGCCATCCTAGTCCCGGGGTCGTGGGGACGACCCTATAGTCGTCGGACATGATGGTGGCGGGCCAATCTAGTCCCGGGGTCGTGGGGACGACCCTATAGTCGTCGGACAAGTCGGCGGCGGGCCATACTAGTCCCGGGGTCGTGGGGACGAACCTATAGTCGTCGGATATGTCGGCGGCGGGCCAAACTAGTCCCGGGGTCGTGGGGACGACCTATAGTCGTCGGACATTTCGGCGGCGGTCCATCCTAGTCCCGGGGTCGTGGGGACGACCCTATAGTCGTCGGACATGATGGTGGCGGGCCAATCTAGTCCCGGGGTCGTGGGGACGACCCTATAGTCGTCGGACAAGTCGGCGGCGGGGCAACCTAGTCCCGGGGTCGTGGAGACGAACCTATAGTCGTCGGATATGACGGTGGCGGGTCAATCTAGTCCGGGGGTCGTGGGGACGACCCTATAGTCGTCGGATAAGTCGGTGGCGGGCCATCCTCGTCCCGGGGTCGTGGGGACGACCCTATAGTCGTCGGACATGACGGTGGCGGGCCAATCTAGTTGCAGGGTCGTGGGGACGACCCTTTAGTCGTCGGATATGTCGGCGGCGGGCCAACGTAGGCCCGGGGTCGTGGGGACGACCCTATAGTCGTCGGATATGTCGGCGGCGGGCCAAACTAGTCCCGGGGTCCTGGGGACGACCCTATAGTCGTCGGACATGCCGGCGGCTGGCCAACCTAGTCCCGGGGTCGTGGGGACGACCCTATAGTCGTCGGACATGATGGTGGCGGGCCAATCAAGTCCCGAGGTCGTGGGGACGACCCTATAGTCGTCGGACATGTCGGCGGCTGGCCAATCTAGTCCCGGGGTCGTGGGGACGACCCTATAGTCGTCGGATATGTCGGCGGCGGGCCAAACTAGTCCCGGGGTCCTGGGGACGACCCTATAGTCGTCGGACATGCCGGCGGCTGGCCAACCTAGTCCCGGGGTCGTGGGGACGACCCTATAGTCGTCGGACAAGTCGGCGGCGGGCCATCCTAGTCCCGGGGTCGTGGGTACGACCCTATAGTCGCCGGACATGTCGGCGGCTGGCGAACTTTGGCCCGTGGTCGTGGGGACGACCCAATAGTCGTCGGACATGTCGGCGGCTGGCCAACCTAGTTCCGGGGTGTGAGGGACGACCCTATAGTCGTCGGACATGTGGGCGCCTGACTAACTTTGGCCCGTGGTCGTGTGGACGACCCTATAGTCGGCGGACATGTCGGCGGCTGGCCAATCTAGCCCCGGGGTTGTGGGGACGACCCTATAGTCGTCGGACAAGTCGGCGGCGGGCCATCCTAGTCCCGGGGTCGTGGGGACGACCCTATAGTCGTCGGACATGTCGGCGGCTGGCCAATCTAGCCCCGGGGTTGTGGGGACGACCCTATAGTCGTCGGACAAGACGGCGGCGGGCCATCCTAGTCCCGGGGTCGTGGGGACGACCCTATAGTCGTCGGACATGATGGTGGCGGGCCAATCTAGTCGCGGGGTCGTGGGGACGACCCTATAGTCGTCGGACATGTCGGCGGCTGGCCAACCTAGTTCCGGGGTGTGAGGGACGACCCTATAGTCGTCGGACATGTGGGCGCCTGACTAACTTTGGCCCGTGGTCGTGTGGACGACCCTATAGTCGGCGGACATGACGGTGGCGGGGCAATCTAGCCCCGGCGTCGTGGGGACGTCCCTATAGTCGTCGGACATGTCGGCGGCTGGCCAACCTAGTTCCGGGGTGTGAGGGACGACCCTATAGTCGTCGGACAAGTTGGCGGCGGCCAACCTAGTCCCGGGGTCGTGGGGACGACCCTATAGCCGTCAGACACGACGGTGGCGGGCCAATCAAGTCCCGGGGTCGTGGGGACGACCCTATAGTCGTCGGACATGATGGTGGCGGGCCAATCAAGTCCCGAGGTCGTGGGGACGACCCTATAGTCTTCGGACATGTCGGCGGCTGGCCAATCTAGTCCCGGGGTCGTGGGGACGACCCTATAGTCGTCGGATATGTCGGCGGCGGGCCAAACTAGTCCCGGGGTCCTGGGGACGACCCTATGGTCGTCGGACATGCCGGCGGCTGGCCAACCTAGTCCCGGGGTCGTGGGGACGACCCTATAGTCGTCGGACAAGTCGGCGGCGGGCCATCCTAGTCCCGGGGTCGTGGGTACGACCCTATAGTCGCCGGACATGTCGGCGGCTGGCGAACTTTGGCCCGTGGTCGTGGGGACGACCCTATAGTCGTCGGACATGGCGGTGGCGGGCCAATCTAGCCCCGGGGTTGTGGGGACGACCCTATAGTCGTCGGACAAGTCGGCGGCGGGCCATCCTAGTCCCGGGGTCGTGGGGACGACCCTATAGTCGTCGGACATGATGGTGGCGGGCCAATCTAGTCCCGGGGTCGTGGGGACGACCCTATAGTCGTCAGACATGTCGGCGGCTGGCCAACCTAGTTCCGGGGTGTGAGGGACGAACCTATAGTCGTCGGACAAGTTGGCGGCGGGCCAACCTAGTCCCGGGGTGGGAGAGACGACCCTATAGTCGTAGGACAAGTTGGCGGCGGGCCAACCTAGTCCCGGGGTCGTGGGGACGACCCTATAGTCGTCGGACATGACGGTGGCGGGCCAATCTAGTCCCGGGGTCGTGGGGACGACCCTATAGTCGTCGGACAAGTCGGCGGCGGGCCATCCTAGTCCCGGGGTCGTGGGGACGACCCTATAGTCGTCGGACATGATGGTGGCGGGCCAATCTAGTCCCGGGGTCGTGGGGACGACCCTATAGTCGTCGGACAAGTCGGCGGCGGGCCATACTAGTCCCGGGGTCGTGGGGACGAACCTATAGTCGTCGGATATGTCGGCGGCGGGCCAAACTAGTCCCGGGGTCGTGGGGACGACCTATAGTCGTCGGACATTTCGGCGGCGGTCCATCCTAGTCCCGGGGTCGTGGGGACGACCCTATAGTCGTCGGACATGATGGTGGCGGGCCAATCTAGTCCCGGGGTCGTGGGGACGACCCTATAGTCGTCGGACAAGTCGGCGGCGGGGCAACCTAGTCCCGGGGTCGTGGAGACGAACCTATAGTCGTCGGATATGACGGTGGCGGGTCAATCTAGTCCGGGGGTCGTGGGGACGACCCTATAGTCGTCGGATAAGTCGGTGGCGGGCCATCCTCGTCCCGGGGTCGTGGGGACGACCCTATAGTCGTCGGACATGACGGTGGCGGGCCAATCTAGTTGCAGGGTCGTGGGGACGACCCTTTAGTCGTCGGATATGTCGGCGGCGGGCCAACGTAGGCCCGGGGTCGTGGGGACGACCCTATAGTCGTCGGACAAGTCGGCGGCGGGCCATACTAGTCCCGGGGTCGTGGGGACGACCCTATAGTCGTCGGATATGTCGGCGGCGGGCCAAACTAGTCCCGGGGTCGTGGGGACGACCTATAGTCGTCGGACATTTCGGCGGCGGTCCATCCTAGTCCCGGGGTCGTGGGGACGACCCTATAGTCGTCGGACATGATGGTGGCGGGCCAATCTAGTCCCGGGGTCGTGGGGACGACCCTATAGTCGTCGGACATGTCGGCGGCTGGCCAACCTAGTCCCGGGGTCGTGGGGACGCCCCTATAGTCGACGGACAAGTCGGTGGCGGGCCAATCTAGTCGCGGGGTCCTGGGGACGACCCTATAGTCGTCGGACATGTCGGCGGCTGGCCAATCTAGTCCCGGGGTCGTGGGGACGACCCTATAGTCGTCGGACATGTCGGCGCCTGACCAACTTTGGCCCGCGGTCGTGTGGACGACCCTATAGTCGGCGGACATGACGGCGCCTGACCAACTTTGGCCCGCGGTCGTGTGGACGACCCTATAGTCGGCGGACATGACGGTGGCGGGCCAATCTAGTCCCGGGGTCGTGGGGACGACCCTATAGTCGTCGGACAAGTCGGCGGCGGGCCAACCTAGTCCCGGGGTCGTGGGGACGACCCTACAGTCGTCGGACATGACGGTGGCGGGCGAATCTTGTCCCGGGGTCGTGGGGACGACCCTATAGTCGGCGGACATGTCGGCGGCTGGGCAACTATGGCCCGTGTTCGTGGGGACGTCCCTATAGTCGTCGGACAAGTCGGCGGCGGGCCAACCTAGTCCCGGGGTCGTGGAGACGACCCTATAGTCGTCGGACATGTCGGGCGGCGGGCCAAACTATTCCCGGGGTCGTGGGGACGATCCTATAGTCGTCGGACAAGTCGGCGGCGGGCCATCCTAGTCCCGGGGTCGTGGGGACGACCCTATAGTCGTCGGACGTGATGGTGGCGGGCCAACCTAGACCCGGGGTCGTGGGGACGACCCTATAGTCGTCGGACATGTCGGCGGCTGGCCAGCTTTGACCCGGGGTCGTGGGGACGACCCTATAGTCGTCGGACATGTCGGCGGCTGGCCAACCTAGTCCCGGGGTCGTGGGGACGACCCTATAGTCGTCGGATAAGTCGGCGGCGGGCCATCCTCGTCCCGGGGTCGTGGGGACGACCCTATAGTCGTCGGACATGATGTTGGCGGGCCAATCTAGTCCCGGGGTCGTGGGGACGAACCTATAGTCGTCGGACATGTCGGCGCCTGACCAACTTTGGCCCGCGGTCGTGTGGACGACCCTATAGTCGGCGGACATGACGGTGGCGGGCGAACCTAGCCCCGGGGTCGTGGAGACGACCCTATAGTCGTCGGACATGTCGGGCGGCGGGCCAAACTATTCCCGGGGTCGTGGGGACGACCCTATAGTCGTCGGACAAGTCGGCGGCGGGCCATCCTAGTCCCGGGGTCGTGGGGACGAACCTATAGTCGTCGGATAAGTCGGCGGCGGGCCATCCTCGTCCCGGGGTCGTGGGGACGACCCTATAGTCGTCGGAAATGATGGTGGCGGGCCAATCTAGTCCCGGGGTCGTGGGGACGACCCTATAGTCGTCGGACATGTCGGCGCCTGACCAACTTTGGCCCGTGGTCGTGTGGACGACCCTATAGTCGGCGGATATGACGGTGGTGGGGCAATCTAGCCCCGGGGTCGTGGGGACGTCCCTATAGTCGTCGGACGTGATGGTGGCGGGCCAACCTAGACCCGGGGTCGTGGGGACGACCCTATAGTCGTCGGACATGTCGGCGGCTGGCCAGCTTTGGCCCGGGGTCATGGGGACGACCCTATAGTCGTCGGACATGTCGGCGGCTGGCCAACCTAGTCCCGGGGTGGTGGGGACGACACTATAGTCGTCGGATAAGTCGGCGGCGGGCCGTCCACGTCCCGGGGTCGTGGGGACGACCCTATAGTCGTCGGACATGATGGTGGCGGGGCAATCTAGCCCCGGGGTCGTGGGGACGTCCCTATAGTCGTCGGACATGACGGTGGCGGGCCAATCTATTCCCAGGGTCGTGGGGACGATCCTATAGTCGTCGGACAAGTCGGCGGCGGGCCATACGAGTCCCGGGGTCGTGGGGACGACGCTGTAGTCGTCGGACATGACGGTGGCGGGCCAATCTAGTTGCAGGGTCGTGGGGACGACCCTTTAGTCGTCGGATATGTCGGCGGCGGGCCAACGTAGGCCCGGGGTCGTGGGGACGACCCTATAGTCGTCGGACAAGTCGGCGGCGGGCCATACTAGTCCCGGGGTCGTGGGGACGACCCTATAGTCGTCGGATATGTCGGCGGCGGGCCAAACTAGTCCCGGGGTCGTGGGGACGACCCTATAGTCGTCGGACAAGTCGGCGGCGGTCCATCCTAGTCCCGGGGTCGTGGGGACGACCCTATAGTCGTCGGACAAGTCGGCGGCGGTCCATCCTAGTCCCGGGGTCGTGGGGACGACCCTATAGTCGTCGGACATGATGGTGGCGGGCCAATCTAGTCCCGGGGTCGTGGGGACGACCCTATAGTCGTCGGACATGTCGGCGGCTGGCCAACCTAGTCCCGGGGTCGTGGGGACGCCCGTATAGTCGACGGACAAGTCGGTGGCGGGCCAATATAGTCGCGGGGTCCTGGGGACGACCCTATAGTCGTCGGACAAGTCGGCGGCGGGGCAACCTAGTCCCGGGGTCGTGGAGACGAACCTATAGTCGTCGGACATGACGGTGGCGGGTCAATCTAGTCCGGGGGTCGTGGGGACGACCCTATAGTCGTCGGATAAGTCGGCGGCGGGCCATCCTCGTCCCGGGGTCGTGGGGACGACCCTATAGTCGTCGGACATGATGGTGGCGGGCCAATCTAGTCCCGGGGTCGTGGGGACGACCCTATAGTCGTCGCACATGTCGGCGCCTGACCAACTTTGGCCCGTGGTCGTGTGGACGACCCTATAGTCGGCGGACATGACGGTGGCGGGGCAATCTAGCCCCGGCGTCGTGGGGACGTCCCTATAGTCGTCGGACATGTCAGCGGCTGGCCAACCTAGTTCCGGGGTGTGAGGGACGAACCTATAGTCGTCGGACAAGTTGGCGGCGGGCCAACCTAGTCCTGGGGTGGGAGAGACGACCCTATAGTCGTAGGACAAGTTGGCGGCGGGCCAACCTAGTCCCGGGGTCGTGGGGCGACCCTATAGTCGTCGGACATGACGGTGGCGGGCCAATCTCGTCCCCACGACCCCGGGACTAGGTTGGCCAGCCGCCGACATGTCCGACGACTATAGGGTCGTCCCCACGACCCCGGGACTAGATTGGCCCTCCACCGTCATGTCCGACGACTATAGGGTCGTCCCCACGACCCCGGGACTAGGTTGGCCCGCCGCCGACTTGTCCGACGACTATAGGGTCGTCCCTCCCACCCCGGAAATAGGTTGGCCAGCCGCCGACATGTCCGACGACTATAGGGTCGTCCCCACGACCCCGGGACTAGGTTGGCCCGCCGCCGACTAGTCCGACGACTATAGGGACGTCCCAACGACCCCGGGACTAGATTGGCCCGCCACCGTCATGTCCGACGACTATAGGGTCGTCTCCACGACCCCTGGACTAGGTTGGCCCGCCGCCGAGTTGTCCGACGACTATAGGGTCGACCCCAGGACCCCGGGGCTTGATTGGCCAGCCGCGGACATGTTCGACGACAATAGGGTCGTCCCCACGACCCCGGGACTAGGTTGGCCCGCCGCCGACTTGTCCGACGACTATAGGGTCGTCCCTCCCACCCCGGAACTAGGTTGGCCAGCCGCCGACATGTCCGACGACTATAGGGTCGTCCCCACGACCCCGGGGCTAGATTGGCCAGCCGCCGACATGTCCGACGACTATTGGGTCGTCCCCACGACCCCGGGACTAGGTTGGCCCGCCGCCGACTTGTCCGACGACTATAGGTTCGTCCCTACGACCCTGGGCATACGATGGCCCGCCGCCGACATGTCCGACGACTATAGGGTCGTCCCCACGATCCCGGGACTAGGTTGGCCAGCCGCCGACATGTCCGACGACAATAGGGTCGTCCCCACGACCCCGGGACTAGATTGGCCCACCACCGTCATGTCCGACGACTATAGGGTCGTCCCCACGGCCCCGGGAATAGATTGGCCCGCCGCCGACTTGTCCGACGACTATAGGGTCGTCCCCACGACCCAGGGACTAGGATGACCCCCCGCCGACTTGTCCGACGACTATAGAGTCGTCCCCACGACCCCGGGACTAGGTTGGCCCGCCGCCGACATGTCCGACGACTATTGGGTCGTCCCCACGACCCCGGGACTAGGTTGGCCCGCCGCCGACTTGTCCGACGACTATAGGTTCGTCCCTACGACCCTGGGCATACGTTGGCCCGCCGCCGACATGTCCGACGACTATAGGGTCGTCCCCACGATCCCGGGACTAGGTTGGCCAGCCGCCGACATGTCCGACGACAATAGGGTCGCCCCCACGACCCCGGGACTAGATTGGCCCACCACCGTCATGTCCGACGACTACAGGGTCGTCCCCACGGCCCCGGGAATAGATTGGCCCGCCACCGTCATGTCCGACGACTATAGGGTCGTCCCCACGACCCCGGGACTAGGTTGGCCCGCCGCCGACTTGTCCGACGACTATAGGTTCGTCCCTACGACCCTGGGCATACGTTGGCCCGCCGTCGACATGTCCGACGACTATAGGGTCGTCCCCAAGATCCCGGGACTAGGTTGGTCAGCCGCCGACATGTCCGCCGAGAATAGGGTCGTCCCCACGACCCCGGGACTAGATTGGCCCACCACCGTCATGTCCGACGAGTACAGGGTCGTCCCCACGGCCCCGGGAATAGATTGGCCCACCACCGTCATGTCCGACGACAACAGGATTGTCCCCACGACCCTCTGACTAGATTGGCCCACCACCGTCATGTCCGACGACTACAGGGTCGTCCCCACGGCCCCGGGAATAGATTGGCCCGCCACCGTCATGTCCGACGGCTATTGGGTCGTCCCCACGACCCCGGGACTAGGTTGGCCCGCCGCCGACATGTCCGACGACTATAGGGTCGTCCCCACGATCACGGGACTAGGTTGGCCAGCGGCCGACATGTCCGACGACAATAGGGTCGTCCCCACGACCCCGGGACTAGATTGGCCCACCACCGTCATGTCCGACGACTACAGGGTCGTCCCCACGGCCCCGGGAATAGATTGGCCCGCCGCCGACTTGTCCGACGACTATAGGGTCGTCCCCACGACCCAGGGACTAGGATGACCCGCCGCCGACTTGTCCGACGACTATAGAGTCGTCCCCACGACCCCGGGACTAGGTTGGCCAGCCGCCGACATGTCCGACGATTATAGGGTCGTCCCCACGACCCCGGGACTAGATTGGCCCGCCACCGTCATGTCCGACGACTATAGGGCCGTCTCCACGACCCCGGGACTAGGTTGTCCCGCCGCCGACTTGTCCGACGACTATAGGGTCGTCCCCACGACCACTGGCCAAAGTTGCCCAGCCGCCGACATGTCCGACGACTATAGGGTCGCCCCCACGACCCCGGGACTAGTTTGGCCCGCCGCCGACATGTCCGACGTCTATAGGGTCGTCCCCACGACCCCGGGGCTAGATTGGCCCGCCACCGTCATGTCCGACGACTATAGGGTCGTCCCCACGACCACGGGCCAAAGTTGGCCAGCCGCCGACATGTCCGACGGCTATAGGGTCGTCCCCACGACCCCGGGAATAGATTGGCCCGCCACCGTCATGTCCGACGACTATAGGGTCGTCCCCACGACCACGGGCCAAAGTTGGTCAGCCGCCGACATGTCCGACGACTATAGGGTCGTCTCCACGACCCCGGGGCTAGATTGGCCCGCCACCGTCATGTCCGACGACTATAGGGTCGTCCCCACGACCACGGGCCAAAGTTGGCCAGCCGCCGACATGTCCGACGGCTATAGAGTCGTCCCCACGACCCCGGGACTAGATTGGCCCACCACCGTCATGTCCGACGACAACAGGATCGTCCCCACGACCCCGGGACTAGGTTGGCCCGCCGCCGACTTGTCCGACGGCTATAGGGTCGTCCCCACGACCCCGGGACTAGGGTGGCCCGCCGCCGACATGTCCGACGATTATAGGGTCGTCCCCACGACCCCGGGACTAGGTTGGCCCGCCGCCGACTTGTCCGACGGCTATAGGGTCGTCCCCACGACCCCGGGACTAGGGTGGCCCGCCGCCGACATGTCCGGCGATTATAGGGTCATCCCCACGCCCCCAGGAGTAGATTGCCCCGCCACCGTCATGTCCGACGACTATAGGGTCGTCTCCACGACCCCTGGACTAGGTTGGCCCGCCGCCGAGTTGTCCGACGACTATAGGGTCGTCCCCAGGACCCCGGGACTAGATTGGCCAGCCGCGGACATGTTCGACGACTATGGGGTCTTCCCCACGACCGCGGGACTAGATTGGCCCACCACCGTCATGTCCGACGACTATAGGGTCGTCCCCACGACCCAGGGCCAATGTTGCCCAGCCGCCGACATGTCCGACGACTATAGGGTCGTCCCCACGACCCCGGGACTAGATTGGCCCGCCACCGACATGTCCGACGACTATAGGGTCGTCCCCACGACCCCGGGACTAGATTGGCCCGCCACCATCATGTCCGACGACTATAGGGTCGTCCCCACGACCCCGGGAATAGGGTGGCCCGCCGCCGACTTGTCCGACGACTATAGGGTCGTCCCCACGACCCCGGGACTAGATTGGCCCACCACCGTCATGTCCGACGACTACAGGGTCGTCCCCACGGCCCCGGGAATAGATTGGCCCACCACCGTCATGTCCGACGACAACAGGATTGTCCCCACGACCCTCGGACTAGATTGCCCCGCCACCGTCATGTCCGACGACTATAGGGTCGTCTCCACGACCCCGGGACTAGGTTGGCCCGCCGCCGACTTGTCCGACGACTATAGGGTCGTCCCCACGACCCCGGGACTAGATTGGCCCGCCACCGTCATGTCCGACGACTATAGGGTCGTCCCCACGACCCCGGGTCTAGGTTGGCCGGCCGCCGACTTGTCCGACGACTATAGGGTCGTCCCTCCCACCCCGGAACTAGGTTGGCCAGCCGCCGACATGTCCGACGACTATAGGGTCGTCCCCACGACCCCGGAGTTAGAATGGCCCGCCACCGTCGTGTCCGACGACTATAGGGTCGTCCCCGCGACCACGGGCCAAAGTTGGTCAGCCGCCGACTTGTCCGACGACTATAGGGTCGTCCCCACGACCCCGGGACTAGGTTGGCACGCCGCCAACTAGTCCGACGACTATAGGGTCGTCCCAACGACCCCGGGACTAGTTTGGCCCGCCACCGTCATATCCGACGAATATAGGTTCGTCCCTACGACCCTGGGCATACGTTGGCCCGCCGCCGACATGTCCGACGACTATAGGGACGTCCCCACGACCCCGGAACTAGGTTGGCCCGCCACCGTCATGTCCGACGACTATAGGGTCGTCCCCACGACCCCGGGGCTAGATTGGCCAGCCACCGTCATGTCCGACGACTATAGCGTCGTCCCCACGACCACGGGCCAAAGTTGGCCAGCCGCCGACATGTCCGACGACTATAGGGTCGTCCCAACGACCCCGGGACTAGATTGGCCCGCCACCGTCATGTCCGACGAATATAGGTTCGTCCCTACGACCCTGGGCATACGTTGGCCCGCCGCCGACATGTCCGACGACTATAGGGACGTCCCCACGACCCCGGAACTAGGTTGGCCCGCCACCGTCATGTCCGACGACTATAGGGTCGTCCCCACGACCCCGGGGCTAGATTGGCCAGCCACCGTCATGTCCGACGACTATAGGGTCGTCCCCACGACCACGGGCCAAAGTTGGCCAGCCGCCGACATGTCCGACGACTATAGGGTCGTCCCAACGACCCCGGGACTAGATTGGCCCGCCACCGTCATGTCCGACGACTATAGGGTCGTCCCCACGACCCCGGGACTAGGTTGGCCCGCCGCCGACTTGTCCGACGACTATAGGGTCGTCCCTCCCACCCCGGAACTAGGTTGGCCAGCCGCCGACATGTCCGACGACTATAGGGTCGTCCCCACGACCCCGGGGCTAGATTGGCCCGCCACAGTCATGTCCGACGACTATAGGGTCGACCCCACGACCCCGGGACTAGGTTGGCCCGCCGCCGACTTGTCCGACGACTATAGGGTCGTCCCCACGACCCCGGGGCTAGATTGGCCAGCCACCGTCATGTCCGACGACTATAGGGTCGTCCCCACGACCACGGGCCAAAGTTGGCCAGCCGCCGACATGTCCGACGACTATAGGGTCGTCCCAACGACCCCGGGACTAGATTGGCCCGCCACCGTCATGTCCGACGACTATAGGGTCGTCCCCACGACCCCGGGACTAGGTTGGCCCGCCGCCGACTTGTCCGACGACTATAGGGTCGTCCCCACGACCCCGGGACTAGATTGGCCCGCCACCGTCATGTCCGACGACTATAGGGTCGTCCCCACGACCCCGGGACTAGATTGGCCCGCCACCATCATGTCCGACGACTATAGGGTCGTCCCCACGACCCCGGGACTAGGGTGGCCCGCCGCCGACTTGTCCGACGACTATAGGGTCGTCTCCACGACCCCGGGACTAGGTTGGCCCGCCACCATCATGTCCGACGACTATAGGGTCGTCCCCACGACCCCGGGAATAGGGTGGCCCGCCGCCGACTTGTCCGACGACTATAGGGTCGTCCCCACGACCCCGGGACTAGATTGGCCCACCACCGTCATGTCCGACGACTACAGGGTCGTCCCCACGGCCCCGGGAATAGATTGGCCCACCACCGTCATGTCCGACGACAACAGGATTGTCCCCACGACCCTCGGACTAGATTGCCCCGCCACCGTCATGTCCGACGACTATAGGGTCGTCTCCACGACCCCGGGACTAGGTTGGCCCGCCGCCGACTTGTCCGACGACTACGGGGTCGTCCCCACGACCCCAGGACTAGATTGCCCCGACACCGACATGTCCGACGACTATAGGGTCGTCCCCATGACCACGGGCCAAAGTTGGCCAGCCGCCGACATGTTCGACAACTATAGGGTCGTCCCCACGACCCCGCGACTAGATTGGCTCGCCACCGTCATGTCCGACGAGTATAGGGTCGTACCCACGACGCGGGTACTAGATTGGCCCGTCACCGACATGTCCGACGACTATAGGGTCGTCTCCACGACCCCGGGACTAGTTTGGTCCGCCGCCAACATGTCCGACGACAACAGGGTCGTCCCCACGACCACAGGACTAGGTTGGCCAGCCGCCGATATGTCCGACGACTATAGGGTCGTCCCCACGGCCCCGGGACTAGATTGGCCCACGACCGTCATGTCCGACGACTACAGGGTCTTCCCCACGACCCCAGGACTAGATTGCCACGCCACCGTCATGTCCGACGATTATAGGGTTGTCCACACGACCCCGGGACTAGGTTGGCCAGCCGCCGAAATATCCGACGATTGTAGGGTCGTTCCCACGACCCCGGGACTAGTTTGGTCCGCCGCCAACATGTCCGACGACAACAGGGTCGTCCCCACGACCACAGGACTAGGTTGGCCCGCCACCGTCATGTCCGACGACTATAGGGTCGTCCCCACGTCCCGGGCCAAAGTTGCCCCGCCGCCTACATGTCCGACGACTATAGGGTCGTCCCCACGACCACGGGACTAGGTTGGCCAGCCGCCGACATGTCCGACGACTATACGGTCGTCCCCACGACCACGGGACTAGGTTGGCCAGCTGCCGACATGACCGACGACTATAGGGTCGTCCCCACGACCCCGGGACTAGATTGGCCCGCCACCGCCATGTCCGACCTCTATAGGGTCGTACGCTCGACCCCGGGACGAGATTGCCCCGCCACTGTCATGTCCGACGATTATAGGGTCGTCCCCACGACCCCGGGACTAGGTTGGCCAGCCGCCGAAATATCCGACGATTGTAGGGTCGTTCCCACGACCCCGGGACTAGATTGGCCCGCCACCGTCATGTCCGACGACTATAGGGTGGTCCCCACGACCCCGGGACTATATTGGCCCGACACCGTCATATCCGACGACTATAGGGTCATCCCCACGACCCCGGGACTAGGTTGGCCTGCCGCCGACTTGTCCGACGACTATAGGGTCGTCCCCACGACCACTGGCCAAAGTTGCCCAGCCGCCGACATGTCCGACGACTATAGGGTCGTCCCCACGACCCCGGGACCAGATTGGCCCGCCACCGTCATGTCCGACTACTATAGGGTCGTACGCACGACCCCGGGAATAGGATGACCCGCCGCCGACTTGTCCGACGACAATAGGGTCGTCCCCACGTCCCCGGGCCTAAGTTGGCTAGCCGCCAACATGTCCGACGTCTATAGGGTCGTCCCCACGTCCCCGGGACAAGGATGGCCCGCCGCAGATTTGTCCGACGACTATAGGGTCGTCCCCACTACCACGGGTCAAAGTTGCCCAGCCGCCGACATGTCCGACGACTATAGGGTCGTCCCCACGACCCCGGGACTAGGTTGGCCTGCCGCCGACTTGTCCGACGACTATAGGGTCGTCCCCACGACCACTGGCCAAAGTTGCCCAGCCGCCGACATGTCCGACGACTATAGGGTCGTCCCCACGACCCCGGGACTAGATTGGCCCGCCACCGTCATGTCCGACTACTATAGGGTCGTACGCACGACCCCGGGACTAGATTGCCACGCCACTGTCATGTCCGACGAGTATAGGGTCGTCCCCACGACCCCGAGACTAGTCTGGCCCGCCACAGTCATGTCCGACGACTATAGGTTCGTCCCCACGTCCCGGGGGTTAGGTTGGCCAGCCACTGTCATGTCCGACGACTATAGGGTCGTCCCCACGACCCCGGGACAAGGTTGGCCAGCCGCCGAAATGTCCGACGATTGTAGGATCGTTCCCACGACCCCGGGACTAGATTGGCCCGACACCGTCATGTCCGACGATTGTAGGGTCGTTCCCACGACCCCGGGACAAGATTGGCCCGCCACCGTCATGTCCGACGACTATAGGGTCGTACGCACGACCACGGGACAAGGTTGGCCCGCCGCCGACTTGTCCGACGACTATAGGGTCGTACCTACGATCCCGGGACTAGATTGGCCCGCTACCAACATATCCGACGACTATGGGGTCGTCTCCACGACCCCGGGACTAGTTTGGTCCGCCGCCAACATGTCCGACGACAATAGGGTCGTCCCCACGACCCCGGGACTAGATTGGCCCGCCACCATCATATCCGACGACTATGGGGTCGTCTCCACGACCCCGGGACTAGGTTGGCCCGCCGTCAACATGTCCGACGACAATAGGGTCGTCCCCACGACCCCGGGACTAGATTGGCCCGCCACCGTCATGTCCGACGAGTATAGTGTCGTACCCACGACGCGGGGACTACATTGGCCCGTCTCCGTCATGTCCGACGACTATAGGGTCGTCCCCACGACCACGGGACTAGGTTGGCCCGCCGCCGACTTGTCCGACGACTATAGGGTCGTCCCCACGATCCCGGGCCTAGGTTGGCCAGCCGCCGACATGTCCGACGACTATAGGGTCGTCCCCACGGCCCCGAGACTAGATTGGCCCACGACCGTCATGTCCGACGAGTATAGGGTCGTACCCACGACGCGGGGACTAGATTGGCCCGTCACCGACATGTCCGACGACTATAGGGTCGTCTCCACGACCCCGGGACTAGATTGCCCCGCCACCGACATGTCCGACGACTATAGGGTCGTCCCCATGACCACGGGCCAAAGTTGGCCAGCCGCCGACATGTTCGACAACTATAGGGTCGTCCCCACGACTCCGCGACTAGATTGGCTCGCCACCGTCATGTCCGACGAGTATAGGGTCGTACCCACGACGCGGGGACTAGATTGGCCCGTCACCGACATGTCCGACGACTATAGGGTCGTCTCCACGACCCCGGGACTAGTTTGGTCCGCCGCCAACATGTCCGACGACAACAGGGTCGTCCCCACGACCACAGGACTAGGTTGGCCAGCCGCCGACATGTCCGACGACTATAGGGTCGTCCCCACGGCCCCGGGACTAGATTGGCCCACGACCGTCATGTCCGACGACTACAGGGTCTTCCCCACGACCCCAGGACTAGATTGCCACGCCACCGTCATGTCCGACGACTATAGGGTCGTCCCCACGACCCCGGGACTAGGTTGGCCAGCCGCCGAAATATCCGACGATTGTAGGGTCGTTCCCACGAACCCGGGACTAGATTGGCCCGCCACCAACATATCCGACGACTATAGGGTCGTCTCCACGACCCCGGGACTAGTTTGGTCCGCCGCCAACATGTCCGACGACAATAGGGTCGTCCCCACGACCCCGGGACTAGATTGGCCCGCCACCATCATATCCGACGACTATGGGGTCGTCTCCACGACCCCGGGACTAGGTTGGCCCGCCGTCAACCTGTCCGACGACAATAGGGTAGTCCCCACGACCCCGGGACTAGATTGGCCCGCCACCGTCATGTCCGACGAGTATAGTGTCGTACCCACGACGCGGGGACTAGATTGGCCCGTCACCGACATGTCCGACGACTATAGGGTCGTCTCCACGACCCCGGGACTAGTTTGGTCCGCCGCCAACATGTCCGACGACAACAGGGTCGTCCCCACGACCACAGGGCTAGGTTGGCCCGCCACCGTCATGTCCGACGACTATAGGGTCGTCCCCACGTCCCGGGCCAAAGTTGCCCCGCCGCCTACATGTCCGACGACTATAGGGTCGTCCCCACGACCACGGGACTAGGTTGGCCAGCCGCCAACATGTCCGACGACAACAGGGTCGTCCCCACGACCACAGGACTAGGTTGGCCAGCCGCCGACATGTCCGACGACTATAGGGTCGTCCCCACGGCCCCGGGACTAGATTGGCCCGCCACCGTCATGTCCGACGAGTATAGTGTCGTACCCACGACGCGGGGACTAGATTGGCCCGTCACCGACATGTCCGACGACTATAGGGTCGTCTCCACGACCCCGGGACTAGTTTGGTCCGCCGCCAACATGTCCGACGACAACAGGGTCGTCCCCACGACCACAGGACTAGGTTGGCCCGCCACCGTCATGTCCGACGACTATAGGGTCGTCCCCACGTCCCGGGCCAAAGTTGCCCCGCCGCCTACATGTCCGACGACTATAGGGTCGTCCCCACGACCACGGGACTAGGTTGGCCAGCCGCCGACATGTCCGACGACTATACGGTCGTCCCCACGACCACGGGACTAGGTTGGCCAGCTGCCGACATGACCGACGACTATAGGGTCGTCCCCACGACCCCGGGACTAGATTGGCCCGCCACCGCCATGTCCGACTACTATAGGGTCGTCCCCACGACCCCGGGACTACATTGGCCCGCCACCGTCATGTCCGACTACTATAGGGTCGTCCCCACGACCCCGGGACTAGATTGGCCCGCCACCGTCATGTCCGACGACTATAGGGTCGTCCCCACGACCCCGGGACTAGAGTGGCCCGACACCGTCATGTCCGACGACTATAGGGTCATCCCCACGACCCCGGGACTTGGTTGGCCCGCCGCCGACATGCCCGACGACTATACGGTCGTCGCCACGAACCCGGCACTAGGCTGGCCAGCCGCCGACTATAGGGTCGTCCCCACGACCACGGGACTAGGTTGGCCCGCCGCCGACTTGTCCGACGACTACAGGGTCGTGCCTACCACGCCGGGACTAGGTTTTCCCGCCGCCGTCATGTCCGACGACTATTGGGTCGTCCCCACGACCCCGGGCCAAAGTTGGCCAGCCGCCGACATGTCCGACGACTATAGGGTCGTCCCCACGACCCCGGGACTAGATTGGCCCGCCACCGTCATGTCCGACCACTATAGGGTCGTACGCACGACCTCGGGACTAGATTGCCCCGCCACTGTCATGTCCGACGACTATAGGATCGTCCCCTCGACCCCGGTACTAGGTTGGCCAGCCGCCGTCATGTCCGACGATTGTAGGATCGTTCCCACGACCACGGGACTAGATTGGCCCGACACCGTCATGTCCGACGACTATAGGGTCATCCCCACGACCCCGGGACTAGGTTGGCCCGCCGCCGACTTGTCCGACGACTATAGGGTCGTGCCTACCACCCCGGGACTAGGTTGGCCCGCCGCCGAATTGTCCGACGACTATAGGTTCGTCCCCACGACCCCGGGACTAGGATGACCCGCCGCCGACTTGTCCGCCGACAATAGGGTCGTCCCCACGTCCCCGGGCCTAAGTTGGCTAGCCGCCAACATGTCCGACGTCTATAGGGTCGTCCCCACGTCCCCGGGACTAGGATGGCCCGCCGCAGATTTGTCCGACGACTATAGGGTCGTCCCCACTACCACGGGTCAAAGTTGCCCAGCCGCCGACATGTCCGACGACTATAGGGTCGTCCCCACGACCCCGGGACTAGGTTGGCCTGCCGCCGACTTGTCCGACGACTATAGGGTCGTCCCCACGACCACTGGCCAAAGTTGCCCAGCCGCCGACATGTCCGACGACTATAGGGTCGTCCCCACGACCCCGGGACTAGATTGGCCCGCCACCGTCATGTCCGACTACTATAGGGTCGTACGCACGACCCCGGGACTAGATTGCCACGCCACTGTCATGTCCGACGAGTATAGGGTCGTACCCACGACGCCGGGACTAGATTGGCCCGTCACCGTCATGTCCGACGTCTATAGGGTCGTCCCCACGACCCCGGGACTAGGTGGGCCCGCCGCCGACTTGTCCGACGACTATAGGGTCGTCCCCACGACCCCGGGACTAGATTGGCCAGCCGCCGAAATGTCCAACGACTATAGGGTCGTCCTCACGATCCCGGGACTAGATTAGCCCGCCGCCGACATGTCCGACGACTATAGGGTCGTCCCCACGTCCCCGGGGCTAGGTTGGCCAGCCACCGTCATGTCCGACGACAATAGGGTCGTCCCCACGACGGCGGGACTATATTGGCCCGACACCGTCATATCCGACGACTATAGGGTCGTCCCCACGACCACGGGCCATAGTTGCCGAGTCGCCGACATGTCCGACGACAATAGGGTCGTCCCCACGACCACTGGCCAAAGTTGCCCAGCCGCCGACATGTCCGACGACTATAGGGTCGTCCCCACGACCCCGGGACTAGATTGGCCCGCCACCGTCATGTCCGACTACTATAGGGTCGTACGCACGACCCCGGGACTAGATTGCCACGCCACTGTCATGTCCGACGAGTATAGGGTCGTCCCCACGACCCCGAGACTAGTCTGGCCCGCCACAGTCATGTCCGACGACTATAGGGTCGTCCCCACGTCCCGGGGGTTAGGTTGGCCAGCCACTGTCATGTCCGACGACTATAGGGTCGTCCCCACGACCCCGGGACAAGGTTGGCCAGCCGCCGAAATGTCCGACGATTGTAGGATCGTTCCCACGACCCCGGGACTAGATTGGCCCGACACCGTCATGTCCGACGATTGTAGGGTCGTTCCCACGACCCCGGGACAAGATTGGCCCGCCACCGTCATGTCCGACGACTATAGGGTCGTACGCACGACCACGGGACAAGGTTGGCCCGCCGCCGACTTGTCCGACGACTATAGGGTCGTACCTACGATCCCGGGACTAGATTGGCCCGCTACCAACATATCCGACGACTATGGGGTCGTCTCCACGACCCCGGGACTAGTTTGGTCCGCCGCCAACATGTCCGACGACAATAGGGTCGTCCCCACGACCCCGGGACTAGATTGGCCCGGCACCATCATATCCGACGACTATGGGGTCGTCTCCACGACCCCGGGACTAGGTTGGCCCGCCGTCAACATGTCCGACGACAATAGGGTCGTCCCCACGACCCCGGGACTAGATTGGCCCGCCACCGTCATGTCCGACGAGTATAGTGTCGTACCCACGACGCGGGGACTACATTGGCCCGTCTCCGTCATGTCCGACGACTATAGGGTCGTCCCCACGACCACGGGACTAGGTTGGCCCGCCGCCGACTTGTCCGACGACTATAGGGTCGTCCCCACGATCCCGGGCCTAGGTTGGCCAGCCGCCGACATGTCCGACGACTATAGGGTCGTCCCCACGGCCCCGAGACTAGATTGGCCCACGACCGTCATGTCCGACGAGTATAGGGTCGTACCCACGACGCGGGGACTAGATTGGCCCGTCACCGACATGTCCGACGACTATAGGGTCGTCTCCACGACCCCGGGACTAGATTGCCCCGCCACCGACATGTCCGACGACTATAGGGTCGTCCCCATGACCACGGGCCAAAGTTGGCCAGCCGCCGACATGTTCGACAACTATAGGGTCGTCCCCACGACTCCGCGACTAGATTGGCTCGCCACCGTCATGTCCGACGAGTATAGGGTCGTACCCACGACGCGGGGACTAGATTGGCCCGTCACCGACATGTCCGACGACTATAGGGTCGTCTCCACGACCCCGGGACTAGTTTGGTCCGCCGCCAACATGTCCGACGACAACAGGGTCGTCCCCACGACCACAGGACTAGGTTGGCCAGCCGCCGACATGTCCGACGACTATAGGGTCGTCCCCACGGCCCCGGGACTAGATTGGCCCACGACCGTCATGTCCGACGACTACAGGGTCTTCCCCACGACCCCAGGACTAGATTGCCACGCCACCGTCATGTCCGACGACTATAGGGTCGTCCCCACGACCCCGGGACTAGGTTGGCCAGCCGCCGAAATATCCGACGATTGTAGGGTCGTTCCCACGAACCCGGGACTAGATTGGCCCGCCACCAACATATCCGACGACTATAGGGTCGTCTCCACGACCCCGGGACTAGTTTGGTCCGCCGCCAACATGTCCGACGACAATAGGGTCGTCCCCACGACCCCGGGACTAGATTGGCCCGCCACCATCATATCCGACGACTATGGGGTCGTCTCCACGACCCCGGGACTAGGTTGGCCCGCCGTCAACCTTTCCGACGACAATAGGGTAGTCCCCACGACCCCGGGACTAGATTGGCCCGCCACCGTCATGTCCGACGAGTATAGTGTCGTACCCACGACGCGGGGACTAGATTGGCCCGCCGCCGACTTGTCCGACGACTATAGGGTCGTCCCCACGACCCCGGGACTAGATTGGCTCGCCAGCATCATGTCCGACGACTATAGGACCGTACCCACGACCCCGGGACTAGATTGGCCCGTCACCGTCATGTCCGACGACTATAGGGTCGTCCCCACGACCCCGGGACTATGTTGGCCAGCCGCCGACATGTCCGACGACTATAGGGTCGTCCCCACGACCACGGGACTAGGTTGGCCAGCCACCGACATGTCCGACGACTATACGGTCGTCCCCACGACCACGGGACTAGGTTGGCCCGCCGCCGACTTGTCCGACGACTATGGGGTCGTCCCCACGACCCCGGGACTAGATTGGCTCGCCAGCATCATGTCCGACGACTATAGGACCGTCCCCACGACCCCGGGACTAGATTGGCCCGTCACCGTCATGTCCGACGACTATAGGGTCGTCCCCACGACCACCGGCCAAAGTTGGCCAGCCGCCGACATGTTCGACGACTATAGGGTCGTCCCCACGGCCCCGGGACTAGATTGGCCCACGACCGTCATGTCCGACGACTTCAGGGTCGTCCCCACGACCCCAGGACTAGATTGCCACGCCACCGACATGTCCGACGACTATAGGGTCGTCCCCACGACCACCGGCCAAAGTTGGCCAGCCGCCGACATGTTCGACGACTATAGGGTCGTCCCCACGACCCCGGGACTAGGTTGGCCCGCCGCCGACTTGTCCGACGACTATAGGGTCGTCCCCACGATCCCGGGCCTTGGTTGGCCTGCCGCCGACATGTCCGACGACTATAGGGTCGACCCCACGGCCCCGAGACTAGATTGGCCCGCCGCCGAATTGTCCGACGACTATAGGGTCGTCCCCACGACCCCGGGGCTAGGATGACCCGCCGCCGACTTGTCCGACGACAATAGGGTCGTCCCCACGTCCCCGGGCCTAAGTTGGCTAGCCGCCAACATGTCCGACGACAATAGGGTCGTCCCCACGACCCCGGGACTAGATTGGCCCGCCACCGCCATGTCCGACCTCTATAGGGTCGTTCGCTCGACCCCGGGACTATGTTGGCCAGCCGCCGACATGTCCGACGACTATAGGGTCGTCCCCACGACCACCGGCCAAAGTTGGCCAGCCGCCGACATGTTCGACGACTATAGGGTCGTCCCCACGACCCCGGTACTAGATTGGCCCGCCACCGTCATGTCCGACGAGTATAGGGTCGTACCCACGACGCCGGGACTAGATTGGCCCGTCACCGTCATGTCCGACGACTATAGGGTCGTCCCCACGACCCCGGGGCTATGTTGGCCAGCCGCCGACATGTCCGACGACTATAGGGTCGTCCCCACGACCACCGGCCAAAGTTGGCCAGCCGCCGACATGTTCGACGACTATAGGGTCGTCCCCACGACGCCGGGACTAGATTGGCCCGTCACCGTCATGTCCGACGACTATAGGGTCGTCCCCACGACCCCGGGACTAGATTGGCTCGCCAGCATCATGTCCGACGACTATAGGACCGTCCCCACGACCCCGGGGCTATATTGGCCAGCCGCCGACATGTCCGACGACTATACGGTCGTCGCCACGACCACGGGACTAGGTTGGCCCGCCGCCGACATGTCCGACGACTATAGGGTCGTCCCCACGACACCGAGACTAGATTGGCCCGCCACCGCCATGTCCGACCTCTATAGGGTCGTTCGCTCGACCCCGGGACTAAATTGCCCCGCCACTGTCATGTCCGACGACTATAGTGTCGTCCCCACGACCCCGGTACTAGGTTGGCCAGCCACCGTCATGTCCGACGACTATAGGGCCGTCCCCACGACCCCGGGACTAGATTGGCCCGCCACCGTCATGTCCGACGACTATAGGGCCGTCCCCACGACCCCGGGACTAGATTGGCCCGCCACCGTCATGTCCGACGACTATAGGGTCGTCCCCACGACCCCGGGACTAGATTGGCCCGCCACCGCCATGTCCGACCTCTATAGGGTCGTTCGCTCGACCCCGGGACTAAATTGCCCCGCCACTGTCATGTCCGACGACTATAGTGTCGTCCCCACGACCCCGGTACTAGGTTGGCCAGCCACCGTCATGTCCGACGACGATAGGGCCGTCCCCACGACCCCGGGACTAGATTGGCCCGCCACCGTCATGTCCGACGACTATAGGGTCGTCCCCACGACCCTGGGACTAGGTTGGCCCACCACCGTCATGTCCGACGACTACAGGGTCGTCCCCACGACCACGGGACTAGGATGGCCCGCCGCCGACTTTTCCGACGACTATAGGGTCGTCCCCAGGACCCCGGGACTAGATTGGCCCGCCACCGTCATGTCCGACGACAATAGGGGTCGTCCCCACGACCACGGGCCAATGTTGGCCAGCCGCCGACATGTCCGACGACTATAGGGTCGTCCCCACGATCCCGGGACTAGGATGACCCGCCGCCGACTTGTCCGACGACAATAGGGTCGTCCCCACGACCCCGGGACTAGATTGCCCCGCCACCGTCATGTCCGACGACTACAGGGTCGTCCCCACGACCCCGGGACTAGATTGGCCCACCACCGTCATGTCCGACGACTACAGGGTCGTCCCCACGACCCCGGGACTAGGTTGGCCCGCCGCCGACTTGTCCGACGACTATAGGGTCGTCCCCAGGACCACGGGACTAGGTTGGCCCGCCGCCGAATTGTCCGACGACTATAGGGTCGTCCCCACGATCCCGGGACTAGATTGGCCCGCCACCAACATATCCGACGACTATAGGGTCGTCCCCACGACCCCGGGCCTAGATTGGCCCACCACCGTCATGTCCGACGACTACAGGGTCGTCCCCACAACCCCGGGACTAGATTGGCCCCCCACCGTCATGTCCGACGACTACAGGGTCGTCCCCACGACCCCGGGACTAGGTTGGCCACGCCGCCGACTTGTCCGACGACTATAGGGTCGTCCCCACGATCCCGGGCCTAGGTTGGCCAGCCGCCGACATGTCCGACGACAATAGGGTCGTCCCCACGACCCCGGGCCTAAGTTGGCTAGCCGCCGACATGTCCGACGTCTATAGGGTTGTCCCCACTTCCCCGGGGCTAGATTGGCCCGCCAACGTCATGTCCGACGACAATAGGGTCGTCCCCAAGACCAAGCGCCAAAGTTGCCCTGCCGCAGACATGTCCGACGACTATAGGGTCGTCTCCACAACCCCGGGACTAGGTTGGCTAGCCGCCAACATGTCGGACGTGTATAGGGTCTTCCCCACGACCCCGGGACTAGGATGACCCATCGCCGACTTGTCCGACGACTATAGGGTCGTCCCCACGACCCCGGGAATAGGATGACCCGCCGCCGACATGTCCGACGACCATTGGGTCGTCCCCACGGCCCCGGGACTCGATTGGCCCGCCACCGACTTGTCCGACGACTATAGGGTCGTCCCCACCACCCCGGGATTAGGTTGGCCAGCCGCCGCCATGTCCGACGACTATACGGTCGTCCCCACGACCCCGGGACTACGTTGGCCAGCCGCCGACATGTCCGACGAACATAGGGTCGCCCCCACGGCCCCGGGAATAGATTGGCCCGCCACCGACTTGTCCGACGACTATAGGGTCGTCCCCACGACCCCGGGACTATGTTGGCCCGCCGCCGAATTGTCCGACGAGCATAGGATCCTCCCCACGACCCCGGGACTAGGTTGGCCCGCCGCCGACTTGTCCGACGACAATAGGGTCGTCCCCACGACCCCGGGACCAGGTTGGCCAGCCGCCGACATGTCCGACGACTATACGGTCGTCCCCACGACCACGGGACTAGGTTGGCCCGCCGCCGACTTGTCCGACGACTATAGGGTCGTCCCCACGACCACGGGACTAGATTGGCCCGCCAGCATCATGTCCGACGACTATAGGACCGTCCCCACGACCCCGGGACTAGGTTGGCCCGCCGCCGACTTGTCCGACGACTATACGGTCGTCGCCACGACCACGGGACTAGGTTGGCCCGCCGCCGACATGTCCGACGACTATAGGGTCGTCCCCACGACACCGAGACTAGATTGGCCCGCCACCGCCATGTCCGACCTCTATAGGGTCGTTCGCTCGACCCCGGGACTAAATTGCCCCGCCACTGTCATGTCCGACGACTATAGTGTCGTCCCCACGACCCCGGTACTAGGTTGGCCAGCCACCGTCATGTCCGACGACTATAGGGCCGTCCCCACGACCCCGGGACTAGATTGGCCCGCCACCGTCATGTCCGACGACTATAGGGCCGTCCCCACGACCCCGGGACTAGATTGGCCCGCCACCGTCATGTCCGAAGACTATAGGGTCGTCCCCACGACCCCGGGACTAGATTGGCCCGCCACCGCCATGTCCGACCTCTATAGGGTCGTTCGCTCGACCCCGGGACTAAATTGCCCCGCCACTGTCATGTCCGACGACTATAGTGTCGTCCCCACGACCCCGGTACTAGGTTGGCCAGCCACCGTCATGTCCGACGACGATAGGGCCGTCCCCACGACCCCGGGACTAGATTGGCCCGCCACCGTCATGTCCGACGACTATAGGGTCGTCCCCACGACCCTGGGACTAGGTTGGCCCACCACCGTCATGTCCGACGACTACAGGGTCGTCCCCACGACCACGGGACTAGGATGGCCCGCCGCCGACTTTTCCGACGACTATAGGGTCGTCCCCAGGACCCCGGGACTAGATTGGCCCGCCACCGTCATGTCCGACGACAATAGGGGTCGTCCCCACGACCACGGGCCAATGTTGGCCAGCCGCCGACATGTCCGACGACTATAGGGTCGTCCCCACGATCCCGGGACTAGGATGACCCGCCGCCGACTTGTCCGACGACAATAGGGTCGTCCCCACGACCCCGGGACTAGATTGCCCCGCCACCGTCATGTCCGACGACTACAGGGTCGTCCCCACGACCCCGGGACTAGATTGGCCCACCACCGTCATGTCCGACGACTACAGGGTCGTCCCCACGACCCCGGGACTAGGTTGGCCCGCCGCCGACTTGTCCGACGACTATAGGGTCGTCCCCAGGACCACGGGACTAGGTTGGCCCGCCGCCGAATTGTCCGACGACTATAGGGTCGTCCCCACGATCCCGGGACTAGATTGGCCCGCCACCAACATATCCGACGACTATAGGGTCGTCCCCACGACCCCGGGCCTAGATTGGCCCACCACCGTCATGTCCGACGACTACAGGGTCGTCCCCACAACCCCGGGACTAGATTGGCCCCCCACCGTCATGTCCGACGACTACAGGGTCGTCCCCACGACCCCGGGACTAGGTTGGCCACGCCGCCGACTTGTCCGACGACTATAGGGTCGTCCCCACGATCCCGGGCCTAGGTTGGCCAGCCGCCGACATGTCCGACGACAATAGGGTCGTCCCCACGACCCCGGGCCTAAGTTGGCTAGCCGCCGACATGTCCGACGTCTATAGGGTTGTCCCCACTTCCCCGGGGCTAGATTGGCCCGCCAACGTCATGTCCGACGACAATAGGGTCGTCCCCAAGACCAAGCGCCAAAGTTGCCCTGCCGCAGACATGTCCGACGACTATAGGGTCGTCTCCACAACCCCGGGACTAGGTTGGCTAGCCGCCAACATGTCGGACGTGTATAGGGTCTTCCCCACGACCCCGGGACTAGGTTGGCCCGCCGCCGACTTGTCCGACGACAATAGGGTCGTCCCCACGACCCCGGGACCAGGTTGGCCAGCCGCCGACATGTCCGACGACTATACGGTCGTCCCCACGACCACGGGACTAGGTTGGCCCGCCGCCGACTTGTCCGACGACTATAGGGTCGTCCCCACGACCACGGGACTAGATTGGCCCGCCAGCATCATGTCCGACGACTATAGGGTCGTCCCCACGACCCCGGGACTATGTTGGCCCGCCGCCGAATTGTCCGACGAGCATAGGATCCTCCCCACGACCCCGGGACTAGGTTGGCCCGCCGCCGACTTGTCCGACGACAATAGGGTCGTCCCCACGACCCCGGGACCAGGTTGGCCAGCCGCCGACATGTCCGACGACTATACGGTCGTCCCCACGACCACGGGACTAGGTTGGCCCGCCGCCGACTTGTCCGACGACTATAGGGTCGTCCCCACGACCACGGGACTAGATTGGCCCGCCAGCATCATGTCCGACGACTATAGGACCGTCCCCACGACCCCGGGACTAGGTTGGCCCGCCGCCGACTTGTCCGACGACTATAGGGTCGTCCCCACGACCCCGGGGCCAGGTTGGCCAGCCGCCGACATGTCCGACGGCTATACGGTCGTCCCCACGACCACGGGCCAAAGTTGGCCAGCCGCCGACATGTCCGACGACTATAGGGTCGTCCCCACGACCCCGGGACTAGGATGACCCGCCGCCGACTTGTCCGACGACAATAGGGTCGTCCCCACGACCCCGGGACTAGATTGCCCCGCCACCGTCATGTCCGACGACTACAGGGTCGTCCCCACGACCCCGGGACTAGATTGGCCCACCACCGTCATGTCCGACGACTACAGGGTCGTCCCCACGACCCCGGGACTAGGTTGGCCCGCCGCCGACTTGTCCGACGACTATAGGGTCGTCCCCAGGACCACGGGACTAGGTTGGCCCGCCGCCGAATTGTCCGACGACTATAGGGTCGTCCCCACGACCCCGGGACTAGATTGGCCCGCCACCAACATATCCGACGACTATAAGGTCGTCCCCACGACCCCGGGCCTAGATTGGCCCACCACCGTCATGTCCGACGACTACAGGGTCGTCCCCACGACCCCGGGCCAAAGTTGGCCAGCCGCCGACATGTTCGACGACTATAGGGTCGTACCCACGACCCCGGGACTATGTTGGCCCGCCGCCGACTTGTCCGACAACTATAGGGTCGTGCCTACCACCCCGGGACTAGGTTGGCCCGCCGCCGAATTGTCCGACGACTATAGGGTCGTCCCCACGACCCCGGGACTAGATTGGCCCGCCACCAACATATCCGACGACTATAGGATCGTCCCCACGACCCCGGGACTAGGTTGGCCCGCCGCCGACTTGTCCGACGACTATAGGGTCGTCCCCACGACCCCGGGCCAAAGTTGGCCAGCCGCCGACATGTTCGACGACTATAGGGTCGTACCCACGACCCCGGGACTATGTTGGCCCGCCGCCGACTTGTCCGACGACTATAGGGTCGTGCCTACCACCCCGGGACTAGGTTGGCCCGCCGCCGAATTGTCCGACGACTATAGGATCGTCCCCACGACCCCGGGACTAGGTTGGCCCGCCGCCGACTTGTCCGACGACTATAGGGTCGTCCCCACGACCCCGGGCCAAAGTTGGCCAGCCGCCGACATGTTCGACGACTATAGGGTCGTACCCACGACCCCGGGACTATGTTGGCCCGCCGCCGACTTGTCCGACGACTATAGGGTCGTGCCTACCACCCCGGGACTAGGTTGGCCCGCCGCCGAATTGTCCGACGTCTATAGGGTCGTCCCCACGTCCCCGGGGCTAGATTGGCCCGCCACCGTCATGTCCGACGACTATAGGGTCGTCCCCACGACCCCGGGACTAGTCTGGCCCGCCACCGTCATGTCCGACGACTATAGGGTCGTCCCCACGTCCCCGGGGCTAGGTTGGCCAGCCACTGACATGTCCGACAACTATAGGGTCGTCCCCACGACCCTGGGACTAGATTAGCCCGCCACCGTCTTGTCCAACGACTATGGGGTCGTCCCCACGACCCCGCTACTAGACTGGCCCGCCACCGTCATGTCCGACGAGTATAGGGTCATACCCACGACGCCGGGACTAGATTGGCCCGTCACCGTCATGTCCGACGTCTATAGGGTCGTCCCCACGACCCCGGGACTAGGTTGGCCAGCCGACGACTATAGGGTCGTCCCTACGACCACGGGACTAGATTGGCCCGCCACCAACATATCTGACGACTATAGGGTCGTCTCCACGACCCCGGGACTAGTTTGGTCCGCCGCCAACATGTCCGACGACTATAGAGTCGTCCCCACGACGACGGGCCAAAGTTGGCCAGCCGCCGACATTTTCGACGACTATAGGGTCGTCCCCACGACCCCGGTACTAGATTGGCCCGCCACCGTCATGTCCGAGGAGTATAGGGTCGTACCCACGACGCCGGGACTAGATTGGCCCGTCACCGTCATGTCCGACGTCAATAGGGTCGTCCCCACGACCCCGGGACTAGGTGGGCCCGCCGCCGACTTGTCCGACGACTATAGGGTCGTCCCCACGACCACGGGACTAGGTTGGCCAGCCGCCGACATGTCCGACGACTATACGGTCGTCCCCACGATCCCGGGACTAGACTGGCCCGCCGCCAACATATCCGACGACTATAGGGTCGTACCCACGACGCGGGGACTAGATTGGCCCGTCACCGTCATGTCCGACGACTATAGGGTCGTCCCCACGACCCCGGGGCTATGTTGGCCAGCCGCCGACATGTCCGACGACTATACGGTCGTCGCCACGACCACGGGACTAGGTTGGCCTGCCGCCGATTTGTCCGACGACTATAGGGTCGTCCCCACGATCCCGGGACTAGGTTGGCCCGCCGCCGACATGTCCGACGACTATAGGGTCGTCCCCACGGCCCCGGGACTAGATTGGCCCACGACCGTCATGTCCGACGACTACAGGGTCGTCCCCACGACCCCAGGACTAGATTACCACGCCACCGTCATGTCCGACGACTATAGGGTCGTCCCCACGACCACAGGCCAAAGTCGGCCAGCCGCTGTCATGTTCGACGACTATAGGGTCGTCCCCACGACCCCGGGACTAGGTTGGCCCGCCGCCGACTTGTCCGACGACTATAGGGTCGTCCCCACGATCCCGGGCCTTGGTTGGCCTGCCGCCGACATGTCCGACGACTATAGGGTCGACCCCACGACCCCGGGACTAGATTGGCCCGCCACCAACATATCCGACGACTATAGGGTCGTACCCACGACCCCGGGACTAGGTTGGCCCGCCGCCGACTTGTCCGACGACTATAGGGTCGTCCCCACGACCCCGGGACTAGATTGGCTCGCCAGCATCATGTCCGACGACTATAGGACCGTCCCCACGACCCCGGGACTAGATTGGCCCGTCACCGTCATGTCCGACGACTATAGGGTCGTCCCCATGACCCCGGGACTAGATTGGCTCGCCAGCATCATGTCCGACGACTATAGGACCGTCCCCACGACCCCGGGGCTATATTGGCCAGCCGCCGACATGTCCGACGACTATACGGTCGTCGCCACGACCACGAGACTAGGTTGGCCCGCCGCCGACATGTCCGACGACTATAGGGTCGTCCCCACGACCCCGGGACTAGATTGGCCCGCCACCGCCATGTCCGACCTCTATAGGGTCGTTCGCTCGACCCCGGGACTAAATTGCCCCGCCACTGTCATGTCCGACGACTATAGTGTCGTCCCCACGACCCCGGTACTAGGTTGGCCAGCCACCGTCATGTCCGACGACTATAGGGCCGTCCCCACGACCCCGGGACTAGATTGGCCCGCCACCGTCATGTCCGACGACTATAGGGCCGTCCCCACGACCCCGGGACTAGATTGGCCCGCCACCGTCATGTCCGACGACTGTAGGGTCGTCCCCACGACCCCGGGACTAGATTGGCCCGCCACCGCCATGTCCGACCTCTATAGGGTCGTTCGCTCGACCCCGGGACTAAATTGCCCCGCCACTGTCATGTCCGACGACTATAGTGTCGTCCCCACGACCCCGGTACTAGGTTGGCCAGCCACCGTCATGTCCGACGACTATAGGGCCGTCCCCACGACCCCGGGACTAGATTGGCCCGCCACCGTCATGTCCGACGACTATAGGGTCGTCCCCACGACCCTGGGACTAGGTTGGCCCACCACCGTCATGTCCGACGACTACAGGGTCGTCCCCACGACCACGGGACTAGGATGGCCCGCCGCCGACTTTTCCGACGACTATAGGGTCGTGCCCAGGACCCCGGGACTAGATTGGCCCGCCACCGTCATGTCCGACGACAATAGGGTCGTCCCCACGACCACGGGCCAATGTTGGCCAGCCGCCGACATGTCCGACGACTATAGGGTCGTCCCCACGACCCCGGGACTAGGATGACCCGCCGCCGACTTGTCCGACGACAATAGGGTCGTCCCCACGACCCCGGGACTAGATTGCCCCGCCACCGTCATGTCCGACGACTACAGGGTCGTCCCCACGACCCCGGGACTAGATTGGCCCACCACCGTCATGTCCGACGACTACAGGGTCGTCCCCACGACCCCGGGACTAGGTTGGCCCGCCGCCGACTTGTCCGACGACTATAGGGTCGTCCCCAGGACCACGGGACTAGGTTGGCCCGCCGCCGAATTGTCCGACGACTATAGGGTCGTCCCCACGATCCCGGGACTAGATTGGCCCGCCACCAACATATCCGACGACTATAGGGTCGTCCCCACGACCCCGGGCCTAGATTGGCCCACCACCGTCATGTCCGACGACTACAGGGTCGTCCCCACAACCCCGGGACTAGATTGGCCCCCCACCGTCATGTCCGACGACTACAGGGTCGCCCCCACGACCCCGGGACTAGGTTGGCCACGCCGCCGACTTGTCCGACGACTATAGGGTCGTCCCCACGATCCCGGGCCTAGGTTGGCCAGCCGCCGACATGTCCGACGACAATAGGGTCGTCCCCACGACCCCGGGCCTAAGTTGGCTAGCCGCCGACATGTCCGACGTCTATAGGGTCGTCCCCACGACCCCGGGACTAGGTGGGCCCGCCGCCGACTTGTCCGACGACTATAGGGTCGTCCCCACGACCACGGGACTAGGTTGGCCAGCCGCCGACATGTCCGACGACTATACGGTCGTCCCCACGACCACCGTCCAAAGTTGGCCAGCCGCCGACATGTTCGACGACTATAGGGTCGTCCCCACGACCCCGGGACTAGGTTGGCCCGCCGCCGAATTGTCCGACGACTATAGGGTCGTCCCCACGATCCCGGGCCTTGGTTGGCCTGCCGCCGACATGTCCGACGACTATAGGGTCGACCCCACGGCCCCGAGACTAGATTGGCCCGCCGCCGAATTGTCCGACGACTATAGGGTCGTCCCCACGACCCCGGGGCTAGGATGACCCGCCGCCGACTTGTCCGACGACAATAGGGTCGTCCCCACGTCCCCGGGCCTAAGTTGGCTAGCCGCCAACATGTCCGACGACAATAGGGTCGTCCCCACGACCCCGGGACTAGATTGGCCCGCCACCGTCATGTCCGACGAGTATAGTGTCGTACCCACGACGCGGGGACTAGATTGGCCCGTCTCCGTCATGTCCGACGACTATAGGGTCGTCCCCACGACCCCGGGGCTATGTTGGCCAGCCGCCGACATGTCCGACGACTATAGGGTCGTCCCCACGACCACCGGCCAAAGTTGGCCAGCCGCCGACATGTTCGACGACTATAGGGTCGTCCCCACGACCCCGGTACTAGATTGGCCCGCCACCGTCATGTCCGACGAGTATAGGGTCGTACCCACGACGCCGGGACTAGATTGGCCCGTCACCGTCATGTCCGACGACTATAGGGTCGTCCCCACGACCCCGGGACTAGATTGGCTCGCCAGCATCATGTCCGACGACTATAGGACCGTCCCCACGACCCCGGGGCTATATTGGCCAGCCGCCGACATGTCCGACGACTATACGGTCGTCGCCACGACCACGGGACTAGGTTGGCCCGCCGCCGACATGTCCGACGACTATAGGGTCGTCCCCACGACACCGAGACTAGATTGGCCCGCCACCGCCATGTCCGACCTCTATAGGGTCGTTCGCTCGACCCCGGGACTAAATTGCCCCGCCACTGTCATGTCCGACGACTATAGTGTCGTCCCCACGACCCCGGTACTAGGTTGGCCAGCCACCGTCATGTCCGACGACTATAGGGCCGTCCCCACGACCCCGGGACTAGATTGGCCCGCCACCGTCATGTCCGACGACTATAGGGCCGTCCCCACGGCCCCGGGACTAGATTGGCCCACGACCGTCATGTCCGACGACTACAGGGTCGTCCCCACGACCCCAGGACTAGATTACCACGCCACCGTCATGTCCGACGACTATAGGGTCGTCCCCACGACCCCGGGACTAGATTGGCCCGCCACCGTCATGTCCGACGACTATAGGGCCGTCCCCACGACCCCGGGACTAGATTGGCCCGCCACCGTCATGTCCGACGACTGTAGGGTCGTCCCCACGACCCCGGGACTAGATTGGCCCGCCACCGCCATGTCCGACCTCTATAGGGTCGTTCGCTCGACCCCGGGACTAAATTGCCCCGCCACTGTCATGTCCGACGACTATAGTGTCGTCCCCACGACCCCGGTACTAGGTTGGCCAGCCACCGTCATGTCCGACGACTATAGGGCCGTCCCCACGACCCCGGGACTAGATTGGCCCGCCACCGTCATGTCCGACGACTATAGGGTCGTCCCCACGACCCTGGGACTAGGTTGGCCCACCACCGTCATGTCCGACGACTACAGGGTCGTCCCCACGACCACGGGACTAGGATGGCCCGCCGCCGACTTTTCCGACGACTATAGGGTCGTGCCCAGGACCCCGGGACTAGATTGGCCCGCCACCGTCATGTCCGACGACAATAGGGTCGTCCCCACGACCACGGGCCAATGTTGGCCAGCCGCCGACATGTCCGACGACTATAGGGTCGTCCCCACGACCCCGGGACTAGGATGACCCGCCGCCGACTTGTCCGACGACAATAGGGTCGTCCCCACGACCCCGGGACTAGATTGCCCCGCCACCGTCATGTCCGACGACTACAGGGTCGTCCCCACGACCCCGGGACTAGATTGGCCCACCACCGTCATGTCCGACGACTACAGGGTCGTCCCCACGACCCCGGGACTAGGTTGGCCCGCCGCCGACTTGTCCGACGACTATAGGGTCGTCCCCAGGACCACGGGACTAGGTTGGCCCGCCGCCGAATTGTCCGACGACTATAGGGTCGTCCCCACGATCCCGGGACTAGATTGGCCCGCCACCAACATATCCGACGACTATAGGGTCGTCCCCACGACCCCGGGCCTAGATTGGCCCACCACCGTCATGTCCGACGACTACAGGGTCGTCCCCACAACCCCGGGACTAGATTGGCCCCCCACCGTCATGTCCGACGACTACAGGGTCGCCCCCACGACCCCGGGACTAGGTTGGCCACGCCGCCGACTTGTCCGACGACTATAGGGTCGTCCCCACGATCCCGGGCCTAGGTTGGCCAGCCGCCGACATGTCCGACGACAATAGGGTCGTCCCCACGACCCCGGGCCTAAGTTGGCTAGCCGCCGACATGTCCGACGTCTATAGGGTCGTCCCCACGACCCCGGGACTAGGTGGGCCCGCCGCCGACTTGTCCGACGACTATAGGGTCGTCCCCACGACCACGGGACTAGGTTGGCCAGCCGCCGACATGTCCGACGACTATACGGTCGTCCCCACGACCACCGTCCAAAGTTGGCCAGCCGCCGACATGTTCGACGACTATAGGGTCGTCCCCACGACCCCGGGACTAGGTTGGCCCGCCGCCGAATTGTCCGACGACTATAGGGTCGTCCCCACGATCCCGGGCCTTGGTTGGCCTGCCGCCGACATGTCCGACGACTATAGGGTCGACCCCACGGCCCCGAGACTAGATTGGCCCGCCGCCGAATTGTCCGACGACTATAGGGTCGTCCCCACGACCCCGGGGCTAGGATGACCCGCCGCCGACTTGTCCGACGACAATAGGGTCGTCCCCACGTCCCCGGGCCTAAGTTGGCTAGCCGCCAACATGTCCGACGACAATAGGGTCGTCCCCACGACCCCGGGACTAGATTGGCCCGCCACCGTCATGTCCGACGAGTATAGTGTCGTACCCACGACGCGGGGACTAGATTGGCCCGTCTCCGTCATGTCCGACGACTATAGGGTCGTCCCCACGACCCCGGGGCTATGTTGGCCAGCCGCCGACATGTCCGACGACTATAGGGTCGTCCCCACGACCACCGGCCAAAGTTGGCCAGCCGCCGACATGTTCGACGACTATAGGGTCGTCCCCACGACCCCGGTACTAGATTGGCCCGCCACCGTCATGTCCGACGAGTATAGGGTCGTACCCACGACGCCGGGACTAGATTGGCCCGTCACCGTCATGTCCGACGACTATAGGGTCGTCCCCACGACCCCGGGACTAGATTGGCTCGCCAGCATCATGTCCGACGACTATAGGACCGTCCCCACGACCCCGGGGCTATATTGGCCAGCCGCCGACATGTCCGACGACTATACGGTCGTCGCCACGACCACGGGACTAGGTTGGCCCGCCGCCGACATGTCCGACGACTATAGGGTCGTCCCCACGACACCGAGACTAGATTGGCCCGCCACCGCCATGTCCGACCTCTATAGGGTCGTTCGCTCGACCCCGGGACTAAATTGCCCCGCCACTGTCATGTCCGACGACTATAGTGTCGTCCCCACGACCCCGGTACTAGGTTGGCCAGCCACCGTCATGTCCGACGACTATAGGGCCGTCCCCACGACCCCGGGACTAGATTGGCCCGCCACCGTCATGTCCGACGACTATAGGGCCGTCCCCACGACCCCGGGACTAGATTGGCCCGCCACCGTCATGTCCGACGACTATAGGGTCGTCCCCACGACCCCGGGACTAGATTGGCCCGCCGCCGACATGTCCGACGACCATTGGGTCGTCCCCACGGCCCCGGGACTCGATTGGCCCGCCACCGACTTGTCCGACGACTATAGGGTCGTCCCCACCACCCCGGGATTAGGTTGGCCAGCCGCCGACATGTCCGACGACTATACGGTCGTCCCCACGACCCCGGGACTACGTTGGCCAGCCGCCGACATGTCCGACGAACATAGGGTCGCCCCCACGGCCCCGGGAATAGATTGGCCCGCCACCGACTTGTCCGACGACTATAGGGTCGTCCCCGCGACCCCGGGACTAGGTTGGCCCGCCGCCGAATTGTCCGACGAGCATAGGATCCTCCCCACGACCCCGGGACTAGGTTGGCCCGCCGCCGACTTGTCCGACGACAATAGGGTCGTCCCCACGACCCCGGGACCAGGTTGGCCAGCCGCCGACATGTCCGACGACTATACGGTCGTCCCCACGACCACGGGACTAGGTTGGCCCGCCGCCGACTTGTCCGACGACTATAGGGTCGTCCCCACGTCCACGGGACTAGATTGGCCCGCCAGCATCATGTCCGACGACTATAGGACCGTCCCCACGACCCCGGGACTAGGTTGGCCCGCCGCCGACTTGTCCGACGACTATAGGGTCGTCCCCACGACCCCGGGACCAGGTTGGCCAGCCGCCGACATGTCCGACGGCTATACGGTCGTCCCCACGACCACGGGACTAGGATGGCCCGCCGCCGACTTTTCCGACGACTATAGGGTCGTCCCCAGGACCCCGGGACTAGATTGGCCCGCCACCGTCATGTCCGACGACAATAGGGTCGTCCCCACGACCACGGGCCAAAGTTGGCCAGCCGCCGACATGTCCGACGACTATAGGGTCGTCCCCACGACCCCGGGACTGGGATGACCCGCCGCCGACTTGTCCGACGACAATAGGGTCGTCCCCACGACCCCGGAACTAGATTGCCCCGCCACCGTCATGTCCGACGACTACAGGGTCGTCCCCACGACCCCGGGGCTATGTTGGCCAGTCGCCGACATGTCCGACGACTATACGGACGTCGCCACGACCACGGGACTAGGTTGGCCCGCCGCCGACATGTCCGACGACTATAGGGTCGTCCCCACGGCCCCGGGACTAGGTTGGCCCGCCGCCGACTTGTCCGACGACTATAGGGTCGTCCCCACGACCCCGGGACTAGATTGGCTCGCCAGCATCATGTCCGACGACTATAGGACCGTCCCCACGAACCCGGGACTAGATTGGCCCGTCACCGTCATGTCCGACGACTATAGGGTCGTCCCCACGACCACCGGCCAAAGTTGGCCAGCCGCCGACATGTTCGACGACTATAGGGTCGTCCCCACGGCCCCGGGACTAGATTGGCCCACGACCGTCATGTCCGACGACTTCAGGGTCGTCCCCACGACCCCAGGACTAGATTGCCACGCCACCGTCATGTCCGACGACTATAGGGTCGTCCCCACGACCACCGGCCAAAGTTGGCCAGCCGCCGACATGTTCGACGACTATAGGGTCGTCCCCACGACCCCGGTACTAGATTGGCCCGCCACCGTCATGTCCGACGAGTATAGGGTCGTACCCACGACGCCGGGACTAGATTGGCCCGTCACCGTCATGTCCGACGACTACAGGGTCGTCCCCACGACCCCGGGACTAGGTTGGCTCGCCGCCGACTTGTCCGACGACTATAGGGTCGTCCCCACGACCACGGGACTAGGTTGGCCAGCCGCCGACTTGTCCGACGACAATAGGATCGTCCCCACGACCCCGGGACTAGGTTGGCCAGCCTCCGACATATCCGACGACTATAGGGTCGTCCCCACGACCCCGGGACTAGTCTGGCCCGCCACCGTCATGTCCGACGACTATAGGGTCGTCCCCACGACCCCGGTACTAGGCTGGCCAGCCGCCGACCTGTCCGACGACTATAGGGTCGTCCCCACGACCCCGGGACTAGATTGGCCCGCCACCGCCATGTCCGACCTCTATAGGGTCGTACGCTCGACCCCGGGACTAGATTGGCCCGCCACCGTCATGTCCGACGACTATAGGGTCGTCCCACGAGTACGGGCCAAAGTTGCCCCGCCGCCGACATGTCCGACGACTATAGGGTCGTCCCCACGACCCCGGTACTAGGTTGGCCAGCCACCGTCATGTCCGACGACTATAGGGCCGTCCCCACGACCCCGGGCCAAAGTTGGCCAGCCGCCGACATGTCCGACGACTATACGGTCGTCCCCACGACCACGGGACTAGATTGGCCCGCCACCATCATATCCGACGACTATAGGGTCGTCCCCACGAACCCGGGACTAGGTTGGCCAGCTGACGACTATAGGGTCGTCCCCACGACCACGGGACTAGGTTGGCCCGCCGCCGACTTGTCCGACGACTACAGGGTCGTGCCTACCACGCCGGGACTAGGTTGACCCGCCGCCGAATTGTCCGACGACTATAGGGTCGTCCCCACGACCCCGGGACTAGATTGGCCCGCCACCAACATATCCGACGACTATAGGGTCGTCTCCACGACCCCGGGACTAGGTTGGCCCGCCGCCAACATATCCGACAACAATAGGGTCGTCCCCACGACCCCGGGACTAGATTGGCCCGCCACCATCATATCCGACGACTATAGGGTCGTCCCCACGAACCCGGGACTAGGTTGGCCAGCCGACGACTATAGGGTCGTCCCCACGACCACGGGACTAGGTTGGCCCGCCGCCGACATGTCCGACGACTATACGGTCGTCCCCACGACCACGGGACTAGATTGGCCCGCCACCATCATATCCGACGACTATAGGGTCGTCCCCACGAACCCGGGACTAGGTTGGCCAGCTGACGACTATAGGGTCGTCCCCACGACCACGGGACTAGGTTGGCCCGCCGCCGACTTGTCCGACGACTACAGGGTCGTGCCTACCACGCCGGGACTAGGTTGACCCGCCGCCGAATTGTCCGACGACTATAGGGTCGTCCCCACGACCCCGGGACTAGGTTGGCCCGCCACCAACATATCCGACGACTATAGGGTCGTCTCCACGACCCCGGGACTAGGTTGGCCCGCCGCCAACATATCCGACGACAATAGGGTCGTCCCCACGACCCCGGGACTAGATTGGCCCGCCACCATCATATCCGACGACTATAGGGTCGTCGCCACGAACCCGGGACTAGGCTGGCCAGCCGCCGACCTGTCCGAAGAGTATAGAGTCGTCCCCACGACCCCGGGCCAAAGTTGGCCAGCCGCCGACATGTCCGACGACTATAGGGTCGTCCCCACGACCCCGGGACTAGGTTGGCCCGCCGCCGACTTGTCCGACGACTATAGGGTCGTCCTCACGATCCCGGGCCTAGGTTGGCCAGCCGCCGACATGTCCGACGACTATAGGGTCGTCCCCACGGCCCCGAGACTAGATTGGCCCACGACCGTCATGTCCGACGACTATGGGGTCGTCCCCACGACCCCAGGACTTGATTGCCCCGCCACCGTCATGTCCGACGACTATAGGGTCGTCCCCACGTCCCCGGGGCTACGTTGGCCAGCCACCGACATGTCCAACGACCATAGGGTCGTCCCCACGACCCCGGGACTATATTAGCCCGCCACCGCCATGTCCGACGACTATAGGGTCGTCCCCACGTCCCCGGTACTAGGTTGGCCAGCCGCCGACATGTCCGACGACTATAGGGACGTCCCCACGACCCCGGGAATAGGTTGGCCAGCCGCCGAAATATCCGACGATTGTAGGGTCGTTCCCACGACCCCGGGACTAGATTGGCCCGCCACCGTCATGTCCGACGACTATAGGGTCGTCCCCACGACCCCGGGACTAGATTGGCCAGCCGCCGCCATGTCCGACGACTATAGGGTCGTCCCCACGTCCCCGGTACTAGATTGGCCCGCCACCGTCATGTCCGACGACTATAGGGTCGTCCCCACGACCGCGGGACTAGATTGGCCCGCCACCGCCATGTCCGACCTCTATAGGGTCGTACGCTCGACCCCGGGACTAGGTTGGCCAGCCGCCGAAATATCCGACGATTGTAGGGTCGTTCCCACGACCCCGGGACTAGATTGGCCCGCCACCGCCATGTCCGACCTCTATAGGGTCGTACGCTCGACCCCGGGACTAGATTGGCCTGCCACCGTCATGTCCGACGACTATAGGGCCGTCCCCACGACCCCGGGACTAGATTGGCCCGCCACCGTCATGTCCGACGACTATAGGGTCGTCCCCACGACCGCGGGACTAGATTGGCCCGCCACCGCCATGTCCGACCTCTATAGGGTCGTTCGCTCGACCCCGGGACTAGATTGGCCCGCCACCGTCATGTCCGACGACTATAGGGTCGTCCAAACGACCCCGGGACTAGATTAGCCCGCCGCCGAAATGTCCGACGACTATAGGGTCGTCCCCACGTCCCCGGGGCTAGGTTGGCCCGCCACCGTCATGTCCGACGACTATAGGGTCGTCCCCACGACCCCGGTACTAGGCTGGCCAGCCGCCGACCTGTCCGACGACTATAGGGCCGTCCCCACGACCCCGGGACTAGATTGGCCCGCCACCGTCATGTCCGACGACTATAGGGTCGTCCCCACGACCCCGGGACTAGATTGGCCCGCCACCGCCATGTCCGACCTCTATAGGGTCGTTCGCTCGACCCCGGGACTAAATTGCCCCGCCACTGTCATGTCCGACGACTATAGTGTCGTCCCCACGACCCCGGGAATAGGTTGGCCAGCCGCCGAAATATCCGACGATTGTAGGGTCGTTCCCACGACCCCGGGACTAGATTGGCCCGCCACCGTCATGTCCGACGACTATAAGGTCGTCCCCACGACCCCGGGACTAGATTGGCCAGCCGCCGAAATGTCCAACGACTATAGGGTCGTCCCCACGACCCCGGGACTAGATTAGCCCGCCGCCGAAATGTCCGACGACTATAGGGTCGTCCCCACGTCCCCGGGGCTAGGTTGGCCCGCCACCGTCATGTCCGACGACTATAGGGTCGTCCCCACGACCCCGGTACTAGGCTGGCCAGCCGCCGACCTGTCCGACGACTATAGGGTCGTCCCCACGACCCCGGGACTAGATTGGCCCGCCACCGCCATGTCCGACCTCTATAGGGTCGTACGCTCGACCCCGGGACTAGATTGGCCCGCCACCGTCATGTCCGACGACTATAGAGTCGTCCCCACGAGTACGGGCCAATGTTGCCTCGCCGCCGACATGTCCGACGACTATAGGGTCGTCCCCACGACCCCGGTACTAGGTTGGCCAGCCACCGTCATGTCCGACGACTATAGGGCCGTCCCCACGACCCCGGGACTAGATTGGCCCGCCACCGTCATGTCCGACGACTATAGGGTCGTCCCCACGACCCCGGTACTAGGTTGGCCTGCCACCGTCATGTCCGACGACTATAGGGCCGTCCCCACGACCCCGGGACTAGATTGGCCCGCCACCGTCATGTCCGACGACTATAGGGTCGTCCCCACGACCCCGGGACTAGATTGGCCCGCCACCGCCATGTCCGACCTCTATAGGGTCGTTCGCTCGACCCCGGGACTAAATTGCCCCGCCACTGTCATGTCCGACGACTATAGTGTCGTCCCCACGACCCCGGTACTAGGTTGGCCAGCCACCGTCATGTCCGACGACTATAGGGCCGTCCCCACGACCCCGGGACTAGATTGGCCCGCCACCGTCATGTCCGACGACTATAGGGTCGTCCCCACGACCCCGGGACTAGGTTGGCCCGCCGCCGAATTGTCCGACGACTATAGGGGCGACCCCACGAACCCGAGACTAGGTGGGCCAGCCGCCGACATGTTCGACGACTATGGGGTCGTCCCCACGACCCTGGGACTAGGTTGGCCCACCACCGTCATGTCCGACGACTACAGGGTCGTCCCCACGACCACGGGACTAGGATGGCCAGCCGCCGACATTTCCGACGACTATAGGGTCGTCCCCACGACCCCGGGACTAGGTTGGCCCGCCGCCCACTTGTCCGACGACTATAGGGTCGTCCCCACGACACTGGGGCTAGATTGCCTCGCCACCGTCATGTCCGACGACTATAGGGTCGTCTCCACGACCCCGGGACTAGGTTGGCCCGCCGCCGAATTGTCCGACGACTATAGGGGCGACCCCACGAACCCGAGACTAGGTGGGCCAGCCGCCGACATGTTCGACGACTATGGGGTCGTCCCCACGAGCCCGGGACTAGATTGGCCCGCCACCGTCATGTCCGACGACTATAGGGTCGTCCCCACGACCCCGGGACTAGGTTGGCCCGGCGCCGACTTGTCCGACGACTATAGGGTCGTCCCGACGACCACGGGCCAAAGTTGGTCAGCCGCCGACATGTCCGACGACTATAGGGTCGTCCCCACGACCCCGGGACTAGATTGGCCCGCCACCGTCATGTCCGACGACTATAGGGTCGTCCCCACGACCCCGGGACTAGGTTGGCCCGCCGCCGACTTGTCCGACAACTATAGGTTCGTCCCTCGCACCCCGGAACTAGGTTGGCCAGCCGCCGACATGTCCGACGACTATAGGGTCGTCCCCACGACTCCGGGGCTAGATTGGCCCGCCACCGTCATGTCCGCCGACTATAGGGTCGTCCCCACGACCACGGGCCAAAGTTGGTCAGCCGCCGGCATGTCCGACGACTATAGCGTCGTCCCCACGACCCCGGGACTAGATTGGCCCGCCACCGTCATGTCCGACGACTATAGGGTCGTCCTCACGACCACGGGCCAAAGTTGGTCAGCCGCCGACATGTCCGACAACTATAGGGTCGTCCCCACGACCCCGGGACTAGATTGGCCCGCCACCGTCATGTCCGACGACTATAGGGTCGTCCCCACGACCCCGGGACTAGGTTGGCCCGCCGCCGACTTGTCCGACAACTATAGGTTCGTCCCTCCCACCCCGGAACTAGGTTGGCCAGCCGCCGACATGTCCGACGACTATAGGGTCGTCCCCACGATCCCGCGGCTAGATTGGCCCGCCCCCGCCATGTCCGCCGACTATAGGGTCGTCCCCACGACCACGGGCCAAAGTTGGTCAGCCGCCGGCATGTCCGACGACTATAGGGTCGTCCCCACGACCCCGGGACTAGATTGGCCCGCCACCGTCATGTCCGCCGACTATAGGGTCGTCCCCACGACCACGGGCCAAAGATGGCCAGCCGTCGACATGTTCGACGACTATGGGGTCGTCCCCACGAGTCCGGGACTAGATTGGCCCGCCACCGTCATGTCCGACGACTATAGGTTCGCCCCTACGACCCTGGGCATACGTTGGCCCGCCGCCGACATGTCCGACGACTATAGGATCGTCCCCACGACCACGGGCCAAAGTTGGTCAGCCGCCGACATGTCCGACGACTATAGGGTCGTCCCCACCACCCCGGGGCTAGATTGGCCAGCCGCCGACATTTCCGACCACTATAGGGTCGTCCCCACGACCCCCGGACTAGATTGACTCGCCACCGTCATGTCCGACGACTATAGGGTCGTCTCCACGACCCCGGAACTAGGTTGGCCCGCCGCCGACTTGACCCACGACTATAGGGTCGTCCCCATGACCACGGGCCAAAGTTGCCCAGCCGCCGACATGTCCGACGACTATAGGGTCGTCCCCACGACCCCGGGGCTAGATTGGCCCGCCACCGTCATGTCCGACGACTATAGGGTCGTCCCCACGACCCCGGGACAAGGTTGGCCCGCCGCCGACTTGTCCGACGACTATAGGGTCGTCCCCACGACCCCGGGACTAGGTTGGCCAGCCGCCGACATGTCCGCCGACTATAGGGTCGTCCCTACCACCCCGGGACTAGGTTCGCCAGCCGCCGACATGTCCGACGACTATAGGGTCGTCCCCACAACCCCGGGGCTAGATTGGCCAGCCGCCGACATGTCCGACGACTATAGGGTCGTCCCCACGACCCCAGGATTAAGTTGGCCAGCCGCCGACATGTCCGACGACTATGGGGTCGTCCCCACGACCACGGGCCAAAGTTGGTCAGCCGCCGACACGCCCGACGACTATAGGGTCGTCCCCACGACCCCGGGACTAGATTGGCCGAGCCGCCGACATGTCCGACGACTATAGGGTCGTCTCCACGACCCCGGGACTAGGTTGGCCCGCCGCCGACTTGTCCGACGACTATAGGGCCGTCTCCACGACCCCGGGACTAGGTTGGCCAGCCGCCGACATGTCCGCCGACTATAGGGTCGTCCCTACCACCCCGGGACTAGGTTCGCCAGCCGCCGACATGTCCGACGACTATAGGGTCGTACCCACGACCCCGGGACTAGGTTGGCCCGCCGCCGACTTGTCCGACGACTATAGCGTCGTCCCCACGACCACGGGCCAAAGTTGCCCAGCCGCCGACATGTCCGACGACTGTAGGGTCGTCCCCACGACCCCGGGACTAGGTTGGCCCGCCACCGACATGTCCGACGACTATAGGGTCGTCCCCACGACCCCGGGAATAGATTGGCCAGCCGCCCACTTGTCCGACGACTATAGGGTCGTCCCCACGACACCGGGGCTAGATTGGCCAGCCACCGACATGTCCGACGACTATGGGGTCGTCCCCACGACCACGGGCCAAAGTTGGTCAGCCGCCGACATGTCCGACGACTATAGGGCCGTCCCTACCACCCCGGGACTAGGTTGGCCCTCCGCCGACTTGTCCGACGACTATAGGGTCGTCCCTACCACCCCGGGACTAGGTTCGCCAGCCGCCGACATGTCTGACGACTATAGGGTCGTCCCCACGACCACGGGACTAGGTTGGCCAGCCGCCGACATGTCCGCCCACTATAGGGTCGTCCCCACGACCACGGGCCAAAGTTGCCCAGCCGCCGACATGTCCGACGTCTATAGGGTCGTCCCCACGACCCCGGGACTAGGTTGGCCCGCCACCGACATGTCCGACGACTATAGGGTCGTCCCCACGACCCCGGGACTAGATTGGCCAGCCGCCCACTTGTCCGACGACTATGGGGTCGTCCCCACGACCACGGGCCAAAGTTGGTCAGCCGCCGACATGTCCGACGACTATAGGGCCGTCCCTACCACCCCGGGACTAGGTTGGCCCGCCGCCGACTTGTCCGACGACTATAGGGTCGTCCCTACCACCCCGGGACTAGGTTCGCCAGACGCCGACATGTCTGACGACTATAGGGTCGTCCCCACGACCACGGGACTAGGTTGGCCAGCCGCCGACATGTCCGCCGACTATAGGGTCGTCCCCACGACCACGGGCCAAAGTTGCCCAGCCGCCGACATGTCCGACGACTATAGGGTCGTCCCCACGACCCCGGGACTAGGTTGGCCCGCCACCGACATGTCCGACGACTATAGGGTCGTCCCCACGACCCCGGGACTAGGTTGGCCCGCCGCCGACTTGTCCGACGACTATAGGGTCGTCCCCACGACCCCGGGACTAGGTTGGCCCGCCGCCGATTTGTCCGACGACTATAGGGTAGTCCCCACGACCACGGGCCAAAGTTGCCCAGCCGCCGACATGTCCGACGACTATAGGGTCGTCCCCACGACCCCGGGACTAGGTTGGCACGCCACCGACATGTCCGACGACTATAGGGTCGTCCCCACGACCCCGGGACTAGATTGGCCCGCCACAGTCATGTCCGACGACAATAGGGTCGTCCCCACGACCACGGGCCAAAGTTGCCCTGCCGCCGACATGTCCGACGACTATAGGGTCGTCCCCACTACCCCGGGCCAAAGCTGGCCAGCCGCCAACATGTCCGACGACTATAGGGTCGTCCCCACGTCCCCGGGACTAGGTTGGCCCGCCGCCGACTTGTCCGACGACTATAGGGTCGTCTCCACGACCCCGGGACTAGGTTGGCCAGCCGCCGACATGTCCGACGACTATAGGGTCGTCCCCGCGACCACGGGCCAAAGATGCCCTGCCGCCGACATGTCCGACGACTATAGGGTCGTCCCCACGACCCCGGGACTAGGTTGGCCCGCCGCCGACATGTCCGACGTCTATAGGGTCGTCTCCACGACCCCGGGACTAGGTTGGCCCGCCGCCGACTTGTCCGACGACTATAGGGTCGTCCCCACGGCCCGGGACTAGGTTGGCCAGCCGCAGACATGTCCGACGACTATAGAGTCGTCCCAACGACCCCGGGTCTAGATTGGCCCGCCACCGTCATGTCCGACGAATATAGGTTCGTGCCTACGACCCTGGGCATACGTTGGCCCGCCGCCGACATGTCCGACGACTATAGGGTCGTCCCCACGATCCCGCGACTAGGTTGGCCAACCGCCGACATGTCCGACGACAATAGGGTCGTCCCCACGGCCCGGGACTAGGTCGGCCCGCCGCCGACATGTCCGACGACTATAGGGTCGTCCCCACGACCCGGGCCAATGTTGGCCAGCCGCCGACATGTCCGACGACTATAGGGTCGTCCCCACTACCCCGGGCCAAAGCTGGCCAGCCGCCAACATGTCCGACGACTATAGGGTCGTCCCCACGACCCCGGGACTAGGTTGGCCCGCCGCCGACTTGTCCGACGACTATAGGGTCGTCTCCACGACCCCGGGACTAGGTTGGCCAGCCGCCGACATTTCCGACGACTATAGGGTCGTCCCCGCGACCACGGGCCAAAGATGCCCTGCCGCCGACATGTCCGACGACTATAGCGTCGTCCCCTCGACCCCGGGACTAGGTTGGCCCGCCGCCGACATGTCCGACGTCTATAGGGTCGTCTCCACGACCCCGCGACTAGGTTGGCCCGCCGCCGACTTGTCCGACGACTATAGGGTCGTTCCTACCACCCCGCGACTAGGTTGGCCAGCCGCCGACATGTCCGACGACAATAGGGTCGTCCCCACGACACCGGGACTAGATTGGCCCGCCACAGTCATGTCCGACGACAATAGGGTCGTCCCCACGACCACGGGCCAAAGTTGCCCAGCCGCAGACATGTCCGACGACTATAGAGTCGTCCCAACGACCCCGGGTCTAGATTGGCCCGCCACCGTCATGTCCGACGAATATAGGTTCGTGCCTACGACCCTGGGCATACGTTGGCCCGCCGCCGACATGTCCGACGACTATAGGGTCGTCCCCACGACCCCGGGACTAGATTAGCCCGCCGCCGACTTGTCTGACGACTATAGGGTCGTTCCTACCACCCCGCGACTAGGTTGGCCAGCCGCCGACATGTCCGACGACAATAGGGTCGTCCCCACGACCCCGGGTCTAGATTGGCCCGCCACCGTCATGTCCGACGAATATAGGTTCGTGCCTACGACCCTGGGCATACGTTGGCCCGCCGCCGACATGTCCGACGACTATAGGGTCGTCCCCACGACCCCGGGACTAGGTTGGCCCGCCGCCGACTTGTCCGACGACTATAGGGTCGTCTCCACGACCCCGGGACTAGGTTGGCCAGCCGCCGACATGTCCGACGACTATAGGGTCGTCCCCGCGACCACGGGCCAAAGATGCCCTGCCGCCGACTTGTCCGACGTCTATAGGGTCGTGCCCACGACCCCGGGACTAGGTTGGCCCGCCGCCGACATGTCCGACGTCTATAGGGTCGTCTCCACGACCCCGGGACTAGGTTGGCCCGCCGCCGACTTGTCCGACGACTATAGGGTCGTCCCCACGGCCCGGGACTAGGTTGGCCAGCCGCAGACATGTCCGACGACTATAGAGTCGTCCCAACGACCCCGGGTCTAGATTGGCCCGCCACCGTCATGTCCGACGAATATAGGTTCGTGCCTACGACCCTGGGCATACGTTGGCCCGCCGCCGACATGTCCGACGACTATAGGGTCGTCCCCGCGACCACGGGCCAAAGATGCCCTGCCGCCGACATGTCCGACGACTATAGGGTCGTCCCCACGACCCCGGGACTAGGTTGGCCCGCCGCCGACATGTCCGACGTCTATAGGGTCGTCTCCACGACCCCGGGACTAGGTTGGCCCGCCGCCGACTTGTCCGACGACTATAGGGTCGTCCCCACGGCCCGGGACTAGGTTGGCCAGCCGCAGACATGTCCGACGACTATAGGGTCGTCCCCACGACCCCGGGGCTAGATTGGCCCGCCACCGTCATGTCCGACGACTATAGGGTCGTCTCCACGACCCCGGGACTAGGTTGGCCCGCCGCCGACTTGTCCGACGACTATAGGGTCGTCCCCACGACCCCGGGACTAGATTGGCCCGCCACCGTCATGTCCGACGACAATAGGGTCGTCCCCACGACCACGGGCCAAAGTTGCCCTGCCGCCGACATGTCCGACGACTATAGGGTCGTCCCCACGACCCCGGGACTAGATTGGCTCGCCGCCGACTTGTCTGACGACTATAGGGTCGTCCCTACTACCCCGGGACTAGGTTGGCAAGCCGCCGACATGTCCGATGACTATAGGGTCGTCCCCACGACCCCGGGACTAGGTCGGCCCGCCGCCGACATGTCCGACGACTATAGGGTCGTCCCCGCGACCACGGGCCAAAGATGCCCTGCCGCCGACATGTCCGACGACTATAGGGTCGTCCCCACGGCCCCGGGACTAGGTTGGCCCGCCGCCGACATGTCCGACGACTATAGGGTCGTCTCCACGACCCCGGGACTAGGTTGGCCCGCCGCCGACTTGTCCGACGACTATAGAGTCGTCCCCACGACCCCGGGACTAGGTTGGCCCGCCGCCGACTAGTCCGACGACTATAGGGTCGTCCCAACGACCCCGGGACTAGATTGGCCCGCCACCGTCATATCCGACGAATATAGGTTCGTGCCTACGACCCTGGGCATACGTTGGCCCGCCGCCGACATGTCCGACGACTATAGGGTCGTCCCCACGGCCCGGGACTAGGTTGGCCAGCCGCAGACATGTCCGACGACTATAGAGTCGTCCCAACGACCCCGGGTCTAGATTGGCCCGCCACCGACTTGTCCGACGACTATAGGGTCGTCTCCACGACCCCGGGACTAGGTTGGCCAGCCGCCGACATGTCCGACGACTATAGGGTCGTCCCCGCGACCACGGGCCAAAGATGCCCTGCCGCCGACTTGTCCGACGTCTATAGGGTCGTGCCCACGACCCCGGGACTAGGTTGGCCCGCCGCCGACATGTCCGACGTCTATAGGGTCGTCTCCACGACCCCGGGACTAGGTTGGCCCGCCGCCGACTTGTCCGACGACTATAGGGTCGTCCCCACGGCCCGGGACTAGGTTGGCCAGCCGCAGACATGTCCGACGACTATAGAGTCGTCCCAACGACCCCGGGTCTAGATTGGCCCGCCACCGTCATGTCCGACGAATATAGGTTCGTGCCTACGACCCTGGGCATACGTTGGCCCGCCGCCGACATGTCCGACGACTATAGGGTCGTCCCCGCGACCACGGGCCAAAGATGCCCTGCCGCCGACATGTCCGACGACTATAGGGTCGTCCCCACGACCCCGGGACTAGGTTGGCCCGCCGCCGACATGTCCGACGTCTATAGGGTCGTCTCCACGACCCCGGGACTAGGTTGGCCCGCCGCCGACTTGTCCGACGACTATAGGGTCGTCCCCACGGCCCGGGACTAGGTTGGCCAGCCGCAGACATGTCCGACGACTATAGGGTCGTCCCCACGACCCCGGGGCTAGATTGGCCCGCCACCGTCATGTCCGACGACTATAGGGTCGCCCCCACGACCACGGGACTAGGTTGGCCCGCCGCCGACATGTCCGACGTCTATAGGGTCGTCTCCACGACCCCGGGACTAGGTTGGCCCGCCGCCGACTTGTCCGACGACTATAGGGTCGTCCCCACGACCCCGGGACTAGATTGGCCCGCCACCGTCATGTCCGACGACAATAGGGTCGTCCCCACGACCACGGGCCAAAGTTGCCCTGCCGCCGACATGTCCGACGACTATAGGGTCGTCCCCACGACCCCGGGACTAGATTGGCTCGCCGCCGACTTGTCTGACGACTATAGGGTCGTCCCTACTACCCCGGGACTAGGTTGGCAAGCCGCCGACATGTCCGATGACTATAGGGTCGTCCCCACGACCCCGGGACTAGGTCGGCCCGCCGCCGACATGTCCGACGACTATAGGGTCGTCCCCGCGACCACGGGCCAAAGATGCCCCGCCGCCGACATGTCCGACGACTATAGGGTCGTCCCCACGGCCCCGGGACTAGGTTGGCCCGCCGCCGACATGTCCGACGACTATAGGGTCGTCTCCACGACCCCGGGACTAGGTTGGCCCGCCGCCGACTTGTCCGACGACTATAGAGTCGTCCCCACGACCCCGGGACTAGGTTGGCCCGCCGCCGACTAGTCCGACGACTATAGGGTCGTCCCAACGACCCCGGGACTAGATTGGCCCGCCACCGTCATGTCCGACGAATATAGGTTCGTGCCTACGACCCTGGGCATACGTTGGCCCGCCGCCGACATGTCCGACGACTATAGGGTCGTCCCCACGATCCCGCGACTAGGTTGGCCCGCCGCCGACTTGTCCGACGACTATAGGGTCGTCCCCACGACCCCGGGACTAGGTTGGCCCGCCGCCGTCATGTCCGACGAATATAGGTTCGTGCCTACGACACTGGGCATACGTTGGCCCGCCGCCGACATATCCGACGACTATAGGGTCGTCTGCACGACCCCGGGACTAGGTTGGCCAGCCGCCGACATGTCCGACGACTATAGGGTCGTCCCCGCGACCACGGGCCAAAGATGCCCTGCCGCCGACATGTCCGACGACTATAGGGTCGTCCCCACGACCCCGGGACTAGGTTGGCCCGCCGCCGACATGTCCGACGTCTATAGGGTCGTCTCCACGACCCCGGGACTAGGTTGGCCCGCCGCCGACTTGTCCGACGACTATAGGGTCGTTCCCACGGCCCGGGACTAGGTTGGCCAGCCGCAGACATGTCCGACGACTATAGAGTCGTCCCAACGACCCCGGGTCTAGATTGGCCCGCCACCGTCATGTCCGACGAATATAGGTTCGTGCCTACGACCCCGCGACTAGGTTGGCCCGCCGCCGACATGTCCGACGACTATAGGGTTGTCCCCACGATCCCGCGACTAGGTTGGCCAGCCGCCGACATGTCCGACGACAATAGGTTCGTCCCCACGGCCCGGGACTAGGTCGGCCCGCCGCCGACATGTCCGACGACTATAGGGTCGTCCCCACGACCCGGGCCAATGTTGGCCAGCCGCCGACATGTCCGACGACTATAGGGTCGTCCCCACTACCCCGGGCCAAAGCTGGCCAGCCGCCAACATGTCCGACGACTATATGGTCGTCCCCACGACCCCGGGACTAGGTTGGCCCGCCGCCGACTTGTCCGACGACTATAGGGTCGTCTCCACGACCCCGGGACTAGGTTGGCCAGCCGCCGACATTTCCGACGACTATAGGGTCGTCCCCGCGACCACGGGCCAAAGATGCCCTGCCGCCGACATGTCCGACGACTATAGCGTCGTCCCCTCGACCCCGGGACTAGGTTGGCCCGCCGCCGACATGTCCGACGTCTATAGGGTCGTCTCCACGACCCCGCGACTAGGTTGGCCCGCCGCCGACTTGTCCGACGACTATAGGGTCGTTCCTACCACTCCGCGACTAGGTTGGCCAGCCGCCGACATGTCCGACGACAATAGGGTCGTCCCCACGACACCGGGACTAGATTGGCCCGCCACAGTCATGTCCGACGACAATAGGGTCGTCCCCACGACCACGGGCCAAAGTTGCCCAGCCGCAGACATGTCCGACGACTATAGAGTCGTCCCAACGACCCCGGGTCTAGATTGGCCCGCCACCGTCATGTCCGACGAATATAGGTTCGTGCCTACGACCCTGGGCATACGTTGGCCCGCCGCCGACATGTCCGACGACTATAGGGTCGTCCCCACGACCCCGGGACTAGATTAGCCCGCCGCCGACTTGTCTGACGACTATAGGGTCGTTCCTACCACCCCGCGACTAGGTTGGCCAGCCGCCGACATGTCCGACGACAATAGGGGCGTCCCCACGACCCCGGGTCTAGATTGGCCCGCCACCGTCATGTCCGACGAATATAGGTTCGTGCCTACGACCCTGGGCATACGTTGGCCCGCCGCCGACATGTCCGACGACTATAGGGTCGTCCCCACGACCCCGGGTCTAGATTGGCCCGCCACCGACATGTCCGACGACGATAGGGTCGTCCCCACGTCCCCGGGACTAGGATGACCCGCCGCCGACTTGCCCGACGACTATAGGGTCGTCCCCACGACCCCGGGAGTAGGTTGGCCCGCCGCCGACTTGTCCGACGACTATAGGGTCGTTCCTACCACTCCGCGACTAGGTTGGCCAGCCGCCGACATGTCCGACGACAATAGGGTCGTCCCCACGGCCCGGGACTAGGTTGGCCAGCCGCAGACATGTCCGACGACTATAGAGTCGTCCCAACGACCCCGGGTCTAGATTGGCCCGCCACCGTCATGTCCGACGAATATAGGTTCGTGCCTACGACCCTGGGCATACGTTGGCCCGCCGCCGACATGTCCGACGACTATAGGGTCGTCCCCGCGACCACGGGCCAAAGATGCCCTGCCGCCGACATGTCCGACGACTATAGGGTCGTCCCCACGACCCCGGGACTAGGTTGGCCCGCCGCCGACATGTCCGACGTCTATAGGGTCGTCTCCACGACCCCGGGACTAGGTTGGCCCGCCGCCGACTTGTCCGACGACTATAGGGTCGTCCCCACGGCCCGGGACTAGGTTGGCCAGCCGCAGACATGTCCGACGACTATAGGGTCGTCCCCACGACCCCGGGGCTAGATTGGCCCGCCACCGTCATGTCCGACGACTATAGGGTCGCCCCCACGACCACGGGACTAGGTTGGCCCGCCGCCGACATGTCCGACGTCTATAGGGTCGTCTCCACGACCCCGGGACTAGGTTGGCCCGCCGCCGACTTGTCCGACGACTATAGGGTCGTCCCCACGACCCCGGGACTAGATTGGCCCGCCACCGTCATGTCCGACGACAATAGGGTCGTCCCCACGACCACGGGCCAAAGTTGCCCTGCCGCCGACATGTCCGACGACTATAGGGTCGTCCCCACGACCCCGGGACTAGATTGGCTCGCCGCCGACTTGTCTGACGACTATAGGGTCGTCCCTACTACCCCGGGACTAGGTTGGCAAGCCGCCGACATGTCCGATGACTATAGGGTCGTCCCCACGACCCCGGGACTAGGTCGGCCCGCCGCCGACATGTCCGACGACTATAGGGTCGTCCCCGCGACCACGGGCCAAAGATGCCCCGCCGCCGACATGTCCGACGACTATAGGGTCGTCCCCACGGCCCCGGGACTAGGTTGGCCCGCCGCCGACATGTCCGACGACTATAGGGTCGTCTCCACGACCCCGGGACTAGGTTGGCCCGCCGCCGACTTGTCCGACGACTATAGAGTCGTCCCCACGACCCCGGGACTAGGTTGGCCCGCCGCCGACTAGTCCGACGACTATAGGGTCGTCCCAACGACCCCGGGACTAGATTGGCCCGCCACCGTCATGTCCGACGAATATAGGTTCGTGCCTACGACCCTGGGCATACGTTGGCCCGCCGCCGACATGTCCGACGACTATAGGGTCGTCCCCACGATCCCGCGACTAGGTTGGCCCGCCGCCGACTTGTCCGACGACTATAGGGTCGTCCCCACGACCCCGGGACTAGGTTGGCCCGCCGCCGTCATGTCCGACGAATATAGGTTCGTGCCTACGACACTGGGCATACGTTGGCCCGCCGCCGACATATCCGACGACTATAGGGTCGTCTGCACGACCCCGGGACTAGGTTGGCCAGCCGCCGACATGTCCGACGACTATAGGGTCGTCCCCGCGACCACGGGCCAAAGATGCCCTGCCGCCGACATGTCCGACGACTATAGGGTCGTCCCCACGACCCCGGGACTAGGTTGGCCCGCCGCCGACATGTCCGACGTCTATAGGGTCGTCTCCACGACCCCGGGACTAGGTTGGCCCGCCGCCGACTTGTCCGACGACTATAGGGTCGTTCCCACGGCCCGGGACTAGGTTGGCCAGCCGCAGACATGTCCGACGACTATAGAGTCGTCCCAACGACCCCGGGTCTAGATTGGCCCGCCACCGTCATGTCCGACGAATATAGGTTCGTGCCTACGACCCCGCGACTAGGTTGGCCCGCCGCCGACATGTCCGACGACTATAGGGTTGTCCCCACGATCCCGCGACTAGGTTGGCCAGCCGCCGACATGTCCGACGACAATAGGTTCGTCCCCACGGCCCGGGACTAGGTCGGCCCGCCGCCGACATGTCCGACGACTATAGGGTCGTCCCCACGACCCGGGCCAATGTTGGCCAGCCGCCGACATGTCCGACGACTATAGGGTCGTCCCCACTACCCCGGGCCAAAGCTGGCCAGCCGCCAACATGTCCGACGACTATATGGTCGTCCCCACGACCCCGGGACTAGGTTGGCCCGCCGCCGACTTGTCCGACGACTATAGGGTCGTCTCCACGACCCCGGGACTAGGTTGGCCAGCCGCCGACATTTCCGACGACTATAGGGTCGTCCCCGCGACCACGGGCCAAAGATGCCCTGCCGCCGACATGTCCGACGACTATAGCGTCGTCCCCTCGACCCCGGGACTAGGTTGGCCCGCCGCCGACATGTCCGACGTCTATAGGGTCGTCTCCACGACCCCGCGACTAGGTTGGCCCGCCGCCGACTTGTCCGACGACTATAGGGTCGTCCCCACGACCCCGGGACTAGATTAGCCCGCCGCCGACTTGTCTGACGACTATAGGGTCGTTCCTACCACCCCGCGACTAGGTTGGCCAGCCGCCGACATGTCCGACGACAATAGGGGCGTCCCCACGACCCCGGGTCTAGATTGGCCCGCCACCGTCATGTCCGACGAATATAGGTTCGTGCCTACGACCCTGGGCATACGTTGGCCCGCCGCCGACATGTCCGACGACTATAGGGTCGTCCCCACGACCCCGGGTCTAGATTGGCCCGCCACCGACATGTCCGACGACGATAGGGTCGTCCCCACGTCCCCGGGACTAGGATGACCCGCCGCCGACTTGCCCGACGACTATAGGGTCGTCTCCACGACCCCGGGACTAGGTTGGCCAGCCGCCGACATGTCCGACGACTATAGGGTCGTCCCCGCGACCACGGGCCAAAGATGCCCTGCCGCCGACATGTCCGACGTCTATAGGGTCGTCTCCACGACCCCGCGACTAGGTTGGCCCGCCGCCGACTTGTCCGACGACTATAGGGTCGTCCCCACGACCCCGGGACTAGATTAGCCCGCCGCCGACTTGTCTGACGACTATAGGGTCGTTCCTACCACTCCGCGACTAGGTTGGCCAGCCGCCGACATGTCCGACGACAATAGGGTCGTCCCCAAGACACCGGGACTAGATTGGCCCGCCACAGTCATGTCCGACGACAATAGGGTCGTCCCCACGACCACGGGCCAAAGTTGCCCAGCCGCAGACATGTCCGACGACTATAGAGTCGTCCCAACGACCCCGGGTCTAGATTGGCCCGCCACCGTCATGTCCGACGAATATAGGTTCGTGCCTACGACCCTGGGCATACGTTGGCCCGCCGCCGACATGTCCGACGACTATAGGGTCGTCCCCACGACCCCGGGACTAGATTAGCCCGCCGCCGACTTGTCTGACGACTATAGGGTCGTTCCTACCACCCCGCGACTAGGTTGGCCAGCCGCCGACATGTCCGACGACAATAGGGGCGTCCCCACGACCCCGGGTCTAGATTGGCCCGCCACCGTCATGTCCGACGAATATAGGTTCGTGCCTACGACCCTGGGCATACGTTGGCCCGCCGCCGACATGTCCGACGACTATAGGGTCGTCCCCACGACCCCGGGTCTAGATTGGCCCGCCACCGACATGTCCGACGACGATAGGGTCGTCCCCACGTCCCCGGGACTAGGATGACCCGCCGCCGACTTGCCCGACGACTATAGGGTCGTCCCCACGACCCCGGGAGTAGGTTGGCCCGCCGCCGACTTGTCCGACGACTATAGGGTCGTCCCCACGACCCCGGGAGTAGGTTGGCCCGCCGCCGACTTGTCCGACGACTATAGGGTCGTCCCCACGACCCCGGGACTAGGTTGGCCCGCCGCCGGCTTGTCCGACGACTATAGGGTCGTCCCCACGGCCCGGGACTAGGTTGGCCAGCCGCAGACATGTCCGACGACTATAGGGTCGTCCCCACTACCCCGGACCAAAGCTGGCCAGCCGCCAACATGTCCGACGACTATAGGGTCGTCCCCACGACCCCGGGACTAGGTTGGCCAGCCGCAGACATGTCCGACGACTATAGGGTCGTCCCCACGACCCCGGGGCTAGATTGGCCCGCCACCGACTTGTCCGACTACTATAGGGTCGTCTCCACGACCCCGGGACTAGTTTGGCCAGCCGCCGACATGTCCGACGACTATAGGGTCGTCCCCGCGACCACGGGCCAAAGATGCCCTGCCGCCGACATGTCCGACGACAATAGGGTCGTCCCCACGACACCGGGACTAGATTGGCCCGCCACAGTCATGTCCGACGACAATAGGGTCGTCCCCACGACCACGGGCCAAAGTTGCCCAGCCGCAGACATGTCCGTCGACTATAGAGTCGTCCCAACGACCCCGGGTCTAGATTGGCCCGCCACCGTCATGTCCGACGAATATAGGTTCGTGCCTACGACCCTGGGCATACGTTGGCCCGCCGCCGACATGTCCGACGACTATAGGGTCGTCCCCACGACCCCGGGACTAGATTAGCCCGCCGCCGACTTTTCTGACGACTATAGGGTCGTTCCTACCACCCCGCGACTAGGTTGGCCAGCCGCCGACATGTCCGACGACAATAGGGTCGTCCCCACGACCCCGGGTCTAGATTGGCCCGCCACCGTCATGTCCGACGAATATAGGTTCGTGCCTACGACCCTGGGCATACGTTGGCCCGCCGCCGACATGTCCGACGACTATAGGGTCGTCCCCACGACCCCGGGACTAGGTTGGCCCGCCGCCGACTTGTCCGACGACTATAGGGTCGTCTCCACGACCCCGGGACTAGGTTGGCCAGCCGCCGACATGTCCGACGACTATAGGGTCGTCCCCGCGACCACGGGCCAAAGATGCCCTGCCGCCGACTTGTCCGACGTCTATAGGGTCGTGCCCACGACCCCGGGACTAGGTTGGCCCGCCGCCGACATGTCCGACGTCTATAGGGTCGTCCCCACGACACCGGGACTAGATTGGCCCGCCACAGTCATGTCCGACGACAATAGGGTCGTCCCCACGACCACGGGCCAAAGTTGCCCAGCCGCAGACATGTCCGACGACTATAGAGTCGTCCCAACGACCCCGGGTCTAGATTGGCCCGCCACCGTCATGTCCGACGAATATAGGTTCGTGCCTACGACCCTGGGCATACGTTGGCCCGCCGCCGACATGTCCGACGACTATAGGGTCGTCCCCACGACCCCGGGACTAGATTAGCCCGCCGCCGACTTGTCTGACGACTATAGGGTCGTTCCTACCACCCCGCGACTAGGTTGGCCAGCCGCCGACATGTCCGACGACAATAGGGGCGTCCCCACGACCCCGGGTCTAGATTGGCCCGCCACCGTCATGTCCGACGAATATAGGTTCGTGCCTACGACCCTGGGCATACGTTGGCCCGCCGCCGACATGTCCGACGACTATAGGGTCGTCCCCACGACCCCGGGTCTAGATTGGCCCGCCACCGACATGTCCGACGACGATAGGGTCGTCCCCACGTCCCCGGGACTAGGATGACCCGCCGCCGACTTGCCCGACGACTATAGGGTCGTCCCCACGACCCCGGGAGTAGGTTGGCCCGCCGCCGACTTGTCCGACGACTATAGGGTCGTCCCCACGACCCCGGGAGTAGGTTGGCCCGCCGCCGACTTGTCCGACGACTATAGGGTCGTCCCCACGACCCCGGGACTAGGTTGGCCCGCCGCCGGCTTGTCCGACGACTATAGGGTCGTCCCCACGGCCCGGGACTAGGTTGGCCAGCCGCAGACATGTCCGACGACTATAGGGTCGTCCCCACTACCCCGGGCCAAAGCTGGCCAGCCGCCAACATGTCCGACGACTATAGGGTCGTCCCCACGACCCCGGGACTAGGTTGGCCAGCCGCAGACATGTCCGACGACTATAGGGTCGTCCCCACGACCCCGGGGCTAGATTGGCCCGCCACCGACTTGTCCGACTACTATAGGGTCGTCTCCACGACCCCGGGACTAGTTTGGCCAGCCGCCGACATGTCCGACGACTATAGGGTCGTCCCCGCGACCACGGGCCAAAGATGCCCTGCCGCCGACATGTCCGACGACTATAGGGTCGTCCCCGCGACCACGGGCCAAAGATGCCCTGCCGCCGACATGTCCGACGACTATAGGGTCGTCCCCACGGCCCCGGGACTAGGTTGGCCCGCCGCCGACATGTCCGACGACTATAGGGTCGTCTCCACGACCCCGGGACTAGGTTGGCCCGCCGCCGACTTGTCCGACGACTATAGAGTCGTCCCCACGACCCCGGGACTAGGTTGGCCCGCCGCCGACTAGTCCGACGACTATAGGGTCGTCCCAACGACCCCGGGACTAGATTGGCCCGCCACCGTCATGTCCGACGAATATAGGTTCGTGCCTACGACCCTGGGCATACGTTGGCCCGCCGCCGACATGTCCGACGACTATAGGGTCGTCCCCACGATCCCGCGACTGGGTTGGCCAGACGCCGACATGCCCGACGACTATAGGGTCGTCCCCGCGATCACGGGCCAAAGTTGCCCTGCCGCCGACATGTCCGAAGATTATAGGGTCGTCCCCACTACCCCGGGCCAAAGCTGGCCAGCCGCCAACATGTCCGACGACTATAGGGTCGTCCCCACGACCCCGGGACTAGGTTGGCCCGCCGCCGACTTGTCCGACGACTATAGGGTCGTCTCCACGACCCCGGGACTAGGTTGGCCAGCCGCCGACATGTCCGACGACTATAGGGTCGTCCCCGCGACCACGGGCCAAAGATGCCCTGCCGCCGACATGTCCGACGACTATAGGGTCGTCCCCACGACCCCGGGGCTAGATTGGCCCGCCACCGTCATGTCCGACGACTATAGGGTCGCCCCCACGACCACGGGACTAGGTTGGCCCGCCGCCGACATGTCCGACGTCTATAGGGTCGTCTCCACGACCCCGGGACTAGGTTGGCCCGCCGCCGACTTGTCCGACGACTATAGGGTCGTCCCCACGGCCCGGGACTAGGTTGGCCAGCCGCAGACATGTCCGACGACTATAGGGTCGTCCCCACGACCCCGGGACTAGATTGGCCCGCCACCGTCATGTCCGACGACTATAGGGTCGCCCCCACGACCACGGGCCAAAGTTGCCCTGCCGCCGACATGTCCGACGACTATAGGGTCGTCCCCACGACCCCGGGTCTAGGTTGGCCCGCCGCCGACTTTTCCGACGACTATAGGGTCGTCCCCCGACCCCGGGAGTAGGTTGGCCCGCCGCCGACTTGTCCGACGACTATAGGGTCGTCCCCACGACCCCGGGACTAGGTTGGCCCGCCGCCGTCATGTCCGACGAATATAGGTTCGTGCCTACGACACTGGGCATACGTTGGCCCGCCGCCGACATATCCGACGACTATAGGGTCGTCCCCACGATCCCGCGACTAGGTTGGCCAGCCGCCGACATGTCCGACGACAATAGGGTCGTCCCCACGACCCCGGGACTAGATTGGCCCGCCACCGTCATGTCCGACGACAATAGGGTCGTCCCCACGACCACGGGCCAAAGTTGCCCTGCCGCCGACATGTCCGACGACTATAGGGTCGTCCCCACGAACCCGGGACTAGATTGGCCCGCCGCCGGCATGTCCGACGACTATAGGGTCGTCTCCACGACCCCGGGACTAGGTTGGAACGCCGCCGACTTGTCCGACGACTATAGGGTCGTCCCCGCGACCACGGGCCAAAGTTGCCCTGCCGCCGACATGTCCGACGATTATAGGGTCGTCCCCACTACCCCGGGCCAAAGCTGGCCAGCCGCCAACATGTCCGACGACTATAGGGTCGTCCCCACGACCCCGGGACTAGGTTGGCCCGCCGCCGACTTGTCCGACGACTATAGGGTCGTCCCCACGATCCCGCGACTAGATTGGCCCGCCACCGTCATGTCCGACGACAATAGGGTCGTCCCCACGACCACGGGCCAAAGTTGCCCTGCCGCCGACATGTCCGACGACTATAGGGTCGTCTCCACGACCCCGGGACTAGGTTGGCCCGCCGCCGACTTGTCCGACGACTATAGGGTCGTCCCCGCGACCACGGGCCAAAGTTGCCCTGCCGCCGACATGTCCGACGATTATAGGGTCGTCCCCACTACCCCGGGCCAAAGCTGGCCAGCCGCCGACATGTCCGACGACAATAGGGTCGTCCCCACGACACCGGGACTAGATTGGCCCGCCACAGTCATGTCCGACGACAATAGGGTCGTCCCCACGACCACGGGCCAAAGTTGCCCAGCCGCAGACATGTCCGTCGACTATAGAGTCGTCCCAACGACCCCGGGTCTAGATTGGACCGCCACCGTCATGTCCGTCGAATATAGGTTCGTGCCTACGACCCTGGGCATACGTTGGCCCGCCGCCGACATGTCCGACGACTATAGGGTCGTCCCCACGACCCCGGGACTAGATTAGCCCGCCGCCGACTTTTCTGACGACTATAGGGTCGTTCCTACCACCCCGCGACTAGGTTGGCCAGCCGCCGACATGTCCGACGACAATAGGGTCGTCCCCACGACCCCGGGTCTAGATTGGCCCGCCACCGTCATGTCCGACGAATATAGGTTCGTGCCTACGACCCTGGGCATACGTTGGCCCGCCGCCGACATGTCCGACGACTATAGGGTCGTCCCCACGACCCCGGGACTAGGTTGGCCCGCCGCCGACTTGTCCGACGACTATAGGGTCGTCTCCACGACCCCGGGACTAGGTTGGCCAGCCGCCGACATGTCCGACGACTATAGGGTCGTCCCCGCGACCACGGGCCAAAGATGCCCTGCCGCCGACTTGTCCGACGTCTATAGGGTCGTGCCCACGACCCCGGGACTAGGTTGGCCCGCCGCCGACATGTCCGACGTCTATAGGGTCGTCTCCACGACCCCGGGACTAGGTTGGCCCGCCGCCGACTTGTCCGACGACTATAGGGTCGTCCCCACGGCCCGGGACTAGGTTGGCCAGCCGCAGACATGTCCGACGACTATAGAGTCGTCCCAACGACCCCGGGTCTAGATTGGCCCGCCACCGTCATGTCCGACGAATATAGGTTCGTGCCTACGACCCTGGGCATACGTTGGCCCGCCGCCGACATGTCCGACGACTATAGGGTCGTCCCCACGACCCCGGGTCTAGATTGGCCCGCCACCGACATGTCCGACGACGATAGGGTCGTCCCCACGTCCCCGGGACTAGGATGACCCGCCGCCGACTTGCCCGACGACTATAGGGTCGTCCCCACGACCCCGGGAGTAGGTTGGCCCGCCGCCGACTTGTCCGACGACTATAGGGTCGTCCCCACGACCCCGGGAGTAGGTTGGCCCGCCGCCGACTTGTCCGACGACTATAGGGTCGTCCCCACGACCCCGGGACTAGGTTGGCCCGCCGCCGGCTTGTCCGACGACTATAGGGTCGTCCCCACGGCCCGGGACTAGGTTGGCCAGCCGCAGACATGTCCGACGACTATAGGGTCGTCCCCACTACCCCGGGCCAAAGCTGGCCAGCCGCCAACATGTCCGACGACTATAGGGTCGTCCCCACGACCCCGGGACTAGGTTGGCCAGCCGCAGACATGTCCGACGACTATAGGGTCGTCCCCACGACCCCGGGGCTAGATTGGCCCGCCAGCGTCATGTCCGACGACTATAGGGCCGCCCCCACGACCACGGGACTAGGTTGGCCCGCCGCCGACATGTCCGACGTCTATAGGGTCGTCTCCACGACCCCGGGACTAGGTTGACCCGCCGCCGACTTGTCCGACGACAATAGGGTCGTCCCCACGACCCCGGGTCTAGATTGGCCCGCCACCGTCATGTCCGACGAATATAGGTTCGTGCCTACGACCCTGGGCATACGTTGGCCCGCCGCCGACATGTCCGACGACTATAGGGTCGTCCCCACGACCCCGGGACTAGATTGGCCCGCCACCGACTTGTCTGACGACTATAGGGTCGTCCCCACGACCCCGGGTCTAGGTTGGCCCGCCGTCGACTTTTCCGACGACTATAGGGTCGTCCCCACGACCCCGGGAGTAGGTTGGACCGCCGCCGACTTGTCCGACGACTATAGGGTCGTCCCCACTACCCCGGGCCAACGCTGGCCAGCCGCCAACATGTCCGACGACTATAGGGTCGTCCCCACGACCCCGGGACTAGGTTGGCCCGCCGCCGACTTGTCCGACTACTATAGGGTCGTCTCCACGACCCCGGGACTAGGTTGGCCAGCCGCCGACATGTCCGACGACTATAGGGTCGTCCCCGCGACCACGGGCCAAAGATGCCCTGCCGCCGACATGTCCGACGACTATATGGTCGTCCCCACGACCCCGGGACTAGGTTGGCCCGCCGCCGACTTGTCCGACGACTATAGGGTCGTCTCCACGACCCCGGGACTAGGTTGGCCAGCCGCCGACATGTCCGACGACTATAGGGTCGTCCCCGCGACCACGGGCCAAAGATGCCCTGCCGCCGACATGTCCGACGACTATAGGGTCGTCCCCACGACCCCGGGGCTAGATTGGCCCGCCACCGTCATGTCCGACGACTATAGGGTCGCCCCCACGACCACGGGACTAGGTTGGCCCGCCGCCGACATGTCCGACGTCTATAGGGTCGTCTCCACGACCACGGGACTAGGTTGGCCCGCCGCCGACATGTCCGACGTCTATAGGGTCGTCTCCACGACCCCGGGACTAGGTTGGCCCGCCGCCGACTTGTCCGACGACTATAGGGTCGTCCCCACGACCCCGGGACTAGATTGGCCCGCCACCGTCATGTCCGACGACAATAGGGTCGTCCCCACGACCACGGGCCAAAGTTGCCCTGCCGCCGACATGTCCGACGACTATAGGGTCGTCCCCACGACCCCGGGACTAGATTGGCCCGCCGCCGACTTGTCTGACGACTATAGGGTCGTCCCTACTACCCCGGGACTAGGTTGGCAAGCCGCCGACATGTCCGATGACTATAGGGTCGTCCCCACGACCCCGGGACTAGGTCGGCCCGCCGCCGACATGTCCGACGACTATAGGGTCGTCCCCGCGACCACGGGCCAAAGATGCCCTGCCGCCGACATGTCCGACGACTATAGGGTCGTCCCCACGGCCCCGGGACTAGGTTGGCCCGCCGCCGACATGTCCGACGACTATAGGGTCGTCCCCACGGCCCCGGGACTAGGTTGGCCCGCCGCCGACATGTCCGACGACTATAGGGTCGTCCCCACGATCCCGCGACTAGGTTGGCCAGACGCCGACATGTCCGACGACTATAGGGTCGTCCCCGCGATCACGGGCCAAAGTTGCCCTGCCGCCGACATGTCCGAAGATTATAGGGTCGTCCCCACTACCCCGGGCCAAAGCTGGCCAGCCGCCAACATGTCCGACGACTATAGGGTCGTCCCCACGACCCCGGGACTAGGTTGGCCCGCCGCCGACTTGTCCGACTACTATAGGGTCGTCTCCACGACCCCGGGACTAGGTTGGCCAGCCGCCGACATGTCCGACGACTATAGGGTCGTCCCCGCGACCACGGGCCAAAGATGCCCTGCCGCCGACATGTCCGACGACTATAGGGTCGTCCCCGCGACCACGGGCCAAAGATGCCCTGCCGCCGACATGTCCGACGACTATAGGGTCGTCCCCACGACCCCGGGACTAGGTTGGCCCGCCGCCGACTTGTCCGACGACTATAGGGTCGTCTCCACGACCCCGGGACTAGGTTGGCCAGCCGCCGACATGTCCGACGACTATAGGGTCGTCCCCGCGACCACGGGCCAAAGATGCCCTGCCGCCGACATGTCCGACGACTATAGGGTCGTCCCCACGACCCCGGGGCTAGATTGGCCCGCCACCGTCATGTCCGACGACTATAGGGTCGCCCCCACGACCACGGGACTAGGTTGGCCCGCCGCCGACATGTCCGACGACTATAGGGTCGTCCCCACGACCCCGGGACTAGATTGGCCCGCCACCGTCATGTCCGACGACTATATGGTCGCCCCCACGACCACGGGCCAAAGTTGCCCTGCCGCCGACATGTCCGACGACTATAGGGTCGTCCCCACGACCCCGGGTCTAGGTTGGCCCGCCGCCGACTTTTCCGACGACTATAGGGTCGTCCCCACGACCCCGGGAGTAGGTTGGCCCGCCGCCGACTTGTCCGACGACTATAGGGTCGTCCCCACGACCCCGGGACTAGGTTGGCCCGCCGCCGTCATGTCCGACGAATATAGGTTCGTGCCTACGACACTGGGCATACGTTGGCCCGCCGCCGACATATCCGACGACTATAGGGTCGTCCCCACGATCCCGCGACTAGGTTGGCCAGCCGCCGACATGTCCGACGACAATAGGGTCGTCCCCACGACCCCGGGACTAGATTGGCCCGCCACCGTCATGTCCGACGACAATAGGGTCGTCCCCACGACCACGGGCCAAAGTTGCCCTGCCGCCGACATGTCCGACGACTATAGGGTCGTCCCCACGAACCCGGGACTAGATTGGCCCGCCGCCGACATGTCCGACGACTATAGGGTCGTCTCCACGACCCCGGGACTAGGTTGGCCCGCCGCCGACTTGTCCGACGACTATAGGGTCGTCCCCGCGACCACGGGCCATAGTTGCCCTGCCGCCGACATGTCCGACGATTATAGGGTCGTCCCCACTACCCCGGGCCAAAGCTGGCCAGCCGCCAACATGTCCGACGACTATAGGGTCGTCCCCACGACCCCGGGACTAGGTTGGCCCGCCGCCGACTTGTCCGACGACTATAGGGTCGTCTCCACGACCCCGGGACTAGGTTGGCCAGCCGCCGACATGTCCGACGAATATAGGGTCGTCCCCGCGACCACGGGCCAAAGATGCCCTGCCGCCGACATGTCCGACGACTATAGGGTCGTCCCCGCGACCACGGGCCAAAGATGCCCTGCCGCCGACATGTCCGACGACTATAGGGTCGTCCCCACGACCCCGGGACTAGGTTGGCCCGCCGCCGACTTGTCCGACGACTATAGGGTCGTCTCCACGACCCCGGGACTAGGTTGGCCAGCCGCCGACATGTCCGACGACTATAGGGTCGTCCCCGCGACCACGGGCCAAAGATGCCCTGCCGCCGACATGTCCGACGACTATAGGGTCGTCCCCACGACCCCGGGGCTAGATTGGCCCGCCACCGTCATGTCCGACGACTATAGGGTCGCCCCCACGACCACGGGACTAGGTTGGCCCGCCGCCGACATGTCCGACGACTATAGGGTCGTCCCCACGACCCCGGGACAAGATTGGCCCGCCACCGTCATGTCCGACGACTATAGGGTCGCCCCCACGACCACGGGCCAAAGTTGCCCTGCCGCCGACATGTCCGACGACTATAGGGTCGTCCCCACGACCCCGGGTCTAGGTTGGCCCGCCGCCGACTTTTCCGACGACTATAGGGTCGTCCCCACGACCCCGGGAGTAGGTTGGCCCGCCGCCGACTTGTCCGACGACTATAGGGTCGTCCCCACGACCCCGGGACTAGGTTGGCCCGCCGCCGTCATGTCCGACGAATATAGGTTCGTGCCTACGACACTGGGCATACGTTGGCCCGCCGCCGACATATCCGACGACTATAGGGTCGTCCCCACGATCCCGCGACTAGGTTGGCCAGCCGCCGACATGTCCGACGACAATAGGGTCGTCCCCACGACCCCGGGACTAGATTGGCCCGCCACCGTCATGTCCGACGACAATAGGGTCGTCCCCACGACCACGGGCCAAAGTTGCCCTGCCGCCGACATGTCCGACGATTATAGGGTCGTCCCCACTACCCCGGGCCAAAGCTGGCCAGCCGCCAACATGTCCGACGACTATAGGGTCGTCCCCACGACCCCGGGACTAGGTTGGCCCGCCGCCGACTTGTCCGACGACTATAGGGTCGTCCCCACGATCCCGCGACTAGGTTGGCCAGCCGCCGACATGTCCGACGACTATAGGGTCGTCCCCGCGACCACGGGCCAAAGATGCCCTGCCGCCGACATGTCCGACGACTATAGGGTCGTCCCCACGACCCCGGGACTAGGTTGGCCCGCCGTCGACATGTCCGACGTCTATAGGGTCGTCTCCACGACCCCGGGACTAGCTTGGCCCGCCGCCGACTTGTCCGACGACTATAGGGTCGTCCCCACGGCCCGGGACTAGGTTGGCCAGCCGCAGACATGTCCGACGACTATAGGGTCGTCCCCACGACCCCGGGGCTAGATTGGCCCGCCACCGTCATGTCCGACGACTATAGGGTCGCCCCCACGACCACGGGCCAAAGTTGCCCTGCCGCCGACATGTCCGACGTCTATAGGGTGGTCCCCACGGCCCGGGACTAGGTTGGCCAGCCGCAGACATGTCCGACGACTATATGGTCGTCCCCACGACCCCGGGACTAGATTGGCCCGCCACCGTCATGTCCGACGACTATAGGGTCGCCTCCACGACCACGGGCCAAAGTTGCCCTGCCGCCGACATGTCCGACGACTATAGGGTCGTCCCCACGACCCGGGCCAATGTTGGCCATCCGCCGACATGTCCGACGACTATAGGGTCGTCCCCACGACCCCGGGACTATGTTGGCCCGCCGCCGACATGTCCGAAGAATATAGGGTCGTTCCCACGACCCCGGGGCTAGATTGCCCCGGCACCGTCTTGTCCGATGACTATAGGGTCGTCTCCACGACCCCGGGTCTAGATTGGCCCGCCACCGTCTTGTCCGGCGACTATAGGGTCGCCCCACGACCCCGGGACTATGTTGGCCCGCCGCCGACATGTCCGGAGAATATAGGGTCGTTCCCACGACCCCGGGACTAGGTCGGCCCGCCACCGACATGTCCGACGACTATAGGGTCGTCCCCACGACCCGCACCAATGTTGGCCAGCCGCCGACACGTCCGACGACTATAGGGTCGTCCCCACGACCCCGGGACTATGATGGCCTGCCGCCGACATGTCCGAAGAATATAGGGTCGTTCCCACGACCCCGGGGCTAGATTGCCCCGACACCGTCTTGTCCGATGACTATAGGGTCGTCTCCACGACCACGGGCCAATGTTTCCCAGCCGCCCACATGTCCGCCGACTATAGGTTCGTCCCCACGACCCCGGGTCTAGATTGGCCCGCCACCGACATGTCCGACGACTATAGGGTCGACCCTCGACCCCGGGACTATGTTGGCCCGCCGCCGACATGTCCGGAGAATATAGGGTCGTCTCCACGACCCCGGGACAAGGTTGGCCCGCCACCATTATGTCCGACGACTATAGGGTCGTCCCCACGACCCCGGGATTAGGTTGGTCCGCCGCCAACTTGTCCGACGACGATAGGGTCGTCCCCACGTCCCCGGGACTTGGGTGACCCGCCGCCGACTTGCCCGACGACTATAGGGTCGTCCCCACGACCCCGGGAGTAGGTTGGCCCGCCGCCGACTTGTCCGACGACTATAGGGTCGTCCCCACGACCCCGGGACTAGGTTGGCCCGCCGCCGACTTGTCCGACGACTATAGGGTCGTCACCACGACCCCGAGACAAGGTTGGCCCGCCGCCGACTTGTCCGACGACGATAGGGTCGTCCCCACGTCCCCGGGACTAGGATGACCCGCCGCCGACTTGCCCGACGACTATAGAGTCGTCCCCACGCCCCCGGGACTAGGTTGGCCCGCCGCCGACTAGTCCGACGACTATAGGGTCGTCCCAACGATCCCGGGACTAGATTGGCCCGCCACCGTGATTTCCGACGACTATAGGATCGTCCCCACGACCCCGGGATTAGGTTGGTCCGCCGCCGACTTGTCCGACGACTATAGGGTCGTCCCCACGGCCCGGGACTAGGTTGGCCAGCCGCAGACATGTCCGACGACTATAGGGTCGTCCCCACGACCCCGGGACTAGATTGGCCCGCCCCCGTCATGTCCGACGACTATAGGGTCGCCCCCACGACCACGGGCCAAAGTTGCCCTGCCGCCGACATGTCCGACGACTATAGGGTCGTCCCCACGACCCCGGGTCTAGGTTGGCCCGCCGCCGACTTTTCCGACGACTATAGGATCGTCCCCACGACCCCGGGAGTAGGTTGGCCCGCCGCCGACTTGTCCGACGACTATAGGGTCGTCCCCACGACCCCGGGACTAGGTTGGCCCGCCGCCGTCATGTCCGACGAATATAGGTTCTTGCCTACGACACTGGGCATACGCTGGCCCGCCGCCGACATGTCCGACGACTATAGGGTCGTCCCCACGACCCCGGGACTAGGTTGGCCCGCCGCCGACATGTCCGACGTCTATAGGGTCGTCTCCACGACCCCGGGACTAGGTTGGCCCGCCGCCGACTTGTCCGACGACTATAGGGTCGTCCCCACGGCCCGGGACTAGGTTGGCCAGCCGCAGACATGTCCGACGACTATAGGGTCGTCCCCACGACCCCGGGACTAGATTGGCCCGCCACCGTCATGTCCGACGACAATAGGGTCGTCCCCACGACCACGGGCCAAAGTTGCCCTGCCGCCGACATGTCCGACGACTATAGGGTCGTCCCCACGACCCCGGGACTAGGTTGGCCCGCCGCCGACATGTCCGACGTCTATAGGGTCGTCTCCACGACCCCGGGACTAGGTTGGCCCGCCGCCGACATGTCCGACGTCTATAGGGTCGTCTCCACGACCCCGGGACTAGGTTGGCCCGCCGCCGACTTGTCCGACGACTATAGGGTCGTCCCCACGGCCCGGGACTAGGTTGGCCAGCCGCAGACATGTCCGACGACTATAGGGTCGTCCCCACGACCCCGGGACTAGATTGGCCCGCCACCGTCATGTCCGACGACAATAGGGTCGTCCCCGCGACCACGGGCCAAAGTTGCCCTGCCGCCGACATGTCCGACGACTATAGGGTCGTCCCCACGACCCCGGGACTAGATTGGCCCGCCACCGTCATGTCCGACGACAATAGGGTCGTCCCCACGACCACGGGCCAAAGTTGCCCTGCCGCCGACATGTCCGACGACTATAGGGTCGTCCCCACGACCCCGGGACTAGGTTGGCCCGCCGCCGACATGTCCGACGTCTATAGGGTCGTCTCCACGACCCCGGGACTAGGTTGGCCCGCCGCCGGCTTGTCCGACGACTATAGGGTCGTCCCCACGACCCCGGGACTAGATTGGCCCGCCACCGACTTGTCTGACGACTATAGGGTCGTCCCCACGACCCCGGGTCTAGGTTGGCCCGCCGTCGACTTTTCCGACGACTATAGGGTCGTCCCCACGACCCCGGGAGTAGGTTGGCCCGCCGCCGACTTGTCCGACGACTATAGGGTCGTCCCCACTACCCCGGGCCAAAGCTGGCCAGCCGCCAACATGTCCGACGACTATAGGGTCGTCCCCACGACCCCGGGACTAGATTGGCCCGCCACCGTCATGTCCGACGACAATAGGGTCGTCCCCGCGACCACGGGCCAAAGTTGCCCTGCCGCCGACATGTCCGACGACTATAGGGTCGTCCCCACGACCCCGGGACTAGGTTGGCCCGCCGCCGACATGTCCGACGTCTATTGGGTCGTCTCCACGACCCCGGTTCTAGATTGGCCCGCCACCGACTTGTCTGACGACAATAGGGTCGTCCCCACGACTCCGGGTCTAGGTTGGCCAGCCGCAGACATGTCCGACGACTATAGGGTCGTCCCCACGACCCCGGGACTAGATTGGCCCGCCACCGTCATGTCCGACGACAATAGGGTCGTCCCCACGACCACGGGCCAAAGTTGCCCTGCCGCCGACATGTCCGACGACTATAGGGTCGTCCCCACGACCCCGGGACTAGGTTGGCCCGCCGCCGACATGTCCGACGTCTATAGGGTCGTCTCCACGACCCCGGGACTAGGTTGGCCCGCCGCCGGCTTGTCCGACGACTATAGGGTCGTCCCCACGACCCCGGGACTAGATTGGCCCGCCACCGACTTGTCCGACGACTATAGGGTCGTCCCCACGGCCCGGGACTAGGTTGGCCAGCCGCAGACATGTCCGACGACTATAGGGTCGTCCCCACGACCCCGGGACTAGATTGGCCCGCCACCGTCATGTCCGACGACAATAGGGTCGTCCCCACGACCACGGGCCAAAGTTGCCCTGCCGCCGGCTTGTCCGACGACTATAGGGTCGTCCCCACGACCCCGGGACTAGGTTGGCCCGCCGCCGACTTGTCCGACTACTATAGGGTCGTCCCCACGACCCCGGGACTAGGTTGGCCCGCCGCCGACATGTCCGACGTCTATTGGGTCGTCTCCACGACCCCGGTTCTAGATTGGCCCGCCACCGACTTGTCTGACGACTATAGGGTCGTCCCCACGACCCCGGGTCTAGGTTGGCCAGCCGCAGACATGTCCGACGACTATAGGGTCGTCCCCACGACCCCGGGACTAGATTGGCCCGCCACCGTCATGTCCGACGACAATAGGGTCGTCCCCACGACCACGGGCCAAAGTTGCCCTGCCGCCGACATGTCCGACGACTATAGGGTCGTCCCCACGACCCCGGGACTAGGTTGGCCCGCCGCCGACATGTCCGACGTCTATAGGGTCGTCTCCACGACCCCGGGACTAGGTTGGCCCGCCGCCGGCTTGTCCGACGACTATAGGGTCGTCCCCACGACCCCGGGACTAGATTGGCCCGCCACCGACTTGTCCGACGACTATAGGGTCGTCCCCACGGCCCGGGACTAGGTTGGCCAGCCGCAGACATGTCCGACGACTATAGGGTCGTCCCCACGACCCCGGGACTAGGTTGGCCCGCCGCCGACATGTCCGACGTCTATAGGGTCGTCTCCACGACCCCGGGACTAGGTTGGCCCGCCGCCGGCTTGTCCGACGACTATAGGGTCGTCCCCACGACCCCGGGACTAGATTGGCCCGCCACCGACTTGTCTGACGACTATAGGGTCGTCCCCACGACCCCGGGTCTAGGATGGCCCGCCGTCGACTTTTCCGACGACTATAGGGGCGTCCCCACGACCCCGGGAGTAGGTTGGCCCGCCGCCGACTTGTCCGACGACTATAGGGTCGTCCCCACTACCCCGGGCCAAAGCTGGCCAGCCGCCAACATGTCCGACGACTATAGGGTCGTCCCCACGACCCCGGGACTAGGTTGGCCCGCCGCCGACTTGTCCGACTACTATAGGGTCGTCTCCACGACCCCGGGACTAGGTTGGCCAGCCGCCGACATGTCCGACGACTATAGGGTCGTCCCCGCGACCACGGGCCAAAGATGCCCTGCCGCCGACATGTCCGACGACTATAGGGTCGTCCCCACGACCCCGGGACTAGATTGGCCCGCCACCGTCATGTCCGACGACAATAGGGTCGTCCCCACGACCACGGGCCAAAGTTGCCCTGCCGCCGGCTTGTCCGACGACTATAGGGTCGTCCCCACGACCCCGGGACTAGGTTGGCCCGCCGCCGACTTGTCCGACTACTATAGGGTCGTCTCCACGACCCCGGGACTAGGTTGGCCCGCCGCCGACTTGTCCGACTACTATAGGGTCGTCTCCACGACCCCGGGACTAGGTTGGCCAGCCGCCCACATGTCCGACGACTATAGGGTCGTCCCCGCGACCACGGGCCAAAGTTGCCCTGCCGCCGACATGTCCGACGATTATAGGGTCGTCCCCACTACCCCGGGCCAAAGCTGGCCTGCCGCCAACATGTCCGACGACTATAGGGTCGTCCCCACGACCCCGGGACTAGGTTGGCCCGCCGCCGACTTGTCCGACGACTATAGGGTCGTCTCCACGACCCCGGGACTAGGTTGGCCAGCCGCCGACATGCCCGACGACTATAGGGTCGCCCCCACGACCACGGGCCAAAGTTGCCCTGCCGCCGACATGTCCGACGTCTATAGGGTCGTCCCCACGGCCCGGGACTAGGTTGGCCCGCCGCCGACTTGTCCGACGACTATAGGGTCGTCTCCACGACCCCGGGACTAGGTTGGCCAGCCGCCGACATGCCCGACGACTATAGGGTCGTCCCCGCGACCACGGGCCAAAGTTGCCCTGCCGCCGACATGTCCGACGATTATAGGGTCGTCCCCGCGACCACGGGCCAAAGATGCCCTGCCGCCGACATGTCCGACGACTATAGGGTCGTCCCCACGACCCCGGGACTAGATTGGCCCGCCACCGTCATGTCCGACGACAATAGGGTCGTCCCCACGACCACGGGCCAAAGTTGCCCTGCCGCCGGCTTGTCCGACGACTATAGGGTCGTCCCCACGACCCCGGGACTAGGTTGGCCCGCCGCCGACTTGTCCGACTACTATAGGGTCGTCCCCACGACCCCGGGACTAGATTGGCGCGCCACCGTCATGTCCGACGACTATAGGGTCGCCTCCACGACCACGGGCCAAAGTTGCCCTGCCGCCGACATGTCCGACGACTATAGGGTCGTCCCCACGACCCGGGCCAATGTTGGCCATCCGCCGACATGTCCGACGACTATAGGGTCGTCCCCACGACCCCGGGACTATGTTGGCCCGCCGCCGACATGTCCGAAGAATATAGGGTCGTTCCCACGACCCCGGGGCTAGATTGCCCCGGCACCGTCTTGTCCGATGACTATAGGGTCGTCTCCACGACCCCGGGTCTAGATTGGCCCGCCACCGACATGTCCGACGACTATAGGGTCGCACCACGACCCCGGGACTATGTTGGCCCGCCGCCGACATGTCCGGAGAATATAGGGTCGTTCCCACGACCCCGGGACTAGGTCGGCCCGCCGCCGACATGTCCGACGACTATAGGGTCGTCCCCACGACCCGCGCCAATGTTGGCCAGCCGCCGACATGTCCGACGACTATAGGGTCGTCCCCACGACCCCGGGACTATGTTGGCCTGCCGCCGACATGTCCGAAGAATATAGGGTCGTTCCCACGACCCCGGGGCTAGATTGCCCCGGCACCGTCTTGTCCGATGACTATAGGGTCGTCTCCACAACCCCGGGTCTAGATTGGCCCGCCACCGACATGTCCAACGACTATAGGGTCGTCTCCACGACCCCGGGACAAGGTTGGCCCGCCACCATTATGTCCGACGACTATAGGGTCGTCCCCACGACCCCGGGATTAGGTTGGTCCGCCGCCAACTTGTCCGACGACGATAGGGTCGTCCCCACGACTCCGGGACTAGGATGGCCCGCCGCCGACATGTCCGACGTCTATAGGGTCGTCTCCACGACCCCGGGACTAGGTTGGCCCGCCGCCGACTTGTCCGACGACTATAGAGTCGTCCCCACGACCCCGGGACTAGGTTGGCCCGCCGCCGACTAGTCCGACGACTATAGGGTCGTCCCAACGACCCAGGGACTAGATTGGCCCGCCACCGTCATGTCCGACGACTATAGGGTCGTCCCAACGACCCCGGGACTAGATTGGCCCGCCTCCGTCATGTCCGACGTCTATAGGGTCGTCTCCACGACCCCGGGACTAGGTTGGCCCGCCGCCGACTTGTCCAACGACTATAGAGTCGTCCCCACGACCCCGGGACTAGGTTGGCCAGCCGCCGACATGTCCGACGACTATAGGGTCGTCCCCGCGACCACGGGTCAAAGATGCCCTGCCGCCGACATGTCCGACGACTATAGGGTCGTCCCCACGACCCCGGGACTAGGTTGGCCCGCCGCCGACATGTCCGACGTCTATAGGGTCGTCTCCACGACCCCGGGACTAGGTTGGCCCGCCGCCGACTTGTCCGACGACTATAGGGTCGTCCCCACGGCCCGGGACTAGGTTGGCCAGCCGCAGACATGTCCGACGACTATAGGGTCGTCCCCACGACCCCGGGACTAGATTGGCCCGCCACCGTCATGTCCGACGACTATAGGGTCGCCCCCACGACCACGGGCCAAAGTTGCCCTGCCGCCGACATGTCCGACGACTATAGGGTCGTCCCCGCGACCACGGGCCAAAGATGCCCTGCCGCCGACATGTCCGACGACTATAGGGTCGTCCCCACGAACCCGGGACTAGGTTGGCCCGCCGCCGACATGTCCGACGTCTATAGGGTCGTCCCCACGGCCCGGGACTAGGTTGGCCAGCCGCAGACATGTCCGACGACTATAGGGTCGTCCCCACGACCCCTGGACTAGATTGGCCCGCCACCGTCATGTCCGACGACTATAGGGTCGTCCCCACTACCCCGGGCCAAAGCTGGCCAGCCGCCAACGTGTCCGACGACTATAGGGTCGTCCCCACGACCCCGGGACTAGGTTGGCCCGCCGCCGACTTGTCCAACGACTATAGGGTCGTCCCCACGACCCCGGGACTAGGTTGGCCCGCCGCCGACTTGTCCGACGACTATAGGGTCGTCTCCACGACCTCGGGACTAGGTTGGCCAGCCGCCGACATGTCCGACGACTATAGGGTCGTCCCCGCGACCACGGGCCAAAGATGCCCTGCCGCCGAAATGTCCGACGACTATAGGGTCGTCCCCACGATCCCGCGACTAGGTTGGCCAGCCGCCGACATGTCCGACGACTATAGGGTCGTCCCCACTACCCCGGGCCAAAGCTGGCCAGCCGCCAACATGTCCGACGACTATAGGGTCGTCCCCACGACCCCGGAACTAGGTTGGCCCGCCGCCGACTTGTCCGACGACTTTAGGGTCGTCTCCACGACCCCGGGACTAGGTTGGCCAGCCGCCGACATGTCCGACGACTATAGGGTCGTCCCCGCGACCACGGGTCAAAGATGCCCTGCCGCCGACATGTCCGACGACTATAGGGTCGTCCCCACTACCCCGGGCCAAAGCTGGCCAGCCGCCAACATGTCCGACGACTATAGGGTCGTCCCCACGACCCCGGGACTAGGTTGGCCCGCCGCCGACTTGTCCGACGACTATAGGGTCGTCCCCACGACCACTGGCCAAAGTTGCCCAGCCGCAGACATGTCCGACGACTATAGGGTCGTCCCCACGACCCCGGGACTAGATTGGCCCGCCACCGTGATGTCCGACGACTATAGGATCGTCTCCACGACCCCGGCACTAGGTTGGCCCGGCGCCTACTTGTCCGACGACTATAGGGTCGTCCCCACGACCACGGGCCAAAGTTGCGCTGCCGCCGACATGTCCGACGACTATAGGGTCGTCCCCACGATCCCGGGACTAGGTTGGCCAGCCGCCGACATGTCCGACGACTATAGGGTCGTCCCCACGCCCCGGGCCAAAGTTGGCCAGCCGCCGACATGTCCGACGACTATAGGGTCGTCCCCACGACCCCGGGGCTAGATTGCCCCGGCACCGTCATTTCCGACGACTATGGGGTCGTCCCCACGACCCCGGGACTAGGTCGGCCCGCCGCCGACTTGTCCGACGACGATAGGGTCGTCCCCACGACTCCGGGACTAGGATGGCCCGCCGCCGACATGTCCGACGTCTATAGGGTCGTCTCCACGACCCCGGGACTAGGTTGGCCCGCCGCCGACTTGTCCGACGACTATAGAGTCGTCCCCACGACCCCGGGACTAGGTTGGCCCGCCGCCGACTAGTCCGACGACTATAGGGTCGTCCCAACGACCCAGGGACTAGATTGGCCCGCCACCGTCATGTCCGACGACTATAGGGTCGTCCCAACGACCCCGGGACTAGATTGGCCCGCCTCCGTCATGTCCGACGTCTATAGGGTCGTCTCCACGACCCCGGGACTAGGTTGGCCCGCCGCCGACTTGTCCAACGACTATAGAGTCGTCCCCACGACCCCGGGACTAGGTTGGCCAGCCGCCGACATGTCCGACGACTATAGGGTCGTCCCCGCGACCACGAGTCAAAGATGCCCAGCCGCCGACATGTCCGACGACTATAGGGTCGTCCCCACGACCCCGGGACTAGGTTGGCCCGCCGCCGACATGTCCGACGTCTATAGGGTCGTCTCCACGACCCCGGGACTAGGTTGGCCCGCCGCCGACTTGTCCGACGACTATAGGGTCGTCCCCACGGCCCGGGACTAGGTTGGCCAGCCGCAGACATGTCCGACGACTATAGGGTCGTCCCCACGACCCCGGGACTAGATTGGCCCGCCACCGTCATGTCCGACGACTATAGGGTCGCCCCCACGACCACGGGCCAAAGTTGCCCTGCCGCCGACATGTCCGACGACTATAGGGTCGTCCCCACGATCCCGGGACTAGGTTGGCCAGCCGCCGACATGTCCGACGACTATAGGGTCGTCCCCACGCCCCGGGCCAAAGTTGGCCAGCCGCCAACATGTCCGACGACTATAGGGTCGTCCCCACTACCCCGGGCCAAAGCTGGCCAGCCGCCAACATGTCCGACGACTATAGGGTCGTCCCCACGACCCCGGGACTAGGTTGGCCCGCCGTCGACATGTCCGACGTCTATAGGGTCGTCTCCACGACCCCGGGACTAGCTTGGCCCGCCGCCGACTTGTCCGACGACTATAGGGTCGTCCCCACGGCCCGGGACTAGGTTGGCCAGCCGCAGACATGTCCGACGACTATAGGGTCGTCCCCACGACCCCGGGGCTAGATTGGCCCGCCACCGTCATGTCCGACGACTATAGGGTCGCCCCCACGACCACGGGCCAAAGTTGCCCTGCCGCCGACATGTCCGACGTCTATAGGGTGGTCCCCACGGCCCGGGACTAGGTTGGCCAGCCGCAGACATGTCCGACGACTATATGGTCGTCCCCACGACCCCGGGACTAGATTGGCCCGCCACCGTCATGTCCGACGACTATAGGGTCGCCTCCACGACCACGGGCCAAAGTTGCCCTGCCGCCGACATGTCCGACGACTATAGGGTCGTCCCCACGACCCGGGCCAATGTTGGCCATCCGCCGACATGTCCGACGACTATAGGGTCGTCCCCACGACCCCGGGACTATGTTGGCCCGCCGCCGACATGTCCGAAGAATATAGGGTCGTTCCCACGACCCCGGGGCTAGATTGCCCCGGCACCGTCTTGTCCGATGACTATAGGGTCGTCTCCACGACCCCGGGTCTAGATTGGCCCGCCACCGTCTTGTCCGGCGACTATAGGGTCGCCCCACGACCCCGGGACTATGTTGGCCCGCCGCCGACATGTCCGGAGAATATAGGGTCGTTCCCACGACCCCGGGACTAGGTCGGCCCGCCACCGACATGTCCGACGACTATAGGGTCGTCCCCACGACCCGCACCAATGTTGGCCAGCCGCCGACACGTCCGACGACTATAGGGTCGTCCCCACGACCCCGGGACTATGATGGCCTGCCGCCGACATGTCCGAAGAATATAGGGTCGTTCCCACGACCCCGGGGCTAGATTGCCCCGACACCGTCTTGTCCGATGACTATAGGGTCGTCTCCACGACCACGGGCCAATGTTTCCCAGCCGCCCACATGTCCGCCGACTATAGGTTCGTCCCCACGACCCCGGGTCTAGATTGGCCCGCCACCGACATGTCCGACGACTATAGGGTCGACCCTCGACCCCGGGACTATGTTGGCCCGCCGCCGACATGTCCGGAGAATATAGGGTCGTCTCCACGACCCCGGGACAAGGTTGGCCCGCCACCATTATGTCCGACGACTATAGGGTCGTCCCCACGACCCCGGGATTAGGTTGGTCCGCCGCCAACTTGTCCGACGACGATAGGGTCGTCCCCACGTCCCCGGGACTTGGGTGACCCGCCGCCGACTTGCCCGACGACTATAGGGTCGTCCCCACGACCCCGGGAGTAGGTTGGCCCGCCGCCGACTTGTCCGACGACTATAGGGTCGTCCCCACGACCCCGGGACTAGGTTGGCCCGCCGCCGACTTGTCCGACGACTATAGGGTCGTCACCACGACCCCGAGACAAGGTTGGCCCGCCGCCGACTTGTCCGACGACGATAGGGTCGTCCCCACGTCCCCGGGACTAGGATGACCCGCCGCCGACTTGCCCGACGACTATAGAGTCGTCCCCACGCCCCCGGGACTAGGTTGGCCCGCCGCCGACTAGTCCGACGACTATAGGGTCGTCCCAACGATCCCGGGACTAGATTGGCCCGCCACCGTGATTTCCGACGACTATAGGATCGTCCCCACGACCCCGGGATTAGGTTGGTCCGCCGCCGACTTGTCCGACGACTATAGGGTCGTCCCCACGGCCCGGGACTAGGTTGGCCAGCCGCAGACATGTCCGACGACTATAGGGTCGTCCCCACGACCCCGGGACTAGATTGGCCCGCCCCCGTCATGTCCGACGACTATAGGGTCGCCCCCACGACCACGGGCCAAAGTTGCCCTGCCGCCGACATGTCCGACGACTATAGGGTCGTCCCCACGACCCCGGGTCTAGGTTGGCCCGCCGCCGACTTTTCCGACGACTATAGGATCGTCCCCACGACCCCGGGAGTAGGTTGGCCCGCCGCCGACTTGTCCGACGACTATAGGGTCGTCCCCACGACCCCGGGACTAGGTTGGCCCGCCGCCGTCATGTCCGACGAATATAGGTTCTTGCCTACGACACTGGGCATACGCTGGCCCGCCGCCGACATGTCCGACGACTATAGGGTCGTCCCCACGACCCCGGGACTAGGTTGGCCCGCCGCCGACATGTCCGACGTCTATAGGGTCGTCTCCACGACCCCGGGACTAGGTTGGCCCGCCGCCGACTTGTCCGACGACTATAGGGTCGTCCCCACGGCCCGGGACTAGGTTGGCCAGCCGCAGACATGTCCGACGACTATAGGGTCGTCCCCACGACCCCGGGACTAGATTGGCCCGCCACCGTCATGTCCGACGACAATAGGGTCGTCCCCACGACCACGGGCCAAAGTTGCCCTGCCGCCGACATGTCCGACGACTATAGGGTCGTCCCCACGACCCCGGGACTAGGTTGGCCCGCCGCCGACATGTCCGACGTCTATAGGGTCGTCTCCACGACCCCGGGACTAGGTTGGCCCGCCGCCGACATGTCCGACGTCTATAGGGTCGTCTCCACGACCCCGGGACTAGGTTGGCCCGCCGCCGACTTGTCCGACGACTATAGGGTCGTCCCCACGGCCCGGGACTAGGTTGGCCAGCCGCAGACATGTCCGACGACTATAGGGTCGTCCCCACGACCCCGGGACTAGATTGGCCCGCCACCGTCATGTCCGACGACAATAGGGTCGTCCCCGCGACCACGGGCCAAAGTTGCCCTGCCGCCGACATGTCCGACGACTATAGGGTCGTCCCCACGACCCCGGGACTAGATTGGCCCGCCACCGTCATGTCCGACGACAATAGGGTCGTCCCCACGACCACGGGCCAAAGTTGCCCTGCCGCCGACATGTCCGACGACTATAGGGTCGTCCCCACGACCCCGGGACTAGGTTGGCCCGCCGCCGACATGTCCGACGTCTATAGGGTCGTCTCCACGACCCCGGGACTAGGTTGGCCCGCCGCCGGCTTGTCCGACGACTATAGGGTCGTCCCCACGACCCCGGGACTAGATTGGCCCGCCACCGACTTGTCTGACGACTATAGGGTCGTCCCCACGACCCCGGGTCTAGGTTGGCCCGCCGTCGACTTTTCCGACGACTATAGGGTCGTCCCCACGACCCCGGGAGTAGGTTGGCCCGCCGCCGACTTGTCCGACGACTATAGGGTCGTCCCCACTACCCCGGGCCAAAGCTGGCCAGCCGCCAACATGTCCGACGACTATAGGGTCGTCCCCACGACCCCGGGACTAGATTGGCCCGCCACCGTCATGTCCGACGACAATAGGGTCGTCCCCGCGACCACGGGCCAAAGTTGCCCTGCCGCCGACATGTCCGACGACTATAGGGTCGTCCCCACGACCCCGGGACTAGGTTGGCCCGCCGCCGACATGTCCGACGTCTATTGGGTCGTCTCCACGACCCCGGTTCTAGATTGGCCCGCCACCGACTTGTCTGACGACAATAGGGTCGTCCCCACGACTCCGGGTCTAGGTTGGCCAGCCGCAGACATGTCCGACGACTATAGGGTCGTCCCCACGACCCCGGGACTAGATTGGCCCGCCACCGTCATGTCCGACGACAATAGGGTCGTCCCCACGACCACGGGCCAAAGTTGCCCTGCCGCCGACATGTCCGACGACTATAGGGTCGTCCCCACGACCCCGGGACTAGGTTGGCCCGCCGCCGACATGTCCGACGTCTATAGGGTCGTCTCCACGACCCCGGGACTAGGTTGGCCCGCCGCCGGCTTGTCCGACGACTATAGGGTCGTCCCCACGACCCCGGGACTAGATTGGCCCGCCACCGACTTGTCCGACGACTATAGGGTCGTCCCCACGGCCCGGGACTAGGTTGGCCAGCCGCAGACATGTCCGACGACTATAGGGTCGTCCCCACGACCCCGGGACTAGATTGGCCCGCCACCGTCATGTCCGACGACAATAGGGTCGTCCCCACGACCACGGGCCAAAGTTGCCCTGCCGCCGGCTTGTCCGACGACTATAGGGTCGTCCCCACGACCCCGGGACTAGGTTGGCCCGCCGCCGACTTGTCCGACTACTATAGGGTCGTCCCCACGACCCCGGGACTAGGTTGGCCCGCCGCCGACATGTCCGACGTCTATTGGGTCGTCTCCACGACCCCGGTTCTAGATTGGCCCGCCACCGACTTGTCTGACGACTATAGGGTCGTCCCCACGACCCCGGGTCTAGGTTGGCCAGCCGCAGACATGTCCGACGACTATAGGGTCGTCCCCACGACCCCGGGACTAGATTGGCCCGCCACCGTCATGTCCGACGACAATAGGGTCGTCCCCACGACCACGGGCCAAAGTTGCCCTGCCGCCGACATGTCCGACGACTATAGGGTCGTCCCCACGACCCCGGGACTAGGTTGGCCCGCCGCCGACATGTCCGACGTCTATAGGGTCGTCTCCACGACCCCGGGACTAGGTTGGCCCGCCGCCGGCTTGTCCGACGACTATAGGGTCGTCCCCACGACCCCGGGACTAGATTGGCCCGCCACCGACTTGTCCGACGACTATAGGGTCGTCCCCACGGCCCGGGACTAGGTTGGCCAGCCGCAGACATGTCCGACGACTATAGGGTCGTCCCCACGACCCCGGGACTAGGTTGGCCCGCCGCCGACATGTCCGACGTCTATAGGGTCGTCTCCACGACCCCGGGACTAGGTTGGCCCGCCGCCGGCTTGTCCGACGACTATAGGGTCGTCCCCACGACCCCGGGACTAGATTGGCCCGCCACCGACTTGTCTGACGACTATAGGGTCGTCCCCACGACCCCGGGTCTAGGATGGCCCGCCGTCGACTTTTCCGACGACTATAGGGGCGTCCCCACGACCCCGGGAGTAGGTTGGCCCGCCGCCGACTTGTCCGACGACTATAGGGTCGTCCCCACTACCCCGGGCCAAAGCTGGCCAGCCGCCAACATGTCCGACGACTATAGGGTCGTCCCCACGACCCCGGGACTAGGTTGGCCCGCCGCCGACTTGTCCGACTACTATAGGGTCGTCTCCACGACCCCGGGACTAGGTTGGCCAGCCGCCGACATGTCCGACGACTATAGGGTCGTCCCCGCGACCACGGGCCAAAGATGCCCTGCCGCCGACATGTCCGACGACTATAGGGTCGTCCCCACGACCCCGGGACTAGATTGGCCCGCCACCGTCATGTCCGACGACAATAGGGTCGTCCCCACGACCACGGGCCAAAGTTGCCCTGCCGCCGGCTTGTCCGACGACTATAGGGTCGTCCCCACGACCCCGGGACTAGGTTGGCCCGCCGCCGACTTGTCCGACTACTATAGGGTCGTCTCCACGACCCCGGGACTAGGTTGGCCCGCCGCCGACTTGTCCGACTACTATAGGGTCGTCTCCACGACCCCGGGACTAGGTTGGCCAGCCGCCCACATGTCCGACGACTATAGGGTCGTCCCCGCGACCACGGGCCAAAGTTGCCCTGCCGCCGACATGTCCGACGATTATAGGGTCGTCCCCACTACCCCGGGCCAAAGCTGGCCTGCCGCCAACATGTCCGACGACTATAGGGTCGTCCCCACGACCCCGGGACTAGGTTGGCCCGCCGCCGACTTGTCCGACGACTATAGGGTCGTCTCCACGACCCCGGGACTAGGTTGGCCAGCCGCCGACATGCCCGACGACTATAGGGTCGCCCCCACGACCACGGGCCAAAGTTGCCCTGCCGCCGACATGTCCGACGTCTATAGGGTCGTCCCCACGGCCCGGGACTAGGTTGGCCCGCCGCCGACTTGTCCGACGACTATAGGGTCGTCTCCACGACCCCGGGACTAGGTTGGCCAGCCGCCGACATGCCCGACGACTATAGGGTCGTCCCCGCGACCACGGGCCAAAGTTGCCCTGCCGCCGACATGTCCGACGATTATAGGGTCGTCCCCGCGACCACGGGCCAAAGATGCCCTGCCGCCGACATGTCCGACGACTATAGGGTCGTCCCCACGACCCCGGGACTAGATTGGCCCGCCACCGTCATGTCCGACGACAATAGGGTCGTCCCCACGACCACGGGCCAAAGTTGCCCTGCCGCCGGCTTGTCCGACGACTATAGGGTCGTCCCCACGACCCCGGGACTAGGTTGGCCCGCCGCCGACTTGTCCGACTACTATAGGGTCGTCCCCACGACCCCGGGACTAGATTGGCGCGCCACCGTCATGTCCGACGACTATAGGGTCGCCTCCACGACCACGGGCCAAAGTTGCCCTGCCGCCGACATGTCCGACGACTATAGGGTCGTCCCCACGACCCGGGCCAATGTTGGCCATCCGCCGACATGTCCGACGACTATAGGGTCGTCCCCACGACCCCGGGACTATGTTGGCCCGCCGCCGACATGTCCGAAGAATATAGGGTCGTTCCCACGACCCCGGGGCTAGATTGCCCCGGCACCGTCTTGTCCGATGACTATAGGGTCGTCTCCACGACCCCGGGTCTAGATTGGCCCGCCACCGACATGTCCGACGACTATAGGGTCGCACCACGACCCCGGGACTATGTTGGCCCGCCGCCGACATGTCCGGAGAATATAGGGTCGTTCCCACGACCCCGGGACTAGGTCGGCCCGCCGCCGACATGTCCGACGACTATAGGGTCGTCCCCACGACCCGCGCCAATGTTGGCCAGCCGCCGACATGTCCGACGACTATAGGGTCGTCCCCACGACCCCGGGACTATGTTGGCCTGCCGCCGACATGTCCGAAGAATATAGGGTCGTTCCCACGACCCCGGGGCTAGATTGCCCCGGCACCGTCTTGTCCGATGACTATAGGGTCGTCTCCACAACCCCGGGTCTAGATTGGCCCGCCACCGACATGTCCAACGACTATAGGGTCGTCTCCACGACCCCGGGACAAGGTTGGCCCGCCACCATTATGTCCGACGACTATAGGGTCGTCCCCACGACCCCGGGATTAGGTTGGTCCGCCGCCAACTTGTCCGACGACGATAGGGTCGTCCCCACGACTCCGGGACTAGGATGGCCCGCCGCCGACATGTCCGACGTCTATAGGGTCGTCTCCACGACCCCGGGACTAGGTTGGCCCGCCGCCGACTTGTCCGACGACTATAGAGTCGTCCCCACGACCCCGGGACTAGGTTGGCCCGCCGCCGACTAGTCCGACGACTATAGGGTCGTCCCAACGACCCAGGGACTAGATTGGCCCGCCACCGTCATGTCCGACGACTATAGGGTCGTCCCAACGACCCCGGGACTAGATTGGCCCGCCTCCGTCATGTCCGACGTCTATAGGGTCGTCTCCACGACCCCGGGACTAGGTTGGCCCGCCGCCGACTTGTCCAACGACTATAGAGTCGTCCCCACGACCCCGGGACTAGGTTGGCCAGCCGCCGACATGTCCGACGACTATAGGGTCGTCCCCGCGACCACGGGTCAAAGATGCCCTGCCGCCGACATGTCCGACGACTATAGGGTCGTCCCCACGACCCCGGGACTAGGTTGGCCCGCCGCCGACATGTCCGACGTCTATAGGGTCGTCTCCACGACCCCGGGACTAGGTTGGCCCGCCGCCGACTTGTCCGACGACTATAGGGTCGTCCCCACGGCCCGGGACTAGGTTGGCCAGCCGCAGACATGTCCGACGACTATAGGGTCGTCCCCACGACCCCGGGACTAGATTGGCCCGCCACCGTCATGTCCGACGACTATAGGGTCGCCCCCACGACCACGGGCCAAAGTTGCCCTGCCGCCGACATGTCCGACGACTATAGGGTCGTCCCCGCGACCACGGGCCAAAGATGCCCTGCCGCCGACATGTCCGACGACTATAGGGTCGTCCCCACGAACCCGGGACTAGGTTGGCCCGCCGCCGACATGTCCGACGTCTATAGGGTCGTCCCCACGGCCCGGGACTAGGTTGGCCAGCCGCAGACATGTCCGACGACTATAGGGTCGTCCCCACGACCCCTGGACTAGATTGGCCCGCCACCGTCATGTCCGACGACTATAGGGTCGTCCCCACTACCCCGGGCCAAAGCTGGCCAGCCGCCAACGTGTCCGACGACTATAGGGTCGTCCCCACGACCCCGGGACTAGGTTGGCCCGCCGCCGACTTGTCCAACGACTATAGGGTCGTCCCCACGACCCCGGGACTAGGTTGGCCCGCCGCCGACTTGTCCGACGACTATAGGGTCGTCTCCACGACCTCGGGACTAGGTTGGCCAGCCGCCGACATGTCCGACGACTATAGGGTCGTCCCCGCGACCACGGGCCAAAGATGCCCTGCCGCCGAAATGTCCGACGACTATAGGGTCGTCCCCACGATCCCGCGACTAGGTTGGCCAGCCGCCGACATGTCCGACGACTATAGGGTCGTCCCCACTACCCCGGGCCAAAGCTGGCCAGCCGCCAACATGTCCGACGACTATAGGGTCGTCCCCACGACCCCGGAACTAGGTTGGCCCGCCGCCGACTTGTCCGACGACTTTAGGGTCGTCTCCACGACCCCGGGACTAGGTTGGCCAGCCGCCGACATGTCCGACGACTATAGGGTCGTCCCCGCGACCACGGGTCAAAGATGCCCTGCCGCCGACATGTCCGACGACTATAGGGTCGTCCCCACTACCCCGGGCCAAAGCTGGCCAGCCGCCAACATGTCCGACGACTATAGGGTCGTCCCCACGACCCCGGGACTAGGTTGGCCCGCCGCCGACTTGTCCGACGACTATAGGGTCGTCCCCACGACCACTGGCCAAAGTTGCCCAGCCGCAGACATGTCCGACGACTATAGGGTCGTCCCCACGACCCCGGGACTAGATTGGCCCGCCACCGTGATGTCCGACGACTATAGGATCGTCTCCACGACCCCGGCACTAGGTTGGCCCGGCGCCTACTTGTCCGACGACTATAGGGTCGTCCCCACGACCACGGGCCAAAGTTGCGCTGCCGCCGACATGTCCGACGACTATAGGGTCGTCCCCACGATCCCGGGACTAGGTTGGCCAGCCGCCGACATGTCCGACGACTATAGGGTCGTCCCCACGCCCCGGGCCAAAGTTGGCCAGCCGCCGACATGTCCGACGACTATAGGGTCGTCCCCACGACCCCGGGGCTAGATTGCCCCGGCACCGTCATTTCCGACGACTATGGGGTCGTCCCCACGACCCCGGGACTAGGTCGGCCCGCCGCCGACTTGTCCGACGACGATAGGGTCGTCCCCACGACTCCGGGACTAGGATGGCCCGCCGCCGACATGTCCGACGTCTATAGGGTCGTCTCCACGACCCCGGGACTAGGTTGGCCCGCCGCCGACTTGTCCGACGACTATAGAGTCGTCCCCACGACCCCGGGACTAGGTTGGCCCGCCGCCGACTAGTCCGACGACTATAGGGTCGTCCCAACGACCCAGGGACTAGATTGGCCCGCCACCGTCATGTCCGACGACTATAGGGTCGTCCCAACGACCCCGGGACTAGATTGGCCCGCCTCCGTCATGTCCGACGTCTATAGGGTCGTCTCCACGACCCCGGGACTAGGTTGGCCCGCCGCCGACTTGTCCAACGACTATAGAGTCGTCCCCACGACCCCGGGACTAGGTTGGCCAGCCGCCGACATGTCCGACGACTATAGGGTCGTCCCCGCGACCACGAGTCAAAGATGCCCAGCCGCCGACATGTCCGACGACTATAGGGTCGTCCCCACGACCCCGGGACTAGGTTGGCCCGCCGCCGACATGTCCGACGTCTATAGGGTCGTCTCCACGACCCCGGGACTAGGTTGGCCCGCCGCCGACTTGTCCGACGACTATAGGGTCGTCCCCACGGCCCGGGACTAGGTTGGCCAGCCGCAGACATGTCCGACGACTATAGGGTCGTCCCCACGACCCCGGGACTAGATTGGCCCGCCACCGTCATGTCCGACGACTATAGGGTCGCCCCCACGACCACGGGCCAAAGTTGCCCTGCCGCCGACATGTCCGACGACTATAGGGTCGTCCCCACGATCCCGGGACTAGGTTGGCCAGCCGCCGACATGTCCGACGACTATAGGGTCGTCCCCACGCCCCGGGCCAAAGTTGGCCAGCCGCCAACATGTCCGACGACTATAGGGTCGTCCCCACGACCCCGGGACTAGATTGGCCCGCCACCGTGATGTCCGACGACTATAGGATCGTCTCCACGACCCCGGCACTAGGTTGGCCCGGCGCCTACTTGTCCGACGACTATAGGGTCGTCCCCACGACCCCGGGACTAGGTTGGCCCGCCGCCGACTTGTCCGACGACTATAGGGTCGTCCCCACGACCACTGGCCAAAGTTGCCCAGCCGCAGACATGTCCGACGACTATAGGGTCGTCCCCACGACCCCGGGACTAGATTGGCCCGCCACCGTGATGTCCGACGACTATAGGATCGTCTCCACGACCCCGGCACTAGGTTGGCCCGGCGCCTACTTGTCCGACGACTATAGGGTCGTCCCCACGACCACGGGCCAAAGTTGCGCTGCCGCCGACATGTCCGACGACTATAGGGTCGTCCCCACGATCCCGGGACTAGGTTGGCCAGCCGCCGGCATGTCCGACGACTATAGGGTCGTCCCCACGCCCCGGGCCAAAGTTGGCCAGCCGCCAACATGTCCGACGACTATAGGGTCGTCCCCACGACCCCGGGGCTAGATTGCCCCGGCACCGTCATTTCCGACGACTATGGGGTCGTCCCCACGACCCCGGGACTAGGTCGGCCCGCCGCCGACTTGTCCGACGACTATAGGGTCGTCCCCACGACCACGGGCCAAAGTTGCCCTGCCGCCGACATGTCCGACGACTATAGGGTCGTCCCCACGACCCCGGGACTAGGTTGGCCCGCCGCCGACTTGTCCGACGACTATAGGGACGTCTCCACGACCCCGGGACTAGGTTGGCCAGTCACCGACATGTCCGACGACTATAGGGTCGTCACCACGACCACAGGCCAAAGTTGCCCAGCCGCCGACATGTCCGACGACTATAGGGTCGTCCCCACGACAACGGGCCAAAGTTGCCCTGCCGCCGACATGTCCGACAACTATAAGGTCGTCCCCACGACGCCGGGACTAGGTTGGCCCGCCGCCGACATGTCCGACGACCATAGGGTCGTCCCCACGACACCGGGGCTAGATTGCCCCGGCACCGTCATGTCCGACGACTATAGGGTCGTCCCCACGACCCCGGGACTAGATTGGCCCGCCACGGTCATGTCCGACGACTATAGGTTCGTCCCTACGACCCTGGGCATACGTTGGCCTGCCGCCGACATATCCGACGACTATAGGGTCGTCCCCACGACCACTGGCCAAAGTTGCCCAGCCGCCGACATGTCCGACGACTATAGGGTCATCCCCACGACCCCGGGACTAGGTTGGCCCGCCGCCGACATGTTCGACGTCTGCAGGGTCGTCCCCTCGACCCCGGGGCTAGATTGCCCCGGCACCGTCACGTCCGACGACTATAGGGTCGCCTCCACGACCCCGGGACTAGGTTGGCCAGTCACCGGCATGTCCGACGACTATAGGGTCGTCTCCACGACCCCGGGACTAGGTTGGCCCGCGGCCGACGTATCCGACGACTATAGGGTCGTCCCCACGACCCCGGGACTAGGTTGGCCAGCCGCCGACATGTCCGACGACTATAGGGTCGTCCCCACGACCCCGGGACTAGGTTGGCCCGCCGCCGACTTGTCCGACGACTATAGGGTCGTCCCCAAGGCCCAGGGACTAGGTTGGCCCGCCGCCGACATGTCCTACGACTATAGGGTCGTCCCCACGACCCCGGGACTAGGTTGGCCCGCCGCCGACTTGTCCGACGACTATAGGATCGTCCCCACGACCCCGGGACTAGGTTGGCCAGTCACCGACATGTCCGACGACTATAGGGTCGTCCCCACGAACACAGGCCAAAGTTGCCCAGCCGTCGACATGTCCGACGACTATAGGGTCGTCCCCACGACCACGGGCCAAAGTTGCCCTGCCGCCGACATGTCCGACGACTATAGGGTCGTCCCCACGACCACGGCCAAAGATGCCCTGCCGCCGACATGTCCGACGACTATAGGGTCGTCCCCACGACCCCGGGGCTAGATTGCCCCGGCACCGTCATGTCCGACGACTATAGGGTCGTCCCCACGACCCCGGGACTAGATTGGCCCGCCACGGTCATGTCCGACGACTATAGGTTCGTCCCTACGACCCTGGGCATACGTTGGCCTGCCGCCGACATGTCCGACGTCTATAGGGTCGTCCCCACGACCCCAGGGCTAGATTGGCCCGCCACGGTCATGTCCGACGACTATAGGTTCGTCCCTACGACCCTGGGCATACGTTGGCCTGCCGCCGACATGTCCGACGACTATAGGGTCGTCCCCACGACCACTGGCCAAAGTTACCCAGCCGCCGACATGTCCGACGACTATAGGGTCGTCCCCACGACCCCGGGACTAGGTTGGCCCGCCGCCGACATGTCCGACGTCTATAGGGTCGTCCCCACGACCCCGGGGCTAGATTGCCCCGGCACCGTCATGTCCGACGACTATAGGGTCGTCCCCACGACCCCGGGACTAGGTTGGCCCGCCGCCGACTTGTCCGACGACTATAGGGTCGTCTCCACGACCCCGGGACTAGGTTGGCCCGCCGCCGACATGTCCGACGACTATAGGGTCGTCCCCACGACCACTGGCCAAAGTTGCCCAGCCGCCGACATGTCCGACGACTATAGGGTCGTCCCCACGACCCCGGGACTAGGTTGGCCCGCCGCCGACATGTCCGACGTCTATAGGGTCGTCCCCACGACCCCGGGGCTAGATTGGCCCGCCACGGTCATGTCCGACGACTATAGGTTCGTCCCTACGACCCTGGGCATACGTTGGCCTGCCGCCGACATGTCCGACGACTATAGGGTCGTCCCCACGACCACTGGCCAAAGTTACCCAGCCGCCGACATGTCCGACGACTATAGGGTCGTCCCCACGACCCCGGGACTAGGTTGGCCCGCCGCCGACATGTCCGACGTCTATAGGGTCGTCCCCACGACCCCGGGGCTAGATTGCCCTGGCACCGTCATGTCCGACGACTATAGGGTCGTCCCCACGACCCCGGGACTAGGTTGGCCCGCCGCCGACTTGTCCGACGACTATAGGGTCGTCTCCACGACCCCGGGACTAGGTTGGCCCGCCGCCGACATGTCCGACGTCTATAGGGTCGTCCCCACGACCCCGGGGCTAGATTGGCCCGCCACGGTCATGTCCGACGACTATAGGTTCGTCCCTACGACCCTGGGCATACGTTGGCCTGCCGCCGACATGTCCGACGACTATAGGGTCGTCCCCACGACCACTGGCCAAAGTTGCCCAGCCGCCGACATGTCCGACGACTATAGGGTCGTCCCCACGACCCCGGGACTAGGTTGGCCCGCCGCCGACTTGTCCGACGACTATAGGATCGTCCCCACGACCCCGGGACTAGGTTGGCCAGTCACCGACATGTCCGACGACTATAGGGTCGTCCCCACGAACACAGGCCAAAGTTGCCCAGCCGCCGACATGTCCGACGACTATAGGGTCGTCCCCACGACCACGGGCCAAAGTTGCCCTGCCGCCGACATGTCCGACGACTATAGGGTCGTCCCCACGACCACGGCCAAAGTTGCCCTGCCGCCGACATGTCCGACGACTATAGGGTCGTCCCCACGACCCCGGGGCTAGATTGCCCCGGCACCGTCATGTCCGACGACTATAGGGTCGTCCCCACGACCCCGGGACTAGATTGGCCCGCCACGGTCATGTCCGACGACTATAGGTTCGTCCCTACGACCCTGGGCATACGTTGGCCTGCCGCCGACATGTCCGACGTCTATAGGGTCGTCCCCACGACCCCAGGGCTAGATTGGCCCGCCACGGTCATGTCCGACGACTATAGGTTCGTCCCTACGACCCTGGGCATACGTTGGCCTGCCGCCGACATGTCCGACGACTATAGGGTCGTCCCCACGACCACTGGCCAAAGTTACCCAGCCGCCGACATGTCCGACGACTATAGGGTCGTCCCCACGACCCCGGGACTAGGTTGGCCCGCCGCCGACATGTCCGACGTCTATAGGGTCGTCCCCACGACCCCGGGGCTAGATTGCCCCGGCACCGCCATGTCCGACGACTATAGGGTCGTCCCCACGACCCCGGGACTAGGTTGGCCCGCCGCCGACTTGTCCGACGACTATAGGGTCGTCTCCACGACCCCGGGACTAGGTTGGCCCGCCGCCGACATGTCCGACGACTATAGGGTCGTCCCCACGACCACTGGCCAAAGTTGCCCAGCCGCCGACATGTCCGACGACTATAGGGTCGTCCCCACGACCCCGGGACTAGGTTGGCCCGCCGCCGACATGTCCGACGTCTATAGGGTCGTCCCCACGACCCCGGGGCTAGATTGGCCCGCCACGGTCATGTCCGACGACTATAGGTTCGTCCCTACGACCCTGGGCATACGTTGGCCTGCCGCCGACATGTCCGACGACTATAGGGTCGTCCCCACGACCACTGGCCAAAGTTACCCAGCCGCCGACATGTCCGACGACTATAGGGTCGTCCCCACGACCCCGGGACTAGGTTGGCCCGCCGCCGACATGTCCGACGTCTATAGGGTCGTCCCCACGACCCCGGGGCTAGATTGCCCTGGCACCGTCATGTCCGACGACTATAGGGTCGTCCCACGACCCCGGGACTAGGTTGGCCCGCCGCCGACTTGTCCGACGACTATAGGGTCGTCTCCACGACCCCGGGACTAGGTTGGCCCGCCGCCGACATGTCCGACGTCTATAGGGTCGTCCCCACGACCCCGGGGCTAGATTGGCCCGCCACGGTCATGTCCGACGACTATAGGTTCGTCCCTACGACCCTGGGCATACGTTGGCCTGCCGCCGACATGTCCGACGACTATAGGGTCGTCCCCACGACCACTGGCCAAAGTTGCCCAGCCGCCGACATGTCCGACGACTATAGGGTCGTCCCCACGACCCCGGGACTAGGTTGGCCCGCCGCCGACATGTCCGACGTCTATAGGGTCGTCCCCACGACCCCGGGGCTAGATTGCCCCGGCACCGTCATGTCCGACGACTATAGGGTCGTCCCCACGACCCCGGGACTAGGTTGGCCCGCCGCCGACTTGTCCGACGACTATAGGGTCGTCTCCACGACCCCGGGACTAGGTTGGCCAGTCACCGACATGTCCGACGGCTATAGGGTCGTCTCCACGACCCCGGGACTAGGTTGGCCAGTCACCGACATGTCCGACGACTATAGGGTCGTCCCCACGACCACGGCCAAAGTTGCCCTGCCGCCGACATGTCCGACGACTATAGGTTCGTCCCAACGACCCCGGACTAGATTGGCCCGCCACCGTCATGTCCGACGACTATAGGTTCGTCCCAACGACCCTGGGCATACGTTGGCCTGCCGCCGACATGTCCGACGACTATAGGGTCGTCCCCACGACCCCGGGTCTAGGTTGGCCCGCCGCCGAATTTTCCGACGACTATAGGGTCGTCCCCACGACCCCGGGAGTAGGTTGGCCCGCCGCCGACTTGTCCGACGACTATAGGGTCGTCCCCACGTCCCTGGGCATACGTTGGCCTGCCGCCGACATGTCCGACGACTATAGGGTCGTCCCCACGACCACTGGCCAAAGTTGCCCAGCCGCCGACATGTCCGACGACTATAGGGTCGTCCCCACGACCCCGGGACTAGGTTGGCCCGCCGCCGACATGTCCGACGTCTATAGGGTCGTCCCCACGACCCCGGGGCTAGATTGGCCCGCCACGGTCATGTCCGACGACTATAGGTTCGTCCCTACGACCCTGGGCATACGTTGGCCTGCCGCCGACATGTCCGACGACTATAGGGTCGTCCCCACGACCACTGGCCAAAGTTACCCAGCCGCCGACATGTCCGACGACTATAGGGTCGTCCCCACGACCCCGGGACTAGGTTGGCCCGCCGCCGACATGTCCGACGTCTATAGGGCCGTCCCCACGACCCCGGGGCTAGATTGCCCTGGCACCGTCATGTCCGACGACTATAGGGTCGTCCCCACGACCCCGGGACTAGGTTGGCCCGCCGCCGACTTGTCCGACGACTATAGGGTCGTCTCCACGACCCCGGGACTAGGTTGGCCCGCCGCCGACATGTCCGACGTCTATAGGGTCGTCCCCACGACCCCGGGGCTAGATTGGCCCGCCACGGTCATGTCCGACGACTATAGGTTCGTCCCTACGACCCTGGGCATACGTTGGCCTGCCGCCGACATGTCCGACGACTATAGGGTCGTCCCCACGACCACTGGCCAAAGTTGCCCAGCCGCCGACATGTCCGACGACTATAGGGTCGTCCCCACGACCCCGGGACTAGGTTGGCCCGCCGCCGACATGTCCGACGTCTATAGGGTCGTCCCCACGACCCCGGGGCTATATTGCCCCGGCACCGTCATGTCCGACGACTATAGGGTCGTCCCCACGACCCCGGGACTAGGTTGGCCCGCCGCCGACTTGTCCGACGACTATAGGGTCGTCTCCACGACCCCGGGACTAGGTTGGCCAGTCACCGACATGTCCGACGACTATAGGGTCGTCTCCACGACCCCGGGACTAGGTTGGCCAGTCACCGACATGTCCGACGACTATAGGGTCGTCCCCACGACCACGGCCAAAGTTGCCCTGCCGCCGACATGTCCGACGATTATAGGTTCGTCCCAACGACCCTGGGCATACGTTGGCCTGCCGCCGACATGTCCGACGACTATAGGGTCGTCCCCACGACCACTGGCCAAAGTTGCCCAGCCGCCGACATGTCCGACGACTATAGGGTCGTCCCCACGACCCCGGGGCTAGATTGGCCCGCCACGGTCATGTCCGACGACTATAGGTTCGTCCCTACGACCCTGGGCATACGTTGGCCTGCCGCCGACATGTCCGACGACTATAGGGTCGTCCCCACGACCACTGGCCAAAGTTGCCCAGCCGCCGACATGTCCGACGACTATAGGGTCGTCCCCACGACCCCGGGACTAGGTTGGCCCACCACCGTCATGTCCGACGACTATGGTGTCGTCCTCACGACCCCGGACTAGATTGGCCCGCCACCGTCATGTCCGACGACTATAGGTTCGTCCCACCGACCCTGGGCATACGTTGGCCTGCCGCCGACATGTCCGACGACTATAGGGTCGTCCCCACGACCCCGGGTCTAGGTTGGCCCGCCGCCGAATTTTCCGACGACTATAGGGTCGTCCCCACGACCCCGGGAGTATGTTGGCCCGCCGCCGACTTGTCCGACGACTATAGGGTCGTCCCCACGACCCCGGGACTAGGTTGGCCTGCCGCCGAAATGTCCGACGACTATACGGTCGTCCCCACGACCACGGGACTAGGTTGGCCCGCCGCCGACTTGTCCGACGACTATAGGGTCGTCCCCACGATCCCGGGACTAGGTTGGCCCGCCGCCGACATGTCCGACGACTATAGGGTCGTCCCCACGCCCCGGGCCAAAGTTGGCCAGCCGCCGACATGTCCAACGACTATAGGGTCGTCCCCACGACCCCGGGGCTAGATTGCCCCGGCACCGTCATGTCCGACGTCTATAGGGTCGTCCCCACGACCCCGGGGCTAGATTGGCCCGCCACGGTCATGTCCGACGACTATAGGTTCGTCCCTACGACCCTGGGCATACGTTGGCCTGCCGCCGACATGTCCGACGACTATAGGGTCGTCCCCACGACCACTGGCCAAAGTTGCCCAGCCGCCGACATGTCCGACGACTATAGGGTCGTCCCCACGACCCCGGGACTAGGTTGGCCAGCCGCCGACATGTCCGACGTCTATAGGGTCGTCCCCACGACCCCGGGGCTAGATTGCCCCGGCACCGTCATGTCCGACGACTATAGGGTCGTCCCCACGACCCCGGGACTAGGTTGGCCCGCCGCCGACATGTCCGACGTCTATAGGGTCGTCCCCACGATCCCGGGGCTAGATTGGCCCGCCACCGTCATGTCCGACGACTATGGGGTCGTCCTCACGACCCCGGGACTAGATTGGCCCGCCACCGTCATGTCCGACGACTATAGGTTCGTCCCAACGACCCTGAGCATACGTTGGCCTGCCGCCGACTTGTCCGACAACTATAGGGTCGTCCCCACGAACCCGGGAATAGGTTGGCCAGTCACCGACATGTCCGACGAATATAGGGTCGTCCCCACGACCACGGGTCAAAGTTGCCCTGCCGCCGACATGTCCGACGACTATAGGGTCGTCCCCACGACCACGGCCAAAGTTGCCCTGCCGCCGACATGTCCGACGATTATAGGGTCGTCCCCACTACCCCGGGACTATATTGGCCCGCCACCGTCATGTCCGACGACTATAGGGTCGTCCCCACGACCCCGGGACTAGATTGGCCCGCCACCGTCATGTCCGACGACTATACGGTCGTCCCCACGACCCCGGCACTAGGTTGGCCCGCCGCCGACTTGTCCGACGACTATAGGGTCGCCTCCACGACCCCGGGACTAGGTTGGCCAGTCACCGGCATGTCCCAAGAATATAGGGTCGTCTCCACGACCCCGGGACTATGTTGGCCCGCCGCCGACGTGTCCGACGACTATAGGGTCGTCCCCACGACCCCGGGACTAGGTTGGCCAGCCGCCGACATGTCCTACGACTATAGGGTCGTCCCCACGACCCCGGGACTAGGTTGGCCCGCCGCCGACTTGTCCGACGACTATAGGGTCGTCCCCACGACCCCGGGACTAGGTTGGCCAGTCACCGACATGTCCGACGACTATAGGGTCGTCCCCACGACCACAGGCCAAAGTTGCCCAGCCGCCGACATGTCCGACCACTATAGGGTCGTCCCCACGACCCCGGGGCTAGATTGCCCCGGCACCGTCATGTCCGACGACTATACGGTCGTCCCCACGACCCCGGGACTAGGTTGGCCCGCCGCCGACTTGTCCGACGACTATAGGGTCGTCCCCACGACCACTGGCCAAAGTTGCCCAGCCGCAGACATGTCCGACGACTATAGGGTCGTCCCCACGACCCCGGGACTAGGTTGGCCCGCCGCCGACATGTCCGACGTCTATAGGGCCGTCCCCACGACCCCGGGGCTAGATTGCCCCGGCACCGTCATGTCCGACGACTATAGGGTCGTCCCCACGACCCCGGGACTAGGTTGGCCCGCCGCCGACTTGTCCGACGACTATAGGGTCGTCTCCACGACCCCGGGACTAGGTTGGCCAGTCACCGACATGTCCGACGACTATAGGGTCGTCTCCACGACCCCGGGACTAGGTTGGCCAGTCACCGACATGTCCGACGACTATAGGGTCGTCCCCACGACCACGGGCCAAAGTTGCCCTGCCGCCGACATGTCCGACGACTATAGGGTCGTCCCCACGATCCCGGGACTAGGTTGGCCCGCCGCCGACATGTCCGACGACTATAGGGTCGTCCCCACGCCCCGGGACAAAGTTGGCCAGCCGCCGACATGTCCAACGACTATAGGGTCGTCCCCACGACCCCGGGGCTAGATTGCCCCGGCACCGTCATGTCCGACGACTATAGGGTCGTCCCCACGACCCCGGGACTAGATTGGCCCGCCACGGTCATGTCCGACGACTATAGGTTCGTCCCTACGTCCCTGGGCATACGTTGGCCTGCCGCCGACATGTCCGACGACTATAGGGTCGTCCCCACGACCACTGGCCAAAGTTGCCCAGCCGCCGACATGTCCGACGACTATAGGGTCGTCCCCACGACCCCGGGACTAGGTTGGCCCGCCGCCGACATGTCCGACGTCTATAGGGTCGTCCCCACGACCCCGGGGCTAGATTGGCCCGCCACGGTCACGTCCGACGACTATAGGTTCGTCCCTACGACCCTGGGCATACGTTGGCCTGCCGCCGACATGTCCGACGACTATAGGGTCGTCCCCACGACCACTGGCCAAAGTTGCCCAGCCGCCGACATGTCCGACGACTATAGGGTCGTCCCCACGACACCGGGACTAGGTTGGCCCGCCGCCGACATGTCCGACGTCTATAGGGTCGTCCCCACGACCCCGGGGCTAGATTGCCCCGGCACCGTCATGTCCGACGACTATAGGGTCGTCCCCACGACCCCGGGACTAGGTTGGCCCGCCGCCGACTTGTCCGACGACTATAGGGTCGTCTCTACGACCCCGGGACTAGGTTGGCCGGTCACCGACATGTCCGACGACTATAGGGTCGTCTCCACGACCCCGGGACTAGGTTGGCCAGTCACCGACATGTCCGACATAGGGTCGTCCCCACGACCACGGCCAAAGTTGCCCTGCCGCCGACATGTCCGACGACTATAGGGTCGTCCCCACGACCCCGGGACTAGGTTGGCCCACCACCATCATGTCCGACGACTATGGGGTCGTCCTCACGACCCCGGGACTAGATTGGCCCGCCACCGTCATGTCCGACGACTATGGGGTCGTCCTAACGACCCCGGGACTAGATTGGCCCGCCACCGTCATGTCCGACGACTATAGGTTCGTCCCAACGACCCTGAGCATACGTTGGCCTGCCGCCGACTTGTCCGACGACTATAGGGTCGTCCCCACGAACCCGGGAATAGGTTGGCCAGTCACCGACATGTCCGACGACTATAGGGTCGTCCCCACGACCACGGCCAAAGTTGCCCTGCCGCCGAAATGTCCGACGACTATAGGGTCGCCCCCACGACCCCGGGACTAGGTTGGCCAACCACCATCATGTCCGACGACTATGGGGTCGTCCTCACGACCCCGGGACTAGATTGGCCCGCCACCGTCATGTCCGACGACTATAGGGTCGTCCCCACGACCCCGGGACTAGGTTGGCCCACCACCGTCATGTCCGACGACTATGGGGTCGTCCTCACGACCCCGGGACTAGATTGGCCCGCCACCGTCATGTCCGACGACTATAGGTTCGTCCCAACGACCCTGAGCATACGTTGGCCTGCCGCCGACTTGTCCGACGACTATAGGGTCGTCCCCACGACCCCGGGACTAGGTTGGCCAGCCGCCGACATGTCCGACGACTATAGGGTCGTCCCCACGACCACAGGCCAAAGTTGCCCAGCCGCCGACATGTCCGACGACTATAGGGTCGTCCCCACGACCACGGGCCAAAGTTGCCGTGCCGCCGACATATCCGACGACTATAGGGTCGTCCCCACGACCCCGGGACTAGGTTGGCCCGCCGCCGACATGTCCGACGACTATAGGGTCGTCCCCACGCCCCGGTCCAAAGTTGGCCAGCCGCCGACATGTCCGACGACTATAGGGTCGTCCCCACGACCCCGGGACTAGGTTGGCCCACCACCGTCATTTCCGACGACTATAGGGTCGTCCCCACGACCACTGGCCAAAGTTGCCCAGCCGCAGACATGTCCGACGACTATAGGGTCGTCCCCACGACCCCGGGACTAGGTTGGCCCGCCGCCGACATGTCCGACGTCTATAGGGCCGTCCCCACGACCCCGGGGCTAGATTGCCCCGGCACCGTCATGTCCGACGACTATAGGGTCGTCCCCACGACCCCGGGACTAGGTTGGCCCGCCGCCGACTTGTCCGACGACTATAGGGTCGTCTCCACGACCCCGGGACTAGGTTGGCCAGTCACCGACATGTCCGACGACTATAGGGTCGTCTCCACGACCCCGGGACTAGGTTGGCCAGTCACCGACATGTCCGACGACTATAGGGTCGTCCCCACGACCACGGGCCAAAGTTGCCCTGCCGCCGACATGTCCGACGACTATAGGGTCGTCCCCACGATCCCGGGACTAGGTTGGCCCGCCGCCGACATGTCCGACGACTATAGGGTCGTCCCCACGCCCCGGGACAAAGTTGGCCAGCCGCCGACATGTCCAACGACTATAGGGTCGTCCCCACGACCCCGGGGCTAGATTGCCCCGGCACCGTCATGTCCGACGACTATAGGGTCGTCCCCACGACCCCGGGACTAGATTGGCCCGCCACGGTCATGTCCGACGACTATAGGTTCGTCCCTACGTCCCTGGGCATACGTTGGCCTGCCGCCGACATGTCCGACGACTATAGGGTCGTCCCCACGACCACTGGCCAAAGTTGCCCAGCCGCCGACATGTCCGACGACTATAGGGTCGTCCCCACGACCCCGGGACTAGGTTGGCCCGCCGCCGACATGTCCGACGTCTATAGGGTCGTCCCCACGACCCCGGGGCTAGATTGGCCCGCCACGGTCACGTCCGACGACTATAGGTTCGTCCCTACGACCCTGGGCATACGTTGGCCTGCCGCCGACATGTCCGACGACTATAGGGTCGTCCCCACGACCACTGGCCAAAGTTGCCCAGCCGCCGACATGTCCGACGACTATAGGGTCGTCCCCACGACACCGGGACTAGGTTGGCCCGCCGCCGACATGTCCGACGTCTATAGGGTCGTCCCCACGACCCCGGGGCTAGATTGCCCCGGCACCGTCATGTCCGACGACTATAGGGTCGTCCCCACGACCCCGGGACTAGGTTGGCCCGCCGCCGACTTGTCCGACGACTATAGGGTCGTCTCTACGACCCCGGGACTAGGTTGGCCGGTCACCGACATGTCCGACGACTATAGGGTCGTCTCCACGACCCCGGGACTAGGTTGGCCAGTCACCGACATGTCCGACATAGGGTCGTCCCCACGACCACGGCCAAAGTTGCCCTGCCGCCGACATGTCCGACGACTATAGGGTCGTCCCCACGACCCCGGGACTAGGTTGGCCCACCACCATCATGTCCGACGACTATGGGGTCGTCCTCACGACCCCGGGACTAGATTGGCCCGCCACCGTCATGTCCGACGACTATGGGGTCGTCCTAACGACCCCGGGACTAGATTGGCCCGCCACCGTCATGTCCGACGACTATAGGTTCGTCCCAACGACCCTGAGCATACGTTGGCCTGCCGCCGACTTGTCCGACGACTATAGGGTCGTCCCCACGAACCCGGGAATAGGTTGGCCAGTCACCGACATGTCCGACGACTATAGGGTCGTCCCCACGACCACGGCCAAAGTTGCCCTGCCGCCGAAATGTCCGACGACTATAGGGTCGCCCCCACGACCCCGGGACTAGGTTGGCCAACCACCATCATGTCCGACGACTATGGGGTCGTCCTCACGACCCCGGGACTAGATTGGCCCGCCACCGTCATGTCCGACGACTATAGGGTCGTCCCCACGACCCCGGGACTAGGTTGGCCCACCACCGTCATGTCCGACGACTATGGGGTCGTCCTCACGACCCCGGGACTAGATTGGCCCGCCACCGTCATGTCCGACGACTATAGGTTCGTCCCAACGACCCTGAGCATACGTTGGCCTGCCGCCGACTTGTCCGACGACTATAGGGTCGTCCCCACGACCCCGGGACTAGGTTGGCCAGCCGCCGACATGTCCGACGACTATAGGGTCGTCCCCACGACCACAGGCCAAAGTTGCCCAGCCGCCGACATGTCCGACGACTATAGGGTCGTCCCCACGACCACGGGCCAAAGTTGCCGTGCCGCCGACATATCCGACGACTATAGGGTCGTCCCCACGACCCCGGGACTAGGTTGGCCCGCCGCCGACATGTCCGACGACTATAGGGTCGTCCCCACGCCCCGGTCCAAAGTTGGCCAGCCGCCGACATGTCCGACGACTATAGGGTCGTCCCCACGACCCCGGGACTAGGTTGGCCCACCACCGTCATTTCCGACGACTATAGGGTCGTCCCCACGACCACTGGCCAAAGTTGCCCAGCCGCAGACATGTCCGACGACTATAGGGTCGTCCCCACGACCCCGGGACTAGGTTGGCCCGCCGCCGACATGTCCGACGTCTATAGGGCCGTCCCCACGACCCCGGGGCTAGATTGCCCCGGCACCGTCATGTCCGACGACTATAGGGTCGTCCCCACGACCCCGGGACTAGGTTGGCCCGCCGCCGACTTGTCCGACGACTATAGGGTCGTCTCCACGACCCCGGGACTAGGTTGGCCAGTCACCGACATGTCCGACGACTATAGGGTCGTCTCCACGACCCCGGGACTAGGTTGGCCAGTCACCGACATGTCCGACGACTATAGGGTCGTCCCCACGACCACGGGCCAAAGTTGCCCTGCCGCCGACATGTCCGACGACTATAGGGTCGTCCCCACGATCCCGGGACTAGGTTGGCCCGCCGCCGACATGTCCGACGACTATAGGGTCGTCCCCACGCCCCGGGACAAAGTTGGCCAGCCGCCGACATGTCCAACGACTATAGGGTCGTCCCCACGACCCCGGGGCTAGATTGCCCCGGCACCGTCATGTCCGACGACTATAGGGTCGTCCCCACGACCCCGGGACTAGATTGGCCCGCCACGGTCATGTCCGACGACTATAGGTTCGTCCCTACGTCCCTGGGCATACGTTGGCCTGCCGCCGACATGTCCGACGACTATAGGGTCGTCCCCACGACCACTGGCCAAAGTTGCCCAGCCGCCGACATGTCCGACGACTATAGGGTCGTCCCCACGACCCCGGGACTAGGTTGGCCCGCCGCCGACATGTCCGACGTCTATAGGGTCGTCCCCACGACCCCGGGGCTAGATTGGCCCGCCACGGTCACGTCCGACGACTATAGGTTCGTCCCTACGACCCTGGGCATACGTTGGCCTGCCGCCGACATGTCCGACGACTATAGGGTCGTCCCCACGACCACTGGCCAAAGTTGCCCAGCCGCCGACATGTCCGACGACTATAGGGTCGTCCCCACGACCCCGGGACTAGGTTGGCCCGCCGCCGACATGTCCGACGTCTATAGGGTCGTCCCCACGACCCCGGGGCTAGATTGCCCCGGCACCGTCATGTCCGACGACTATAGGGTCGTCCCCACGACCCCGGGACTAGGTTGGCCCGCCGCCGACTTGTCCGACGACTATAGGGTCGTCTCTACGACCCCGGGACTAGGTTGGCCGGTCACCGACATGTCCGACGACTATAGGGTCGTCTCCACGACCCCGGGACTAGGTTGGCCAGTTACCGACATGTCCGACATAGGGTCGTCCCCACGACCACGGCCAAAGTTGCCCTGCCGCCGACATGTCCGACGACTATAGGGTCGTCCCCACGACCCCGGGACTAGGTTGGCCCACCACCATCATGTCCGACGACTATGGGGTCGTCCTCACGACCCCGGGACTAGATTGGCCCGCCACCGTCATGTCCGACGACTATAGGTTCGTCCCAACGACCCTGAGCATACGTTGGCCTGCCGCCGACTTGTCCGACGACTATAGTGTCGTCCCCACGAACCCGGGAATAGGTTGGCCAGTCACCGACATGTCCGACGAATATAGGGTCGTCCCCACGACCACGGGCCAAAGTTGCCCTGCCGCCGACATGTCCGACGACTATAGGGTCGTCCCCACGACCACGGCCAAAGTTGCCCTGCCGCCGACATGTCCGACGACTATAGGGTCGTCCCCACGACCCCGGGACTAGGTTGGCCCACCACCATCATGTCCGACGACTATGGGGTCGTCCTCACGACCCCGGGACTAGATTGGCCGGCCACCGTCATGTCCGACGACTATAGGTTCGTCCCAACGACCCTGAGCATACGTTGGCCTGCCGCCGACTTGTCCGACGACTATAGGGTCGTCCCCACGAACCCGGGAATAGGTTGGCCAGTCACCGACATGTCCGACGAATATAGGGTCGTCCCCACGACCACGGGCCAAAGTTGCCCTGCCGCCGACATGTCCGACGACTATAGGGTCGTCCCCACGACCACGGCCAAAGTTGCCCTGCCGCCGACATGTCCGACGACTATAGGGTCGTCCCCACGACCCCGGGACTAGGTTGGCCCACCACCATCATGTCCGACGACTATGGGGTCGTCCTCACGACCCCGGGACTAGATTGGCCCGCCACCGTCATGTCCGACGACTATAGGGTCGTCCTCACGACCCCGGGACTAGATTGGCCCGCCACCGTCATGTCCGACGACTATAGGGTCGTCCCCACGACCCCGGGACTAGATTGGCCCGCCACCGTCATGTCCGACGACTATACGGTCGTCCCCACGACCCCGGCACTAGGTTGGCCCGCCGCCGACTTGTCCGACGACTATAGGGTCGTCCCCACGACCCCGGGACTAGGGTGGCCAGTCACCGACATGTCCGACGACTATAGGGTCGTCCCCACGACCACAGGCCAAAGTTGCCCAGCCGCCGACATGTCCGACGACTATAGGGTCGTCCCCACGACCACGGGCCAAAGTTGCCGTGCCGCCGACATATCCGACGACTATAGGGTCGTCCCCACGACCCCGGGACTAGGTTGGCCCGCCGCCGACATGTCCGACGACTATAGGGTCGTCCCCACGCCCCGGTCCAAAGTTGGCCAGCCGCCGACATGTCCGACGACTATAGGGTCGTCCCCACGACCCCGGGACTAGGTTGGCCCACCACCGTCATTTCCGACGACTATGGGGTCGTCCTAACGACCCCGGGACTAGATTGGCCCGCCACCGTCATGTCCGACGACTATAGGTTCGTCCCAACGACCCTGAGCATACGTTGGCCTGCCGCCGACTTGTCCGACGACTATAGGGTCGTCCCCACGAACCCGGGAATAGGTTGGCCAGTCACCGACATGCCCGACGACTATAGGGTCGTCCCCACGACCACGGCCAAAGTTGCCCTGCCGCCGAAATGTCCGACGACTATAGGGTCGCCCCCACGACCCCGGGACTAGGTTGGCCAACCACCATCATGTCCGACGACTATGGGGTCGTCCTCACGACCCCGGGACTAGATTGGCCCGCCACCGTCATGTCCGACGACTATAGGGTCGTCCCCACGACCCCGGGACTAGGTTGGCCCACCACCGTCATGTCCGACGACTATGGGGTCGTCCTCACGACCCCGGGACTAGATTGGCCCGCCACCGTCATGTCCGACGACTATAGGTTCGTCCCAACGACCCTGAGCATACGTTGGCCTGCCGCCGACTTGTCCGACGACTATAGGGTCGTCCCCACGACCCCGGGACTAGGTTGGCCAGCCGCCGACATGTCCGACGACTATAGGGTCGTCCCCACGACCCCGGGAGTAGGTTGGCCCGCCGCCGTCTTGTCCGACGACTATAGGGTCGTCCCCAAGGCCCAGGGACTAGGTTGGCCCGCCGCCGACATGTCCTACGACTATAGGGTCGTCCACACGACCCCGGGACTAGGTTGGCCCGCCGCCGACTTGTCCGACGACTATAGGGTCGTCCCCACGACCCCGGGACTAGGTTGGCCAGTCACCGACATGTCCGACGACTATAGGGTCGTCCCCACGCCCCGGGACAAAGTTGGCCAGCCGCCGACATGTCCAACGACTATAGGGTCGTCCCCACGACCCCGGGGCTAGATTGCCCCGGCACCGTCATGTCCGACGACTATAGGGTCGTCCCCACGACCCCGGGACTAGATTGGCCCGCCACGGTCATGTCCGACGACTATAGGTTCGTCCCTACGACCCTGGGCATACGTTGGCCTGCCGCCGACATGTCCGACGACTATAGGGTCGTCCCCACGACCACTGGCCAAAGTTGCCCAGCCGCCGACATGTCCGACGACTATAGGGTCGTCCCCACGACCACTGGCCAAAGTTGCCCAGCCGCCGACATGTCCGACGACTATAGGGTCGTCCCCACGACCCCGGGACTAGGTTGGCCCGCCGCCGACATGTCCGACGTCTATAGGGTCGTCCCCACGACCCCGGGGCTAGATTGCCCCGGCACCGTCATGTCCGACGACTATAGGGTCGTCCCCACGACCCCGGGACTAGGTTGGCCCGCCGCCGACTTGTCCGACGACTATAGGGTCGTCTCCACGACCCCGGGACCAGGTTGGCCGGTCACCGACATGTCCGACGACTATAGGGTCGTCTCCACGACCCCGGGACTAGGTTGGCCAGTCACCGACATGTCCGACATAGGGTCGTCCCCACGACCACGGCCAAAGTTGCCCTGCCGCCGACATGTCCGACGACTATAGGGTCGTCCCCACGACCCCGGGACTAGGTTGGCCCACCACCGTCATGTCCGACGACTATGGGGTCGTCCTCACGACCCCGGGACTAGATTGGCCCGCCACCGTCATGTCCGACGGCTATAGGTTCGTCCCAACGACCCTGAGCATACGTTGGCCTGCCGCCGACTTGTCCGACGACTATAGGGTCGTCCCCACGAACCCGGGAATAGGTTGGCCAGTCACCGACATGTCCGACGAATATAGGGTCGTCCCCACGACCACGGGCCAAAGTTGCCCTGCCGCCGACATGTCCGACGACTATAGGGTCGTCCCCACGACCCCGGGACTTGGTTGGCCCACCACCATCATGTCCGACGACTATGGGGTCGTCCTCACGACCCCGGGACTAGATTGGCCGGCCACCGTCATGTCCGACGACTATAGGTTCGTCCCAACGACCCTGAGCATACGTTGGCCTGCCGCCGACTTGTCCGACGACTATAGGGTCGTCCCCACGAACCCGGGAATAGGTTGGCCAGTCACCGACATGTCCGACGAATATAGGGTCGTCCCCACGACCACGGGCCAAAGTTGCCCTGCCGCCGACATGTCCGACGACTATAGGGTCGTCCCCACGACCACGGCCAAAGTTGCCCTGCCGCCGACATGTCCGACGACTATAGGGTCGTCCCCACGACCCCGGGACTAGGTTGGCCCACCACCATCATGTCCGACGACTATGGGGTCGTCCTCACGACCCCGGGACTAGATTGGCCCGCCACCGTCATGTCCGACGACTATAGGGTCGTCCCCACGACCCCGGGACTAGATTGGCCCGCCACCGTCATGTCCGACGACTATACGGTCGTCCCCACGACCCCGGCACTAGGTTGGCCCGCCGCCGACTTGTCCGACGACTATAGGGTCGTCCCCACGACCCCGGGACTAGGTTGGCCAGCCGCCGACATGTCCGACGACTATAGGGTCGTCCCCACGACCCCGGGACTAGGTTGGCCCGCCGCCGACTTGTCCGACGACTATAGGGTCGTCTCCACGACCCCGGGACTAGGTTGGCCAGTCACCGACATGTCCGACGACTATAGGGTCGTCACCACGACCACAGGCCAAAGTTGCCCAGCCGCCGACATGTCCGACGACTATAGGGTCGTCCCCACGACAACGGGCCAAAGTTGCCCTGCCGCCGACATGTCCGACAACTATAAGGTCGTCCCCACGACGCCGGGACTAGGTTGGCCCGCCGCCGACATGTCCGACGACCATAGGGTCGTCCCCACGACACCGGGGCTAGATTGCCCCGGCACCGTCATGTCCGACGACTATAGGGTCGTCCCCACGACCCCAGGACTAGATTGGCCCGCCACGGTCATGTCCGACGACTATAGGTTCGTCCCTACGACCCTGGGCATACGTTGGCCTGCCGCCGACATATCCGACGACTATAGGGTCGTCCCCACGACCACTGGCCAAAGTTGCCCAGCTGCCGACATGTCCGACAACTATAGGGTCGTCCCCACGACCCCGGGACTAGGTTGGCCCGCCGCCGACATGTTCGACGTCTGCAGGGTCGTCCCCTCGACCCCGGGGCAAGATTGCCCCGGCACCGTCACGTCCGACGACTATAGGGTCGCCTCCACGACCCCGGGACTAGGTTGGCCAGTCACCGGCATGTCCGACGACTATAGGGTCGTCTCCACGACCCCGGGACTAGGTTGGCCCGCGGCCGACGTATCCGACGACTATAGGGTCGTCCCCACGACCCCGGGACTAGGTTGGCCAGCCGCCGACATGTCCGACGACTATAGGGTCGTCCCCACGACCCCGGGACTAGGTTGCCCCGCCGCCGACTTGTCCGACGACTATAGGGTCGTCCCCAAGGCCCAGGGACTAGGTTGGCCCGCCGCCGACATGTCCTACGACTATAGGGTCGTCCCCACGACCCCGGGACTAGGTTGGCCCGCCGCCGACTTGTCCGACGACTATAGGGTCGTCCCCACGACCCCGGGACTAGGTTGGCCAGCCGCCGACATGTCCGACGACTATAGGGTCGTCCCCACGACCCCGGGACTAGGTTGCCCCGCCGCCGACTTGTCCGACGACTATAGGGTCGTCCCCAAGGCCCAGGGACTAGGTTGGCCCGCCGCCGACATGTCCTACGACTATAGGGTCGTCCCCACGACCCCGGGACTAGGTTGGCCCGCCGCCGACTTGTCCGACGACTATAGGGTCGTCCCCACGACCCCGGGACTAGGTTGGCCAGTCACCGACATGTCCGACGACTATAGGGTCGTCCCCACGAACACAGGCCAAAGTTGCCCAGCCGCCGACATGTCCGACGACTATAGGGTCGTCTCCACGACCCCGGGACTAGGTTGGCCCGCCGCCGACATGTCCGACGTCTATAGGGTCGTCCCCACGACCCCGGGGCTAGATTGCCCCGGCACCGTCATGTCCGACGACTATAGGGTCGTCCCCACGACCCCGGGACTAGGTTGGCCCGCCGCCGACTTGTCCGACGACTATAGGGTCGTCTCCACGACCCCGGGACTAGATTGGCCAGTCACCGACATGTCCGACGACTATAGGGTCGTCTCCACGACCCCGGGACTAGGTTGGCCAGTCACCGACATGTCCGACGACTATAGGGTCGTCCCCACGACCACGGCCAAAGTTGCCCGGCCGCCGACATGTCCGACGACTATAGGGTCGTCCCCACGACCCCGGGACTAGGTTGGCCCACCACCGTCATGTGCGACGACTATGGTGTCGTCCTCACGACCCCGGACTAGATTGGCCCGCCACCGTCATGTCCGACGACTATAGGTTCGTCCCAACGACCCTGGGCATACGTTGGCCTGCCGCCGACATGTCCGACGACTATAGGGTCGTCCCAACGACCCCGGGTCTAGGTTGGCCCGCCGCCGAATTTTCCGACGACTATAGGGTCGTCCCCACGACCCCGGGAGTAGGTTGGCCCGCCGCCGACTTGTCCGACGACTATAGGGTCGTCCCCACGACCCCGGGACTAGGTTGGCCTGCCGCCGAAATGTCCGACGACTATACGGTCGTCCCCACGACCACGGGGCTAGATTGCCCCGGCACCGTCATGTCCGACGACTATAGGGTCGTCCCCACGACCCCGGGACTAGATTGGCCCGCCACGGTCATGTCCGACGACTATAGGGTCGTCCCCACGACCACTGGCCAATGTTACCCAGCCGCCGACATGTCCGACGACTATAGGGTCGTCCCCACGACCCCGGGACTAGGTTGGCCCACCACCGTCATGTCCGACGACTATGGGGTCGTCCTCACGACCCCGGGACTAGATTGGCCCGCCACCGTCATGTCCGACGACTATAGGTTCGTCCCAACGACCCTGAGCATACGTTGGCCTGCCGCCGACTTGTCCGACGACTATAGGGTCGTCCCCACGACCCCGGGAGTAGGTTGGCCCGCCGCCGTCTTGTCCGACGACTATAGGGTCGTCCCCAAGGCCCAGGGACTAGGTTGGCCCGCCGCCGACATGTCCTACGACTATAGGGTCGTCCACACGACCCCGGGACTAGGTTGGCCCGCCGCCGACTTGTCCGACGACTATAGGGTCGTCCCCACGACCCCGGGACTAGGTTGGCCAGTCACCGACATGTCCGACGACTATAGGGTCGTCCCCACGCCCCGGGACAAAGTTGGCCAGCCGCCGACATGTCCAACGACTATAGGGTCGTCCCCACGACCCCGGGGCTAGATTGCCCCGGCACCGTCATGTCCGACGACTATAGGGTCGTCTCCACGACCCCGGGACTAGATTGGCCCGCCACGGTCATGTCCGACGACTATAGGTTCGTCCCTACGACCCTGGGCATACGTTGGCCTGCCGCCGACATGTCCGACGACTATAGGGTCGTCCCCACGACCACTGGCCAAAGTTGCCCAGCCGCCGACATGTCCGACGACTATAGGGTCGTCCCCACGACCACTGGCCAAAGTTGCCCAGCCGCCGACATGTCCGACGACTATAGGGTCGTCCCCACGACCCCGGGACTAGGTTGGCCCGCCGCCGACATGTCCGACGTCTATAGGGTCGTCCCCACGACCCCGGGGCTAGATTGCCCCGGCACCGTCATGTCCGACGACTATAGGGTCGTCCCCACGACCCCGGGACTAGGTTGGCCCGCCGCCGACTTGTCCGACGACTATAGGGTCGTCTCCACGACCCCGGGACCAGGTTGGCCGGTCACCGACATGTCCGACGACTATAGGGTCGTCTCCACGACCCCGGGACTAGGTTGGCCAGTCACCGACATGTCCGACATAGGGTCGTCCCCACGACCACGGCCAAAGTTGCCCTGCCGCCGACATGTCCGACGACTATAGGGTCGTCCCCACGACCCCGGGACTAGGTTGGCCCACCACCATCATGTCCGACGACTATGGGGTCGTCCTCACGACCCCGGGACTAGATTGGCCCGCCACCGTCATGTCCGACGGCTATAGGTTCGTCCCAACGACCCTGAGCATACGTTGGCCTGCCGCCGACTTGTCCGACGACTATAGGGTCGTCCCCACGAACCCGGGAATAGGTTGGCCAGTCACCGACATGTCCGACGAATATAGGGTCGTCCCCACGACCACGGGCCAAAGTTGCCCTGCCGCCGACATGTCCGACGACTATAGGGTCGTCCCCACGACCCCGGGACTTGGTTGGCCCACCACCATCATGTCCGACGACTATGGGGTCGTCCTCACGACCCCGGGACTAGATTGGCCGGCCGCCGTCATGTCCGACGACTATAGGTTCGTCCCAACGACCCTGAGCATACGTTGGCCTGCCGCCGACTTGTCCGACGACTATAGGGTCGTCCCCACGAACCCGGGAATAGGTTGGCCAGTCACCGACATGTCCGACGAATATAGGGTCGTCCCCACGACCACGGGCCAAAGTTGCCCTGCCGCCGACATGTCCGACGACTATAGGGTCGTCCCCACGACCACGGCCAAAGTTGCCCTGCCGCCGACATGTCCGACGACTATAGGGTCGTCCCCACGACCCCGGGACTAGGTTGGCCCACCACCATCATGTCCGACGACTATGGGGTCGTCCTCACGACCCCGGGACTAGATTGGCCGGCCACCGTCATGTCCGACGACTATAGGGTCGTCCCCACGACCCCGGGACTAGATTGGCCCGCCACCGTCATGTCCGACGACTATACGGTCGTCCCCACGACCTCGGCACTAGGTTGGCCCGCCGCCGACTTGTCCGACGACTATAGGGTCGTCCCCACGACCCCGGGACTAGGTTGGCCAGCCGCCGACATGTCCGACGACTATAGGGTCGTCCCCACGACCCCGGGACTAGGTTGGCCCGCCGCCGACTTGTCCGACGACTATAGGGTCGTCTCCACGACCCCGGGACTAGGTTGGCCAGTCACCGACATGTCCGACGACCATAGGGTCGTCCCCACGACACCGGGGCTAGATTGCCCCGGCACCGTCATGTCCGACGACTATAGGGTCGTCCCCACGACAACGGGCCAAAGTTGCCCTGCCGCCGACATGTCCGACAACTATAAGGTCGTCCCCACGACGCCGGGACTAGGTTGGCCCGCCGCCGACATGTCCGACGACCATAGGGTCGTCCCCACGACACCGGGGCTAGATTGCCCCGGCACCGTCATGTCCGACGACTATAGGGTCGTCCCCACGACCCCGGGACTAGATTGGCCCGCCACGGTCATGTCCGACGACTATAGGTTCGTCCCTACGACCCTGGGCATACGTTGGCCTGCCGCCGACATATCCGACGACTATAGGGTCGTCCCCACGACCACTGGCCAAAGTTGCCCAGCCGCCGACATGTCCGACGACTATAGGGTCGTCCCCACGACCCCGGGACTAGGTTGGCCCGCCGCCGACATGTTCGACGTCTGCAGGGTCGTCCCCTCGACCCCGGGGCAAGATTGCCCCGGCACCGTCACGTCCGACGACTATAGGGTCGCCTCCACGACCCCGGGACTAGGTTGGCCAGTCACCGGCATGTCCGACGACTATAGGGTCGTCTCCACGACCCCGGGACTAGGTTGGCCCGCGGCCGACGTATCCGACGACTATAGGGTCGTCCCCACGACCCCGGGACTAGGTTGGCCAGCCGCCGACATGTCCGACGACTATAGGGTCGTCCCCACGACCCCGGGACTAGGTTGCCCCGCCGCCGACTTGTCCGACGACTATAGGGTCGTCCCCAAGGCCCAGGGACTAGGTTGGCCCGCCGCCGACATGTCCTACGACTATAGGGTCGTCCCCACGACCCCGGGACTAGGTTGGCCCGCCGCCGACTTGTCCGACGACTATAGGGTCGTCCCCACGACCCCGGGACTAGGTTGGCCAGCCGCCGACATGTCCGACGACTATAGGGTCGTCCCCACGACCCCGGGACTAGGTTGCCCCGCCGCCGACTTGTCCGACGACTATAGGGTCGTCCCCAAGGCCCAGGGACTAGGTTGGCCCGCCGCCGACATGTCCTACGACTATAGGGTCGTCCCCACGACCCCGGGACTAGGTTGGCCCGCCGCCGACTTGTCCGACGACTATAGGGTCGTCCCCACGACCCCGGGACTAGGTTGGCCAGTCACCGACATGTCCGACGACTATAGGGTCGTCCCCACGAACACAGGCCAAAGTTGCCCAGCCGCCGACATGTCCGACGACTATAGGGTCGTCTCCACGACCCCGGGACTAGGTTGGCCCGCCGCCGACATGTCCGACGTCTATAGGGTCGTCCCCACGACCCCGGGGCTAGATTGGCCCGCCACGGTCATGTCCGACGACTATAGGTTCGTCCCTACGACCCTGGGCATACGTGGGCTGCCGCCGACATGTCCGACGACTATAGGGTCGTCCCCACGACCACTGGCCAAAGTTGCCCAGCCGCCGACATGTCCGAAGACTATAGGATCGTCCCCACGACCCCGGGACTAGGTTGGCCCGCCGCCGACATGTCCGACGTCTATAGGGTCGTCCCCACGACCCCGGGGCTAGATTGCCCCGGCACCGTCATGTCCGACGACTATAGGGTCGTCCCCACGACCCCGGGACTAGGTTGGCCCGCCGCCGACTTGTCCGACGACTATAGGGTCGTCTCCACGACCCCGGGACTAGATTGGCCAGTCACCGACATGTCCGACGACTATAGGGTCGTCTCCACGACCCCGGGACTAGGTTGGCCAGTCACCGACATGTCCGACGACTATAGGGTCGTCCCCACGACCACGGCCAAAGTTGCCCTGCCGCCGACATGTCCGACGACTATAGGGTCGTCCCCACGACCCCGGGACTAGGTTGGCCCACCACCGTCATGTGCGACGACTATGGTGTCGTCCTCACGACCCCGGACTAGATTGGCCCGCCACCGTCATGTCCGACGACTATAGGTTCGTCCCAACGACCCTGGGCATACGTTGGCCTGCCGCCGACATGTCCGACGACTATAGGGTCGACCCAACGACCCCGGGTCTAGGTTGGCCCGCCGCCGAATTTTCCGACGACTATAGGGTCGTCCCCACGACCCCGGGAGTAGGTTGGCCCGCCGCCGACTTGTCCGACGACTATAGGGTCGTCCCCACGACCCCGGGACTAGGTTGGCCTGCCGCCGAAATGTCCGACGACTATACGGTCGTCCCCACGACCACGGGGCTAGATTGCCCCGGCACCGTCATGTCCGACGACTATAGGGTCGTCCCCACGACCCCGGGACTAGATTGGCCCGCCACGGTCATGTCCGACGACTATAGGGTCGTCCCCACGACCACTGGCCAATGTTACCCAGCCGCCGACATGTCCGACGACTATAGGGTCGTCCCCACGACCCCGGGACTAGGTTGGCCCGCCGCCGACATGTCCGACGTCTATAGGGTCGTCCCCACGACCCCGGGGCTAGATTGCCCCGGCACCGTCATGTCCGACGACTATAGGGTCGTCCCCACGACCCCGGGACTAGGTTGGCCCGCCGCCGACTTGTCCGACGACTATAGGGTCGTCTCCACGACCCCGGGACTAGGTTGGCCCGCCGCCGACATGTCCGACGTCTATAGGGTCGTCCCCACGACCCCGGGGCTAGATTGGCCCGCCACGGTCATGTCCGACGACTATAGGTTCGTCCCTACGACCCTGGGCATACGTTGGCCTGCCGCCGACATGTCCGACGACTATAGGGTCGTCCCCACGACCACTGGCCAAAGTTGCCCAGCCGCCGACATGTCCGAAGACTATAGGGTCGTCCCCACGACCCCGGGACTAGGTTGGCCCGCCGCCGACATGTCAGACGTCTATAGGGTCGTCCCCACGACCCCGGGGCTAGATTGCCCCGGCACCGTCATGTCCGACGACTATAGGGTCGTCCCCACGACCCCGGGACTAGGTTGGCCCGCCGCCGACTTGTCCGACGACTATAGGGTCGTCTCCACGACCCCGGGACTAGATTGGCCAGTCACCGACATGTCCGACGACTATAGGGTCGTCTCCACGACCCCGGGACTAGGTTGGCCAGTCACCGACATGTCCGACGACTATAGGGTCGTCCCCACGACCACGGCCAAAGTTGCCCTGCCGCCGACATGTCCGACGACTATAGGGTCGTCCCCACGACCCCGGGACTAGGTTGGCCCACCACCGTCATGTCCGACGACTATGGTGTCGTCCTCACGACCCCGGACTAGATTGGCCCGCCACCGTCATGTCCGACGACTATAGGTTCGTCCCAACGACCCTGGGCATACGTTGGCCTGCCGCCGACATGTCCGACGACTATAGGGTCGTCCCCACGACCCCGGGTCTAGGTTGGCCCGCCGCCGAATTTTCCGACGACTATAGGGTCGTCCCCACGACCCCGGGAGTAGGTTGGCCCGCCGCCGACTTGTCCGACGACTATAGGGTCGTCCCCACGACCCCGGGACTAGGTTGGCCTGCCGCCGAAATGTCCGACGACTATAGGGTCGTCCCCACGACCCCGGGGCTAGATTGCCCCGGCACCGTCATGCCCGACGACTATAGGGTCGTCCCCACGACCCCGGGACTAGATTGGCCCGCCACGGTCATGTCCGACGACTATAGGTTCGTCCCTACGTCCCTGGGCATACGTTGGCCTGCCGCCGACATGTCCGACGACTATAGGGTCGTCCCCACGACCACTGGCCAAAGTTGCCCAGCCGCCGACATGTCCGACGACTATAGGGTCGTTCCCACGACCCCGGGACTAGGTTGGCCCGCCGCCGACATGTCCGACGTCTATAGGGTCGTCCCCACGACCCCGGGGCTAGATTGGCCCGCCACGGTCATGTCCGACGACTATAGGTTCGTCCCAACGACCCTGGGCATACGTTGGCCTGCCGCCGACATGTCCGACGACTATAGGGTCGTCCCCACGACCACTGGCCAAAGTTACCCAGCCGCCGACATGTCCGACGACTATAGGGTCGTCCCCACGACCCCGGGACTAGGTTGGCCCGCCGCCGACATGTCCGACGTCTATAGGGTCGTCCCCACGACCCCGGGGCTAGATTGCCCTGGCACCGTCATGTCCGACGACTATAGGGTCGTCCCCACGACCCCGGGACTAGGTTGGCCCGCCGCCGACATGTCCGACGTCTATAGGGTCGTCCCCACGACCCCGGGGCTAGATTGCCCCGGCACCGTCATGTCCGACGACTATAGGGTCGTCCCCACGACCCCGGGACTAGGTTGGCCCGCCGCCGACTTGTCCGACGACTATAGGGTCGTCTCCACGACCCCGGGACCAGGTTGGCCGGTCACCGACATGTCCGACGACTATAGGGTCGTCTCCACGACCCCGGGACTAGGTTGGCCAGTCACCGACATGTCCGACATAGGGTCGTCCCCACGACCACGGCCAAAGTTGCCCTGCCGCCGACATGTCCGACGACTATAGGGTCGTCCCCACGACCCCGGGACTAGGTTGGCCCACCACCGTCATGTCCGACGACTATGGGGTCGTCCTCACGACCCCGGGACTAGATTGGCCCGCCACCGTCATGTCCGACGGCTATAGGTTCGTCCCAACGACCCTGAGCATACGTTGGCCTGCCGCCGACTTGTCCGACGACTATAGGGTCGTCCCCACGAACCCGGGAATAGGTTGGCCAGTCACCGACATGTCCGACGAATATAGGGTCGTCCCCACGACCACGGGCCAAAGTTGCCCTGCCGCCGACATGTCCGACGACTATAGGGTCGTCCCCACGACCCCGGGACTTGGTTGGCCCACCACCATCATGTCCGACGACTATGGGGTCGTCCTCACGACCCCGGGACTAGATTGGCCGGCCACCGTCATGTCCGACGACTATAGGTTCGTCCCAACGACCCTGAGCATACGTTGGCCTGCCGCCGACTTGTCCGACGACTATAGGGTCGTCCCCACGAACCCGGGAATAGGTTGGCCAGTCACCGACATGTCCGACGAATATAGGGTCGTCCCCACGACCACGGGCCAAAGTTGCCCTGCCGCCGACATGTCCGACGACTATAGGGTCGTCCCCACGACCACGGCCAAAGTTGCCCTGCCGCCGACATGTCCGACGACTATAGGGTCGTCCCCACGACCCCGGGACTAGGTTGGCCCACCACCATCATGTCCGACGACTATGGGGTCGTCCTCACGACCCCGGGACTAGATTGGCCCGCCACCGTCATGTCCGACGACTATAGGGTCGTCCCCACGACCCCGGGACTAGATTGGCCCGCCACCGTCATGTCCGACGACTATACGGTCGTCCCCACGACCCCGGCACTAGGTTGGCCCGCCGCCGACTTGTCCGACGACTATAGGGTCGTCCCCACGACCCCGGGACTAGGTTGGCCAGCCGCCGACATGTCCGACGACTATAGGGTCGTCCCCACGACCCCGGGACTAGGTTGGCCCGCCGCCGACTTGTCCGACGACTATAGGGTCGTCTCCACGACCCCGGGACTAGGTTGGCCAGTCACCGACATGTCCGACGACTATAGGGTCGTCACCACGACCACAGGCCAAAGTTGCCCAGCCGCCGACATGTCCGACGACTATAGGGTCGTCCCCACGACAACGGGCCAAAGTTGCCCTGCCGCCGACATGTCCGACAACTATAAGGTCGTCCCCACGACGCCGGGACTAGGTTGGCCCGCCGCCGACATGTCCGACGACCATAGGGTCGTCCCCACGACACCGGGGCTAGATTGCCCCGGCACCGTCATGTCCGACGACTATAGGGTCGTCCCCACGACCCCGGGACTAGATTGGCCCGCCACGGTCATGTCCGACGACTATAGGTTCGTCCCTACGACCCTGGGCATACGTTGGCCTGCCGCCGACATATCCGACGACTATAGGGTCGTCCCAACGACCACTGGCCAAAGTTGCCCAGCTGCCGACATGTCCGACAACTATAGGGTCGTCCCCACGACCCCGGGACTAGGTTGGCCCGCCGCCGACATGTTCGACGTCTGCAGGGTCGTCCCCTCGACCCCGGGGCAAGATTGCCCCGGCACCGTCACGTCCGACGACTATAGGGTCGCCTCCACGACCCCGGGACTAGGTTGGCCAGTCACCGGCATGTCCGACGACTATAGGGTCGTCTCCACGACCCCGGGACTAGGTTGGCCCGCGGCCGACGTATCCGACGACTATAGGGTCGTCCCCACGACCCCGGGACTAGGTTGGCCAGCCGCCGACATGTCCGACGACTATAGGGTCGTCCCCACGACCCCGGGACTAGGTTGCCCCGCCGCCGACTTGTCCGACGACTATAGGGTCGTCCCCAAGGCCCAGGGACTAGGTTGGCCCGCCGCCGACATGTCCTACGACTATAGGGTCGTCCCCACGACCCCGGGACTAGGTTGGCCCGCCGCCGACTTGTCCGACGACTATAGGGTCGTCCCCACGACCCCGGGACTAGGTTGGCCAGCCGCCGACATGTCCGACGACTATAGGGTCGTCCCCACGACCCCGGGACTAGGTTGCCCCGCCGCCGACTTGTCCGACGACTATAGGGTCGTCCCCAAGGCCCAGGGACTAGGTTGGCCCGCCGCCGACATGTCCTACGACTATAGGGTCGTCCCCACGACCCCGGGACTAGGTTGGCCCGCCGCCGACTTGTCCGACGACTATAGGGTCGTCCCCACGACCCCGGGACTAGGTTGGCCAGTCACCGACATGTCCGACGACTATAGGGTCGTCCCCACGAACACAGGCCAAAGTTGCCCAGCCGCCGACATGTCCGACGACTATAGGGTCGTCTCCACGACCCCGGGACTAGGTTGGCCCGCCGCCGACATGTCCGACGTCTATAGGGTCGTCCCCACGACCCCGGGGCTAGATTGCCCCGGCACCGTCATGTCCGACGACTATAGGGTCGTCCCCACGACCCCGGGACTAGGTTGGCCCGCCGCCGACTTGTCCGACGACTATAGGGTCGTCTCCACGACCCCGGGACTAGATTGGCCAGTCACCGACATGTCCGACGACTATAGGGTCGTCTCCACGACCCCGGGACTAGGTTGGCCAGTCACCGACATGTCCGACGACTATAGGGTCGTCCCCACGACCACGGCCAAAGTTGCCCTGCCGCCGACATGTCCGACGACTATAGGGTCGTCCCCACGACCCCGGGACTAGGTTGGCCCACCACCGTCATGTGCGACGACTATGGTGTCGTCCTCACGACCCCGGACTAGATTGGCCCGCCACCGTCATGTCCGACGACTATAGGTTCGTCCCAACGACCCTGGGCATACGTTGGCCTGCCGCCGACATGTCCGACGACTATAGGGTCGTCCCAACGACCCCGGGTCTAGGTTGGCCCGCCGCCGAATTTTCCGACGACTATAGGGTCGTCCCCACGACCCCGGGAGTAGGTTGGCCCGCCGCCGACTTGTCCGACGACTATAGGGTCGTCCCCACGACCCCGGGACTAGGTTGGCCTGCCGCCGAAATGTCCGACGACTATACGGTCGTCCCCACGACCACGGGGCTAGATTGCCCCGGCACCGTCATGTCCGACGACTATAGGGTCGTCCCCACGACCCCGGGACTAGATTGGCCCGCCACGGTCATGTCCGACGACTATAGGGTCGTCCCCACGACCACTGGCCAATGTTACCCAGCCGCCGACATGTCCGACGACTATAGGGTCGTCCCCACGACCCCGGGACTAGGTTGGCCCACCACCGTCATGTCCGACGACTATGGGGTCGTCCTCACGACCCCGGGACTAGATTGGCCCGCCACCGTCATGTCCGACGACTATAGGTTCGTCCCAACGACCCTGAGCATACGTTGGCCTGCCGCCGACTTGTCCGACGACTATAGGGTCGTCCCCACGACCCCGGGAGTAGGTTGGCCCGCCGCCGTCTTGTCCGACGACTATAGGGTCGTCCCCAAGGCCCAGGGACTAGGTTGGCCCGCCGCCGACATGTCCTACGACTATAGGGTCGTCCACACGACCCCGGGACTAGGTTGGCCCGCCGCCGACTTGTCCGACGACTATAGGGTCGTCCCCACGACCCCGGGACTAGGTTGGCCAGTCACCGACATGTCCGACGACTATAGGGTCGTCCCCACGCCCCGGGACAAAGTTGGCCAGCCGCCGACATGTCCAACGACTATAGGGTCGTCCCCACGACCCCGGGGCTAGATTGCCCCGGCACCGTCATGTCCGACGACTATAGGGTCGTCCCCACGACCCCGGGACTAGATTGGCCCGCCACGGTCATGTCCGACGACTATAGGTTCGTCCCTACGACCCTGGGCATACGTTGGCCTGCCGCCGACATGTCCGACGACTATAGGGTCGTCCCCACGACCACTGGCCAAAGTTGCCCAGCCGCCGACATGTCCGACGACTATAGGGTCGTCCCCACGACCACTGGCCAAAGTTGCCCAGCCGCCGACATGTCCGACGACTATAGGGTCGTCCCCACGACCCCGGGACTAGGTTGGCCCGCCGCCGACATGTCCGACGTCTATAGGGTCGTCCCCACGACCCCGGGGCTAGATTGCCCCGGCACCGTCATGTCCGACGACTATAGGGTCGTCCCCACGACCCCGGGACTAGGTTGGCCCGCCGCCGACTTGTCCGACGACTATAGGGTCGTCTCCACGACCCCGGGACCAGGTTGGCCGGTCACCGACATGTCCGACGACTATAGGGTCGTCTCCACGACCCCGGGACTAGGTTGGCCAGTCACCGACATGTCCGACATAGGGTCGTCCCCACGACCACGGCCAAAGTTGCCCTGCCGCCGACATGTCCGACGACTATAGGGTCGTCCCCACGACCCCGGGACTAGGTTGGCCCACCACCATCATGTCCGACGACTATGGGGTCGTCCTCACGACCCCGGGACTAGATTGGCCCGCCACCGTCATGTCCGACGGCTATAGGTTCGTCCCAACGACCCTGAGCATACGTTGGCCTGCCGCCGACTTGTCCGACGACTATAGGGTCGTCCCCACGAACCCGGGAATAGGTTGGCCAGTCACCGACATGTCCGACGAATATAGGGTCGTCCCCACGACCACGGGCCAAAGTTGCCCTGCCGCCGACATGTCCGACGACTATAGGGTCGTCCCCACGACCCCGGGACTTGGTTGGCCCACCACCATCATGTCCGACGACTATGGGGTCGTCCTCACGACCCCGGGACTAGATTGGCCGGCCGCCGTCATGTCCGACGACTATAGGTTCGTCCCAACGACCCTGAGCATACGTTGGCCTGCCGCCGACTTGTCCGACGACTATAGGGTCGTCCCCACGAACCCGGGAATAGGTTGGCCAGTCACCGACATGTCCGACGAATATAGGGTCGTCCCCACGACCACGGGCCAAAGTTGCCCTGCCGCCGACATGTCCGACGACTATAGGGTCGTCCCCACGACCACGGCCAAAGTTGCCCTGCCGCCGACATGTCCGACGACTATAGGGTCGTCCCCACGACCCCGGGACTAGGTTGGCCCACCACCATCATGTCCGACGACTATGGGGTCGTCCTCACGACCCCGGGACTAGATTGGCCGGCCACCGTCATGTCCGACGACTATAGGGTCGTCCCCACGACCCCGGGACTAGATTGGCCCGCCACCGTCATGTCCGACGACTATACGGTCGTCCCCACGACCTCGGCACTAGGTTGGCCCGCCGCCGACTTGTCCGACGACTATAGGGTCGTCCCCACGACCCCGGGACTAGGTTGGCCAGCCGCCGACATGTCCGACGACTATAGGGTCGTCCCCACGACCCCGGGACTAGGTTGGCCCGCCGCCGACTTGTCCGACGACTATAGGGTCGTCTCCACGACCCCGGGACTAGGTTGGCCAGTCACCGACATGTCCGACGACCATAGGGTCGTCCCCACGACACCGGGGCTAGATTGCCCCGGCACCGTCATGTCCGACGACTATAGGGTCGTCCCCACGACAACGGGCCAAAGTTGCCCTGCCGCCGACATGTCCGACAACTATAAGGTCGTCCCCACGACGCCGGGACTAGGTTGGCCCGCCGCCGACATGTCCGACGACCATAGGGTCGTCCCCACGACACCGGGGCTAGATTGCCCCGGCACCGTCATGTCCGACGACTATAGGGTCGTCCCCACGACCCCGGGACTAGATTGGCCCGCCACGGTCATGTCCGACGACTATAGGTTCGTCCCTACGACCCTGGGCATACGTTGGCCTGCCGCCGACATATCCGACGACTATAGGGTCGTCCCCACGACCACTGGCCAAAGTTGCCCAGCCGCCGACATGTCCGACGACTATAGGGTCGTCCCCACGACCCCGGGACTAGGTTGGCCCGCCGCCGACATGTTCGACGTCTGCAGGGTCGTCCCCTCGACCCCGGGGCAAGATTGCCCCGGCACCGTCACGTCCGACGACTATAGGGTCGCCTCCACGACCCCGGGACTAGGTTGGCCAGTCACCGGCATGTCCGACGACTATAGGGTCGTCTCCACGACCCCGGGACTAGGTTGGCCCGCGGCCGACGTATCCGACGACTATAGGGTCGTCCCCACGACCCCGGGACTAGGTTGGCCAGCCGCCGACATGTCCGACGACTATAGGGTCGTCCCCACGACCCCGGGACTAGGTTGCCCCGCCGCCGACTTGTCCGACGACTATAGGGTCGTCCCCAAGGCCCAGGGACTAGGTTGGCCCGCCGCCGACATGTCCTACGACTATAGGGTCGTCCCCACGACCCCGGGACTAGGTTGGCCCGCCGCCGACTTGTCCGACGACTATAGGGTCGTCCCCACGACCCCGGGACTAGGTTGGCCAGCCGCCGACATGTCCGACGACTATAGGGTCGTCCCCACGACCCCGGGACTAGGTTGCCCCGCCGCCGACTTGTCCGACGACTATAGGGTCGTCCCCAAGGCCCAGGGACTAGGTTGGCCCGCCGCCGACATGTCCTACGACTATAGGGTCGTCCCCACGACCCCGGGACTAGGTTGGCCCGCCGCCGACTTGTCCGACGACTATAGGGTCGTCCCCACGACCCCGGGACTAGGTTGGCCAGTCACCGACATGTCCGACGACTATAGGGTCGTCCCCACGAACACAGGCCAAAGTTGCCCAGCCGCCGACATGTCCGACGACTATAGGGTCGTCTCCACGACCCCGGGACTAGGTTGGCCCGCCGCCGACATGTCCGACGTCTATAGGGTCGTCCCCACGACCCCGGGGCTAGATTGGCCCGCCACGGTCATGTCCGACGACTATAGGTTCGTCCCTACGACCCTGGGCATACGTGGGCTGCCGCCGACATGTCCGACGACTATAGGGTCGTCCCCACGACCACTGGCCAAAGTTGCCCAGCCGCCGACATGTCCGAAGACTATAGGATCGTCCCCACGACCCCGGGACTAGGTTGGCCCGCCGCCGACATGTCCGACGTCTATAGGGTCGTCCCCACGACCCCGGGGCTAGATTGCCCCGGCACCGTCATGTCCGACGACTATAGGGTCGTCCCCACGACCCCGGGACTAGGTTGGCCCGCCGCCGACTTGTCCGACGACTATAGGGTCGTCTCCACGACCCCGGGACTAGATTGGCCAGTCACCGACATGTCCGACGACTATAGGGTCGTCTCCACGACCCCGGGACTAGGTTGGCCAGTCACCGACATGTCCGACGACTATAGGGTCGTCCCCACGACCACGGCCAAAGTTGCCCTGCCGCCGACATGTCCGACGACTATAGGGTCGTCCCCACGACCCCGGGACTAGGTTGGCCCACCACCGTCATGTGCGACGACTATGGTGTCGTCCTCACGACCCCGGACTAGATTGGCCCGCCACCGTCATGTCCGACGACTATAGGTTCGTCCCAACGACCCTGGGCATACGTTGGCCTGCCGCCGACATGTCCGACGACTATAGGGTCGTCCCAACGACCCCGGGTCTAGGTTGGCCCGCCGCCGAATTTTCCGACGACTATAGGGTCGTCCCCACGACCCCGGGAGTAGGTTGGCCCGCCGCCGACTTGTCCGACGACTATAGGGTCGTCCCCACGACCCCGGGACTAGGTTGGCCTGCCGCCGAAATGTCCGACGACTATACGGTCGTCCCCACGACCACGGGGCTAGATTGCCCCGGCACCGTCATGTCCGACGACTATAGGGTCGTCCCCACGACCCCGGGACTAGATTGGCCCGCCACGGTCATGTCCGACGACTATAGGGTCGTCCCCACGACCACTGGCCAATGTTACCCAGCCGCCGACATGTCCGACGACTATAGGGTCGTCCCCACGACCCCGGGACTAGGTTGGCCCGCCGCCGACATGTCCGACGTCTATAGGGTCGTCCCCACGACCCCGGGGCTAGATTGCCCCGGCACCGTCATGTCCGACGACTATAGGGTCGTCCCCACGACCCCGGGACTAGGTTGGCCCGCCGCCGACTTGTCCGACGACTATAGGGTCGTCTCCACGACCCCGGGACTAGGTTGGCCCGCCGCCGACATGTCCGACGTCTATAGGGTCGTCCCCACGACCCCGGGGCTAGATTGGCCCGCCACGGTCATGTCCGACGACTATAGGTTCGTCCCTACGACCCTGGGCATACGTTGGCCTGCCGCCGACATGTCCGACGACTATAGGGTCGTCCCCACGACCACTGGCCAAAGTTGCCCAGCCGCCGACATGTCCGAAGACTATAGGGTCGTCCCCACGACCCCGGGACTAGGTTGGCCCGCCGCCGACATGTCAGACGTCTATAGGGTCGTCCCCACGACCCCGGGGCTAGATTGCCCCGGCACCGTCATGTCCGACGACTATAGGGTCGTCCCCACGACCCCGGGACTAGGTTGGCCCGCCGCCGACTTGTCCGACGACTATAGGGTCGTCTCCACGACCCCGGGACTAGATTGGCCAGTCACCGACATGTCCGACGACTATAGGGTCGTCTCCACGACCCCGGGACTAGGTTGGCCAGTCACCGACATGTCCGACGACTATAGGGTCGTCCCCACGACCACGGCCAAAGTTGCCCTGCCGCCGACATGTCCGACGACTATAGGGTCGTCCCCACGACCCCGGGACTAGGTTGGCCCACCACCGTCATGTCCGACGACTATGGTGTCGTCCTCACGACCCCGGACTAGATTGGCCCGCCACCGTCATGTCCGACGACTATAGGTTCGTCCCAACGACCCTGGGCATACGTTGGCCTGCCGCCGACATGTCCGACGACTATAGGGTCGTCCCCACGACCCCGGGTCTAGGTTGGCCCGCCGCCGAATTTTCCGACGACTATAGGGTCGTCCCCACGACCCCGGGAGTAGGTTGGCCCGCCGCCGACTTGTCCGACGACTATAGGGTCGTCCCCACGACCCCGGGACTAGGTTGGCCTGCCGCCGAAATGTCCGACGACTATAGGGTCGTCCCCACGACCCCGGGGCTAGATTGCCCCGGCACCGTCATGCCCGACGACTATAGGGTCGTCCCCACGACCCCGGGACTAGATTGGCCCGCCACGGTCATGTCCGACGACTATAGGTTCGTCCCTACGTCCCTGGGCATACGTTGGCCTGCCGCCGACATGTCCGACGACTATAGGGTCGTCCCCACGACCACTGGCCAAAGTTGCCCAGCCGCCGACATGTCCGACGACTATAGGGTCGTTCCCACGACCCCGGGACTAGGTTGGCCCGCCGCCGACATGTCCGACGTCTATAGGGTCGTCCCCACGACCCCGGGGCTAGATTGGCCCGCCACGGTCATGTCCGACGACTATAGGTTCGTCCCAACGACCCTGGGCATACGTTGGCCTGCCGCCGACATGTCCGACGACTATAGGGTCGTCCCCACGACCACTGGCCAAAGTTACCCAGCCGCCGACATGTCCGACGACTATAGGGTCGTCCCCACGACCCCGGGACTAGGTTGGCCCGCCGCCGACATGTCCGACGTCTATAGGGTCGTCCCCACGACCCCGGGGCTAGATTGCCCTGGCACCGTCATGTCCGACGACTATAGGGTCGTCCCCACGACCCCGGGACTAGGTTGGCCCGCCGCCGACTTGTCCGACGACTATAGGGTCGTCTCCACGACCCCGGGACTAGGTTGGCCCGCCGCCGACATGTCCGACGTCTATAGGGTCGTCCCCACGACCCCGGGGCTAGATTGGCCCGCCACGGTCATGTCCGACGACTATAGGTTCGTCCCTACGACCCTGGGCATACGTTGGCCTGCCGCCGACATGTCCGACGACTATAGGGTCGTCCCCACGACCACTGGCCAAAGTTGCCCAGCCGCCGACATGTCCGACGACTATAGGGTCGTCCCCACGACCCCGGGACTAGGTTGGCCCGCCGCCGACATGTCCGACGTCTATAGGGTCGTCCCCACGACCCCGGGACTAGGTTGGCCCGCCGCCGAATTGTCCGACGACTATAGGGTCGTCTCCACGACCCCGGGACTAGGTTGGCCAGTCACCGACATGTCCGACGACTATAGGGTCGTCTCCACGACCCCGGGACTAGGTTGGCCAGTCACCGACATGTCCGACGACTATAGGGTCGTCCCCACGACCCCGGGACTAGGTTGGCCCGCCGCCGACATGTCCGACGTCTATAGGGTCGTCCCCACGACCCCGGGGCTAGATTGCCCCGGCACCGTCATGTCCGACGACTATAGGGTCGTCCCCACGACCCCGGGACTAGGTTGGCACGCCGCCGACTTGTCCGACGACTATAGGGTCGTCTCCACGACCCCGGGACTAGGTTGGCCAGTCACCGACATGTCCGACGACTATAGGGTCGTCTCCACGACCCCGGGACTAGGTTGGCCAGTCACCGACATGTCCGACGACTATAGGGTCGTCCCCACGACCCCGGGACTAGGTTGGCCCACCACCGTCATGTGCGACGACTATGGTGTCGTCCTCACGACCCCGGACTAGATTGGCCCGCCACCGTCATGTCCGACGACTATAGGTTCGTCCCAACGACCCTGGGCATACGTTGGCCTGCCGCCGACATGTCCGACGACTATAGGGTCGTCCCCACGACCCCGGGTCTAGGTTGGCCCGCCGCCGAATTTTCCGACGACTATAGGGTCGTCCCCACGACCCCGGGAGTAGGTTGGCCCGCCGCCGACTTGTCCGACGACTATAGGGTCGTCCCCACGACCCCGGGACTAGGTTGGCCTGCCGCCGAAATGTCCGACGACTATACGGTCGTCCCCACGACCACGGGGCTAGATTGCCCCGGCACCGTCATGTCCGACGATTATAGGGTCGTCCCCACGACCCCGGGACTAGATTGGCCCGCCACGGTCATGTCCGACGACTATAGGGTCGTCCCCACGACCACTGGCCAAAGTTACCCAGCCGCCGACATGTCCGACGACTATAGGGTCGTCCCCACGACCCCGGGACTAGGTTGGCCCGCCGCCGACATGTCCGACGTCTATAGGGTCGTCCCCACGACCCCGGGGCTAGATTGCCCCGGCACCGTCATGTCCGACGACTATAGGGTCGTCCCCACGACCCCGGGACTAGGTTGGCCCGCCGCCGACTTGTCCGACGACTATAGGGTCGTCTCCACGACCCCGGGACTAGGTTGGCCCGCCGCCGACATGTCCGACGTCTATAGGGTCGTCCCCACGACCCCGGGGCTAGATTGGCCCGCCACGGTCATGTCCGACGACTATAGGTTCGTCCCTACGACCCTGGGCATACGTTGGCCTGCCGCCGACATGTCCGACGACTATAGGGTCGTCCCCACGACCACTGGCCAAAGTTGCCCAGCCGCCGACATGTCCGAAGACTATAGGGTCGTCCCCACGACCCCGGGACTAGGTTGGCCCGCCGCCGACATGTCAGACGTCTATAGGGTCGTCCCCACGACCCCGGGGCTAGATTGCCCCGGCACCGTCATGTCCGACGACTATAGGGTCGTCCCCACGACCCCGGGACTAGGTTGGCCCGCCGCCGACTTGTCCGACGACTATAAGGTCGTCTCCACGACCCCGGGACTAGATTGGCCAGTCACCGACATGTCCGACGACTATAGGGTCGTCTCCACGACCCCGGGACTAGGTTGGCCAGTCACCGACATGTCCGACGACTATAGGGTCGTCCCCACGACCACGGCCAAAGTTGCCCTGCCGCCGACATGTCCGACGACTATAGGGTCGTCCCCACGACTCCGGGACTAGGTTGGCCCACCACCGTCATGTCCGACGACTATGGTGTCGTCCTCACGACCCCGGACTAGATTGGCCCGCCACCGTCATGTCCGACGACTATAGGTTCGTCCCAACGACCCTGGGCATACGTTGGCCTGCCGCCGACATGTCCGACGACTATAGGGTCGTCCCCACGACCCCGGGTCTAGGTTGGCCCGCCGCCGAATTTTCCGACGACTATAGGGTCGTCCCCACGACCCCGGGAGTAGGTTGGCCCGCCGCCGACTTGTCCGACGACTATAGGGTCGTCCCCACGACCCCGGGACTAGGTTGGCCTGCCGCCGAAATGTCCGACGACTATAGGGTCGTCCCCACGACCCCGGGGCTAGATTGCCCCGGCACCGTCATGTCCGACGACTATAGGGTCGTCCCCACGACCCCGGGACTAGATTGGCCCGCCACGGTCATGTCCGACGACTATAGGTTCGTCCCTACGTCCCTGGGCATACGTTGGCCTGCCGCCGACATGTCCGACGACTATAGGGTCGTCCCCACGACCACTGGCCAAAGTTGCCCAGCCGCCGACATGTCCGACGACTATAGGGTCGTCCCCACGACCCCGGGACTAGGTTGGCCCGCCGCCGACATGTCCGACGTCTATAGGGTCGTCCCCACGACCCCGGGGCTAGATTGGCCCGCCACGGTCATGTCCGACGACTATAGGTTCGTCCCAACGACCCTGGGCATACGTTGGCCTGCCGCCGACATGTCCGACGACTATAGGGTCGTCCCCACGACCACTGGCCAAAGTTACCCAGCCGCCGACATGTCCGACGACTATAGGGTCGTCCCCACGACCCCGGGACTAGGTTGGCCCGCCGCCGACATGTCCGACGTCTATAGGGTCGTCCCCACGACCCCGGGGCTAGATTGCCCTGGCACCGTCATGTCCGACGACTATAGGGTCGTCCCCACGACCCCGGGACTAGGTTGGCCCGCCGCCGACTTGTCCGACGACTATAGGGTCGTCTCCACGACCCCGGGACTAGGTTGGCCCGCCGCCGACATGTCCGACGTCTATAGGGTCGTCCCCACGACCCCGGGGCTAGATTGGCCCGCCACGGTCATGTCCGACGACTATAGGTTCGTCCCTACGACCCTGGGCATACGTTGGCCTGCCGCCGACATGTCCGACGACTATAGGGTCGTCCCCACGACCACTGGCCAAAGTTGCCCAGCCGCCGACATGTCCGACGACTATAGGGTCGTCCCCACGACCCCGGGACTAGGTTGGCCCGCCGCCGACATGTCCGACGTCTATAGGGTCGTCCCCACGACCCCGGGGCTAGATTGCCCCGGCACCGTCATGTCCGACGACTATAGGGTCGTCCCCACGACCCCGGGACTAGGTTGGCCCGCCGCCGACTTGTCCGACGACTATAGGGTCGTCTCCACGACCCCGGGACTAGGTTGGCCAGTCACCGACATGTCCGACGACTATAGGGTCGTCTCCACGACCCCGGGACTAGGTTGGCCAGTCACCGACATGTCCGACGACTATAGGGTCGTCCCCACGACCACTGGCCAAAGTTGCCCAGCCGCCGACATGTCCGACGACTATAGGGTCGTCCCCACGACCCCGGGACTAGGTTGGCCCGCCGCCGACATGTCCGACGTCTATAGGGTCGTCCCCACGACCCCGGGGCTAGATTGGCCCGCCACGGTCATGTCCGACGACTATAGGTTCGTCCCTACGGCCCTGGGCATACGTTGGCCTGCCGCCGACATGTCCGACGACTATAGGGTCGTCCCCACGACCACTGGCCAAAGTTGCCCAGCCGCCGACATGTCCGACGACTATAGGGTCGTCCCCAAGACCCCGGGACTAGGTTGGCCCGCCGCCGACATGTCCGACGTCTATAGGGTCGTCCCCACGACCCCGGGGCTAGATTGCCCCGGCACCGTCATGTCCGACGACTATAGGGTCGTCCCCACGACCCCGGGACTAGGTTGGCCCGCCGCCGACTTGTCCGACGACTATAGGGTCGTCTCCACGACCCCGGGACTAGGTTGGCCAGTCACCGACATGTCCGACGACTATAGGGTCGTCTCCACGACCCCGGGACTTGGTTGGCCAGTCACCGACATGTCCGACGACTATAGGGTCGTCCCCACGACCACGGCCAAAGTTGCCCTGCCGCCGACATGTCCGACGACTATAGGTTCGTCCCAACGACCCTGGGCATACGTTGGCCTGCCGCCGACATGTCCGACGACTATAGGGTCGTCCCCACGACCACTGGCCAAAGTTGCCCAGCCGCCGACATGTCCGACGACTATAGGGTCGTCCCCACGACCCCGGGGCTAGATTGGCCCGCCACGGTCATGTCCGACGACTATAGGTTCGTCCCTACGACCCTGGGCATACGTTGGCCTGCCGCCGACATGTCCGACGACTATAGGGTCGTCCCCACGACCACTGGCCAAAGTTGCCCAGCCGCCGACATGTCCGACGACTATAGGGTCGTCCCCACGACCCCGGGACTAGGTTGGCCCACCACCGTCATGTCCGACGACTATGGTGTCGTCCTCACGACCCCGGACTAGATTGGCCCGCCACCGTCATGTCCGACGACTATAGGTTCGTCCCACCGACCCTGGGCATACGTTGGCCTGCCGCCGACATGTCCGACGACTATAGGGTCGTCCCCACGACCCCGGGTCTAGGTTGGCCCGCCGCCGAATTTTCCGACGACTATAGGGTCGTCCCCACGACCCCGGGAGTAGGTTGGCCCGCCGCCGACTTGTCCGACGACTATAGGGTCGTCCCCACGACCCCGGGACTAGGTTGGCCTGCCGCCGAAATGTCCGACGACTATACGGTCGTCCCCACGACCACGGGACTAGGTTGGCCCGCCGCCGACTTGTCCGACGACTATAGGGTCGTCCCCACGATCCCGGGACTAGGTTGGCCCGCCGCCGACATGTCCGACGACTATAGGGTCGTCCCCACGCCCCGGGCCAAAGTTGGCCAGCCGCCGACATGTCCAACGACTATAGGGTCGTCCCCACGACCCCGGGGCTAGATTGCCCCGGCACCGTCATGTCCGACGTCTATAGGGTCGTCCCCACGACCCCGGGGCTAGATTGGCCCGCCACGGTCATGTCCGACGACTATAGGTTCGTCCCTACGACCCTGGGCATACGTTGGCCTGCCGCCGACATGTCCGACGACTATAGGGTCGTCCCCACGACCACTGGCCAAAGTTGCCCAGCCGCCGACATGTCCGACGTCTATAGGGTCGTCCCCACGACCCCGGGGCTAGATTGCCCCGGCACCGTCATGTCCGACGACTATAGGGTCGTCCCCACGACCCCGGGACTAGGTTGGCCCGCCGCCGACATGTCCGACGTCTATAGGGTCGTCCCCACGATCCCGGGGCTAGATTGGCCCGCCACCGTCATGTCCGACGACTATGGGGTCGTCCTCACGACCCCGGGACTAGATTGGCCCGCCACCGTCATGTCCGACGACTATAGGTTCGTCCCAACGACCCTGAGCATACGTTGGCCTGCCGCCGACTTGTCCGACAACTATAGGGTCGTCCCCACGAACCCGGGAATAGGTTGGCCAGTCACCGACATGTCCGACGAATATAGGGTCGTCCCCACGACCACGGGTCAAAGTTGCCCTGCCACCGACATGTCCGACGACTATAGGGTCGTCCCCACGACCACGGCCAAAGTTGCCCTGCCGCCGACATGTCCGACGACTATAGGGTCGTCCCCACTACCCCGGGACTATATTGGCCCGCCACCGTCATGTCCGACGACTATAGGGTCGTCCCCACGACCCCGGGACTAGATTGGCCCGCCACCGTCATGTCCGACGACTATACGGTCGTCCCCACGACCCCGGCACTAGGTTGGCCCGCCGCCGACTTGTCCGACGACTATAGGGTCGCCTCCACGACCCCGGGACTAGGTTGGCCAGTCACCGGCATGTCCCAAGAATATAGGGTCGTCTCCACGACCCCCGGACTAGGTTGGCCCGCCGCCGACATGTCCGACGACTATAGGGTCGTCCCCACGACCCCGGGACTAGGTTGGCCAGCCGCCGACATGTCCTACGACTATAGGGTCGTCCCCACGACCCCGGGACTAGGTTGGCCCGCCGCCGACTTGTCCGACGACTATAGGGTCGTCCCCACGACCCCGGGACTAGGTTGGCCAGTCACCGACATGTCCGACGACTATAGGGTCGTCCCCACGACCACAGGCCAAAGTTGCCCAGCCGCCGACATGTCCGACCACTATAGGGTCGTCCCCACGACCCCGGGGCTAGATTGCCCCGGCACCGTCATGTCCGACGACTATACGGTCGTCCCCACGACCCCGGGACTAGGTTGGCCCGCCGCCGACTTGTCCGACGACTATAGGGTCGTCCCCACGACCACTGGCCAAAGTTGCCCAGCCGCAGACATGTCCGACGACTATAGGGTCGTCCCCACGACCCCGGGGCTAGATTGCCCCGGCACCGTCATGTCCGACGACTATACGGTCGTCCCCACGACCCCGGGACTAGGTTGGCCCGCCGCCGACTTGTCCGACGACTATAGGGTCGTCCCCACGACCACTGGCCAAAGTTGCCCAGCCGCAGACATGTCCGACGACTATAGGGTCGTCCCCACGACCCCGGGACTAGGTTGGCCCGCCGCCGACTTGTCCGACGACTATAGGGTCGTCTCCACGACCCCGGGACTAGGTTGGCCCGCCGCCGACATGTCCGACGTCTATAGGGTCGTCCCCACGACCCCGGGGCTAGATTGGCCCGCCACGGTCATGTCCGACGACTATAGGTTCGTCCCTACGACCCTGGGCATACGTTGGCCTGCCGCCGACATGTCCGACGACTATAGGGTCGTCCCCACGACCACTGGCCAAAGTTGCCCAGCCGCCGACATGTCCGACGACTATAGGGTCGTCCCCACGACCCCGGGGCTAGATTGGCCCGCCACGGTCATGTCCGACGACTATAGGTTCGTCCCTACGACCCTGGGCATACGTTGGCCTGCCGCCGACATGTCCGACGACTATAGGGTCGTCCCCACGACCACTGGCCAAAGTTGCCCAGCCGCCGACATGTCCGACGACTATAGGGTCGTCCCCACGACCCCGGGACTAGGTTGGCCCACCACCGTCATGTCCGACGACTATGGTGTCGTCCTCACGACCCCGGACTAGATTGGCCCGCCACCGTCATGTCCGACGACTATAGGTTCGTCCCACCGACCCTGGGCATACGTTGGCCTGCCGCCGACATGTCCGACGACTATAGGGTCGTCCCCACGACCCCGGGTCTAGGTTGGCCCGCCGCCGAATTTTCCGACGACTATAGGGTCGTCCCCACGACCCCGGGAGTAGGTTGGCCCGCCGCCGACTTGTCCGACGACTATAGGGTCGTCCCCACGACCCCGGGACTAGGTTGGCCTGCCGCCGAAATGTCCGACGACTATACGGTCGTCCCCACGACCACGGGACTAGGTTGGCCCGCCGCCGACTTGTCCGACGACTATAGGGTCGTCCCCACGATCCCGGGACTAGGTTGGCCCGCCGCCGACATGTCCGACGACTATAGGGTCGTCCCCACGCCCCGGGCCAAAGTTGGCCAGCCGCCGACATGTCCAACGACTATAGGGTCGTCCCCACGACCCCGGGGCTAGATTGCCCCGGCACCGTCATGTCCGACGTCTATAGGGTCGTCCCCACGACCCCGGGGCTAGATTGGCCCGCCACGGTCATGTCCGACGACTATAGGTTCGTCCCTACGACCCTGGGCATACGTTGGCCTGCCGCCGACATGTCCGACGACTATAGGGTCGTCCCCACGACCACTGGCCAAAGTTGCCCAGCCGCCGACATGTCCGACGTCTATAGGGTCGTCCCCACGACCCCGGGGCTAGATTGCCCCGGCACCGTCATGTCCGACGACTATAGGGTCGTCCCCACGACCCCGGGACTAGGTTGGCCCGCCGCCGACATGTCCGACGTCTATAGGGTCGTCCCCACGATCCCGGGGCTAGATTGGCCCGCCACCGTCATGTCCGACGACTATGGGGTCGTCCTCACGACCCCGGGACTAGATTGGCCCGCCACCGTCATGTCCGACGACTATAGGTTCGTCCCAACGACCCTGAGCATACGTTGGCCTGCCGCCGACTTGTCCGACAACTATAGGGTCGTCCCCACGAACCCGGGAATAGGTTGGCCAGTCACCGACATGTCCGACGAATATAGGGTCGTCCCCACGACCACGGGTCAAAGTTGCCCTGCCACCGACATGTCCGACGACTATAGGGTCGTCCCCACGACCACGGCCAAAGTTGCCCTGCCGCCGACATGTCCGACGACTATAGGGTCGTCCCCACTACCCCGGGACTATATTGGCCCGCCACCGTCATGTCCGACGACTATAGGGTCGTCCCCACGACCCCGGGACTAGATTGGCCCGCCACCGTCATGTCCGACGACTATACGGTCGTCCCCACGACCCCGGCACTAGGTTGGCCCGCCGCCGACTTGTCCGACGACTATAGGGTCGCCTCCACGACCCCGGGACTAGGTTGGCCAGTCACCGGCATGTCCCAAGAATATAGGGTCGTCTCCACGACCCCGGGACTAGGTTGGCCCGCCGCCGACATGTCCGACGACTATAGGGTCGTCCCCACGACCCCGGGACTAGGTTGGCCAGCCGCCGACATGTCCTACGACTATAGGGTCGTCCCCACGACCCCGGGACTAGGTTGGCCCGCCGCCGACTTGTCCGACGACTATAGGGTCGTCCCCACGACCCCGGGACTAGGTTGGCCAGTCACCGACATGTCCGACGACTATAGGGTCGTCCCCACGACCACAGGCCAAAGTTGCCCAGCCGCCGACATGTCCGACCACTATAGGGTCGTCCCCACGACCCCGGGGCTAGATTGCCCCGGCACCGTCATGTCCGACGACTATACGGTCGTCCCCACGACCCCGGGACTAGGTTGGCCCGCCGCCGACTTGTCCGACGACTATAGGGTCGTCCCCACGACCACTGGCCAAAGTTGCCCAGCCGCAGACATGTCCGACGACTATAGGGTCGTCCCCACGACCCCGGGGCTAGATTGCCCCGGCACCGTCATGTCCGACGACTATACGGTCGTCCCCACGACCCCGGGACTAGGTTGGCCCGCCGCCGACTTGTCCGACGACTATAGGGTCGTCCCCACGACCACTGGCCAAAGTTGCCCAGCCGCAGACATGTCCGACGACTATAGGGTCGTCCCCACGACCCCGGGACTAGGTTGGCCCGCCGCCGACTTGTCCGACGACTATAGGGTCGTCTCCACGACCCCGGGACTAGGTTGGCCCGCCGCCGACATGTCCGACGTCTATAGGGTCGTCCCCACGACCCCGGGGCTAGATTGGCCCGCCACGGTCATGTCCGACGACTATAGGTTCGTCCCTACGACCCTGGGCATACGTTGGCCTGCCGCCGACATGTCCGACGACTATAGGGTCGTCCCCACGACCACTGGCCAAAGTTGCCCAGCCGCCGACATGTCCGACGACTATAGGGTCGTCCCCACGACCCCGGGACTAGGTTGGCCCGCCGCCGACATGTCCGACGTCTATAGGGTCGTCCCCACGACCCCGGGGCTAGATTGCCCCGGCACCGTCATGTCCGACAACTATAGGGTCGTCCCCACGACCCCGGGACTAGGTTGGCCCGCCGCCGACTTGTCCGACGACTATAGGGTCGTCTCCACGACCCCGGGACTAGGTTGGCCAGTCACCGACATGTCCGACGACTATAGGGTCGTCTCCACGACCCCGGGACTAGGTTGGCCAGTCACCGACATGTCCGACGACTATAGGGTCGTCCCCACGACCACTGGCCAAAGTTGCCCAGCCGCCGACATGTCCGACGACTATAGGGTCGTCCCCACGACCCCGGGACTAGGTTGGCCCGCCGCCGACATGTCCGACGTCTATAGGGTCGTCCCCACGACCCCGGGGCTAGATTGGCCCGCCACGGTCATGTCCGACGACTATAGGTTCGTCCCTACGACCCTGGGCATACGTTGGCCTGCCGCCGACATGTCCGACGACTATAGGGTCGTCCCCACGACCACTGGCCAAAGTTGCCCAGCCGCCGACATGTCCGACGACTATAGGGTCGTCCCCACGACCCCGGGACTAGGTTGGCCCGCCGCCGACATGTCCGACGTCTATAGGGTCGTCCCCACGACCCCGGGGCTAGATTGCCCCGGCACCGTCATGTCCGACGACTATAGGGTCGTCCCCACGACCCCGGGACTAGGTTGGCCCGCCGCCGACTTGTCCGACGACTATAGGGTCGTCTCCACGACCCCGGGACTAGGTTGGCCAGTCACCGACATGTCCGACGACTATAGGGTCGTCTCCACGACCCCGGGACTAGGTTGGCCAGTCACCGACATGTCCGACGACTATAGGGTCGTCCCCACGACCACGGCCAAAGTTGCCCTGCCGCCGACATGTCCGACGACTATAGGTTCGTCCCAACGACCCTGGGCATACGTTGGCCTGCCGCCGACATGTCCGACGACTATAGGGTCGTCCCCACGACCACTGGCCAAAGTTGCCCAGCCGCCGACATGTCCGACGACTATAGGGTCGTCCCCACGACCCCGGGGCTAGATTGGCCCGCCACGGTCATGTCCGACGACTATAGGTTCGTCCCTACGACCCTGGGCATACGTTGGCCTGCCGCCGACATGTCCGACGACTATAGGGTCGTCCCCACGACCACTGGCCAAAGTTGCCCAGCCGCCGACATGTCCGACGACTATAGGGTCGTCCCCACGACCCCGGGACTAGGTTGGCCCACCACCGTCATGTCCGACGACTATGGTGTCGTCCTCACGACCCCGGACTAGATTGGCCCGCCACCGTCATGTCCGACGACTATAGGTTCGTCCCACCGACCCTGGGCATACGTTGGCCTGCCGCCGACATGTCCGACGACTATAGGGTCGTCCCCACGACCCCGGGTCTAGGTTGGCCCGCCGCCGAATTTTCCGACGACTATAGGGTCGTCCCCACGACCCCGGGAGTAGGTTGGCCCGCCGCCGACTTGTCCGACGACTATAGGGTCGTCCCCACGACCCCGGGACTAGGTTGGCCTGCCGCCGAAATGTCCGACGACTATACGGTCGTCCCCACGACCACGGGACTAGGTTGGCCCGCCGCCGACTTGTCCGACGACTATAGGGTCGTCCCCACGATCCCGGGACTAGGTTGGCCCGCCGCCGACATGTCCGACGACTATAGGGTCGTCCCCACGCCCCGGGACTAGGTTGGCCCGCCGCCGACATGTCCGACGACTATAGGGTCGTCCCCACGCCCCGGGACAAAGTTGGCCAGCCGCCGACATGTCCAACGACTATAGGGTCGTCCCCACGACCCCGGGGCTAGATTGCCCCGGCACCGTCATGTCCGACGACTATAGGGTCGTCCCCACGACCCCGGGACTAGATTGGCCCGCCACGGTCATGTCCGACGACTATAGGTTCGTCCCTACGTCCCTGGGCATACGTTGGCCTGCCGCCGACATGTCCGACGACTATAGGGTCGTCCCCACGACCACTGGCCAAAGTTGCCCAGCCGCCGACATGTCCGACGACTATAGGGTCGTCCCCACGACCCCGGGACTAGGTTGGCCCGCCGCCGACATGTCCGACGTCTATAGGGTCGTCCCCACGACCCCGGGGCTAGATTGGCCCGCCACGGTCACGTCCGACGACTATAGGTTCGTCCCTACGACCCTGGGCATACGTTGGCCTGCCGCCGACATGTCCGACGACTATAGGGTCGTCCCCACGACCACTGGCCAAAGTTGCCCAGCCGCCGACATGTCCGACGACTATAGGGTCGTCCCCACGACCCCGGGACTAGGTTGGCCCGCCGCCGACATGTCCGACGTCTATAGGGTCGTCCCCACGACCCCGGGGCTAGATTGCCCCGGCACCGTCATGTCCGACGACTATAGGGTCGTCCCCACGACCCCGGGACTAGGTTGGCCCGCCGCCGACTTGTCCGACGACTATAGGGTCGTCTCTACGACCCCGGGACTAGGTTGGCCGGTCACCGACATGTCCGACGACTATAGGGTCGTCTCCACGACCCCGGGACTAGGTTGGCCAGTCACCGACATGTCCGACATAGGGTCGTCCCCACGACCACGGCCAAAGTTGCCCTGCCGCCGACATGTCCGACGACTATAGGGTCGTCCCCACGACCCCGGGACTAGGTTGGCCCACCACCATCATGTCCGACGACTATGGGGTCGTCCTCACGACCCCGGGACTAGATTGGCCCGCCACCGTCATGTCCGACGACTATAGGTTCGTCCCAACGACCCTGAGCATACGTTGGCCTGCCGCCGACTTGTCCGACGACTATAGGGTCGTCCCCACGAACCCGGGAATAGGTTGGCCAGTCACCGACATGTCCGACGAATATAGGGTCGTCCCCACGACCACGGGCCAAAGTTGCCCTGCCGCCGACATGTCCGACGACTATAGGGTCGTCCCCACGACCACGGCCAAAGTTGCCCTGCCGCCGACATGTCCGACGACTATAGGGTCGTCCCCACGACCCCGGGACTAGGTTGGCCCACCACCATCATGTCCGACGACTATGGGGTCGTCCTCACGACCCCGGGACTAGATTGGCCGGCCACCGTCATGTCCGACGACTATAGGTTCGTCCCAACGACCCTGAGCATACGTTGGCCTGCCGCCGACTTGTCCGACGACTATAGGGTCGTCCCCACGAACCCGGGAATATGTTGGCCAGTCACCGACATGTCCGACGAATATAGGGTCGTCCCCACGACCACGGGCCAAAGTTGCCCTGCCGCCGACATGTCCGACGACTATAGGGTCGTCCCCACGACCACGGCCAAAGTTGCCCTGCCGCCGACATGTCCGACGACTATAGGGTCGTCCCCACGACCCCGGGACTAGGTTGGCCCACCACCATCATGTCCGACGACTATGGGGTCGTCCTCACGACCCCGGGACTAGATTGGCCCGCCACCGTCATGTCCGACGACTATAGGGTCGTCCCCACGACCCCGGGACTAGGTTGGCCCACCACCATCATGTCCGACGACTATGGGGTCGTCCTCACGACCCCGGGACTAGATTGGCCCGCCACCGTCATGTCCGACGACTATAGGGTCGTCCCCACGACCCCGGGACTAGATTGGCCCGCCACCGTCATGTCCGACGACTATACGGTCGTCCCCACGACCCCGGCACTAGGTTGGCCCGCCGCCGACTTGTCCGACGACTATAGGGTCGTCCCCACGACCCCGGGACTAGGTTGGCCAGTCACCGACATGTCCGACGACTATAGGGTCGTCCCCACGACCACAGGCCAAAGTTGCCCAGCCGCCGACATGTCCGACGACTATAGGGTCGTCCCCACGACCACGGGCCAAAGTTGTCGTGCCGCCGACATATCCGACGACTATAGGGTCGTCCCCACGACCCCGGGACTAGGTTGGCCCGCCGCCGACATGTCCGACGACTATAGGGTCGTCCCCACGCCCCGGTCCAAAGTTGGCCAGCCGCCGACATGTCCGACGACTATAGGGTCGTCCCCACGACCCCGGGACTAGGTTGGCCCACCACCGTCATTTCCGACGACTATGGGGTCGTCCTAACGACCCCGGGACTAGATTGGCCCGCCACCGTCATGTCCGACGACTATAGGTTCGTCCCAACGACCCTGAGCATACGTTGGCCTGCCGCCGACTTGTCCGACGACTATAGGGTCGTCCCCACGAACCCGGGAATAGGTTGGCCAGTCACCGACATGTCCGACGACTATAGGGTCGTCCCCACGACCACGGCCAAAGTTGCCCTGCCGCCGAAATGTCCGACGACTATAGGGTCGCCCCCACGACCCCGGGACTAGGTTGGCCAACCACCATCATGTCCGACGACTATGGGGTCGTCCTCACGACCCCGGGACTAGATTGGCCCGCCACCGTCATGTCCGACGACTATCGGGTCGTCCCCACGACCCCGGGACTAGGTTGGCCCACCACCGTCATGTCCGACGACTATGGGGTCGTCCTCACGACCCCGGGACTAGATTGGCCCGCCACCGTCATGTCCGACGACTATCGGGTCGTCCCCACGACCCCGGGACTAGGTTGGCCCACCACCGACATGTCCGACGACTATAGGGTCGTCCCCACGACCACGGCCAAAGTTGCCCTGCCGCCGAAATGTCCGACGACTATAGGGTCGTCCCCACGACCCCGGGACTAGGTTGGCCAGTCACCGACATGTCCGACGACTATAGGGTCGTCCACACGACCCCGGGACTAGGTTGGCCCGCCGCCGACTTGTCCGACGACTATAGGGTCGTCCCCACGACCCCGGGACTAGGTTGGCCAGTCACCGACATGTCCGACGACTATAGGGTCGTCCCCACGCCCCGGGACAAAGTTGGCCAGCCGCCGACATGTCCAACGACTATAGGGTCGTCCCCACGACCCCGGGGCTAGATTGCCCCGGCACCGTCATGTCCGACGACTATAGGGTCGTCCCCACGACCCCGGGACTAGATTGGCCCGCCACGGTCATGTCCGACGACTATAGGTTCGTCCCTACGACCCTGGGCATACGTTGGCCTGCCGCCGACATGTCCGACGACTATAGGGTCGTCCCCACGACCACTGGCCAAAGTTGCCCAGCCGCCGACATGTCCGACGACTATAGGGTCGTCCCCACGACCACTGGCCAAAGTTGCCCAGCCGCCGACATGTCCGACGACTATAGGGTCGTCCCCACGACCCCGGGACTAGGTTGGCCCGCCGCCGACATGTCCGACGTCTATAGGGTCGTCCCCACGACCCCGGGGCTAGATTGCCCCGGCACCGTCATGTCCGACGACTATAGGGTCGTCTCCACGACCCCGGGACTAGGTTGGCCCGCCGCCGACTTGTCCGACGACTATAGGGTCGTCTCCACGACCCCGGGACCAGGTTGGCCGGTCACCGACATGTCCGACGACTATAGGGTCGTCTCCACGACCCCGGGACTAGGTTGGCCAGTCACCGACATGTCCGACATAGGGTCGTCCCCACGACCACGGCCAAAGTTGCCCTGCCGCCGACATGTCCGACGACTATAGGGTCGTCCCCACGACCCCGGGACTAGGTTGGCCCACCACCGTCATGTCCGACGATTATGGGGTCGTCCTCACGACCCCGGGACTAGATTGGCCCGCCACCGTCATGTCCGACGGCCATAGGTTCGTCCCAACGACCCTGAGCAGACGTTGGCCTGCCGCCGACTTGTCCGACAACTATAGGGTCGTCCCCACGAACCCGGGAATAGGTTGGCCAGTCACCGACATGTCCGACGAATATAGGGTCGTCCCCACGACCACGGGCCAAAGTTGCCCTGCCGCCGACATGTCCGACGACTATAGGGTCGTCCCCACGACCCCGGGACTTGGTTGGCCCACCACCATCATGTCCGACGACTATGGGGTCGTCCTCACGACCCCGGGACTAGATTGGCCGGCCACCGTCATGTCCGACGACTATAGGTTCGTCCCAACGACCCTGAGCATACGTTGGCCTGCCGCCGACTTGTCCGACGACTATAGGGTCGTCCCCACGAACCCGGGAATAGGTTGGCCAGTCACCGACATGTCCGACGAATATAGGGTCGTCCCCACGACCACGGGCCAAAGTTGCCCTGCCGCCGACATGTCCGACGACTATAGGGTCGTCCCCACGACCACGGCCAAAGTTGCCCTGCCGCCGACATGTCCGACGACTATAGGGTCGTCCCCACGACCCCGGGACTAGGTTGGCCCACCACCATCATGTCCGACGACTATGGGGTCGTCCTCACGACCCCGGGACTAGATTGGCCCGCCACCGTCATGTCCGACGACTATAGGGTCGTCCCCACGACCCCGGGACTAGATTGGCCCGCCACCGTCATGTCCGACGACTATACGGTCGTCCCCACGACCCCGGCACTAGGTTGGCCCGCCGCCGACTTGTCCGACGACTATAGGGTCGTCCCCACGACCCCGGGACTAGGTTGGCCAGCCGCCGACATGTCCGACGACTATAGGGTCGTCCCCACGACCCCGGGACTAGGTTGGCCAGTCACCGACATGTCCGACGACTATAGGGTCGTCACCACGACCACAGGCCAAAGTTGCCCAGCCGCCGACATGTCCGACGACTATAGGGTCGTCCCCACGACAACGGGCCAAAGTTGCCCTGCCGCCGACATGTCCGACAACTATAAGGTCGTCCCCACGACGCCGGGACTAGGTTGGCCCGCCGCCGACATGTCCGACGACCATAGGGTCGTCCCCACGACACCGGGGCTAGATTGCCCCGGCACCGTCATGTCCGACGACTATAGGGTCGTCCCCACGACCCCGGGACTAGATTGGCCCGCCACGGTCATGTCCGACGACTATAGGTTCGTCCCTACGACCCTGGGCATACGTTGGCCTGCCGCCGACATATCCGACGACTATAGGGTCGTCCCCACGACCACTGGCCAAAGTTGCCCAGCTGCCGACATGTCCGACAACTATAGGGTCGTCCCCACGACCCCGGGACTAGGTTGGCCCGCCGCCGACATGTTCGACGTCTGCAGGGTCGTCCCCTCGACCCCGGGGCAAGATTGCCCCGGCACCGTCACGTCCGACGACTATAGGGTCGCCTCCACGACCCCGGGACTAGGTTGGCCAGTCACCGGCATGTCCGACGACTATAGGGTCGTCTCCACGACCCCGGGACTAGGTTGGCCCGCGGCCGACGTATCCGACGACTATAGGGTCGTCCCCACGACCCCGGGACTAGGTTGGCCAGCCGCCGACATGTCCGACGACTATAGGGTCGTCCCCACGACCCCGGGACTAGGTTGCCCCGCCGCCGACTTGTCCGACGACTATAGGGTCGTCCCCAAGGCCCAGGGACTAGGTTGGCCCGCCGCCGACATGTCCTACGACTATAGGGTCGTCCCCACGACCCCGGGACTAGGTTGGCCCGCCGCCGACTTGTCCGACGACTATAGGGTCGTCCCCACGACCCCGGGACTAGGTTGGCCAGCCGCCGACATGTCCGACGACTATAGGGTCGTCCCCACGACCCCGGGACTAGGTTGCCCCGCCGCCGACTTGTCCGACGACTATAGGGTCGTCCCAAGGCCCAGGGACTAGGTTGGCCCGCCGCCGACATGTCCTACGACTATAGGGTCGTCCCCACGACCCCGGGACTAGGTTGGCCCGCCGCCGACTTGTCCGACGACTATAGGGTCGTCCCCACGACCCCGGGACTAGGTTGGCCAGTCACCGACATGTCCGACGACTATAGGGTCGTCCCCACGAACACAGGCCAAAGTTGCCCAGCCGCCGACATGTCCGACGACTATAGGGTCGTCTCCACGACCCCGGGACTAGGTTGGCCCGCCGCCGACATGTCCGACGTCTATAGGGTCGTCCCCACGACCCCGGGGCTAGATTGCCCCGGCACCGTCATGTCCGACGACTATAGGGTCGTCCCCACGACCCCGGGACTAGGTTGGCCCGCCGCCGACTTGTCCGACGACTATAGGGTCGTCTCCACGACCCCGGGACTAGATTGGCCAGTCACCGACATGTCCGACGACTATAGGGTCGTCTCCACGACCCCGGGACTAGGTTGGCCAGTCACCGACATGTCCGACGACTATAGGGTCGTCCCCACGACCACGGCCAAAGTTGCCCTGCCGCCGACATGTCCGACGACTATAGGGTCGTCCCCACGACCCCGGGACTAGGTTGGCCCACCACCGTCATGTGCGACGACTATGGTGTCGTCCTCACGACCCCGGACTAGATTGGCCCGCCACCGTCATGTCCGACGACTATAGGTTCGTCCCAACGACCCTGGGCATACGTTGGCCTGCCGCCGACATGTCCGACGACTATAGGGTCGTCCCAACGACCCCGGGTCTAGGTTGGCCCGCCGCCGAATTTTCCGACGACTATAGGGTCGTCCCCACGACCCCGGGAGTAGGTTGGCCCGCCGCCGACTTGTCCGACGACTATAGGGTCGTCCCCACGACCCCGGGACTAGGTTGGCCAGTCACCGGCATGTCCGACGACTATAGGGTCGTCTCCACGACCCCGGGACTAGGTTGGCCCGCGGCCGACGTATCCGACGACTATAGGGTCGTCCCCACGACCCCGGGACTAGGTTGCCCCGGCACCGTCATGTCCGACGACTATAGGGTCGTCCCCACGACCCCGGGACTAGATTGGCCCGCCACGGTCATGTCCGACGACTATAGGTTCGTCCCTACGACCCTGGGCATACGTTGGCCTGCCGCCGACATATCCGACGACTATAGGGTCGTCCCCACGACCACTGGCCAAAGTTGCCCAGCCACCGTCATGTCCGACGACTATAGGGTCGTCCCCACGACCCCGGGACTAGATTGGCCCGCCACCGTCATGTCCGACGACTATACGGTCGTCCCCACGACCCCGGGACTAGGTTGGCCCGCGGCCGACGTATCCGACGACTATAGGGTCGTCCCCACGACCCCGGGACTAGGTTGCCCCGGCACCGTCATGTCCGACGACTATAGGGTCGTCCCCACGACCCCGGGACTAGATTGGCCCGCCACGGTCATGTCCGACGACTATAGGTTCGTCCCTACGACCCTGGGCATACGTTGGCCTGCCGCCGACATATCCGACGACTATAGGGTCGTCCCCCACGACCACTGGCCAAAGTTGCCCAGCCACCGTCATGTCCGACGACTATAGGGTCGTCCCCACGACCCCGGGACTAGATTGGCCCGCCACCGTCATGTCCGACGACTATACGGTCGTCCCCACGACCCCGGCACTAGGTTGGCCCGCCGCCGACTTGTCCGACGACTATAGGGTCGTCCCCACGACCCCGGGACTAGGTTGGCCAGCCGCCGACATGTCCGACGACTATAGGGTCGTCCCCACGACCCCGGGACTAGGTTGGCCCGCCGCCGACTTGTCCGACGACTATAGGGTCGCCTCCACGACCCCGGGACTAGGTTGGCCAGTCACCGGCATGTCCGACGACTATAGGGTCGTCTCCACGACCCCGGGACTAGGTTGGCCCGCGGCCGACGTATCCGACGACTATAGGGTCGTCCCCACGACCCCGGGACTAGGTTGGCCAGCCGCCGACATGTCCGACGACTATAGGGTCGTCCCCACGACCCCGGGACTAGGTTGCCCCGCCGCCGACTTGTCCGACGACTATAGGGTCGTCCCCAAGGCCCAGGGACTAGGTTGGCCCGCCGCCGACATGTCCTACGACTATAGGGTCGTCCCCACGACCCCGGGACTAGGTTGGCCCGCCGCCGACTTGTCCGACGACTATAGGGTCGTCCCCACGACCCCGGGACTAGGTTGGCCAGCCGCCGACATGTCCGACGACTATAGGGTCGTCCCCACGACCCCGGGACTAGGTTGCCCCGCCGCCGACTTGTCCGACGACTATAGGGTCGTCCCCAAGGCCCAGGGACTAGGTTGGCCCGCCGCCGACATGTCCTACGACTATAGGGTCGTCCCCACGACCCCGGGACTAGGTTGGCCCGCCGCCGACTTGTCCGACGACTATAGGGTCGTCCCCACGACCCCGGGACTAGGTTGGCCAGTCACCGACATGTCCGACGACTATAGGGTCGTCCCCACGAACACAGGCCAAAGTTGCCCAGCCGCCGACATGTCCGACGACTATAGGGTCGTCTCCACGACCCCGGGACTAGGTTGGCCCGCCGCCGACATGTCCGACGTCTATAGGGTCGTCCCCACGACCCCGGGGCTAGATTGGCCCGCCACGGTCATGTCCGACGACTATAGGTTCGTCCCTACGACCCTGGGCATACGTGGGCTGCCGCCGACATGTCCGACGACTATAGGGTCGTCCCCACGACCACTGGCCAAAGTTGCCCAGCCGCCGACATGTCCGAAGACTATAGGGTCGTCCCCACGACCCCGGGACTAGGTTGGCCCGCCGCCGACATGTCCGACGTCTATAGGGTCGTCCCCACGACCCCGGGGCTAGATTGCCCCGCCGCCGACATGTCCGACGTCTATAGGGTCGTCCTCACGACCCCCGGACTAGATTGGCCCGCCACCGTCATGTCCGACGACTATAGGTTCGTCCCAACGACCCTGGGCATACGTTGGCCTGCCGCCGACATGTCCGACGACTATAGGGTCGTCCCAACGACCCCGGGTCTAGGTTGGCCCGCCGCCGAATTTTCCGACGACTATAGGGTCGTCCCCACGACCCCGGGAGTAGGTTGGCCCCGCCGCCGACTTGTCCGACGACTATAGGGTCGTCCCCACGACCCCGGGACTAGGTTGGCCTGCCGCCGAAATGTCCGACGACTATACGGTCGTCCCCACGACCACGGGGCTAGATTGCCCCGGCACCGTCATGTCCGACGACTATAGGGTCGTCCCCACGACCCCGGGACTAGATTGGCCCGCCACGGTCATGTCCGACGACTATAGGGTCGTCCCCACGACCACTGGCCAATGTTACCCAGCCGCCGACATGTCCGACGACTATAGGGTCGTCCCCACGACCCCGGGACTAGGTTGGCCCGCCGCCGACATGTCCGACGTCTATAGGGTCGTCCCCACGACCCCGGGGCTAGATTGCCCCGGCACCGTCATGTCCGACGACTATAGGGTCGTCCCCACGACCCCGGGACTAGGTTGGCCCGCCGCCGACTTGTCCGACGACTATAGGGTCGTCTCCACGACCCCGGGACTAGGTTGGCCCGCCGCCGACATGTCCGACGTCTATAGGGTCGTCCCCACGACCCCGGGGCTAGATTGGCCCGCCACGGTCATGTCCGACGACTATAGGTTCGTCCCTACGACCCTGGGCATACGTTGGCCTGCCGCCGACATGTCCGACGACTATAGGGTCGTCCCCACGACCACTGGCCAAAGTTGCCCAGCCGCCGACATGTCCGAAGACTATAGGGTCGTCCCCACGACCCCGGGACTAGGTTGGCCCGCCGCCGACATGTCAGACGTCTATAGGGTCGTCCCCACGACCCCGGGGCTAGATTGCCCCGGCACCGTCATGTCCGACGACTATAGGGTCGTCCCCACGACCCCGGGACTAGGTTGGCCCGCCGCCGACTTGTCCGACGACTATAGGGTCGTCTCCACGACCCCGGGACTAGATTGGCCAGTCACCGACATGTCCGACGACTATAGGGTCGTCTCCACGACCCCGGGACTAGGTTGGCCAGTCACCGACATGTCCGACGACTATAGGGTCGTCCCCACGACCACGGCCAAAGTTGCCCTGCCGCCGACATGTCCGACGACTATAGGGTCGTCCCCACGACCCCGGGACTAGGTTGGCCCACCACCGTCATGTCCGACGACTATGGTGTCGTCCTCACGACCCCGGACTAGATTGGCCCGCCACCGTCATGTCCGACGACTATAGGTTTGTCCCAACGACCCTGGGCATACGTTGGCCTGCCGCCGACATGTCCGACGACTATAGGGTCGTCCCCACGACCCCGGGTCTAGGTTGGCCCGCCGCCGAATTTTCCGACGACTATAGGGTCGTCCCCACGACCCCGGGAGTAGGTTGGCCCGCCGCCGACTTGTCCGACGACTATAGGGTCGTCCCCACGACCCCGGGACTAGGTTGGCCTGCCGCCGAAATGTCCGACGACTATAGGGTCGTCCCCACGACCCCGGGGCTAGATTGCCCCGGCACCGTCATGCCCGACGACTATAGGGTCGTCCCCACGACCCCGGGACTAGATTGGCCCGCCACGGTCATGTCCGACGACTATAGGTTCGTCCCTACGTCCCTGGGCATACGTTGGCCTGCCGCCGACATGTCCGACGACTATAGGGTCGTCCCCACGACCACTGGCCAAAGTTGCCCAGCCGCCGACATGTCCGACGACTATAGGGTCGTCCCCACGACCCCGGGACTAGGTTGGCCCGCCGCCGACATGTCCGACGTCTATAGGGTCGTCCCCACGACCCCGGGGCTAGATTGGCCCGCCACGGTCATGTCCGACGACTATAGGTTCGTCCCAACGACCCTGGGCATACGTTGGCCTGCCGCCGACATGTCCGACGACTATAGGGTCGTCCCCACGACCACTGGCCAAAGTTACCCAGCCGCCGACATGTCCGACGACTATAGGGTCGTCCCCACGACCCCGGGACTAGGTTGGCCCGCCGCCGACATGTCCGACGTCTATAGGGTCGTCCCCACGACCCCGGGGCTAGATTGCCCTGGCACCGTCATGTCCGACGACTATAGGGTCGTCCCCACGACCCCGGGACTAGGTTGGCCCGCCGCCGACTTGTCCGACGACTATAGGGTCGTCTCCACGACCCCGGGACTAGGTTGGCCCGCCGCCGACATGTCCGACGTCTATAGGGTCGTCCCCACGACCCCGGGGCTAGATTGGCCCGCCACGGTCATGTCCGACGACTATAGGTTCGTCCCTACGACCCTGGGCATACGTTGGCCTGCCGCCGACATGTCCGACGACTATAGGGTCGTCCCCACGACCACTGGCCAAAGTTGCCCAACCGCCGACATGTCCGACGACTATAGGGTCGTCCCCACGACCCCGGGACTAGGTTGGCCCGCCGCCGACATGTCCGACGTCTATAGGGTCGTCCCCACGACCCCGGGACTAGGTTGGCCCGCCGCCGACTTGTCCGACGACTATAGGGTCGTCTCCACGACCCCGGGACTAGGTTGGCCAGTCACCGACATGTCCGACGACTATAGGGTCGTCCCCACGACCCCGGGGCTAGATTGCCCCGGCACCGTCATGTCCGACGACTATAGGGTCGTCCCCACGACCCCGGGACTAGGTTGGCCCGCCGCCGACTTGTCCGACGACTATAGGGTCGTCTCCACGACCCCGGGACTAGGTTGGCCAGTCACCGACATGTCCGACGACTATAGGGTCGTCTCCACGACCCCGGGACTAGGTTGGCCAGTCACCGACATGTCCGACGACTATAGGGTCGTCCCCACGACCCCGGGACTAGGTTGGCCCACCACCGTCATGTGCGACGACTATGGTGTCGTCCTCACGACCCCGGACTAGATTGGCCCGCCACCGTCATGTCCGACGACTATAGGTTCGTCCCAACGACCCTGGGCATACGTTGGCCTGCCGCCGACATGTCCGACGACTATAGGGTCGTCCCCACGACCCCGGGTCTAGGTTGGCCCGCCGCCGAATTTTCCGACGACTATAGGGTCGTCCCCACGACCCCGGGAGTAGGTTGGCCCGCCGCCGACTTGTCCGACGACTATAGGGTCGTCCCCACGACCCCGGGACTAGGTTGGCCTGCCGCCGAAATGTCCGACGACTATACGGTCGTCCCCACGACCACGGGGCTAGATTGCCCCGGCACCGTCATGTCCGACGATTATAGGGTCGTCCCCACGACCCCGGGACTAGATTGGCCCGCCACGGTCATGTCCGACGACTATAGGGTCGTCCCCACGACCACTGGCCAAAGTTACCCAGCCGCCGACATGTCCGACGACTATAGGGTCGTCCCCCACGACCCCGGGACTAGGTTGGCCCGCCGCCGACATGTCCGACGTCTATAGGGTCGTCCCCACGACCCCGGGGCTAGATTGCCCCGGCACCGTCATGTCCGACGACTATAGGGTCGTCCCCACGACCCCGGGACTAGGTTGGCCCGCCGCCGACTTGTCCGACGACTATAGGGTCGTCTCCACGACCCCGGGACTAGGTTGGCCCGCCGCCGACATGTCCGACGTATATAGGGTCGTCCCCACGACCCCGGGGCTAGATTGGCCCGCCACGGTCATGTCCGACGACTATAGGTTCGTCCCTACGACCCTGGGCATACGTTGGCCTGCCGCCGACATGTCCGACGACTATAGGGTCGTCCCCACGACCACTGGCCAAAGTTGCCCAGCCGCCGACATGTCCGAAGACTATAGGGTCGTCCCCACGACCCCGGGACTAGGTTGGCCCGCCGCCGACATGTCAGACGTCTATAGGGTCGTCCCCACGACCCCGGGGCTAGATTGCCCCGGCACCGTCATGTCCGACGACTATAGGGTCGTCCCCACGACCCCGGGACTAGGTTGGCCCGCCGCCGACTTGTCCGACGACTATAGGGTCGTCTCCACGACCCCGGGACTAGATTGGCCAGTCACCGACATGTCCGACGACTATAGGGTCGTCTCCACGACCCCGGGACTAGGTTGGCCAGTCACCGACATGTCCGACGACTATAGGGTCGTCCCCACGACCACGGCCAAAGTTGCCCTGCCGCCGACATGTCCGACGACTATAGGGTCGTCCCCACGACTCCGGGACTAGGTTGGCCCACCACCGTCATGTCCGACGACTATGGTGTCGTCCTCACGACCCCGGACTAGATTGGCCCGCCACCGTCATGTCCGACGACTATAGGTTCGTCCCAACGACCCTGGGCATACGTTGGCCTGCCGCCGACATGTCCGACGACTATAGGGTCGTCCCCACGACCCCGGGTCTAGGTTGGCCCGCCGCCGAATTTTCCGACGACTATAGGGTCGTCCCCACGACCCCGGGAGTAGGTTGGCCCGCCGCCGACTTGTCCGACGACTATAGGGTCGTCCCCACGACCCCGGGACTAGGTTGGCCTGCCGCCGAAATGTCCGACGACTATAGGGTCGTCCCCACGACCCCGGGGCTAGATTGCCCCGGCACCGTCATGTCCGACGACTATAGGGTCGTCCCCACGACCCCGGGACTAGATTGGCCCGCCACGGTCATGTCCGACGACTATAGGTTCGTCCCTACGTCCCTGGGCATACGTTGGCCTGCCGCCGACATGTCCGACGACTATAGGGTCGTCCCCACGACCACTGGCCAAAGTTGCCCAGCCGCCGACATGTCCGACGACTATAGGGTCGTCCCCACGACCCCGGGACTAGGTTGGCCCGCCGCCGACATGTCCGACGTCTATAGGGTCGTCCCCACGACCCCGGGGCTAGATTGGCCCGCCACGGTCATGTCCGACGACTATAGGTTCGTCCCAACGACCCTGGGCATACGTTGGCCTGCCGCCGACATGTCCGACGACTATAGGGTCGTCCCCACGACCACTGGCCAAAGTTACCCAGCCGCCGACATGTCCGACGACTATAGGGTCGTCCCCACGACCCCGGGACTAGGTTGGCCCGCCGCCGACATGTCCGACGTCTATAGGGTCGTCCCCACGACCCCGGGGCTAGATTGCCCTGGCACCGTCATGTCCGACGACTATAGGGTCGTCCCCACGACCCCGGGACTAGGTTGGCCCGCCGCCGACTTGTCCGACGACTATAGGGTCGTCTCCACGACCCCGGGACTAGGTTGGCCCGCCGCCGACATGTCCGACGTCTATAGGGTCGTCCCCACGACCCCGGGGCTAGATTGGCCCGCCACGGTCATGTCCGACGACTATAGGTTCGTCCCTACGACCCTGGGCATACGTTGGCCTGCCGCCGACATGTCCGACGACTATAGGGTCGTCCCCACGACCACTGGCCAAAGTTGCCCAGCCGCCGACATGTCCGACGACTATAGGGTCGTCCCCACGACCCCGGGACTAGGTTGGCCCGCCGCCGACATGTCCGACGTCTATAGGGTCGTCCCCACGACCCCGGGGCTAGATTGCCCCGGCACCGTCATGTCCGACGACTATAGGGTCGTCCCCACGACCCCGGGACTAGGTTGGCCCGCCGCCGACTTGTCCGACGACTATAGGGTCGTCTCCACGACCCCGGGACTAGGTTGGCCAGTCACCGACATGTCCGACGACTATAGGGTCGTCTCCACGACCCCGGGACTAGGTTGGCCAGTCACCGACATGTCCGACGACTATAGGGTCGTCCCCACGACCACTGGCCAAAGTTGCCCAGCCGCCGACATGTCCGACGACTATAGGGTCGTCCCCACGACCCCGGGACTAGGTTGGCCCGCCGCCGACATGTCCGACGTCTATAGGGTCGTCCCCACGACCCCGGGGCTAGATTGGCCCGCCACGGTCATGTCCGACGACTATAGGTTCGTCCCTACGACCCTGGGCATACGTTGGCCTGCCGCCGACATGTCCGACGACTATAGGGTCGTCCCCACGACCACTGGCCAAAGTTGCCCAGCCGCCGACATGTCCGACGACTATAGGGTCGTCCCCACGACCCCGGGACTAGGTTGGCCCGCCGCCGACATGTCCGACGTCTATAGGGTCGTCCCCACGACCCCGGGGCTAGATTGCCCCGGCACCGTCATGTCCGACGACTATAGGGTCGTCCCCACGACCCCGGGACTAGGTTGGCCCGCCGCCGACTTGTCCGACGACTATAGGGTCGTCTCCACGACCCCGGGACTAGGTTGGCCAGTCACCGACATGTCCGACGACTATAGGGTCGTCTCCACGACCCCGGGACTTGGTTGGCCAGTCACCGACATGTCCGACGACTATAGGGTCGTCCCCACGACCACGGCCAAAGTTGCCCTGCCGCCGACATGTCCGACGACTATAGGTTCGTCCCAACGACCCTGGGCATACGTTGGCCTGCCGCCGACATGTCCGACGACTATAGGGTCGTCCCCACGACCACTGGCCAAAGTTGCCCAGCCGCCGACATGTCCGACGACTATAGGGTCGTCCCCACGACCCCGGGGCTAGATTGGCCCGCCACGGTCATGTCCGACGACTATAGGTTCGTCCCTACGACCCTGGGCATACGTTGGCCTGCCGCCGACATGTCCGACGACTATAGGGTCGTCCCCACGACCACTGGCCAAAGTTGCCCAGCCGCCGACATGTCCGACGACTATAGGGTCGTCCCCACGACCCCGGGACTAGGTTGGCCCACCACCGTCATGTCCGACGACTATGGTGTCGTCCTCACGACCCCGGACTAGATTGGCCCGCCACCGTCATGTCCGACGACTATAGGTTCGTCCCACCGACCCTGGGCATACGTTGGCCTGCCGCCGACATGTCCGACGACTATAGGGTCGTCCCCACGACCCCGGGTCTAGGTTGGCCCGCCGCCGAATTTTCCGACGACTATAGGGTCGTCCCCACGACCCCGGGAGTAGGTTGGCCCGCCGCCGACTTGTCCGACGACTATAGGGTCGTCCCCACGACCCCGGGACTAGGTTGGCCTGCCGCCGAAATGTCCGACGACTATACGGTCGTCCCCACGACCACGGGACTAGGTTGGCCCGCCGCCGACTTGTCCGACGACTATAGGGTCGTCCCCACGATCCCGGGACTAGGTTGGCCCGCCGCCGACATGTCCGACGACTATAGGGTCGTCCCCACGCCCCGGGCCAAAGTTGGCCAGCCGCCGACATGTCCAACGACTATAGGGTCGTCCCCACGACCCCGGGGCTAGATTGCCCCGGCACCGTCATGTCCGACGTCTATAGGGTCGTCCCCACGACCCCGGGGCTAGATTGGCCCGCCACGGTCATGTCCGACGACTATAGGTTCGTCCCTACGACCCTGGGCATACGTTGGCCTGCCGCCGACATGTCCGACGACTATAGGGTCGTCCCCACGACCACTGGCCAAAGTTGCCCAGCCGCCGACATGTCCGACGTCTATAGGGTCGTCCCCACGACCCCGGGGCTAGATTGCCCCGGCACCGTCATGTCCGACGACTATAGGGTCGTCCCCACGACCCCGGGACTAGGTTGGCCCGCCGCCGACATGTCCGACGTCTATAGGGTCGTCCCCACGATCCCGGGGCTAGATTGGCCCGCCACCGTCATGTCCGACGACTATGGGGTCGTCCTCACGACCCCGGGACTAGAATGGCCCGCCACCGTCATGTCCGACGACTATAGGTTCGTCCCAACGACCCTGAGCATACGTTGGCCTGCCGCCGACTTGTCCGACAACTATAGGGTCGTCCCCACGAACCCGGGAATAGGTTGGCCAGTCACCGACATGTCCGACGAATATAGGGTCGTCCCCACGACCACGGGTCAAAGTTGCCCTGCCACCGACATGTCCGACGACTATAGGGTCGTCCCCACGACCACGGCCAAAGTTGCCCTGCCGCCGACATGTCCGACGACTATAGGGTCGTCCCCACTACCCCGGGACAATATTGGCCCGCCACCGTCATGTCCGACGACTATAGGGTCGTCCCCACGACCCCGGGACTAGATTGGCCCGCCACCGTCATGTCCGACGACTATACGGTCGTCCCCACGACCCCGGCACTAGGTTGGCCCGCCGCCGACTTGTCCGACGACTATAGGGTCGCCTCCACGACCCCGGGACTAGGTTGGCCAGTCACCGGCATGTCCCAAGAATATAGGGTCGTCTCCACGACCCCGGGACTAGGTTGGCCCGCCGCCGACATGTCCGACGACTATAGGGTCGTCCCCACGACCCCGGGACTAGGTTGGCCAGCCGCCGACATGTCCTACGACTATAGGGTCGTCCCCACGACCCCGGGACTAGGTTGGCCCGCCGCCGACTTGTCCGACGACTATAGGGTCGTCCCCACGACCCCGGGACTAGGTTGGCCAGTCACCGACATGTCCGACGACTATAGGGTCGTCCCCACGACCACAGGCCAAAGTTGCCCAGCCGCCGACATGTCCGACCACTATAGGGTCGTCCCCACGACCCCGGGGCTAGATTGCCCCGGCACCGTCATGTCCGACGACTATACGGTCGTCCCCACGACCCCGGGACTAGGTTGGCCCGCCGCCGACTTGTCCGACGACTATAGGGTCGTCCCCACGACCACTGGCCAAAGTTGCCCAGCCGCAGACATGTCCGACGACTATAGGGTCGTCCCCACGACCCCGGGGCTAGATTGCCCCGGCACCGTCATGTCCGACGACTATACGGTCGTCCCCACGACCCCGGGACTAGGTTGGCCCGCCGCCGACTTGTCCGACGACTATAGGGTCGTCCCCACGACCACTGGCCAAAGTTGCCCAGCCGCAGACATGTCCGACGACTATAGGGTCGTCCCCACGACCCCGGGACTAGGTTGGCCCGCCGCCGACTTGTCCGACGACTATAGGGTCGTCTCCACGACCCCGGGACTAGGTTGGCCCGCCGCCGACATGTCCGACGTCTATAGGGTCGTCCCCACGACCCCGGGGCTAGATTGGCCCGCCACGGTCATGTCCGACGACTATAGGTTCGTCCCTACGACCCTGGGCATACGTTGGCCTGCCGCCGACATGTCCGACGACTATAGGATCGTCCCCACGACCACTGGCCAAAGTTGCCCCGCCGCCGACATGTCCGACGACTATAGGGTCGTCCCCACGACCCCGGGACTAGGTTGGCCCGCCGCCGACATGTCCGACGTCTATAGGGTCGTCCCCACGACCCCGGGGCTAGATTGCCCCGGCACCGTCATGTCCGACGACTATAGGGTCGTCCCCACGACCCCGGGACTAGGTTGGCCCGCCGCCGACTTGTCCGACGACTATAGGGTCGTCTCCACGACCCCGGGACTAGGTTGGCCAGTCACCGACATGTCCGACGACTATAGGGTCGTCTCCACGACCCCGGGACTAGGTTGGCCAGTCACCGACATGTCCGACGACTATAGGGTCGTCCCCACGACCACTGGCCAAAGTTGCCCAGCCGCCGACATGTCCGACGACTATAGGGTCGTCCCCACGACCCCGGGACTAGGTTGGCCCGCCGCCGACATGTCCGACGTCTATAGGGTCGTCCCCACGACCCCGGGGCTAGATTGGCCCGCCACGGTCATGTCCGACGACTATAGGTTCGTCCCTACGACCCTGGGCATACGTTGGCCTGCCGCCGACATGTCCGACGACTATAGGGTCGTCCCCACGACCACTGGCCAAAGTTGCCCAGCCGCCGACATGTCCGACGACTATAGGGTCGTCCCCACGACCCCGGGACTAGGTTGGCCCGCCGCCGACATGTCCGACGTCTATAGGGTCGTCCCCACGACCCCGGGGCTAGATTGCCCCGGCACCGTCATGTCCGACGACTATAGGGTCGTCCCCACGACCCCGGGACTAGGTTGGCCCGCCGCCGACTTGTCCGACGACTATAGGGTCGTCTCCACGACCCCGGGACTAGGTTGGCCAGTCACCGACATGTCCGACGACTATAGGGTCGTCTCCACGACCCCGGGACTAGGTTGGCCAGTCACCGACATGTCCGACGACTATAGGGTCGTCCCCACGACCACGGCCAAAGTTGCCCTGCCGCCGACATGTCCGACGACTATAGGTTCGTCCCAACGACCCTGGGCATACGTTGGCCTGCCGCCGACATGTCCGACGACTATAGGGTCGTCCCCACGACCACTGGCCAAAGTTGCCCAGCCGCCGACATGTCCGACGACTATAGGGTCGTCCCCACGACCCCGGGGCTAGATTGGCCCGCCACGGTCATGTCCGACGACTATAGGTTCGTCCCTACGACCCTGGGCATACGTTGGCCTGCCGCCGACATGTCCGACGACTATAGGGTCGTCCCCACGACCACTGGCCAAAGTTGCCCAGCCGCCGACATGTCCGACGACTATAGGGTCGTCCCCACGACCCCGGGACTAGGTTGGCCCACCACCGTCATGTCCGACGACTATGGTGTCGTCCTCACGACCCCGGACTAGATTGGCCCGCCACCGTCATGTCCGACGACTATAGGTTCGTCCCACCGACCCTGGGCATACGTTGGCCTGCCGCCGACATGTCCGACGACTATAGGGTCGTCCCCACGACCCCGGGTCTAGGTTGGCCCGCCGCCGAATTTTCCGACGACTATAGGGTCGTCCCCACGACCCCGGGAGTAGGTTGGCCCGCCGCCGACTTGTCCGACGACTATAGGGTCGTCCCCACGACCCCGGGACTAGGTTGGCCTGCCGCCGAAATGTCCGACGACTATACGGTCGTCCCCACGACCACGGGACTAGGTTGGCCCGCCGCCGACTTGTCCGACGACTATAGGGTCGTCCCCACGATCCCGGGACTAGGTTGGCCCGCCGCCGACATGTCCGACGACTATAGGGTCGTCCCCACGCCCCGGGACTAGGTTGGCCCGCCGCCGACATGTCCGACGACTATAGGGTCGTCCCCACGCCCCGGGACAAAGTTGGCCAGCCGCCGACATGTCCAACGACTATAGGGTCGTCCCCACGACCCCGGGGCTAGATTGCCCCGGCACCGTCATGTCCGACGACTATAGGGTCGTCCCCACGACCCCGGGACTAGATTGGCCCGCCACGGTCATGTCCGACGACTATAGGTTCGTCCCTACGTCCCTGGGCATACGTTGGCCTGCCGCCGACATGTCCGACGACTATAGGGTCGTCCCCACGACCACTGGCCAAAGTTGCCCAGCCGCCGACATGTCCGACGACTATAGGGTCGTCCCCACGACCCCGGGACTAGGTTGGCCCGCCGCCGACATGTCCGACGTCTATAGGGTCGTCCCCACGACCCCGGGGCTAGATTGGCCCGCCACGGTCACGTCCGACGACTATAGGTTCGTCCCTACGACCCTGGGCATACGTTGGCCTGCCGCCGACATGTCCGACGACTATAGGGTCGTCCCCACGACCACTGGCCAAAGTTGCCCAGCCGCCGACATGTCCGACGACTATAGGGTCGTCCCCACGACCCCGGGACTAGGTTGGCCCGCCGCCGACATGTCCGACGTCTATAGGGTCGTCCCCACGACCCCGGGGCTAGATTGCCCCGGCACCGTCATGTCCGACGACTATAGGGTCGTCCCCACGACCCCGGGACTAGGTTGGCCCGCCGCCGACTTGTCCGACGACTATAGGGTCGTCTCTACGACCCCGGGACTAGGTTGGCCGGTCACCGACATGTCCGACGACTATAGGGTCGTCTCCACGACCCCGGGACTAGGTTGGCCAGTCACCGACATGTCCGACATAGGGTCGTCCCCACGACCACGGCCAAAGTTGCCCTGCCGCCGACATGTCCGACGACTATAGGGTCGTCCCCACGACCCCGGGACTAGGTTGGCCCACCACCATCATGTCCGACGACTATGGGGTCGTCCTCACGACCCCGGGACTAGATTGGCCCGCCACCGTCATGTCCGACGACTATAGGTTCGTCCCAACGACCCTGAGCATACGTTGGCCTGCCGCCGACTTGTCCGACGACTATAGGGTCGTCCCCACGAACCCGGGAATAGGTTGGCCAGTCACCGACATGTCCGACGAATATAGGGTCGTCCCCACGACCACGGGCCAAAGTTGCCCTGCCGCCGACATGTCCGACGACTATAGGGTCGTCCCCACGACCACGGCCAAAGTTGCCCTGCCGCCGACATGTCCGACGACTATAGGGTCGTCCCCACGACCCCGGGACTAGGTTGGCCCACCACCATCATGTCCGACGACTATGGGGTCGTCCTCACGACCCCGGGACTAGATTGGCCGGCCACCGTCATGTCCGACGACTATAGGTTCGTCCCAACGACCCTGAGCATACGTTGGCCTGCCGCCGACTTGTCCGACGACTATAGGGTCGTCCCCACGAACCCGGGAATATGTTGGCCAGTCACCGACATGTCCGACGAATATAGGGTCGTCCCCACGACCACGGGCCAAAGTTGCCCTGCCGCCGACATGTCCGACGACTATAGGGTCGTCCCCACGACCACGGCCAAAGTTGCCCTGCCGCCGACATGTCCGACGACTATAGGGTCGTCCCCACGACCCCGGGACTAGGTTGGCCCACCACCATCATGTCCGACGACTATGGGGTCGTCCTCACGACCCCGGGACTAGATTGGCCCGCCACCGTCATGTCCGACGACTATAGGGTCGTCCCCACGACCCCGGGACTAGGTTGGCCCACCACCATCATGTCCGACGACTATGGGGTCGTCCTCACGACCCCGGGACTAGATTGGCCCGCCACCGTCATGTCCGACGACTATAGGGTCGTCCCCACGACCCCGGGACTAGATTGGCCCGCCACCGTCATGTCCGACGACTATACGGTCGTCCCCACGACCCCGGCACTAGGTTGGCCCGCCGCCGACTTGTCCGACGACTATAGGGTCGTCCCCACGACCCCGGGACTAGGTTGGCCAGTCACCGACATGTCCGACGACTATAGGGTCGTCCCCACGACCACAGGCCAAAGTTGCCCAGCCGCCGACATGTCCGACGACTATAGGGTCGTCCCCACGACCACGGGCCAAAGTTGCCGTGCCGCCGACATATCCGACGACTATAGGGTCGTCCCCACGACCCCGGGACTAGGTTGGCCCGCCGCCGACATGTCCGACGACTATAGGGTCGTCCCCACGCCCCGGTCCAAAGTTGGCCAGCCGCCGACATGTCCGACGACTATAGGGTCGTCCCCACGACCCCGGGACTAGGTTGGCCCACCACCGTCATTTCCGACGACTATGGGGTCGTCCTAACGACCCCGGGACTAGATTGGCCCGCCACCGTCATGTCCGACGACTATAGGTTCGTCCCAACGACCCTGAGCATACGTTGGCCTGCCGCCGACTTGTCCGACGACTATAGGGTCGTCCCCACGAACCCGGGAATAGGTTGGCCAGTCACCGACATGTCCGACGACTATAGGGTCGTCCCCACGACCACGGCCAAAGTTGCCCTGCCGCCGAAATGTCCGACGACTATAGGGTCGCCCCCACGACCCCGGGACTAGGTTGGCCAACCACCATCATGTCCGACGACTATGGGGTCGTCCTCACGACCCCGGGACTAGATTGGCCCGCCACCGTCATGTCCGACGACTATCGGGTCGTCCCCACGACCCCGGGACTAGGTTGGCCCACCACCGTCATGTCCGACGACTATGGGGTCGTCCTCACGACCCCGGGACTAGATTGGCCCGCCACCGTCATGTCCGACGACTATCGGGTCGTCCCCACGACCCCGGGACTAGGTTGGCCCACCACCGACATGTCCGACGACTATAGGGTCGTCCCCACGACCACGGCCAAAGTTGCCCTGCCGCCGAAATGTCCGACGACTATAGGGTCGTCCCCACGACCCCGGGACTAGGTTGGCCAGTCACCGACATGTCCGACGACTATAGGGTCGTCCACACGACCCCGGGACTAGGTTGGCCCGCCGCCGACTTGTCCGACGACTATAGGGTCGTCCCCACGACCCCGGGACTAGGTTGGCCAGTCACCGACATGTCCGACGACTATAGGGTCGTCCCCACGCCCCGGGACAAAGTTGGCCAGCCGCCGACATGTCCAACGACTATAGGGTCGTCCCCACGACCCCGGGGCTAGATTGCCCCGGCACCGTCATGTCCGACGACTATAGGGTCGTCCCCACGACCCCGGGACTAGATTGGCCCGCCACGGTCATGTCCGACGACTATAGGTTCGTCCCTACGACCCTGGGCATACGTTGGCCTGCCGCCGACATGTCCGACGACTATAGGGTCGTCCCCACGACCACTGGCCAAAGTTGCCCAGCCGCCGACATGTCCGACGACTATAGGGTCGTCCCCACGACCACTGGCCAAAGTTGCCCAGCCGCCGACATGTCCGACGACTATAGGGTCGTCCCCACGACCCCGGGACTAGGTTGGCCCGCCGCCGACATGTCCGACGTCTATAGGGTCGTCCCCACGACCCCGGGGCTAGATTGCCCCGGCACCGTCATGTCCGACGACTATAGGGTCGTCCCCACGACCCCGGGACTAGGTTGGCCCGCCGCCGACTTGTCCGACGACTATAGGGTCGTCTCCACGACCCCGGGACCAGGTTGGCCGGTCACCGACATGTCCGACGACTATAGGGTCGTCTCCACGACCCCGGGACTAGGTTGGCCAGTCACCGACATGTCCGACATAGGGTCGTCCCCACGACCACGGCCAAAGTTGCCCTGCCGCCGACATGTCCGACGACTATAGGGTCGTCCCCACGACCCCGGGACTAGGTTGGCCCACCACCGTCATGTCCGACGATTATGGGGTCGTCCTCACGACCCCGGGACTAGATTGGCCCGCCACCGTCATGTCCGACGGCCATAGGTTCGTCCCAACGACCCTGAGCAGACGTTGGCCTGCCGCCGACTTGTCCGACGACTATAGGGTCGTCCCCACGAACCCGGGAATAGGTTGGCCAGTCACCGACATGTCCGACGAATATAGGGTCGTCCCCACGACCACGGGCCAAAGTTGCCCTGCCGCCGACATGTCCGACGACTATAGGGTCGTCCCCACGACCCCGGGACTTGGTTGGCCCACCACCATCATGTCCGACGACTATGGGGTCGTCCTCACGACCCCGGGACTAGATTGGCCGGCCACCGTCATGTCCGACGACTATAGGTTCGTCCCAACGACCCTGAGCATACGTTGGCCTGCCGCCGACTTGTCCGACGACTATAGGGTCGTCCCCACGAACCCGGGAATAGGTTGGCCAGTCACCGACATGTCCGACGAATATAGGGTCGTCCCCACGACCACGGGCCAAAGTTGCCCTGCCGCCGACATGTCCGACGACTATAGGGTCGTCCCCACGACCCCGGGACTAGGTTGGCCCACCACCATCATGTCCGACGACTATGGGGTCGTCCTCACGACCCCGGGACTAGATTGGCCGGCCACCGTCATGTCCGACGACTATAGGTTCGTCCCAACGACCCTGAGCATACGTTGGCCTGCCGCCGACTTGTCCGACGACTATAGGGTCGTCCCCACGAACCCGGGAATAGGTTGGCCAGTCACCGACATGTCCGACGAATATAGGGTCGTCCCCACGACCACGGGCCAAAGTTGCCCTGCCGCCGACATGTCCGACGACTATAGGGTCGTCCCCACGACCACGGCCAAAGTTGCCCTGCCGCCGACATGTCCGACGACTATAGGGTCGTCCCCACGACCCCGGGACTAGGTTGGCCCACCACCATCATGTCCGACGACTATGGGGTCGTCCTCACGACCCCGGGACTAGATTGGCCCGCCACCGTCATGTCCGACGACTATAGGGTCGTCCCCACGACCCCGGGACTAGATTGGCCCGCCACCGTCATGTCCGACGACTATACGGTCGTCCCCACGACCCCGGCACTAGGTTGGCCCGCCGCCGACTTGTCCGACGACTATAGGGTCGTCCCCACGACCCCGGGACTAGGTTGGCCAGCCGCCGACATGTCCGACGACTATAGGGTCGTCCCCACGACCCCGGGAGTAGGTTGGCCCGCCGCCGTCTTGTCCGACGACTATAGGGTCGTCCCCAAGGCCCAGGGACTAGGTTGGCCCGCCGCCGACATGTCCTACGACTATAGGGTCGTCCACACGACCCCGGGACTAGGTTGGCCCGCCGCCGACTTGTCCGACGACTATAGGGTCGTCCCCACGACCCCGGGACTAGGTTGGCCAGTCACCGACATGTCCGACGACTATAGGGTCGTCCCCACGACCACAGGCCAAAGTTGCCCAGCCGCCGACATGTCCGACGACTATAGGTTCGTCCCTACGACCCTGGGCATACGTTGGCCTGCCGCCGACATGTCCGACGACTATAGGGTCGTCCCCACGACCACTGGCCAAAGTTGCCCAGCCGCCGACATGTCCGACGACTATAGGGTCGTCCCCACGACCCCGGGACTAGGTTGGCCCGCCGCCGACTTGTCCGACGACTATAGGGTCGTCTCCACGACCCCGGGACTAGGTTGGCCAGTCACCGACATGTTCGACGACTATAGGGTCGTCTCCACGACCCCGGGACTAGGTTGGCCCACCACCGTCATGTCCGACGACTATGGTGTCGTCCTCACGACCCCGTTACTAGATTGGCCCGCCACCGTCATGTCCGACGACTATAGGTTCGTCCCAACGACCCTGGGCATACGTTGGCCTGCCGCCGACATGTCCGACGACTATAGGGTCGTCTCCACGACCCCGGGACTAGGTTGGCCAGTCACCGACATGTCCGACGACTATAGGGTCGTCTCCACGACCCCGGGACTAGGTTGGCCCGCCACCGTCATGTCCGACGACTATACGGTCGTCCCCACGACCCCGGCACTAGGTTGGCCCGCCGCCGACTTGTCCGACGACTATAGGGTCGTCCCCACGACCCCGGGACTAGGTTGGCCAGCCGCCGACATGTCCGACGACTATAGGGTCGTCCCCACGGCCCCGGGACTAGGTTGGCCCACCACCGTCATGTCCGACGACTATGGGGTCGTCCTAACGACCCCGGGACTAGATTGGCCCGCCACCGTCATGTCCGACGACTATAGGTTCGTCCCAACGACCCTGAGCATACGTTGGCCTGCCGCCGACTTGTCCGACGACTATAGGGTCGTCCCCACGACCCCGGGACTAGGTTGGCCAGCCGCCGACATGTCCGACGACTATAGGGTCGTCCCCACGGCTCCGGGACTAGGTTGGCCCACCACCGTCATGTCCGACGACTATGGGGTCGTCCCCACGACCCCGGGACTAGGTTGGCCAGTCACCGACATGTCCGACGACTATAGGGTCGTCCCCACGACCACAGGCCAAAGTTGCCCAGCCGCCGACATGTCCGACGACTATAGGGTCGTCCCCACGACCCCGGGACTAGGTTGGCCCGCCGCCGACATGTCCGACGACTATAGGGTCGTCCCCACGCCCCGGTCCAAAGTTGGCCAGCCGCCGACATGTCCGACGACTATAGGGTCGTCCCCACGGCCCCGGGACTAGGTTGGCCCACCACCGTCATGTCCGACGACTATGGGGTCGTCCTAACGACCCCGGGACTAGATTGGCCCGCCACCGTCATGTCCGACGACTATAGGTTCGTCCCAACGACCCTGAGCATACGTTGGCCTGCCGCCGACTTGTCCGACGACTATAGGGTCGTCCCCACGAACCCGGGAATAGGTTGGCCAGTCACCGACATGTCCGACGACTATAGGGTCGTCCCCACGACCACGGCCAAAGTTGCCCTGCCGCCGACATGTCCGACGACTATAGGGTCGCCCCCACGACCCCGGGACTAGGTTGGCCAACAACCATCATGTCCGACGACTATGGGGTCGTCCTCACGACCCCGGGACTAGATTGGCCCGCCACCGTCATGTCCGACGACTATAGGGTCGTCCCCACGACCCCGGGACTAGGTTGGCCCACCACCGTCATGTCCGACGACTATGGGGTCGTCCTCACGACCCCGGGACTAGATTGGCCCGCCACCGTCATGTCCGACGACTATAGGTTCGTCTCAACGACCCTGAGCATACGTTGGCCTGCCGCCGACTTGTCCGACGACTATAGGGTCGTCCCCACGACCCCGGGACTAGGTTGGCCCGCCGCCGACATGTCCGACGTATATAGGGTCGTCCCCACGACCCCGGGCCTAGATTGGCCACCCACGGTCATGTCCGACGACTATAGGTTCGTCCCTACGACCCTGGGCATACGTTGGCCTGCCGCCGACATGTCCGACGACTATAGGGTCGTCCCCACGACCACTGGCCAAAGTTGCCCAGCCGCCGACATGTCCGACGACTATAGGGTCGTCCCCACGACCCCGGGACTAGGTTGGCCCGCCGCCGACATGTCCGACGTCTATAGGGTCGTCCCCACGACCGCGGGGCTAGATTGCCCCGGCACCGTCATGTCCGACGACTATAGGGTCATCCCCACGACCCCGGGACTAGGTTGGCCCGCCGCCGACTTGTCCGACGACTATAGGGTCGTCTCCACGACCCCGGGACTAGGTTGGCCAGTCACCGACATGTCCGACGACTATAGGGTCGTCTCCACGACCCCGGGACTAGGTTGGCCCACCACCGTCATGTCCGACGACTATGGTGTCGTCCTCACGACCCCGGGACTAGATTGGCCCGCCACCGTCATGTCCGGCGACTATAGGTTCGTCCCAACGACTCTGGGCATACGTTGGCTTGCCGCCGACATGTCCGACGACTATAGGGTCGTCTCCACGACCCCGGGACTAGGTTGGCCAGTCACCAACATGTCCGACGACTATAGGGTCGTCCCCACGACCACGGCCAAAGTTGCCCAGCCGCCGACATGTCCGACGACTATAGGGTCGTCCCCACGACCACGGCCAAAGTTGCCCTGCCGCCGACCTGTCCGACGACTATAGGGTCGTCCCCACGACCACGGGCCAAAGTTGCCCTGCCGCCGACATGTCCGACGACTATAGGGTCGTCCCCACGACCCCGGGACTAGATTGGCCCGCCACCGTCATGTCCGACGACTATACGGTCGTCCCCACGACCCCGGGACTAGGTTGGCCATTCACCGACATGTCCGACGACTATAGGGTCGTCCCCACGACCACAGGCCAAAGTTGCCCAGCCGCCGACATGTCCGACGACTATAGGGTCGTGTCCACGACCCCGGGACTAGGTTGGCCAGTCACCGACATGTCCGACGACTATAGGGTCGTCCCCACGACCCCGGGACTAGGTTGGCCAGTCACCGACATGTCCGACGACTATAGGGTCGTCCCCACGACCACAGGCCAAAGTTGCCCAGCCGCCGACATGTCCGACGACTATAGGGTCGTGTCCACGACCCCGGGACTAGGTTGGCCAGTCACCGACATGTCCGACGACTATAGGGTCGTCCCCACGACCACGGCCAAAGTTGCCCAGCCGCCGACATGTCCGACGACTATAGGGTCGTCCCCACTACCCCGGGCCAAAGCTGGCCAGCCGCCGACTTGTCCGACGATTATAGGGTCGTCCCTACCACCCCGGGACTAGGTTGGCCAGCCGCCGACATGTCCGACGTCTATAGGGTCGTCCCCACTACCCCGGGCCAAAGCTGGCCAGCCGCCGACTTGTCCGACGATTATAGGGTCGTCCCTACCACGCCGGGACTAGGTTGGCCAGCCGCCGACATGTCCGACGTCTATAGGGTCGTCCCCTCGACCCCGGGGCTAGATTGCCCCGGCACCGTCATGTCCGACGACTATAGGGTCGTCCCCACGACCACGGGCCAAAGTTGGCCCGCCGCCGACATGTCCGTAGACTATAGGGTCGTCCCCACGCCCCGGGCCAAAGTTGGCCAGCCGCCGACATGTCCGACGACTATAGGGTCGTCCCCACGACCCCGGGTTTAGGTTGGCCCGCCGCCGACTTGTCCGACGACTATAGGGTCGTCTCCACGACCCCGGGACTAGGTTGGCCAGTCACCGACATGTCCGACGACTATAGGGTCGTCCCCACGACCACGGGCCAAAGTTGCCCTGCCGCCGACATGTCCGACGACTATAGGGTCGTCCCCACGACCTCGGGACTAGGTTGGCCGCCGCCGACATGTCCGACGACTATTGGGTCGTCCCCACGCCCCGGGCCAAAGTTGGCCAGCCGCCGACATGTCCGACGATTATAGGGTCGTCCCTACCACCCCGGGACTAGGTTGGCCAGCCGCCGACTTGTCCGAGGACTATAGGGTCGTCCCCACGACCACAGGCCAATGTTGCCCAGCCGCCGACATGTCCGACGACCATCGGGTTGTCCCCACGGCCCCGGGACTAGGTTGGCCCGCCGCCGACATATCCGACGACTATAGGGCCGTCCCCACGACCCCGGGACTAGGTTGCCCCTCCGCCGACATGTCCGACGACTATAGGGTCGTCCCCACGGCCCTGGGACTAGGTTGGCCCACCGCCGACTTGTCCGACGACTATAGGGTCGTCCCCACGACCCCGGGACTAGATTGGCCCGCCGCCGACTTGTCCGACGACTATAGGGTCGTCCCCACGACCACGGGCCAAAGTTGCCGAGCCGCAGGCATGTCCGACGACTATAGGGTCGTCCCCACGAGCCCGGGACTAGAGTGGCCCGCCACCGTCATGTCCGACGACTATAGGTTCGTCCCTACGACCCTGGGCATACGTTGGCCCGCCGCCGACATGTCCGACGACTATAGGGTCGTCCCTACGACCCCGGGACTAGGTTGCCCCGCCGCCGACATGTCCGACGACTATAGGGTCGTCCCCACGGCCCTGGGACTAGGTTGGCCCACCGCCGACTTGTCCGCCGACTATAGGGTCGTCCCCACGACCACGGGCCAAAGCTGGTCAGCCGCCGGCATGTCCGACGACTATGGGGTCGTCCCCACGAGCCCGGGACTAGAGTGGCCCGCCACCGTCATGTCCGACGACTATAGGTTCGTCCCTACGACCCTGGGCATACGTTGGCCCGCCGCCGACATGTCCGACGACTATAGGGTCGTCCCTACGACCCCGGGACCAGGTTGGCCAGCCGCCGATATTTCCGACCACTATAGGGTGGTCCCCACGGCCCTGTGACTAGATTGGCCCGCCACCCTCATGTCCGACGACTATAGGATCGTCCCCACGACTACGGGCCAAAGTTGGCCAGCCGCCGACACATCCGACGACCATAGGGTCGTCCCCACGGCCCCGGGACTAGGTTGGCCCGCCGCCGACATGTCCGACGACTATAGGGTCGTCCCCACGAACCCGGGACTAGGTTGGCCAGTCCCCGACATGTCCGACGACTATAGGGTCGTCCCCACGACCCCGGGACTATGTTGGCCCGCCGCCGACTTGTCCGACGACTATAGGGTCGTCCCTACGACCCCGGGACTAGGTTGGCCAGCCGCCGATTTTTCCGACGACTATAGGATCGTCCCCACGACCCCGGGAGTAGGTTGGCCCGCCGCCGATTTGGCCGACGACTATAGGGTCGTCCCCACGGCCCTGGGACTAGGTTGGCCCACCGGCGACTTGTCCGACGACTATAGGGTCGTCCCCACGACCCCGGGACTAGATTGGCCCGCCGCCGACTTGTCCGACGACTATAGGGTCGTCCCCACGACCACGGGCCAAAGTTGCCGAGCCGCAGGCATGTCCGACGACTATAGGGTCGTCCCCACGACCCCGGGATGAGGTTGGCCCGCCGCCGACATGTCCGACGACTATAGGGTCGTCCCCACGACCCCGGGACTAGGTTGGCCCGCCGCCGACATGTCCGACGACTATAGGGTCGTCCCCACGAACCCGGGACTAGGTTGGCCGCCGCCGATATGTCCGACGACTATAGGGTCGTCCCCACGAACCCGGGACTAGGTTGGCCCGCCGCCGACATGTCCGACGACTATAGGGTCGTCCCCACGGCCCTGGGACTAGGTTGGCCCACCGCCGACTTGTCCGACGACTATAGGGTCGTCCCCACGGCCCTGGGACTAGATTGGCCCGCTACCGTCATGTCCGACGACTATAGGATCGTCCCCACGACTACGGGCCAAATTTGGCCAGCCGCCGACATGTCCGACGACCATAGGGTCGTCCCCACGACCCCGGGACTAGGTTGGCCCGCCGCCGACTTGTCCGACGACTATACGGTGGTTCCCACGACCACGGGACTAGGTTGGCCAGCCGCCGACATGTCAGACGACTATAGGGTCGTACCCACGAACCCGTGACTAGGTTGGCCAGCCGCCGACATGTCCGACGACTATAGGGTCGTCCCCACGACCACGGGCCAAAGTTGCCCAGCCGCCGACATGTCCGACGACTATAGGGTCGTCCCCACGACCCCGGGACTAGGTTGGCCCGCCGCCGACATGTCCGACGACTATAGGGTCGTCCCCACGAACCCGGGACTAGGTTGGCCGCCGCCGATATGTCCGACGACTATAGGGTCGTCCCCACGAACCCGGGACTAGGTTGGCCCGCCGCCGACTTGTCCGACGACTATACGGTGGTCCCCACGACCACGGGCCAAAGTTGCCGAGCCGCAGGCATGTCCGACGACTATAGGGTCGTCCCCACGACCCCGGGACTAGGTTGGCCCGCCGCCGAATTGTCCGACGACTATAGGGTCGTCCCCACGGCCCTGGGACTAGGTTGGCCCACCGCCGACTTGTCCGACGACTATAGGGTCGTCCCCACGGCCTTGGGACTAGATTGGCCCGCTACCGTCATGTCCGACGACTATAGGATCGTCCCCACGACTACGGGCCAAATTTGGCCAGCCGCCGACATGTCCGACGACCATAGGGTCGTCCCCACGACCCCGGGACTAGATTGGCCCGCCGCCGACTTGTCCGACGACTATAGGGTCGTCCCCACGACCACGGGCCAAAGTTGCCGAGCCGCAGGCATGTCCGACGACTATAGGGTCGTCCCCACGACCCCGGGATGAGGTTGGCCCGCCGCCGACATGTCCGACGACTATAGGGTCGTCCCCACGACCCCGGGACTAGGTTGGCCCGCCGCCGACTTGTCCGACGACTATAGGGTCGTCCCCACGACCCCGGGGCTATATTGGCCCGCCACCGACTTGTCCGACGACTATAGGGTCGACCCCACGACCCCGGGGCTAGATTGACCCGCCACCGTCAAGTCCGACGACTATAATGTCGTCCCCACGACCCCGGGACTAGGTTGGCCAGCCGCCGACTTGTCCGAGGACTATAGGGTCGTCCCCACGACCACAGGCCAATGTTGCCCAGCCGCCGACATGTCCGACGACCATCGGGTTGTCCCCACGGCCCCGGGACTAGGTTGGCCCGCCGCCGACATATCCGACGACTATAGGGCCGTCCCCACGACCCCGGGACTAGGTTGCCCCGCCGCCGACATGTCTGACGACTATAGGGTCGTCCCCACGGCCCTGGGACTAGGTTGGCCCACCGCCGACTTGTCCGACGACTATAGGGTCGTCCCCACGGCCCTGGGACTAGATTGGCCCGCTACCGTCATGTCCGACGACTATAGGATCGTCCCCACGACTACGGGCCAAATTTGGCCAGCCGCCGACATGTCCGACGACCATAGGGTCGTCCCCACGACCCCGGGACTAGGTTGGCCCGCCGCCGACTTGTCCGACGACTATACGGTGGTCCCCACGACCACGGGACTAGGTTGGCCAGCCGCCGACATGTCAGACGACTATAGGGTCGTACCCACGAACCCGGGACTAGGTTGGCCAGCCGCCGACATGTCCGACGACTATAGGGTCGTCCCCACGACCACGGGCCAAAGTTGCCCAGCCGCCGACATGTCCGACGACTATAGGGTCGTCCCCACGACCCCGGGACTAGGTTGGCCCGCCGCCGACATGTCCGACGACTATAGGGTCGTCCCCACGAACCCGGGACTAGGTTGGCCAGTCACCGACATGTCCGACGACTATAGGGTCGTCCCCACGACCCCGGGACTAGGTTGGCCCGCCGCCGACTTGTCCGACGACTATAGGGTCGTCTCCACGACCCCGGGACTAGGTTGGCCAGTCACCGACATGTCCGACGACTATAGGGTCGTCCCCACGACCCCGGGACTAGGTTGGCCAGCCGCCGTCATGTCCGACG